>CM062817.1:1182860878-1183495639 GCA_031772625.1 Pinus tabuliformis | reverse complement strand
TATTCTTTGAGGGATGGGAATCCAAGATAAGAATATTCCTAGAAGGTCATACTCAGTGAACACCTAGGTGGGTATGTACCTTGAGAGACAATGATGAAGGTGTCTATAGTCATTGGCCTCACCAACATTGTGCACTGATCTGATGAGAGATAGAGCTGTCAGTCAAGGCCTTGCTATGGAAGCAATGTTGGTTACTATGATGCTATAACATATGGATTTACAGTCTGATTTCTCTTATGTGAATTCTTCAGATTGAAAATTTCAAAACACCTTGTAATGATTTATGAATACCTCCCTAGTTAAGAGGGAGTATTGAATAAAGTGTAACTAGGTTCGGTCTTCATAAATTTAATTTTGATCTTTGTACTAGTAAAAGAAAAGAATTATTATTTTTTTCATTATCAAGAATGGTTTTCTTTCGCATTTGATAGGTCAAGCACATGTTCAAGTGCTTCTAAGAAAGTCAAAGAGTCAATGTAATTGTTATACACCCATGTGGGAATGTTACGCTATATAAATCTATGTATTAGAGTCAAAGAATGACCTCCAAGAAAAGTCAAAATCCTCCTCCTTATGTCGGTCTCAACAAAAGAAGTATTTCAGTGTCTTAAGGACAGTCAGCCTCACTTGATCAAGTCGGCCCAAATAGGAGGGACAAACTCCTATATATAGGTCTATTCGACCTCACCAAAGATATAGAAGTGATCTCTGAAATCAATGAAGAAGAGGGCTAGAACAGGTGCGAGAAAGGAAGAGAAAGGGTCTCTATTTCAGTGAGAACGAGAAGCAGCATAGCCGAAGTTGGAGGACTAATATTGAGACAAATTTCTATCACACGTGCAAAGAGGAAGGATTCATTCAACTTCCATATAAGAGCTGCTATTATAGTCATAAGATGGTAAAAGAGTCATAATTAGGCCTCTTACTCAAGTGAAGGAAGAGAAAAATAAAGAGAAGGAAATAGAGCAAGTAAAACATTAATTCTTGAAGGTATCACCTCACATGTGCGAAGAAAAAGGACCATACTACTGCTATCTCATATCTATGACTACAATAAGGAAAAGAGCTCGTATAAGTCAGAAATAAGGGCTTCTCCTTGATTAAAGAAGACTCCACCTCAAGCGAAGAAGGAAAGGAAGAATACCTCTGCTAGGGTATGCATAACTAGGGTGTGTGTAGTAAAGCCATTAATTGAAGGAGGATGAAGAAGAAGGTCAAGGTGCAATAGAAGGGATTGATCTCAGATCAACAGGAAAGGCTTGACTTGTGCTTGGAGAATTTTTTTTCAAGGGTCTAGGGTTTGGAATTTGTCAATTGAAACTCCATTAAGAGAAATTTGTAGAATGGTTTTCCTCTCTAGGAGAGAGAGGTTTTCCCCTGGCTGAGAGACAATATCTTGTGTTCTTGTCTCTTTTTTTTTGGTAACTGTTTGACGAAGTTAGAGAACTCACACTAATAATAATAAGAGAATATTGTGGTAATAAGAAAATGTAAAAAGTACCTCACAAATAGTTATCATCATCAGTCATACTAACCTAAATGCCCTAGATCTTCCTTTCTAGCACATATACCTGAAGCAAATGAGTCCCATGAATCTGGTAGAACATTAAGTGTTGTAGTCACTAGTTCTTTTTTCAGAAATGAATTCCACAATTGCTTGAAGCTAATATCTTAGTTGAGATATCCTCAGGAAATATGAGGCTATAATATCATTTCTTGTCATCTTGACATAACGAAGCTCATTCTTAAAACTCATTTCTAATTTTCTTGATCGATTTTGTTGATCGTGTATAATCCATTTAGGGAATCATACATTTCCTTTGGAGATTGAAGTCTTGAAACATAAGGAATCAAGTGATATTTGATAGAGTCCATAATGATGCTCATAGTTGTGATGCCATCCTTCTCATATTTCATTTTCCTTCATTATCTGAAGGTTCAATGAACTTTCCTTTCACAATAACCAAGAGATCATTCTTTGCAAGGATAAGATCAATCCTTTTCTTCCAAGCCCTGAAGTTTATAGCTCCTTCCAATTTGTTCTCAGGCTTCATAGAGGAACCCATGTTTACATATAAGTAAGGAACTTGTAGATGTATGTCTTCCTCAAGAGTGATCTCTTTCCAAATCTTCTTCAAGAGTGATATCAATGTCCTTTTCGTCACCAAATCTCTAATACCATGTTTATTTTTTGAGTGCAATAAATACAAACACAAATTTCTGTAATACTGATAATTACTTCTAATGATATAGACTTTGTTTTAACAATTCCAGTTTATCATTAAGCAATTACACTTCAAAAATTTAACCATATAACCATAACGATAGTAGAGATTTCAATACAAAGAGAACACAAGGTTTACCTTGGGAAACCCACTTGGGGGAAAACCCCACTAACCTATTCCTTATAGAAATTCTCCAACTCAACAAGAGATACATCTAATGCTGCTAGTCAAATATGAGATCAAATTGATCAATAAGATATGGTCAAACTTGGTCAAGCAACCCTCTAGTTAATTCAGCTCAAGTCAAAATTTTTCTCTTCACAGTTTGGCCCTACTTGATCTTCCTTAGGCCAAATCTCAGCCTCCTAGAATATGCACAGAACTTGACTTGTCTAGAAACCACATAATTTTTAAATACCTAGAAACTGTTTCACAAAAAATTAGACATGCAAGGTCAAGAGAGAGAGATAGATGCTAGATATGAATTCGTCCTCCTTCGTCTTCCTTTTTCTTCTTAGCTTGGATGCCCAAAAATTGTCTCTCTTGTGTGAGATTGAATGGTGCCTTTATGGAGAAGCTTGAATGCATTTATATAGTGTTTTTTCTTCGTGAATGGGTGTGTCTCTTCACTGGAGCCAAGTTGACTTGAGGGAGGGCTGACTTGACTAGTTTGGAGCCAAGAATTAAAAATTCATAATTCATAATTTTCTCTTTTAAATCTGACATGAAGAACGTATCTAATAATAATTATTTCAAGGGGTAATCAATGAAAATGACATGACAAACATGTATTACAAAGTTATTATACATTACAAGGGAAAAAATACAAATTATGAAGACTCACCATAACTACAAAATTCAACAGGTCATGGAGTCAATTCTTCATATATTAAGGCTTAATGACTTCATGTGGATGGAGAAGTCGTGGGGAATTTCACTTTATATGGATGCCAATAGATAAGACATCTGGAAAGTGAATCTAGACATGAGTGGAAATAACCTCTTATACATCTACACATTGTCCAAGGGGTTAAGTTGTTAGATCAAATAAGAACATGCTAGGTTTTTTTTTTAACATGAAATTGAAGTATGGTATATAAATTTTTATGCTCTCTCTCTTTCTTTTTTAAACTTAAGTCCCTACATTCTTGGACCCATTTTTCTTTCCTCTTATAGGACATTGTTGTTATATGTTTTCTTTTTACTAGTTTCTTGAATCCTACCTTCCAATTTTCATGGACCAAATACACCTAGATGATATTGTCCTTGAACTCTTTGAGTTGGTCTAGATTATGTAGATTAATACCATATGTAACATTATATGTAATAGTCACATCAAATCCAAATAGTGTTTGCATGATACCCCTAGGAATGTTTTGGTGGGCCTTAGGCCCTATTGCACCCCTAGATGCTTCCACATGGAACACTTTTATTAGTTTATTTTGTAATATGACCCTTGTTTCTTAGCTCCTAATTGAATTGTTTTACTCTTTTAGTAGAACTCCCCACTGCTAAAATATAGGCCATCCACATGTTCCTAGTGGGACCAATTCTAGTTCCACATGGAAAAATAAGTATTGTCTCAGTCAATCTTCTTCCAAACACTACAAGAGATAAGACACCCCTCATTAAGGTATGATGACATTAAAAAATAGTGGATCTTCTCCACCATTAATATTATTTTAATGCATCCATTGACCCTTCTTTTAATCCATGGCCATTTCCCCCCTCTTTGGTTAGTTCCAAACTAGACCAACTCTCATTTGTTTGGACCCACATGTGTGGTATCTTAACCCAAAAATAATTCAGGTAGATTTTTAACATTATTTTTAACTACTTCTATTCCATTGCTAGCCTGATCCTCGATTGGTTCTAGTCCTTGTTTTTATTAGAAACTCCGGGTGTGAATTTTTTTTACAAAAGGATTGGAATGTTGAGTCAAATGAGAGTGAAGGAAAATACAATAAATTTTTTTCATCAATGACTGCCTTGGTAGCTATATAAAATCCTAAAATTCCCTAGAAATCTTCAATATCCTCAAATATGAACAAGTTGAAGATCAAATTACTAGTTTTCTTCATGAAAACAAAATAATTCCTCCCAAGTTGCAGGCACATATCATTATGAGTTTAATTTGAAAGTCATAACAAATGATGAAATCTTCACAATGTTTAAAATATGTTACTAGAAACATCATTGAGGTGTTTACTCCCCCTTGAGGAAATTTTTCTCAAATGGGATGTTTGATAAATGCCCTTGAAAATATTTACTAAGAACACAAACCCAAAAAAACAGTTAAAATACATTTTCCAAACACTTCCTATTAACAAAGCTTATTTTGAATATTTTTTTTTTTTTTTAAAATATGTAGCTTTCAATAGTGAGGCCCAATGGTACCCCATTCTATGTACTCATTTAATTATACTATGATGAATTTTTTATTCTTAAGGCCATTTATAGCTTGAATGTTTGTGCATTTAATTTATCTCAAAATTTTAATTTGATGCATTCCCAAATATATGTCATCTCAATGTAGTTTTTATTTATTTTAATTTTCTTTCTTTCTTTATTAGTTATGACTAGAGGAATTGACAACTAGGACGTTCCATACTTTTGTAACATGGGGTTGATTCTGACTGCTACCACTATAACCTCTAGGTGGTTACGTATGCACCTTTTGCAGACACTGGTATATCAAGGGGATTTGAACATTCAATCTCTTAGTACATAATGATTCATTATCACAATGATCACCAATTGAGCTGCCCCTCAAGGGCTATTGCACTGGAATTTTTTTATATGCATCCTTGTATGCAAAATAAAACAACAAAATTATTAATCCAAAGAAAACACCTTATTACCACTAAAACCATGGTTTCTAGTTCCATGTGTGGCTATATGAAGAAAACCACATCTATAGTTTGCATCAAAACATACATTTTATCTTCAACATGATTTTCTTCATCAATTGTCATCTCATTATATCAATCATATAATCTTTCCCCTCATTTTTCTTCACTTCAACAACATTTTATTGTTTTACATGTTGCTTGTTCAATTCTTATTTTTCACTTTCACCAAATCATTTTAATGAGCCACATAACTTTTCACAATCTTATTTCATGTTGTCAAATTGTACGACTTAAATAAATGTTTTGGGGTTTTCTTCATTCAAGTACATGCATGATATCTACATCCAATAGTATGCCTTTAGTAATCTTATCTCCTAAACTCTCCCTTCCAAATGATGATTGCCTCAAAGCATTCATAATGATGTTAGTGCTGTTGAGTTTTCTAAGGCACAAGCTCGAATAACTTTTCTTCCACAAATAGCTACTTCGAATGATAAGTTAACATTAATTTCACATAGTTTTCATCCAATATCATTAAGTAGTTATACAAAATAAAATTTCAATCATTAAACATGAAAGATAAGTAAAGATAACCATGAAACAATAAGACAAGTGACACAAAAATTTTAGGTCAAAGGCCAAGGAAAAACCCACAAGGGGAAATCCATAAATCTTTCCTTATGAGAGAGAGAGTTCAATGTTCGTCAATACATTAGAAATACCAATATCAAGATAATAACCAAACTAGTAACTAAGAACAAGTTGCAGTGCCAATGCCCTCCTTTTAATTTTTGGCCCCTTTCTTCTCCTTCTAACTTCACTGGATCAAAGATAGTCAAGATACAAGTCTATGTGTTGAATGAGGAGGAGAGGTCTTGTTTATATATAATTTGAAGGGGGATGAATGGGTGCCTCTTAGGGAACCAACTGCCTTGAACACAAGGAGGCCGAATTGAGCAATTTAGTAGGCATAAATTCAAATTCAAATTTTCCTTTTCTTTTCATGATGAAAATACCGACCATGGCTATTGTATTTCCAACAAGTGATACTCATGATTAATGTCCAATGTGACAACCACATCCCTCCTCCCACATATGAATGGGGTATCCCTAATCTTAAATTCAATAAGGCTTTATTCCTCTATTTTTTTTAATTGATTTATACATGCAACAAAATGAAATAAAAAGGATGGATATAACATAATTGATGTATGTGTATTAAGCCATGGATCTAATTCTCTAGAGACTAGGGATTCACTTCATGCGGGTGGAGAAGTTTGATGTTGAAACTCACTTATCCATATATAAGTGTAAATAACCTCTTAGACAAGTACACATTTCAAATAAAAGCATTTTCAATCAAAGTTGTTATTAAAGAAAAGTTTGATAAACTAGTGTTATTTTTTTATTTCTTTCAAATATCTAATGTTTTCTTCTAAATTATATCCGTGTGGACCTAGGTCCATTTTCCTTTGCTTTTTTAAGTCATGGATATCACATTGTGTTTTCATTGGATGCATTAATATGTTTTGGTAACTTTTAGTTTTCATGAACCGAATGAATGAGATCCTTTCATTTCTAATTGTTGTAGTGATTCCCAAAATGTATTAAGATACTCACCCTCCCTTCATTAGGGTATGAGGACATTAAAACATCATGGATGTTCTAGAAGATTGATATCATATTAGCGAATTTGTTGATCCCTCCTTTGATTCATGGTCATTTGCCCCTGTTTTAGTGGGTTAGTTCTAATCTAGGCTAACCCTCATTTGTCTAGATCTACAAATGCAACATGTTAACCCAAAGACCACATGAAATATTTTTTAAACTAGTTTTTTTACTAGTTCTAGTCCATTCCTAGTCTAATCATTAGCTAGTTCTAGTTCCTTTTTTGGTATGATGTAAAATTTTCACAAAAAGGATCATAAATCTTATTCAAATGAAATTCAATAAATATACATTGAATCTAGAATATTTGCATCAATTGTGTGCTTTGGTAACTAGAAAAACTTCCCAATATTATTTGGACATATTCAATATCTCTAAGCATGAACATGTTGAAGATCAAATTTCTACTTTTTTTTCATGAAAGAAAATTTATCCCAAGTTGTAGACAACTTATTATGAGCCCTGTGTGAAAACCATCATGAATGATGAAAGGTATGTAATGTTCATAGTTTGTTATTGGAAACACCCCATAAGAGTTTAATTCCACACTAGGAAATGTTCGCCAAATGGGGATGTTTGGAAACACTACCAAAAAATTTACTAATGAATAAAACATACAAAATATTCTTAGGACATGTTTTGCACACTTCACGTTGACATAGCCTTATTTCTAGCATTTTTTTAGAACTTTTTTTTTAATTTCCTTTTCAATAGTGGGTCTTAATGGGTCCCACTGTTACATCCTTATTTGATTATCACATGATGACTTTTTTACCTTAGAGGCCATATGGAGCCTCACTATTTATGCATTTTCTCTCTAAATTTTAATTCGATGCATCTTATATTTTATATTGTTTCAATGTAATTTTGTTATTTCCACCCTTACATGCAATATAAATCAACACACTTCGCTTATTTGGTGTCTAATAATTTGAATTGACATTGACACACATTAACATATCTTGATTAGAATTTGAATATTTAATCGAGTCATTTAACAATGTTAATATAGTTATTGTTTTGAGTTAAAATTTTAGGCCATATAATCTCGATTTAGACACAATTAATATCATTGTTGAAAGTACCCAAAATGTCATATTCCAAACCACCCAACTTAATATTAGTCCAACCATGATTTTAGTACCATATGGTTATATGAAGGAAACCACAACTGCCATGTGAGTCAAAACATACCTTTATCTTCACCATAGTTGCATTCAACATTCATTCATTATCTCAATCACACAATTTGTACACCAATTCTTGCTTCATTTCAACAACTCAATATTCTTTCATATGCTTCTTGTCACATAATTAGTTTTCACTTTTACTAGATAAGTTTGATAAGACAGATACCTTATCACAATTTTCTTTTACATTGCAAATTATATTAACTTAAATAATAGAAGTTTGGGGGTTGGATCCATTAATTCATTACAAGATATCTACATCCACCATCATGCCTTGGGTATTTTTAGCCTAAAAACTCACCCATCAAAATGATAAGTCTCTCAAACCATTAAGAGAAATATTGATGCCACTTGGGAGTGTTGTCCACTGTCACAACACAACCCTCCTCTCACTTCAACATTGACATTTTAAAATCTTATGGGGGATGTCCTTAATTTAAATTTAATGAGGCTTGATTCCTCTAAACTTTGCAATTGAGTTTTACATGAAATATAAATGAAATAAAGAGGATGGATGTAACATGACTAGTGTCTATGTATTGTGCCATGGTGCTAATTCTTCATATACTAAAGCTTGATTTCATGCGGGTAGAGAAGTCTAAGCATCCCACTTTAGATGAATTCAAACATATCATATATCTTAGTCATGCATACATTGGAAGAGGGAATATATGTGTGTGTGTGGGGGGGGGGTGGGTGGGGGGAAGGGGCAGAATAAAATCTTACACAACTACATATTGTCTATGGGCTAAATAACTAGATTAAGAACATATTCAACCAAAATTGTTGTGATAAAACAATCTAATAAAATAATGCTCTTTTAGTTTTAGCTATATATATATATTAGAATTAGGTCCCCATGAAGTAGGGCCATTTTTCTTTCATTTTATAGGCCATCATTGTCAAATATTGTCATTTCACTTGTTTCATGAAGCCCTTTCGATACCTTCTAATTTGAGTGTATTGGATGCACATAGACAATCTTACCATTACAGTTTTTAAGATGTTCTATGTCACATAGGTCAAAAACATGTGTAACATCACACTTATAGGTTGGGTCAATTACCAATGGTCTTTGCGTATAAATCTTAGATGCTTTTATACAGGATTTAGGCCTTCTTGTATACTTAGGTGCTTTCATATGGAATGATTTTATTAATATATGTGATAGTAAGACCCTTAGTTTATAATTATCTTGTTTTACACTAAGATGAGAAATCCCAACCATTGAAATCTGAGTTTTCCACGTGTCCCTAACGGGAAGGATGCTAGCCATTTAGAGTGAAATGAGTACATCCAATTAAAGCCTCTTCCAAACGCCATGATATATCTTGAACATTGATTTAAAGCATTGAGTGAAACCTATACCATTGATAGAAAAGTTAGGATCTTTATTCAACGTTTCAAAAATCATCATGAGTGAAAAAGATCCTTGAATTCCTCACTGTTAGAGTGATTCATGGCCATGATTCATGATAAGAAAATATCAATTAAAGTGCAAGGACATTAAAATGTTTCCTATATTTTCCTCCATTTATCTCCTTTTAGTGCATCTATGAATCCCTCTTTGGAACAAATAAATACATGTTAGCATTGTTTATAACCACAATACTCTTGGAACTTAAAAACTATTGGTGGATTTAGTGACAAGTATGGACTTAAACATGCCAAATATTGCCTTAACATGTTCTATAGGTTTCCAACACCTAGACACTCTCAAATGATTCACACAATTGTGAATATTTCCACCCCTTCTCATAAATTTTGCAGACTAGACCAACAATCAAACTCTTTCAACATCAACCACCTATTTAGGCCTATAATCCTTGGGTTTATTGGCATATGAAATACAATGGTTCTGTTAGATTTTGATGGTAGAACATTAGAATCATGTTTTAGAAGAAACAAGTCATTAGATGAGTTTCTCCTCTTATTACTCTTGCTCCTAAGATTGAACCTTAGTTCCATACTATCACTTAAAACTTCCATTATAAATAGACTTTGGGAATTTGTACTAGATTTTCGTAATTTTATTGTACTTCTACCCAATGTTTCTTAAGAACACTTTAAACTCTACCTTCCAATCCATTACCAGCATACACTCAATACCACAACTCTTGTTTACTAAATTTTGAGAAACACCAAACATTCATATATAGAGTCATTAGAGGGAATTTGGGGCTAAAACGAAACAATCCAGAAAAAGCATGCTTATTTAGTTGGAAATTAAACTAGTATAATTTCAAAGAATTAAGTCAACAAGTATCATTAAGGTTTACATGTAAAAGTCAAAGATTATATGTCATGTTTCTATACACACATACGCACCTTGGTTGAGGTTTATATATATAATAATAATTTGTACTTCCATCATCATAATTACGACACGATTATATAATAACATTATTATATTTTTATATATACTATTATATTATAATATTAAAATAAGAAATTTCCACGCTTGATATTTCATATATAATGGGAAAAAAATAATCTTTAAGTATTTTTATCATAGCTTTTAGTCATGAACTTTGATTTCGATACTATTTACACCAAGTAGGAAGGTTTTGAGAAGATATACAATTTTTTGTTATATATTCTTAAAATTTGTATGGATTTTGTAGCACATGCATTTTTATACTATAGGAATCTTTGATAAGAGATATAATTTTGAGATTTTCTTATAATTCATGATCCCAATCTCCATTCTGGGTGGCTTATACCCTTGGAAATGTATCATTGTGATCTACAACTTTTCTATTATACAAATTTTAATATTTTTAACTATTTATTTCAAATTTGCAAATATAAATCTAGCAATCGTTTGGCATGGCAAAAGAGAGTTAAATCTGTAGGAATTTACAGGGTACATTCCTTAGATAGAACACCAAAGGACACTGCTCACAAACAAATCACAGATCAATACAACAATATTCTTGACGTGGTTAAAACCTTCTACGAGGGAAATAGTCCACGACCCAAGCCAATGCAGCCACTTCAAGCAATTTATTAATGTAAAATAAAGAAAAATTACATAAGACTCTCTCATGAATGGTCACCTAACAAATTACCCTCCATGCTCTTTAAATAGAGATCATGGACCAATCAGATGTTAAGCTACGGATCAAGTGTCGGTAATACCGAGGAGAGAATGAACTGTCAGATCACCTCATGTCTAGAACGTATCGTGACCATCAGATTGTAAGTTACAAAAAGTACATACTAAAGAAACACACTTTACCTAACTATACACTATACGAAGTTGTATTAATTATTTCCTGTGTCGGAATATCCTAACATCCCCCCTTAAGAACAACATGGGATAGGATTGAAGGATGTACAAATATGACACAATAGGAGAAGGAAGGAGGAAATAGAACCTATCCCCCTTAGTGACAACTTCCTGAACTCCAACCATAAATCGAATTTTAGTAAACTTCGCCTTTGTGAGAGCCCTGTAAAGATGTCTGCAACTAGATCATCGGTTGAACAATATTGCACTTCAAGAACATGGTCATGAATGAGATTTCTGATGAAGTGCATGTGTAGTTCAATGTGTTTTCTGTGATGATGTTGGACTAGATTTTTGCATAGTTGAATGGCACTTTGATTATCACACCAAAGTGTAGTTGGATGCTGCTGTTGAAAACAAAACTTTGACAGGATCTGACAAAGCCACAGGGATTCCTTACTAGCTTCAATGGTGCCACGATACTTTGCTTCTACCGAAGAAAGAGAAATGGCACTTTGTTTCTTACAAGCCCATGTAATAGGTCTAGAACCAAGAGTGAAGACATAAACTATAGTAGACTTCCGATCATCAGGGTCACCAGCCCAATCAAAATCAGTGAAACCGACCAATAGAGGAGATGCTTCTTCACTGTAATGAATCCCAAACTGAATTGTACCTAGAACATAAGGAAGTGTTCTTTTAGCTGCTTTCCAATGACTTTCATGTGGGTTTTCCATAAACCAAGCAACAAGGCCAACAACAAAGGAAAGGTTAGGACGGGTATGGGTCAGATACAAATATTTTCCAACAAGATGACAACATAAGGTAGAATAAACTTCAGGGGAAGTACAAGTGACTAAAAGTTTGGCTCTAGAATGAAAGGGAGAAGGGGCTGACTTACAGTCTCCCATGTGAAAGTGTCATAGAATATCAAATGCATACTTGGACCGGGAAAGAAAAATACATTCTTTGGATTGCAAGACTTGAAGACCAAGAAAATAATGCAAGTGTCCTAACTCTATCATTTCAAACTACTTTTTAAGGCTAGACTTCACATGGTTTATAAGGTTGGGATCACTAGCAGTAAGGATAAGATCATCAACATAAAGAACAAGAATGATAAGTGACTTACCCACTTTCTTGGTGTAGAAATTATTGTCAGAATGACACCTAGAAAATCCAGTATCTAAAAGAAAGCTATCCATTTTGGCATACCAAGCTCGAAAGTCTTGCTTGATACCATAAAGGGGTTTCTTAAGCCGGTGTACAAGGCTAGAGTCTGTTTATATAAAGCCAGGAGGTTGTTCCATATATATTTCTTCATGCAAGTCCCCATGCAAGAAGGTGGATTTAACATCCATCTGATGGACTTCCCATTTGAAAGAGGCAGCTAGGGAAAGAACAAGGCAGATAGAGTTCATTTTGGCAACAGGAGAGAAGGTTTCAGTATAGTCAATGCCTTAAACTTGTGAAAAACCCTTAGCAACAAGACGAGCTTTATTTTTATCAACTTTTCCATTGGATCTAAACTTGGTTCTATAAACCTATTAGCACCCCAAGAAACTCTCCTAGGTTGTATATCAGAGATGCTCGGGAACATTACAAATTTAACAAAAATGTTGGAAAATGGTGGATGAATGGAAGGAATGATGCATATTCAAGCCAGATAACCACTTCTACTATGCTTAACCCTAGACATGGGTGAACACCCTAGACTACAAGGCTTTAGACCACCAATTACTCACAGTTTGAGGAACAGGTAAAGTTGGAGAATAATGACCACACCAGCAGATGCACAGGACCCTGTGATGGCCGGCTGCAACCAGTTTAAAGGTCTGTAAATCTATTTCCTAATGCACAGATAGGATGACAGCTCTCTGGCATTAAAATAACATAAACCTGCATACACACTCAATGATACATACTAGATTTTAACACAGAGGTGGGATGACAGCCCCTCTAATGCTAAACATCAAGAGCACATGAAAAATGCATAACAGGAACAACCTGGAACAAAGAAGAAGTGGAAAGTGAGCAATTAACAGCAAAAGAAGCTTGTATTAGCTGAAAATGAAGACCAGAAGCTGCAGGTATCACAATAGTTACAGTCTCCAGAAGTTGAACTTTACATCAAAACAATATCCATCAACCCTCATTACATCTTGTTTCTGGGTATATATGGAGGTTGATTACAAAAATATCTACTATCCTATGCGTGGAGGGGTCATAATGGACCACCAACCACCTTAATTCTCTGATATGGGTCTCTGATACGATCTGCTGCTTTAATGAACAAATCGACCTTTCTGCTGCTCGGCCGTCCTTCTCTGAGCAGATGGAGTGTAATGTGTATAAGGCTCCATGACTGATTAATGCCTTTAACTGCTCTTTCCTGTACTTTTCTTCCTCGGCCATGCTACTTGTTGAATGGGGTTGTTGAGGATTTAATGCGCAGAGTATTGTATCATGGGCTCCTTCCTCCTTCAGGTGTACAATGATACAGGTCAGAGGCACGAAAACAACATGGAGGATGCATGGGCGGGACGGGAATAAACCACAGCCGTCGGATCCTGCAGATGAATGACAAAGATTGAATCGGAGGGAGCTATCGAGGAAAACGGGCAGAGACAAATGTGGGCTGTCGGATCGCGGTCGGGCAGATCCGACGGCTATCGGGAGCAGGAGCTGCACGAGATTTAATGTGCGGGGATCGTACAGGATGGCGGTAAGCGGTTTCCCCGCATCGCTTATCAGAGGTGGGCAGTATTCGTACGTGACCGCGCGATCCAATATAACAGCGACGCATGGTAGATGGAACCGACAGGAAACCACCGCGATCGCGAGTTAACGCGCGGACAGGTTTCAGCGGCGGGAGGCGCGAACAACGTCGGATCATGCGGCAACTGATCGGACGACGGAGAACTGAACGAGGTTTAACAGGACTGATGTGACAGGGAAAGCCACGAGTCGGGGACTTTTTTCGTATGCACGCGGTTATAAAGGTTAAGACCTTAGCGCCGGGGGTTTGAGGAATATGGGTTTGTGGAGAAATTTAGAGGAAAACGGAGTTATCGGGAGGTATAAGAGTGTAAGCGGAGTGATGAGGAAAGGGTGGGTTATGGTGCGTGGTCACGTTATCAAGGTTTTATAATGTTTAAACCCAGCACCCAGGAGCTAAGGAGACACGGCCTTTATACTAAATATTGGTGTAAAACAGGGATAGCGGGGTTTTATGGGGTTATAGGGAAAATGAAGGAGAAGAGGGAAAAACTGCTGCGAGCCCTTTGCAACCATAACCTACCCAACCTATTTTTATCCATCAAATGTTGAAGAACATAGCAGGGCTAACAAAACCCATTTTCATTTAACAAGTTTTCGTCCCTTTGGAAGAGGAACAACGTCCGATGTATCATTTGCCAATAGTGAATGATATTCTTCATTCATAGCTGTATTCCAATCTGGATGGCCTAAAGCTTCTGCAAAGGTGTCAAGATCATAGTTCACTAAAGAGGCTCTATCGAACTGAGAATGTGTACGACGCTGATCTATAGGATCACCTGCAAGAGCACCTGCTGCATCCCGAGTAGCGTAGGCCCAGTTTTGAAGCTGAGGAGCTGAAGGAGTATCTCGAGAAGGTGAGGGAGGATTTTCATCCTCATTGTCATCATCTGAAGAAGGAATATTTTCATAAGTAGAAGGGATAGAGAGAGGTGGCACATCTGCCGAACTAGCTTCATAGGCCGATATATTTTCAGCAAACTTTACATCTCTTCTATTGATAACATTTTTGGATTTAGTTGAAGAAGTCTATATCCTTTGACATCTTCAGAATATGCAAGAAAAATACTTTTTTAACGCTTAGGTTCTAAGGCTTTATGTTTCTCATCTGGAATATGGGCCCATGCTTCGCTTCCAAAAACATGAAAATGACTTACTTCTGGAGTGCGATTTATTATGTAATTTACATAGTTAATTGCTTCTGCCCAAAAATTAAGACTAAGCCCTTTAGATTGAAGCATACAATTAGCCATTTCCTTTAAGGTGTGATTCTTCCTTTTAGCTACACCATTTTGATGTGGATGGAATAGTATGTTGCAATTGAATTCCATGCTCAGTGCAAAAGTTGATGAATTTGTTGTTAACATATTCTTTGCCATTATTAAAACTTAACTTAAGAATTTGATGTCCAGATTGTTTCTCAACAAAGGCCTTAAAGGCCAAGTACATGTTAAAGACTTCACTCTTGAGTTTTAAGTATACCCAAGTGGGTCTGGAGAAATCATCAATGAAAGTTAAGAAATACTTGTAGCCAGAGAATGAAACAACTAGAAGTGGGCCACATAAATCACTATGCACAAGCTGTAAAGGGGCTGAGGCGTGCCAAGAGGCACGTTTTTCAAGACTATCCCGATGATGTTTTCTGAGTACACATCTAGAACAAACACCATCTTTGCAAGAAACCATAGGAAGACTTGTCACCATATTTTCTTTACATATATTTTGAAGGGAGCGATAGTTTAATGACCAAATCGCTCATGCCAAAGTTTGCTCATTTCATAATTATGAGCAACAAATACCGAGGGAAGATTTGGCGACCCAAAGTTGTTAAAATTATACAACCTTGTAGAATCATCAACAATGCTAGTAGATAAAATCTATCTAGGATCTCTTCGGTCCTTAATTACAACATCATGAGGTGAAAATTCAATAGTTTTACATTCACCTGAATGACTTATCTGATATACATATAGAAGGTTGCAAGATAAAGTAGGAACACATAATAAATCATTAAATTGACCTTTGTCTAGATGAATAGTTCCAGTCCCTACAACACTAAGAGATCTATCATCACCAACATATATATTTTTGGTGTCACAATCATTTAAAGAAGAAAGCATGGCTTTGTTTTTGGCCATGTGATAAGAAGCTCTAGAATCAATGAGCCACTCATGAGAATGAGAAGAAGAAGATACATTTAGTGCATAACCAAACCGAGATGCTTGACAACCACATGCAAAAAGTGATATTCCTGAAGATAGAGTTGAAGTTGAAGAGTGCTCCAAATGGATGTTATGTTTCTTCATTGCTGCTTCCAAGGCTTCCATCTTATTAAAGCATTTGGATTCTAAGTGGCCATCACGATTACAAAAGTTGCAATGTATATGAATCTTCTTTCATTTATTTTTAGTTTCCTTATCATTTTGTTGAGTTGATTTTTCATTTTGACACTAGAACGGGTTAGGACCCTTGTTTGGTTTAGGACCATTGTTTTTAGGATGCTCCTTCTTAGGATTCTTTGAACTTGGTTGTTGTTGGGCTGCTAAGGCTTTCTTAGAAGAGTTTCCAGTATTAAGAAGACCAAGATGTAAGAGTTTTTATTGTTCTCTTATTAAAGAATCACAAAAGGCATCAAAAGAGGGGGACTTGTAGTCTTGTCCTTGAGAAATAAAGGCTTCTCTAGTAGAATGGAAGGTGGAAATAAACATAGAGTAGGCTAGTCTTAACTTGGTAAGAATGGAATAAATAAGACTACCATCTTCTTTTTTAACCTTAAAACCTTCCAAGAGAAGTCTAAGGGTCTTGAACTTGGAAAAAAATCTTCAATGGAAGAAAAATTATTGGGGTCCAATGTAAGCAACTCATTATCTAGTTGATGGGTTCTAATTTCATTTTTAATTCCAAAAACTTTATTGAGTTGTTTCATTACTTCATCGAGGTATCAATTTATACAATACAAAATATAAGGTCTAGAGAAATAGACATCCATATCAACCCACGTGCTTGATATTGCTTATTTTCCCATTTGGCTTGCTTATCTTCATCTTTTGGTTTAGACTCTTGGCCTAAGACTATTCTATGAAGAACTTTACTTCTAAGTAAATCCACATTGTAGGATAGCTATTGGAAGTAGTTGGTGTTGTCAAGAATAACTAGGCATAAACTTTCCATTTTAAAAGTAACTGAAGCTGTAGATGCTGAAACAAAAATTTAGGCCGATTAAAAAAAATAGCTTCCGAATGAAGAAGTTATGACTTTTTGAAGAAAAGTTGTTGAAGATGACGACGAACTACATAAATGTCGGGAAGTGAATGATAATGTTATATTAAAAAAAATTCCCACTTTCCAAACTTAATCTAATTAGGTCACTTAAAAAAAAAAAATTACTTTATGCGATCCACTTTTATAAATAAGTAAGAATCACTTTTACAATGGTACTTTATGAACTATCCACTAAATTGTAACTTAAATAAAAGATAAAATGACTTTAGAATTATAAGTGACTCACTTTTTATAATATGTGATAACACTTTTACATGAAGTAACTTTAAAACATAAGTTACATGTGATTTTTGAAAAAGTAACTCAACAAAAAAAAAGACTTGAACCCAAGACCTCTATTCTCATAAAGTGACTTTGGACCATGTGAGCTAGTTTAAAATATTGGTAATTTTGGGAAAGGAGGAAGATTTTTTTTTTGCTCACTAAAGCTTTGGAGTGTGTGCTTACTAGAAAAACCCATTTTTGCCTACAAAAAAAAAACAACCACACAAATCAAACGAACAAACAAAAGTAATCCAAACCTTACAGCTTGAAGTTAGATTTGTCCAAAAACTAAATACTTTCCTCAATGTTTATGATTTTCCGAGATCTTATTAAGGCATAATGGAAAAGAGCAAACACATGAGAAAAATCCTTTCTTTCTATTTCTGGTTTTCCTTGATCGCACAGAGTCGCAGGACAAAGAGCATACACAGAAATGAAAGATATAAATCCAATAATAATAAAAAAATATAGAGGACTATAAACCGAAATAACCAGAGAGATAAATAACTACAATTGCAAATAAAGACTGTATACCTCTAGATCTTAAAAATGGTGTAGTTAGGGCTACCAGAAACCTTTTCACATGAAACGAAAGTGATTCCTCACTAGAACAGATGCTCCTAACACAATAGAGCAGTCCTCTTGACCCGAAAGTGGCTAGAAACAATAGATCACCAATGGATGCGATCCTCGAATAGCTCTGATACCATGTAGGAATTTACATGGTAAGTTCCTTAGATAGAACACTAAATGACACTGCTCACAAACATATCACAGATCAGTACATCAATATTCTTGACGTGGTTAAAACTCTCTAAGAGGGAAATAGTCCAAATTTTGAGCTAACGTGGCCACTTCAGGTAATTATTAATGTAAAAGAAAGAAAATTTACATAAGCTTCTCTCATGAACGGTCACCTAACAAATGACCCTCCATGCTCTTTAAATAGAGATCATGGACCAATTAGGTGTTAAGCCATAGATCAAGTGGCGATAATACCGAGGAGAGAATGAACTGTCAGATCACTTCATGTCTAGAACATATCGTGACCTTCGGATTGTAAGTTACAAAAAGTACTTACTAAAGAAACACACTTTACGTAACTATACACTAGACCAAGTTATACTTAACTATTTCTTGTGTCAGAATATCCTAACAAAATCCAAGCTAAAGCCAACTACCATTATATTTTATTATAATTAACTATTACTATTAGATAGTTAAAGATTATTGTTAAGATATTACTATTATATAGCGAGAGGTTACCATCATTATATTATTATAGTATTTTTAAATGCTATATATATATATATATACATATATATATATATATATATATATATATATATACATATATATATATATATATACATATATATATATATATATATATATATACATATATATATATACATATATATATATATATATACATATATATATATATATATATATATATATATATATACAACCCACTATCATTTATTGTTTGTTTATCATCATTATCTTTAACTCTCTCACCTTGTAATTCTAGATTAACCTAGTTTACATGGCAATGTGATGTGTCATACATGGCTATGATGTGGTATACATGGTTTATTATTTATTCATTTACAGACCCATTTTTAATTATGCATTCCCTAGGATTTGAAACTTGATCCTAATGAGCATACTCACAAGTTTAGAACCTTAAAACTCATTATTTTCAAATGTTTGTTCATTTCTTCGAATCAAACCATGAGCCTCATGATTTCATATCAATGTCACTTCCATAACCTGCCGACCTTGTGGTGGGGAAAACATTGGGTAAAACATATATATTTGATCCACACCCTAGTTATTTTGAGAGGTTGATAAATGGGAAATTGTACACATTCCAAAAGTTTGATAGGATTGTAATTAATTTTTTTCTTTGCACTTACCTTGAATTTTAGGGTTGTCGATTCCACTCTTCTTGTAATTGTCACAAGCAATATCATGAGTTTTTAATCCTGACTATTGTGCATAGTACCATTGTTCCTCATATGCAGTGGAGTATATCATAGTGTAGGTGGTTGCACTAATTCCTTTTGGTTTATAACCTTGTTAAGGACCCTTGATCCTTCTTCCTTATGTATTTTCTTACTAAAAATGGTTGTTTCTAATGACACCTTTGGTGAGTTCTTGTCAAAGTCAAATTCCAACATGTCTTCTTTAGCAAAAACCTCTACTTCCTTCCCATTTATAATTTTTTAATGATGAGTGACTAGGTGTATATCTATGATTTGGAATCCAATTCTCATCAAATCTATGATAATTGTTCTTCTTCTTTCCCCCTCTTCATTAGCGTTGTTGATGGAAGTGTTTGATTATTTTTCAGTGTCATACTTTTATGATTTTGAACTATTTCATTTGTGGTCATGTAACCACTTGTCCACACAATATCTACAAATGTTTATCCATTTCTTATTATGTATCCTAATGATGATATTTGTCGTAATCCCTCATGCAGGGTAGTGCAAACACGTTGATATTATTTGGTGTTGGTCTCATGGTGTTGGCATTGATGTTAATCTAGGATGTCTACCTAAGGAGTCAACCATGGATTTAGTTGTGTTGGCACTGATATCAACAAGCTTGAGGGAGTTGTTATGAAGATCATAGGCTTGATGACATATTATTGAGGTGTTCTTGATTTTGCAGAGGATATACAGGTTTTGGAGATGCTTACAAAGGATGATGGATAGGTTCTAGAAGTGTTGGAGCAATTATACAAAGGTCTTGGCAAAAGAACATAGTAACATAGATGATAAGAGGATAACTTGCATTATAACTCACCCTAGCAAGCTTGTCACCTACATTATAATGAACTTCCCAAGTGCAGAAGGTGCATTACTGCCTGCGAGTGGAATTTCCCACATTGTTGTTGGCATTATGATGTATGTGTTGTACTTGATGGCAACCCACTTGTAGCAGAACAACTCACTTGTATGAATCTACAGAAGAGATATCAGATGTGAATGCATGACAATAGTGTTTACAGATGTGATGAAATGCAGGGCAGCTTCCAAGAATCAAGTAAACAACAAAGAATTACAGAATGAAGAAAAGAGAGGTATACGCAGGTTCACCATTGACCAAACTGCGTATACATGTAGGTTCATTGTATACAAGTTGCGTATACGTACACACACACACTTTCTCGGAAGGAAAAGCACGTATACCTTGGAAAACTAAATTTTTGGTCCGAAGTATTTGGTCCATGGTATTTTGATCCATTGTATTAGTCCAAGGTATCTGGTCTAAGGGATTGACCCTAGGTATTGGGTCCAAGGTATTGGTCCTAAATGGTTTTGGTCCATGGTATTGAGAAAGTCCTAAAACTATAAAAGGAAGAGAAGATCATTAGGCCAAGGTGTGCAAGTATCGAATATTTGATGAAGTGTGGGATCTAATATGCAGGTTATTGGCTTATGGTGTTGTGCTTGATCTGAACCAAGGATGAACCATAGTGTTTGATGAAGGATAAGATCTAATGATGTATCTGGATCCTAAGGCTTGAAGTGAATTATATTTATGTGGTTTGATCATGTATCTGAATAACTGGCGCATGTTGTAGTATGTAAATATGATGATCTGGGTATGATTGAAGTCTAGAATAGTTTTTATGTTTAGATCATCATTTACAGATCTGTACACAGGTTCACTTTAGAAAAGAAGCGTATACACGATGGTTCTGCATATCAAAACAATATATACATCATAAATTTGATTGGTAGATCTGTACTCTGGTTCGCCTTGAGGAAAGCGTGTATGCACACAGGTTCGACACATGGAAGTAGCGTATATCTTATAAAATATGTTAATTGCTTCTGTTTGCTGTTGCAGTGTTCTGGGTTCTGGCTTGGGTTCTGGTTAATGTATTTTGGTGACAACATTCTGAATGATTAGATTGATGGAGTGATTGATTGATTCAGTTGTGGCTGGTTTAAAAGGAGATTGGTTTATGCAGATATATTTGATGATTGAATGATGTTGTTGATGGATCCAATGTGCAAATTTATGAAATGTGGTCCCTGGAAGAAAAGAGAAGGTTGTAGCCTTCTGTAGGCCGACACCTATGTACTAGTAAACATATCAGCGAGTACAAGAGCTAGGGGTTGTAGCTCTCTTCCAGTAGAAGCTAGAAAATGAGAGAAGGTTGTAGCCTTCTGCAGGTAGAAGCCTGCGTACCAGTATAAGACTGCACCAGTACAAAAATTGTAAACAAAATTTTCTTATTATTAAAAGAAGATAAAGACAATTGCAGCAGGTGGTTTTCACCCACATTGGGTTTCCACCTTATATATTGGTGTTCATGTGTGTTGCTAATGTGTGATGCCTTATTCTGTTTTTACTGCACTGTCTAATGAATTCCTGATATACTGGTTAAAGTTGAATGCATGATCATTTGGGTAAATAAAAAATTTCTGCATATACGCTAGTTGCATAAAGTACAGTTGCATACACACGTTAGTTCACTAAGTTGAAGTAGCGTATACAAATTAGTTTTGAAAATTAAATTATTGATCTGATAATGTTGATTCACCCCTCCAGTATTATTTCCAATAATTGGTATCAGAGCAGGTCCTTCAGAAGAAGCTTGATCGCTTAAAGGAAGATCCATCATCATGAGTAATCAAGAAAGCAAGGGATCCATCAGACCACCAATTTTTGATGGGAGAAACTTTGTTTATTGGAAGGTAAGAACCACAACCTATCTTCAATCTCTTGGAACAGATGCCTGGGAAATCGTGGAAGGAGGATATACATTTCCATCAGCAATTCCTACAAATATAGTAGGTAAAATCAATATGAAACCAATGCCAAGGCCGTCAATACATTATTGGGAAGTCTATCACAATCAGAGTTTGTCAAAGTTATGCAGCTCAAATTAGCCAAAGAAATATGGGACAAAATCGTTCTAAGCTACGAAGGAGACTCAGGTAAAATGTGCTAAACTGCAAACTCTCAAAATTCAATATGAAACTCTCAAGATGCACAATGATGAAAGTATAGCTAGCTAATTCTTACGTATAGATGAGATTGTTAATTGCATGAAGAATCTGGGTGAAGAGATAAAGGAAGTTACCTTAGTTGAAAAAGTTTTAAGATCCTTATCTGCTAAATTTGAATCAAAAGTATCTGCCATAGAAGAAAAGTAGGATCTTCAGAATATTATTATGACATAGCTTCAAGGATTCTTAACTGCCTTTGAGATGAGAGAAGGAGGTCCATCAGAAATGAGAGAAGCCACATTTAAAGCTTTAGCAAAAGGAAAAGAAGAACTCAATGAATCAGGACATATTTCAGAAGATGAAGAGGAAGAAAAATTTGTCAAGAAGCTTCAACAGGGTACCAGAAGATTCAGAGGTAAACTACCTTTCAAATGTTTTGCTTGTGGTAGATTCTGTCATTATGTTGCTAAATGTCCTCATAAAGATAAATATGATAAAGAGAAGAGATCTGCAAAATGGAATAGGAAACAAAGTGTAAGTAAAAAGAGCTACTATACTCATGAAGATAGCGATGGTTTATCAAATAATGATGAAGATGAAAATAGTAATGACTATAGACTTCTGATGGCTTATGAAGATGATGATTTCTTGGATGCTTAAGATGAAGATGACCTTTATGAAGAAATCTCTAAACTCAAAATCTGTTTAGAAGAAAAGAATATGATTATAGATACCTTGACATACCAGCTTGCTGAAAGAGAAAAACACAATGAAAAGCCAGAATGTGAAATTGTGGGTCTAAGAAAGGATCTTGAGAAAACAAAAGCTCTCAATCTTAGATTTTCTAAAGGATCAGAAACCTTAAATGAAATTATCAAAGTGTAGTGCTCTCCTCTGATAAAGACAAGTCTTGGATATACTGAAGAAACATCTCAATCACAGAAGTCGTCAACCTCCACTAAAAGCTATCTTGATGCAGCAAAGAGCAGTGAACATTTTGACAATCGTCAGCAAAGGCATAAAGTAGATCACCAGGTGACAGGCTCAATTTACTTCAAGAATGAACAGAAGCCACAATCAACCTCAGGTAAATCATACTCAATTTGCTTCAAAGATAAATATCAATAGAAACTACAATCACCAGGTCAATAGATTCAATAATCACAAGAACTTCTTTAATGGTCAATGTTTCTCATGTCATAATTTTGGACAAAAATCTGCTCAATGTGTTGCTTACAAAAATATCATGACTAGAGAGGCACAAAATCAAAGGAATGTGATAGGGATCAAGAAAAGTTTTTATAATAACTTTTCTCTTCTTGAAAATGAAATAGAATGCTCAGTTTGTAACAACTTTGTCCATGAAGAATATGAATGCAGGAGTAAATTTTGGCAAATAGCTCAAAAGGAGCAAACCCCATTAAATCCCAAAATATGGAGAAAGAAAGAACTACAAACAGAAATATGTGGTATAGCCTTGTATGCAGAAGGACAATAAAACTAGTGGTACATCGACAGTGGATGCTCAAAACACATGATAGGTGACAAAGAAAAACTACACTCATATAATGCCTTAGAAAAGGAAAAGAGTGTCTCATTTGGAAACGACACTCCTACTGTCATAAAAGGTAAAAGCTCTGTTTTCTTGAAAGAAAAATTCAAAACTGGGAATGTTATGTATGTTGATGGCTTAAAGCATAACCTGTTGAGTGTGAGTCAAATGTGTGATCAAGGAAATGAAGTAGTGTTTCGATCAAATGGATGTGTTGTTCATGAGCTTGATACAGGAGAAATCATGATCAAAGGGAAAAGAACTCCAAACA
Source organism: Pinus tabuliformis (assembly GCA_031772625.1). Classification (NCBI taxonomy): domain Eukaryota; kingdom Viridiplantae; phylum Streptophyta; class Pinopsida; order Pinales; family Pinaceae; genus Pinus; species Pinus tabuliformis. The sequence continues at coordinate 1,183,471,349 of CM062817.1, read as the reverse complement.
ACCTATACATACTCAAAGGAGGACAACAACAATGCTATCTAAGAAAAAATGATGAAAATGGGCTATGGCACAGCAGATTAGGACATCTAAGCTTTTCTCAAATAAAAAAAGCATGCAGATTCCAGGCTATTCGTGATCTTCTAGATATCAAAATTCCTGAAAATATTATATGAAAATCATGTCAATTTGGTAAGCAAACCAGATCTCACTTCATCGAAAAGGAAGGGTCAGCTAATAAGCCTCTTGAACTTGTTCATACTGATTTATGTGGACCATCAAGGAAAAAGTCACCTCGTGGAGAAGAATACTTTATATTGTTCATTGATGATTTTTCGAGAATGTGTTGGATAGGTCTTCTAAAGCATAAAGATGAAGCATTTGAAAAGTTCAAAGCCTTCAAAGCTTTGGTTGAAATGAATCAGATCGCAAAATCAAATGCCTCAGATTTGATCGAGGAGGGGAATTTACCTTAGATTAATTCTTTGACTTTTGTGAACAACATGGAATAAAAAGGCAGTTCTGCACTACAAGGACTCCTCAACAAAATGGAGTGGTAGAAAGGATGAACAAAACTTTTCAACAAATGGCTCATGCTATGCTAGATGAATCTGGAACTCCTGCAACTTTCTGGGGTGAAGTTGCATTTCACCGCCGTCACTATTCTCAACCAAGAAAATGTTTGGGTCAACAACACTCAAACTCCACATGAACTTTGGTATGGTAAGACTCCTACTGTAAAATACTTCAAAGTTTTTGGAAGCAAATGTTACATCAAAAGGACTAATGAAAAACTTGGTAAGTTTGAACCCAGAGCAGATGAAGGTATTCTTCTTGGCTACTCTTCCTGAAGTAAAGGATATAAATGTTACAATAAAAGACTTGGGAAAACTATTAAAAGTATTGATGTTGTGGTTGATGAAGCATGCAAAAATTCAAAACAGATAAAAACTGAAGATTATGACAATGAAGAAGATGGGAATAATTTTCCCACATAAAATCACATCGATTTTGAAGAATAAACCAATGAAGCACTAGAAGAAGAGATAATGACAGAAGAAAAGACTTCGTCCAGGTATGTTCAGAAAAATCATCAAGAAACTCAAAATTTAGGAGAGAAAGGGGTAGGTGTGCAGACTAGAAGAACCATTGCCGAAGCTTCAAGCTATCTAGCGTTACTATCTTCCACCGAACCTAAAAATGTAAATGAAGCATGCAGAGATGAATGTTGGGTCAAAGCCATGAATAAAGAACTTGAGAAAATTGAAAAGAATAATGCTTGGGAATTAATTCCTAGACCTCATGATAAGAATGTTGAAATTTGGTACCGGAGGACAGGTGGTTCCCTTAGGCTTTGATCTTTGGCTTAGGGAAAAGTGTCCAAAAGAATTTAATTTTTCTCCTAAAGTGACTTTATAATTTTATAAAGTTAAATCTAATTTAAAAGTGACTTTAAGTGATAAAGTTATTAAGTCTAATTTTAAAGTGACTTTTATAAAGTCAATGAAAAATTAGAAAGGAAAAGTGACTTTGGAAATAAATGACTAAGTGGGTCTTTATTAAAGTGGGGTGAATTAAAAAATAGAAAGTGAGATTTAAATGAGCATTTAATCTCAACCATTGATCTAAATCTATTTCAGCCATTGGATTTAGAGATCACCCAAAAGTCACTTGGATCACCCAAAAGTCACTTGGAGTTATATTAAAGGAGGAAAAGGAGGAAAAGGTCATTCATTCTTTCATGAGCAGATTGGGAGAAGGAGAGCAAGAGAGCAAGAGAGATTTCTGAGCAGGGAGGAGAAAGAGACAACAGCTTGGCACACATTCCAAGGCAGCAGTTGAGCAGATTTGTACAACTGATTCAGCACATAGTGAAAGGCAGATTTTTGCACAAAAATCGAGGAGCAGTTTGCTGATTTTTCTGCACACAAAACGGAGGTCGTACAGCATTTATTGCTGTCCTGTTTGCTGTAATTTCCAGATTGCTGTGAGGCACGGGAAATGAGATAAGTTGTAAATTTGCTTGCTGATTTTTTGCTGAATAATTCTCACTGTAAAAAGACAATTTTCAGAAATAAAGAAGAGCTCTCAAACTGGTTTTCCCCAAGAGTTGTAGGGGGTTTTTCCAGGGTCAAGTTGACCAAAAATATCAGTGTTTTAATGTGTTTTAATGGCTGTTTTTAATTGTTGATTTTTAATTCTGCAATTTCCAGCATTCTGAAAAATTTCCAGAATTTGTGTTTTCAACAATATTTATTTTTTTCAGTCTGTTAAATGTATGGTTATGGGAATGGGCATTTAACTACATGGGAGAAATAAGGAGAAACTGAAAACCGGGGTGGGAAAACAGAAATTTTTACATGGTATCAGAGCTTGAGTGCTGAAGGGCATTTTGGGACAGCAAAAAGAAAAAATTACAGTTGCTGATTTTTCACTCAGAAAATTCCAGCAAGCTGATTTTTCATAAACAGCAGTTTTATCTTTACTACAGCAGTGCTATTTTTCAGTTTTAGGACAGCAGGATGTCATTGGGATTGAGGGTGGAGGATAGGCTGGATGGGCATATAAATTACAGCGTTTGGAAGGAGAGAATGCAAAGTATCTTTGAGGAGGCAGAAGTCTGGGATATCATGGTGCATACCGCACAAAACCCTGTTGTTGTGCCCACTGATGTTACTCAGTTGGCTGAGTATAAAAAGAAGAACAATAAGGGTAAGAGGCTGATTCTAGACGGAATCAAAGACCATTGCATTCCTCATGTGAGAGGAAAGAGCAATGCCCATGAGATGTGGACAACATTGTCCAATCTCTACCAGAGTACCAATGAGAACCGGAAGATGGTCCTGAAGGAGAAGCTGAAGAACATTAAGATGGGGAATGATAGTGCAGCTGGATATCTCACAAAGATTACCAATGTGAGAGATGAGTTGGCAGCGATTGGAGAGGCCATTCCATCCACTGAGTTGGTGCGTATTGCAGTGAATGGCCTCCCCCGTTCATGGTTGAACTTTGCTGATGGGGTTTGTGCACGTGAGACCCTTCCCACATGGGAGAGGTTTTGGGATGATTGCATTCAGACAGAGATCAGGAAAGGACAGCTTGGGGCAGCCAAGCCAGTTGAGCAGGATGAGGATGTAGCACTGGTGGCAGGAGGCAAGAAAGGCAAAGGGAAGAAGCAGGCTTCCACAAGCAGTGGTGGGGGCAAAGGCAAAGGTAAAGGTAAACCGGGGAACACACAGAAGGACTATTCCAAGGTGAAGTGTTGGAATTGTCAAAAGATGGGACACTATGCAGTTGTGTGTCCGGAGAAGAAGAAGAAGAAGGGAAAGAACCAGGACGTGGCAGCTTCAGCTGAGATTGAGGACTTTGCAGGTCGTTTTGACCGGGAGTTTGCGTTCACTACATGTGAGTCCTCTAGTGCAGGATCACCTGCCACACAGGTTCAGAGGGAGCATGCTTTTCCCTCGATTAGCGGAGCATCTACAGGTATTTGGTATGTGGACAGTGGGGCTTCACGTCATATGACAGGAGTCCGTGAGTACTTCTCAGAGCTTTCAGAGCGTGGCACTGATATTGAGGTAGTACTCGGTGATGACAGAGTTGTTAGAGCAGTCGGGGTGGGGACAGTGACATTTCAAAGGGAGTCCAAACCTCCCTTGAAGGTGTCAGAGGTTCTTTATGTGCCAGGGATGAGGAAGAACCTCATATCCGTCTCAGCTTTGGAGGACAGAGGATATGACGTACTGTTCAAGGGAGGACAGGTGTTGATGTATCCCAGGGGCTCTCTAGCTGATTCAGCTAGAGTGATAGGTGTACGCCATGCAAAGGTGTACAAGTTTGCATTTCAGCCCCTTTTGGCATTGAGCAGTAGTACCGACAGCAGAGCTAGCAGTTCTGAGCTGTGTGAGATTTGGCACCGCAGGATGGGACATATGTATCATGGAGCCTTGAGGACATTGCGGGAGATCACTACAGGTGTGCCAGATTTCAGTACTGATCACTTTGATACTTGCAGAGGTTGTGCGATGGGCAAATTTGCCAAATCCCCTTTTCCCAGCAGTGACAGCAGAGCGACGGGGATACTTGATTTGATTCATTCCGATGTGAGCGGTCGGATGTCTCATGTTTCCTTGAGTGGGTATGAGTACTATGTTTTATTCATTGATGATCACTCCAGGAGGACCTGGATTTATTTCTTGAAGACCAAGAGTGAGGTCTTCAAGCGGTTTCAGGAGTTCAGAGCTCTTGTGGAGACTCAGACAGGTCGAAAGATCAAGTCCTTGAGGTCGGACAATGGAGGAGAGTACACCCTTGGAGAGTTTGTTGACTATTGTGCGGAGGCAGGCATTAGGAGGGAGTTCACTGTTCCTTACAACCCCCAGCAGAACGGGGTTGCGGAGAGGAAGAACAGATCCATCATAGAGGCTGCCAAAGCCATGATACATGATCAGGGGTTGCCATTGTTCTTGTGGGAAGAGGCCTGCAACACAGCTGTTTACTTGCAGAACAGGAGTCCGCATCGTGCCTTGGGGCACATGACTCCGGAGGAGGCTTTCTCTGGGAAGAAGCCTGATCTTGGTCATCTTCATATCTTTGGATGCATTACATACTCCTATATACCCAAGGAGAAGAGGACCAAACTAGAGCCCACTGCAGAGAAGGGTATCTTTGTGGGCTACAGTGAGACCTCAAAGGCCTTTCGGATTTACATTCCTGCACAGAGGAGAGTTGTTGTCAGACGGGATGTGAAGTTCGAGGAGGACAGGGCCTTTAGGAGGTCACGGGAGTTAGAGTATCTGGATCAGCCAGACCCTCAGCAGCAGTTGAGTCAGTCGCAGGGATCCAGTGGGTAGGGATCAGGAGGATCCGGAGGTACATCTATGAGGATGTCAGGGCCGTCAGTGAGCAGTGGCTCATCGAGCCAGAGGGGTGGTGCTCCGGGCAGCATGCAGAGCAGTTCACAGAGCAGTTCACTAGGGAGTCCACTGATGGACAGTTCACACGGTACCTCAGCTTCTACAGGTTCAGGTGCAGGCAGGAGGACAGCAGATAGACAGTCAGGAGTTCAGGCTACTGATGATGATGAGGAGGAGGAGTTTCATTCTCCGGTGGAAGAAGTGCGCTCAGGGAAGAGGAAGCCCAAGTGGCTTCAGGACACCTTGAGAGATGCCACATCTGTTGCTGAGCCGAAGAGGCCGGTCAGAGAGAGTAGACCACCTGAGAGGTTTTGTAGTTATATGGCGATGGTTACCAACATCCTTGACTCTGAGCCTTCTAGCTATGAGGAGGCAGCTAGCCAGCAGGTCTGGAGAGAGGCCATGCAGGAGGAGTATTCTTCTATCATGAAGAATGATGTTTGGGAGGTGGTGCCGAGGCCTGAGGGCAAATCCGTGGTTACTTCCAGATGGCTTTACAAGGTAAAGCATGCTGCAGATGGCAGCATTGAGAAATTCAAAGCGAGGTTTGTGGCTAGAGGGTTCTCCCAGGTAGAGGGAGTTGATTATGAGGAGACCTTCGCTCCCGTGGCTCGATATACTTCGATCCGCTCCATTATATCGATAGCAGCAGAGATGGGTTGGAAGATCCACCAGATGGATGTGAAGACCGCATTTCTCAATGGCTTCATACAGTAGGAGGTGTACATTAAGCAGCCACAGGGCTTTGAGGTGCATGGGAAGGAGTCCCATGTGTGCAGATTGAAGAAGGCCCTTTATGGCCTGAAGCAAGCTCCCAGAGCTTGGTACTCCAGGATAGATGCATACTTGCAGGGGATGGGTTTCACAAAGAGTGAGGCAGATCCGAACCTTTACTTTATTGTGATTGGTGAGGAGCCTCTCATTCTGGTGCTGTATGTGGATGACTTGATCATTACAGGTGCAGAGAGACTCATAGAGCACTGCAAGAGAGATCTTGCGGCGGAGTTTGAGATGAAGGACATCGGCTTGATGCATTACTTTTTGGGTTTGGAGGTGTGGCAGGAGGAGGGGCATTTCTTCCTGGGGCAGGGGAAGTATATTGTGGACATCCTTAGCAGATTCCACATGGAGGATTGTAGACCCATGTCGACACCGATGATCACCAACTGGAAGAAGCTTCATGCTTCGGATTCCGAGTTGGTGGATCACACATTGTACAGGCAGCTGATTGGTTCATTGATGTATTTGGTCAACAATAGACCAGATATCTGTTTTGCAGTCAACATGATGAGTCAGTTTATGTGTGAGCCTAGGAAGGTTCACTGGGTGGCTGCAAAACACATTTTGCGGTACTTGCAGGGGACAGTGGATTATGGTCTGGACTACAGGCAGGGAGATGGAGTGAGATTGGCAGGATACACTGATTCTGATTGGGCAGGTTGTGCTTCTGATAGGAAGAGCACTTCAGGGTGTTGTTTTGGGTTGGGTTCAGCAGTAGTGTCATGGTTCAGCCGGAAGCAGCAGTCAGTAGCACTGAGTTCAGCGGAAGCAGAGTATATGGCAGTCAGTCTAGCTAGTTGTGAGGCTATCTGGCTTCACAAGATGTTGTTTGGCTTATTTGGTCAGCTGTTGAGACCTTCAGTGATTTACTGTGATAATCAGAGTTGCATTAAACTCACGGAGAATCCAGTATTTCATGACAGGTCAAAGCATATCGGGATCAGATATCATTTCATCAGAGACTATGTTCAGAAGGGAGCTGTGAAGCTTGAGTATATTTCCACTGATGAGCAGGTTGCAGATATTCTTACCAAAGCCTTACCACGGGGCAAGCATGTCTACTTCAGAGACAAGATGGGTGTGGTGAGGAACACCTTCCTCAGTAAGAGGGAGTGTTGAAATTTGGTACCGGAGGACAGGTGGTTCCCTTAGGCTTTGATCTTTGGCCTAGGGAAAAGTGTCCAAAAGAATTTAATTTTTCTCCTAAAGTGACTTTATAATTTTATAAAGTTAAATCTAATTTAAAAGTGACTTTAAGTGATAAAGTTATTAAGTCTAATTTTAAAGTGACTTTTATAAAGTCAATGAAAAATTAGAAAGGAAAAGTGACTTTGGAAATAAATGACTAAGTGGGTCTTTATTAAAGTGGGGTGAATTAAAAAATAGAAAGTGAGATTTAAATGAGCATTTAATCTCAACCATTGATCTAAATCTATTTCAGCCATTGGATTTAGAGATCACCCAAAAGTCACTTGGAGTTATATTAAAGGAGGAAAAGGAGGAAAAGGTCATTCATTCTTTCATGAGCAGATTGGGAGAAGGAGAGCAAGAGAGCAAGAGAGATTTCTGAGCAGGGAGGAGAAGGAGACAGCAGCTTGGCACACATTCCAAGGCAGCAGTTGAGCAGATTTGTACAGCTGATTCAGCACATAGTGAAAGGCAGATTTTTGCACAAAAATCGAGGAGCAGTTTGCTGATTTTTCTGCACACAAAACGGAGGTCGTACAACATTTATTGCTGTCCTGTTTGCTGTAATTTCCATATTGCTGTGAGGCACGGGAAAGGAGATAAGTTGTAAATTTGCTTGCTGATTTTTTGCTGAATAATTCTCACTGTAAAAAGACAATTTTCAGAAATAAAGAAGAGCTCTCAAACTGGTTTTCCCCAAGAGTTGTAGGGGGTTTTTCCAGGGTCAAGTTGACCAAAAATATCAGTGTTTTAATGGCTGTTTTTAATTGCTGATTTTTAATTCTGCAATTTCCAGCATTCTGAAAAATTTCCAGAATTTGTGTTTTCAGCAATATTTATTTTTTTCAGTCTGTTAAATGTATGGTTATGGGAATGGGCATTTAACTACATGGGAGAAATAAGGAGAAACTGAAAACCGGGGTGGGAAAACAGAAATTTTTACAAAGAATATCATAGGAACTAAATGGATATTCAAAAACAAGCTGAACAAAAATGGAGAAGTTATTAGAAACAAGGCCAAACTTGTTTGTAAAGGATATGCTCAACAAGAAGGTATAGACTTTGAAGAAACTTTTTCACATGTTGCTAGACTTGAAGCCATAAGAATGTTTCTTGCTCTTTCTAGTTTTCAGAAATTCAAAGTATACCGAATGGATGTAAAATTTGCCTTTCTTAATGGAGACTTAGAAGAAGAAGTCTATATTGAACAACCAGAAGGATTCATTCTTGGAAATGATGCAAAACTTGTATGCAAACTCAGAAAAAGCTCTCTATGATCTAAAACATGCTTCAAAGGCATGGTATTATCGTCTTGACAAATATCTCCACCAACAGGGTTTTTCAAAGGGGTCAATGGATAACAATCTATATACAAAGATGGACACTGGTAAATTACTAATAATTGTTGTGTATGTTGATGATATCATTTTTGGTGGCAATGAAGAAACCATGAGTCAGAATTTTTTTCAATAATGCAGCAAGAATTTGAAATGTCCTTGCTTGGTGAGCTTACCTATTTTCTTGGTCTACAAGTTCAACAAAATAAAGATGGTATTTTTTTCTCACAAACCAAATATCTCACACAGATCCTGAAAAAATACGGCATGGAAGGTTCTAAACCAGTATGTACCCCAATGGTAACAGGATGCAGTCTTAGCTAAAATGATGAATCAACAACAATGCACTAACCAACTTACAGATCCATGATTGGCAGTTTTCTTTATCTAACAAGTACCCGATTGGACATCATGCATGCAGTGGGAATAGTTAGAAGATTCCAAGCAAATCCAAAGGAATCACACCTTCAGGAAATCAAAAGGATTTTCAAATGTCTTCAAGGAACACAGAACTTTGGTTTATGGTATCTTAGAGATACAGATCTTACATTTCATGCATATATAGATGCAGATTGGGCAAGAAGTGTTGATGACAGAAAAAGCACTAGCGGTGGTGCATTCTATATGGGTTCCAGATTAGTATCTTGGTTCAACAAGAAACAAAGTTCAATTGCATTATCTACAGCTGAAGCAGAGTATGTGGCTACTGCATCTTGCTGCACACAACTACTTTGGATGATGCAAACCTTGCAAGACATTCAGATCACATGTACTCCACCCATCTCCATTCCATGCGATAATACAAGTGCCATCAGTATTTCAAAGAATCTAGTCACGCACTCCGAGACCAAGCACATACCCATCAAATATCATTTTCTACGTGAACAAGTGCTTGAACAAAAGGTCAAACTAGAGTATGTTCCCTTCAAAGAATAGGTTGCTGACTAAACCACTGCCCAGAGAAACATTTGAATATCTTAGACAAAAGCTGGGAGTAGTTGCTGCATTATCATGTTGTTAAATCCTATTTTCTTCAAAGAAAGGTGGTTATACGCAAGTTTCATAAAGTGTAGTCGTGTACATACGCAAGTTTCTATGGGCACAATCACGTATATGTTGGTTTGAAGGAAAGCAGTGGGCCAGACTCAGAAAAAGGGGTCTGTTATGGTTCTGTCAATTATCTGCTCTATTTGATGATGCTTTCACTTTGCTGATAACATATGGAAATATATTGGTCCTCGTAAAGTTGTTGATAACTTGATGTATATCTGATTGGTGATAATGCTTTGATATCTCTTACTAACATATGCTATGATCAGATCTGATAGTGAACAGGGGGAACAGGGTCAGGAGGAGAACATGGTTGATGATAGTTTGGGAACTAATGATGGACATATATAGGTTGCTGGTCTAGATGTTGATTGAAAGATGCCACTGATGGTGTAGATCATATGATAGTTGTTGATGACTATCATGGTCTTATTTACGATATTTGGTCTCTGTTATATATGTCATGTATATCTTTTAATGAAATGGTCATGAAAAGACCTAATTTATAACCCCACTATGCATGAGATGGATGATGTAATATTTCTTGTTTTTGACATGTATAAACAATTGGTATATCTCCACTTGGTTGGGTGGATGAGTCACATTTGGTATATCCCCGTATGAGTCATTGGTGATAGGAAGGTCATTTGTGATGTATGTATAGAGTCATGTTAATTTTTTAGAACATCTTTTTGCAGACTTTGCTTATGCTCAGGGGGAGCATGAACTCGATCATGGGAGCTCAATCAACACACTTCAGCATATCAGAGAATTCAGCATGCACTCTGGGGGAGCATGACCCTTTGCCCTTGATGTCAAAGGGGGAGAGCAACTTGGTGTGGTTGTTGTTGCCATCAAGTCTAAAGGAGGAGATTGTTGGCATTATGATGTATGTGTTGTACTTGATGGCGACCCACTTGTAGCAGAACAACTCACTTGTATGAATCTACAGAAGAGATATCAAATGTGAATGCATGACAATGGTGTTTACAGATGTGATGAAACACAGGGAAGCTTCCAGGAATTAGGTAAACAACAAAGAATTACAGAATGAAGAAAAGAGAGGTATACGCAGGTCACCATTGACCAAACTGCGTATACACGCAGGTTCACTGTATACAAGTCGCGTATATGTATACACACACTTTCATGAAAGGAAAATCGTGTATACTTTGGAAAACTAAATTTTTGGTCCAAAATATTTGGTCCATGATATTTTGATCCATGGTATTGGTCCAAGGTATCTTGTCTGAGGGATTGACCCCAGGTATTGGGTCCAAGGTATTTGTCCTAAATAGTTTTGGTCCATGGTATTGAGAAAGGCCTAAAAGGAGGAGAAGATCATTAGGCCAAGGTGTGCAAGTATCGAATATCTGATGAAGTGTGGGATCTAATATGCAGGTTATTGGCTTATGGTGTTGTGCTTGATATGAACCAAGGATGAACCTTAACGTTTGATGAAAGATAAGATCTAATGATGTATCAGGATCTTAAGGCTTGAAGTGAATTATCTTTATGTGGTTTGATCATGTATCTGAATAACTAGCGCACGTTGTTATGTTTAAATCATCATTTACAGATATGTACACAGGTTCACTTTAGAAAAGAAGCGTATACACGTTGGTTCTACATATCAAAACAACGTATACATCATAAATTTGATTTGCAGATCTGTACGCTGGTTCGCCTTGAGGAAAGCGCATATGCATGCAGGTTCGACCCATGGAAGTAGCGTATATCTTATCAAATATGTTAGTTGCTTCTGTTTGCTATTGCAGTGTTCTGGGTTTTGGCTTGGGTTCTGGTTATTGTATTTTGGTGACATCACTCTGAATGATCAGATTGATGGAGTGATTGATTGATTCGGTTGTGGCTGGTTCAAAAGGAGATTGGTTGATGCAAATATATTTGATGATTAAATGATGTTGTTGATGGATCCAATCTGAAAATTTATGAAACGTGGTCCCTGGAAGAAAAGAGAAGGTTGTAGCCTTCTGAAGGCCAGCACCTACGTACTAGTAAACATATCAGCTAGTACAAGAGCTAGGGGGTTGTAGCTCTCTTCCAGTAGAAGTTGGAGAACGAGAGAAGGTTGTAGTCTTCTGCAGGTAGAAGCCTGCATACTGGTATAAGAATGCAATAGTACAAAAATTGTAAATAGAATTTTCTTATTATTAAAAGAAGACAGAGACGATTGCAGCATGTGGTTTTCACCCACATTGGGTTTCCACCTTATATCTTGGTGTTCATGTGTATTGCTTATGTGTAATGCCTTATTCTATTTTTACTGCACTGTCTAATGAACTCCTGATACACTGGTTAAAGTTCAATGCATGATCATTTGGGTAAATAAAAAATTTCTGCATATACGCTAGTTGCATTAAGTACAATTGCGTACACATGCTAGTTCACTAAGTTGAAGTAGCGTATACAAATCAGTTTTGAAAATAAAATTATTGATCTGATAATACTGATGCACCCCCCCTCTCAGTGTTATTTCAAACAATTGTGTGTGCACTCCAATCAATTCTAAGGGCATTTAACATGGTTTTTGCATGTGCGATTTAGTTAGATAGTTCGAGGAAGTTCACTCCACACTTTAGAAGGTGATCAAGTTAGAGATAATGATGATTAGTGCTTTGTATTGATTGCATCTTTCTTCATTGATAAAATGCCAAAATGTGAAGTAGAAGGGGTTAGACAAAGAGAGAATGTGAGCTACAATATTGCTAAGATAGAGTGTAGATTAGAGCTCATATTTGGAGCATATGCTAGAAAATGATAGAATTTTAGTGTTTCTATATGTCTAACAAGATTGTGTTGCAAATTGTATTGGTGTCAATTGTTGCTGATATGGAGATCAAAGTATTGTTGTAGCTGCTACAATAGAGACTTTGGATCAAAGTTCAAATTGTTGATATGTTTGTGTTTCATGGTTTCTATTAGAGAGTGTATCATTGTAAGTGTTTTGTATGGCTGCTAGAGCATGTTAGTGACGGCTGAGTATGATGTGGAGATTGTTATTGTATGCTTTTGTTGGGTTGTTGAGCTTGATGAGCAGATTGACAGTGTGAGCTGATTATATTGAAGGGTTTGTATTCAGTTGTGTTATAGAATGCACTGATGATGAGCATAGAGGATGTTGTGAGTCCAGTATGAAAATGAAAGAAATGAGGCTTACAAGTGTTCAATTGCAAAGAGAAATAGATCTAGTATGAAACATTATGAAACAAGGTCCACAAGAGGAGAGCTTGAAGGGTTGAGCCTTTAGTGAAGCAAACAGTGGCTTGCTATGATAGGGTGTAGCGACATCATTTAAGTAGTGACCTAAGAACTTGGAAGTAGTGGCTTCCATCCAATGGTGGTTGGCAAGACTTATTGACATTGGTGACTTCTAGAAAGTGGTGGCCTACAAAGTTCACACACATAGTGGCTTGGAATGAGTAGTGGCTTGCATGATAAGCAAGTTGTGGCTTGCACATTGGTGGTGGCCATTGAATATGTAAAAAAAGATTTTTTATAATAATAGAAGAAGAGCAAAGCATAACATTTGATGATGGTTTTCTCCCTTTGGATTTCCACCTTATATCTTGTGTCTCTATGTGTGATGATGTGATTTGTTGTGTTGTTGCTTATTGTTATTTGCTTATGTTATAGCTACTCTATTGGAAATACTGAGAGGGGGAGGGGGTGAATCAATATTTCTTTTTACAATCGTTACTTTACTAGTTTAGATCACTTAAAAATAGAACACAAAATGAACAATATAGAATAAATAATTTTATTAATCAGAAATAACGATGACTCCAATCCTCTCCTTTACAATAAATCAATTAAAATAATGTTTAGAGCTCCAACCCTAGATGAAAACACTAATCTTCAATCAACCAAGCTCCGATCTGTATGATGCCAAGCTCCAACTTGGTCTTTATGAGGCTCCAACCCTATCTTCCACAAGGCTCCAACCTTGACTTTATGAGGCTCCAACCTCTAGGACTTCAACCCTCTCCACTAGCACAAGCTCCAACCCGATTTTCTTGAAGACTCATATCATCTAGGGCTCCAACCCTTTGCCTCAACTCTTCAAGACAAGTACAATGGTCCTTCGAGACTTCCTCAATACCTTTTACAACAAGCTTTAACAATCTTCAATACTGTTATCAATCAATCTTGAAGAATCCTTCTTTCATCAATGACAACTTTATGATTCTCAAAAGGTGTCTCCACAACTTTTCATATCACCTTTTCTATACATGTTGCTTCAAGGTTACCTGCTCAAAGATGTTAACCTCCCAAGACCGTGACACCAAACACTTTGCCCTTCAAAAAATACTCTAATAGTAGAGTAAGAGACTAAAACTAATGTTCTGAGGTGTACTCATGCTGCCTCCAAAGTTCTGGGCTATCCAAATTTCACAAGGTCTCCAACGTGGATCGAGTTTCTGAAGTTTGCTTTTAGTCAAAAACAGATCCGAAATTTTATGCCTCAGATCTGAAATATTTCAGTCCACAAGTCAAAATAGTTGCACAGAGCGAGTTTCAATATATATCCTTCAGAGGGGCAACGTATTTTCCTCTTCATATCTGAGATATATCCACACTTCCGAGCTATAAACTGAAGGAAGCCTGTAATAGGAGGACAAGTAACCCAAACAGAATCAAGGAAAGGCAAACAAGTTTTTCCCAACCAAATTCCGTCCTTTTTTGCTCTTTATACTTCTCTTTTCTTCAGATTTGAGTTTTTCTGTGCTTGACCAAATTCTGATGTTCAACAAGCCTGCAACATGGTTCTCTTTTCTGTATTAGGGCCAAGGTTTGTTTCTTCAATAGAGCCTCAGTCTGTTGCTTCAACAGGGCCGACGGGATGCACTGAGGTTCCACAGGTCGAGGTCTTTTGCAACAGGTCAACCAAATCGTAATATAACTGTAATGAGTACCCTTCCCCAAATCCACAATAAGAATCTGTTGAAGTCCGTAAAAAAAAACTACTTGCGGGTCCGCTAAGAAAATTTTGATTATATTGTTTTCCCTTTTTTAAGATACGAACTTCTCTTTTCTGAACTCCAAGCTTCGCTGCTCAGTTCATCGCCTTTTTTTTGTTTATTTCTTCACGGAGAGATCTGCTCTGCAATCGATAGCCAAAAGAATGGTTTATATACCTTTTTCATAAGTCGAATGGTCGTAACTGTGGGGGAGTCGACATGTAGTTAGATCGTGGTCGGAGAGGAATGACAAATTGCTTGCTATTTAATTTCTCATATGAAACTTGCAGCCTGGCTCGCTGGTCTGGAAGGATGAGCGCTAACGTGGATAGGTAGAGACCACAAGTACCACTATGATATGAAATGAAGTGATATAAAAATAGTCTATGGGATTATTAGTTTCCTGCTTTTTGTCTTATGCGATTCAATTCAATTCTTTTTTTGTTCAAATTGATGATGAGCTGGCTCAACTTTTCAACAATCCCTTGGTTGAAAAGACAATGCCAAGAAACCAATGCTAGCATATTCCTATAATTTTTTCTGATGTCTTTGAATGCATCACATTCCAAAATGAAATGTTTTTCTGATTCCACTTCCCAAGGTGCAAAAAGTACACACCCGTTCTTCCCAAACTTCTTTAGGCCTTTTCCGCTGCCCTGTTTCACACTGAATTTGATGCGAGTTTGTTCTTAATTGAGCAATAAGAACCTTTGCCCTCCACGGAATGCTAGCAATGAACTCTTTTTGTTGTAGATCACACGAAGGGTTGAATTCCTCAATGTAGTACTTCTTTTTTCTACCCAACTGTTTTCCTCATACTCGTTTACGAAACTTTTGCATAACAAAATTCTTTAACTCCTTGCTATTTGTGAGACATGTATTGAGGTAGATATTCCATTTTTGCATCCATATGTAGTTTTGTTTCAATCATGTTTTCTTTCTTTCACTCATGCCTCCATTGAAGATAACATTATGCCATCTACCTACTCCCATTTTCTCAATTCTTTTTAGATATCTTATGAGTCGCACCATAGCAATTGCTTCAATGGGAGTTGCTCATGTTTCACTCAACATTATCTCATAATATACCAAACTTTTTATTCTGAACTTGCTCATGATCAAACGTCTTTGGATTTTCTCAATTTGTTTCCATTTTGAGACCGGGGTCTTGCTAGCCCACAATTCACACCCATATAGCATCACTGCACAAACTAGGAGTCCAAAAAGTGCTTTAGTCATTTTCCAATCTCATAACTCTGCCTCTCTACATCTGTTTTGAAGATCATATAATGCTTTCCACCCACCTAAAATTCTCTTCTTTGTACAGTCCTCCCAATTAAGTTTGTTGTTGAAATCAATTCCGAGGTACTTGTATTCATTTACTTCTTCAAGAATGTTTCCTTCAAAGAAGAATGTATGTTGGCTCTGCTTCCTTTCATTAGAGAAAATCATTATTTTGATCTTGCTAGTATTGACTTGCATCCCCACTACTCTACAAAAATGGTCAAGGGCATATAGGTGCATTTGCAATCCATGGGCCAATTTAGAAATCAATACGAGATCATCCACATATAAAAGAAGCTTTATCACAAACTCTCCCAACTGAACACCATTTCCAGCTCGCAGATTTAGCCACTCTTCCAGTTTATCAATATATAAACCAAAAAGAGTAGGAGATAGAGGGAAACCTTGCTTGACTCTAATGTCACTTCTAAAGCTTTCTGAAATACCTACTGAGGTTCTAATTTTGACTTTCACCTCTTCATAAAGTCTATGGACAATGACTCTATAATGCAAAGGAATTTCAAGTTCTTCCATTCTACACCACAACTTATCTCTAGGGACTATGTCAAATGCCTTCTTCTTTGTCCTCTCAAACCTTTTCAACAATGTGTCTCAACGTGATACCATAATCCACTCTAAAATGCTTCGGCCTAAAACCCGCTTGTCCTCTTGCCCTCTTTTATTTTACTTCTGCCAATTTACTGATTCTATTTTCTACCATGCTGCCAAAAATCTTTGCAAACAAAGGATTGATCATAATGGTTCTATATTTGGAAGGATTATTAATGTCTCCACTTTTAAAAAGGGGTATTGTTAGGCTAGTTGTCCACTCCCTTGGGAATCCTTATTGAATGATGTTGTTGAATATTTCCATGATGTGCGGTGCAAGAGTATTCATTCCCCATTTTAGATACTCTGCTTGAAGCTCAACCAAGTCCTTTTCCTTTCCTGTTTTCAGCTTCTTAATTCCAATCTCCACCTCCTGTAACGTGAAGAGATTTGTAGTTGTGTTGATCTTGGAGGGAGGCTCCGCCTCTGATTCTTTCTCATAGAGTTGCTTTGCATATTCAAACCATTGATTGGCTGTAGTATTATTTTCGATTTGCTTCTTCCTTGGTTGAAGTTCCTGCCAAAAAAGATTTTGGTTATTCCTGCTTAGATATGTTAACTCTTCTCGCCTTGTTTGCATGAACTCATATGAAATGAAATGAAATTTTAACGTCCACGATACTAGAAATAGTTTATGGGACCACCAACTTTCTTACTTTTCGTTTTTTGCAATTCAATCCTTTCATTACTCAAATTAATGATGAGCTGACCCAACCTTCTAACAGTCCCCTCACTGAAAAGACAATGCCAAGGAATCAATGTTAACGCACTGTTGTAATTACGATTGATGTCTCTGAAAGCATTGCATTCCAAAATGAAATGTTTTTCCAATTCCACTGCCCTAGAACTGCAAAAAGTACACACCCGTTCTTCCCAAGATTCTTTAGATCTTTTCCACCGGCCCGTTTCACATCGTAGATGATAAGAGTTAGCTCTCAATTGAACAATAAGAATCTTTGCTCTCCATGGAATACGAGCTCTAAATTACCCTTTTTGTTAGAGATCACAAGTGGGGTTGAATTCCTGAACACAATACTTCTTCTTTCTACCCAACTCTTTTCCCCATATACGCTTACGAAACTTCTCCATAACAAAACTCTTTAACTCGCTCTTTGTGGGAAATGCGTTGAGGTAAGTATTCCATTTTTGCATCCATTTGTTGTTTTGTCTCATCCATGATTTCTTTCTTTCACTCATTCCTTGATTGAAGATAACTTTAGGCCATCTACCTTCTCCCATTTGCTCAATTCTTTGTAGGTACCTTATGAAACACACCATAGAAATTGCTTCGATGGGAGTTGGTCCTGTTTCACTCAACATTATCTCATAAGGAATCGAGACATGTTGAATTATTGAGGAAGGAGACCACCGTAATAGGGACCACATGTAAAATATACATGTTTAATAAAGAGTAGGGACCACCGTAGTAGTGACATGGGTGTGTGGGGACCGTTTGTTTTACTATTGTTCCATCCCGTCCTTCCATATGTGAAACCTTGATTTACTACTAATCCACTTGATCCTTTTTTGGGAAGAGGTAACTTAGTGGCCAATCTTAGGGCTTTTAGATGACTTACGCATAGTGCAACATCACTTTGATTTCATCGCCTTGAATTAGGTATACATGCACCTTTATATATATATATATATTGGATTTTTGGGTCCTTTTACTCATGTTTCTATTTCAACTTTTCAAGTTCTTGGGGCAGCTTATAAAAGTCAAGACATACCTTTTCAACAATTTTAGGGCATGCCAAACAACCTTCTAGGGTTTTCCATCATCAACTTTGCATCAATGTACTATAGGGTCACGGTTTGCTTTTAATACCCAAGTTTTGTTCCTAGGTTTAGCTTCAATAATTCACCTAGGGTTTCCCATATTGACATATAACCATGACACTAGTAGGAACTGTTGTCATCTTCAATCATGCTTGGTTAGGCATACTCAATAATTAATTCGTGTATGTTTCAACAAAGCACCTGGATTTCTCTCTTATTGACATCAATGACAACTTTATCCAACATACTCATGTGGTTTACTTGTTTATTTTTAGATCTACTCATACGTTATGTTGCTAATGAATGAATGAATTGGGGCTTGTGAAAAGAAAGGAAAAAATTGGTAAAAATTGACTATAGAGCATAACCCTGATTCACCCACCCTCTCAATATTGTTCATTGCTTCCAAAGCCTCAAATTTCCATCAAGTTGTACCAAAGCAGGGCTCTTGGTTGCAGGTTAATCGCTGAAGAGTATATCTAGGTAGATCCAACAAAAATGATTTTTTTTTTCTTGAAATGGATCAACAAGGAGTTCCAATTCTTCATGGAGTTAATTTTATAATGTGGAAGGTGAAATTGGGCACGTATTTAATGTCTCTTGATGAAAATATTTTGCTATCAGTAGAATATGGAGTAAAAGATGAATTTAATGATATAGCTAAAGGGATTGTTTTGCATGGGCTTTCAAAATATGATAATATTTATTCAAGGTATTGTGAAAATGCAAAAGAGATGATGGATAGGTTGAAAATTATGTATAGTGGAGAAGACTTGCAGATCTCATAGAAGTTTGAAGGACCCTGCCACTCACATGCTGATGAGGAGAACAATACACAAGATTCTATACTTATAGCAACAAATCAAGCTCCTCACAAGAAGAAGATGAAAGCTCTGATGATAGCGATAGTGGATCAAACATTGATCTGGAGGAACAATAAGAAGAGATCAGAAACAAAAATGAAGTGTTGGCAAGATTGAAAGAGCAAGCAATATATTGTGCAAAATTGGAAGCAGAGATAACCTCTTTGAGATGTGAGATTGAAAGGGCAAATGATTAGCTATCTCAATATCAAAAGTTGGAGACGAGTACCAGAATCTTGGATGATATCCTCAATAGTCAAATATCTCCTCTCATCAAGACCTATTTGGGATTTCAAGAAGAAGCATGCTCCATGAAATGAAAAGAAGAAAGAGTGTTCAACCGTGTGCCTACTAGAAAAGCAGCCAAAGGAAGTCATAAAAAGAAGAAACAACAAGGAAAGTAATGGAAGAGAAGTACCTATCAACAAAATCAAAGACACAGAAAGCACAATGGTAGAAGGCAACAACACTTAAGAGGAGAAAAGAAACAATCAAGGTCATATCCCCCTCATGGCCTAGGGATCTACAATACAAGGTATCAAAGTTTATGTTGCGGTTATTGTTTTTCTTCCAATGGTTTTGGACATAGGCATTGGAATGCAAGTACTTTGTAAGAAAACATAGATTGATGAAGTGGAATGCAAGCCAAGGTACATTTTATGATAATGTTGAATGTTTTAAGTGTCGTAACCTTGGCCACAAGGCATTAGTTTTCAGATCTAGTAGAACAAAGCCTAAATAAAGTGCTACCCAACCATTGAAGACGAAGGAGGTGTGGAGAAGAAAATAGACTCTTGTTGGATCTCAACCTACTAAAGTTTGGAGAAGAAAAGATGAGTTGCAAATATATAACTCTAGCGGATCTCTAATGGATTACAAGGGAAGACAACTTATTCCTAATGTTTCACCTGGTGCTTCATAAGCAGAAAATGTACTTAGGGGGAGTAGATCTTCTTCAGATTCCAAGTAGAGGAGCTAGCCCCACTGCAATATTTTGGTACATCATGCATATTCAAAAAAATGACCGCAAAAGCACATGAGAGGCAAGCATAGCCTCAGGGGGAGCATATGGCAGCAAAATGACATCATAGAGAAGACATTTGCATGAGTTACAACAACAAAATATGATGAGTTCATGAGCCTACACGATCAACCTACTTAATAGAGATACATGAGCTCAGGGGGAGCTATGCATGGTATGAGGTTTGCATGGATTGTTTGTCAGTTCTCCTATTGCTTTCACTCGTTCCTTTGTAGCAACTTCACATATGTTTCCATGAGTGAAAGAGTACACTTTTCAACCATATATATGTTCTTGGTTCTCATTTAAAATTGGTTGAAAATATTTTGTACTAGCCATGCATAGAAGAAGATAATTGGTTCAACCATGTGTTGAGGAAGGTGATATTTTCAGCCATATGTTTCTACATGTTCTCATTGATATTATGGATGAAATGACCCATGTACATGCATTTCATTCGGTCCATTAGTTCAACAACATTTGATGTTGGCATGCATTAGGAGGAGACATTTATTTTGGCCATGTCACAACACCTTGAGTGAACTAATGTAACAATTATGCATAGAGAGAGAGAGTATGTGTTGGCATGCATTGTATCGAATTTATTGCTTCAGCCATGATGCACTCATGTGTGCAAGTCATCCTTGTAATCGCTGTTGTTTTCATTATTGGTGCATTGGTTGAGTGGTCCATGCATTGGAGAGAATTTGGAGTATTGTGGCAACTATGTATGCACTCATGTGTGCAATATCAAGCAATGTATCATTCTTGCATTTATCAATGGGTCACTTGGTTGAGTGATATGTATTGGGTACATATTAAAGGGAGTCATGAGTTTTCTACATTAAAGAGATGAGTCATACTAGTCATGGTGTTTGGCATGCTAGAAATGGAGTCTATATTCTTGCCTTATATGCACTGCTACGTGAAAATTTCAGCCCTGTATTTTTTGGCTTATGGTGGAGTGATCCTAGAGTCAAACACACATGGAGAGAGAGTCATGTGGAATCATGTTTCAGCCATGTATGGGCTTTTGGTGTCATTGTAGAAGCGTTGTATCTCATTGATATAGCCATGTATTATGATTATAAAGCCTGTACTTTCATTATATATCATTGGGTCAAAGTTGGTTGAAGTATTGATCCATGAGGAGAAAGCCTCTTGTATGTGATAAGGAGGCATTGTAAGCAACTTATAGCATGTGCAACAACTTGGAGATGTTTGTAGCCCCATTACATGTTCAGGGGAAGCATGTTCAACCTAGTAGCAAAAATAAGTGCATGGTGTTGGCATAGATGCATGGTGTTGACTTGTTTGTTTGTTTGCATGGTGTTGGCTTGCTGGCATGAGGAGCTTATCAATTTTAATTTGGATATCAGTTTATACTAGGAGTGTTCACCATATGGTTCAACCATACTTGTATTCCCTTTGTCATTGATGTTAAAGGGGGAGAGTGACACAACCACTTGAGCGAGATTGAGACCAGCTAGTTGGAGATGTATGGAGATCAACTTCGTGTTGTGGCTATAGGTTGAAATCAATTCCAAAGGGGGAGAATGTTGGCCTCATGGTATTGGCATTGGTGTCAACCTAGGATATCTACTTAAGGAGTCAATTGTGGTGTCAGTTGCATTAGCAATGATGCCATCAAGCTTGGAGGAGTTGTCATGATGATCAAAGGCTTAGTGACATATTACTGAGGTGTTCTCGATGTTTGTGGAGGCTCTACAGGTTATGGAGACGCTTACAAAGGATGATGGACATGTTCTAGAAGCGTTGGAGCAATTGGACAAAGGTTTGGGTAAAAAAATAGAGTAACACAACTGATAAGAGGAAAACCTGCGTTATAAATTACCCTAATAGGCTTGCCACCTACATTATAATGCACTTCTCGAGTGCAGAAGGTGCGTTATTTCCTGTGAGTGGAATTTCCCACATTTTGTGCATACTCCAATCAATTCTAGGGGCATTTACTATGGTATATTTTGAGGAAGTTTGCTCCACAGTCTAGAAGGTGATCAACTCAAAGATAATGAGGATTAGTGCTTCAGATTTATTGCATATTTCTTCATTGATAAAATTTCAGAGTGTGAAGCAAAATGGGTTAGATAGAGAGAGAATGTGAGCTACAATATTGCAGAGATAGAGTGTAGATTAGAGCTCATATTTGGAGCATATGTTAGAGGATGATTAAGTTGTAGTGTTTCTATATGTCTAATCTAATTGTGTTGCATATTTTATTGATGTCAGTTGTTGCTGATATAATTTAGTTGTTTATGTTTAGATATGCTCATATGTTATGCTGCTAATGAATGAATGAATTAGGGTTTGTGAAAAGAAAGACACAAATTGGTAAAAATTGATTATAGAGCACAACACTGATTCATCCCCCCTCTCAGTATTGTTCATCACTTCCAACAAGTAGTATCAAAGTCTCAACTTTCCAACATTTGGTTGTTCAATTAATTTTGTGGCTTGTTTGATGTCTTCTATAGATTAAAATCTCCATAGTTTTATTTCCATATAGATGTAATACTTTAACCCACCATTGTACATTTTTAGTAATTGTTCATTAGAGATTAGTCTATCTTGTTGCCAAAACCTCTCATTCATATCTATAGTCATTTAAATTTTCCTTTTGTTTTAAATGAGCAAACTTGGTGTAAACACCATCTTCTTCTTTGCCACATAATATTTTTTATAAATGCAATGATGAAGTTCTACCAAGAGAAGTAGTAAGCATCATCGCTTTTAGACCACTATAAGAACCAATTGTAAGCTTCTCCTTCTAAGTTATTAGAGGTTGTCATTATTTTTTCCTATTAAGAAAGTGGGGGACTCAATTCAAAGATACCATCGACCAAGATGATGGCTCATCTATGGTATTTATCGTCATATTTTGATAATTCCTTTACAATTTTGTAGTAACCTCTATCTTTAAATATTGGATTACTTGTATTTGTTAAGAGAGATATCATTGGTAATTTTATAGTTGATATTGATGAAAGCTAGGGTGTGATTTGCTCCAATATTTCCATTATTCTATTGACCTATTAGCATTCTTATCATTTACTTCATCTCTTTCAATTTTAGGTTGCCATCCTTATGTAATTATATTATATAGTTTATCATTTAATCTCTAAAATGGTTTTTTACAATCTCTTCCTTGTTGAGTCAACATTTATTTTAATTTCTCTTATTTCTTGTTCAAGATTGCCTCAATGCTATTTAAACAAGATTCCACACAATTTTTCTTCTATATGGCTTTGTTTTTCCTTGTTTATTTAATCATTGAGTTGTAGTTTTTTATTTCAAGATTCCATTACTTCTTAATTTTTTTAAAAAATATATTGGATTTGGCAAAACCCAATTTTTAAATTTGGAAAAAATATTAGCTTTGTTTAAAACAAAATTATTGGGTTTGGCAAACATGTTCCCTAATTCTTGATAATTTTCTACTAGGTCTAGCTCTAATACCAAATATAGTGGAATTTCTATTGCTTTAACTTCTAATTGGACAAACTAAGAAATATATAAATATATATTTGAATAACAGATAAAAATGAATGATGATTTACAATTGTGGTCATGTATAAATGCAATTAAAGAGGGTTTTTGTACCTTTTATTTAAAATAAATCTTTTTAATCGAATATTTATTTGCATTTTTTAATGTGGTTCATGGTCCCTGGAGATCGATGACCACTACGTCCATGGAATATTTGTACCAGGAAGATCCACCTGAAGGGATCACTTCTTTCTGGTGTAACCATGGAGCTTGACCCCAAGAATGTCAAGAGAATGGAACCCATGATTCTCAATAGCTAAGGGTGCTTTATGTTGAAGAATGTAACTAGTGCCGGTCTTCATAATTGTACTTGAGCCATAATGAAATGTATTTATCAAAAGAAAGAAAAATAATAATAATTATTAAATAAATTGACTTATTAAAGCATGGGTTTCATGCTTGGGCCAATTGTTTTCAGGTCAAAGCATCCATTAAAGGCTTCCAGGGTTTATGTCAAGTGTCCTTATCCATGTCATAATGTAAAGAACCCTTCTTTGGATTTATTTTTCAAAGAATAAATTTATTTTAATGTAAAATAGGTCAATTAGGCCTCCTCCACCAATTCGGCCTCAAACTGGACAATTCAGCCTAAACTGGTTAGCATAATCACTATATAAAGGCATCGACTCGACCTCTTTTGTCACTAACTCACAACAAGTTTGATCTGCAAATTATGGGGCCAGGAAAAGTGTGAATTCCATGGAAGAAGAAGAATAATAATAACGAAGGAGAAGGAGGTATCTCACAAGCATAAGAAGTTGAAATTCTCTCTCTTTTTTCCCACACGTGTGAAGTTGTGAAGTTGCTAGTAGGGCTGAAATTATGTAGTTGCTGGGAAGGTTGAAATTCTGAAGCTACTGGTGAAGCTGGGGCTGCAATTTATGGGTTGATGCTAGGTTGAAGATGCTGAATAAGAAGAGAATATTGAAGTGAGATAAAACATATTGGAACGCTGACTTGGTGGAGGAGGAAGGTTTGTCGATCTAGGGTCTTAGTCTATCTCATTTGAATTACTAAAGGAAAAGTTCTCCCCTATATAGGGGGTTTGCCTTGGATGAGTACCTATATATGGTGTCTCAGATATTTGGGTTTTGGTTTTGGTAATTACTTGATGAAATAAGATAAAAAGGAACATAAGAAAGATTATAAGAATTCAAAGATATCACAATTAATTATAAACTAGAGAAAATATTTATTCCTTTATTATTTTCTAACATGGTTTCAAAGATAAGATAAAGAAGGAAGAAAAACGCAGGTTAAAGATCTATTGAGGAAAAAGAGATCAAAGAAAGTTCAAGAGGATCATATATAGTGAAAAATATAATATCTACAAGAACTATTTCAAACTCAAAGAAGGGAGAAAACAGATTAGAAGGGGCCTGGAAAAAGAGAATAAACCTCATTCTCAAAGAAAACAAAGTTTTGGATCTTGTTCAAGAAAAAATCAAGAAGTCTACCTATGAATCAAGTGAAGCAGAAAAATAAAATTTTAGAGAAATCAAAATCTTTCTATGAACCTTATAGTGGATGGATTCATTAGGGGAGTTTTGAGCTCCAAATGAGCCTCCTAAGAAAAATGTACAACCAAAATAAAATTTATAAGAATCAATAGGATTCAAGATGATGATGTCAACCATGAGGGATGATTCACCATTTTTGGAGTAAAAAATTAAAAAGATTAAAAAATAATAAAATAATAAAATAAATTTTTCAACTCATATTTTCAACTTATCTCCATACGGTTTTACTCAAATTTCGAGCGAGAGTACTTGTTGGATGCAAAAATTAATTCCTCATCCAACGAGTACCCATGTTGCATACTTTCGATGGACCTTGCTACACGAAAAATGAGAAATACATGAAAAAACATGATTGCAATCATAATTTTTCATGTATTTCTCATTTTTTGTGTAGCAGGGTCCATCGAAAGTATGCAACATGGGTACTCATTGGATGATGAATCAAATTTTGCATCCAATGAGTGTTTGCGCTCAAAAATTGAGTAAACTTGTAGGGAGATAGTTTGAAAAATTAGTTTTTTTTTTTTCCCTCTTAAATTTGATGATGTAATCTAATCTTTTTTATTATTTCCACTATTATTTTATAATTTCCTTATGAGGCCCATTTTAGACCTCAAAATTCCCTTAATGTAAGGATAAACTAATTCCATACATATCCAACATAAATTCCACTCAAGAAATGTATGAGGTCCTCTCCAAGTTATTCACAATCAAGAACATTGGTCAAATAACAATCCTCAAGAATGAACTACGAACTGTTAAGATGACAAATGATGATACTGTTTCATCATATTTTATAAGGACATCTAAAATTAGAGATGAACTCTAAGCAATAGATGAAGTTGTCCTAGACTAGGAGCTCATAATTACCGACCTTCTAGGACTACCAAAATCGTGGAGTGCCTTTGCATTAGGACTTAGAACTTGGAAGGATACTCCAACATTTCAACAAATGTTGAATGCATGTAGTCAAGAAGAAGCCAAAATATCGTTAGTAAACAACAAGGAGGAAGAAGAAAACACCTCGAATGCCTATTCTTCTCATCACAAGAAGAAGGGAACCTTCAAGAAGTTCAAAGGACCAAAGAAGAAAATGGACCTATCCAAGATTGAATGTTACAACTGTCACAAAATGGGTCACTACAAAAGCCATTGTCTAGAGGATCTAAGAAATAAGAAGAGAGAGAGGGAACACGTGAATGTTGCTGATAAAGATCCACCTAAGAAGAACAAGACCGAATAATTAGAAGTCAAGGACTTATACTACTAAGTCCTCTCTCTCACATAACCCTCGTAGTATTTTATTTCTCTTTTGGACTATTTTCCTTTATGTTTTGATTTCTAGAGTTTATAGGTCTAAAATGTATTGTTAGAACATTTTTCATTTTGATAAGGTTGTAGGTATCCCTAGAAAGGATTAGGTTAAGAGGGAGCCTCCACCATTTTACGAAGAGATAAGTATTCTATTCTTGGTTTCGTATTTTCATCTTTGATTTCCTCCTTACATCAAGACTTGTTTGTATTGTATACTAATAACCTTTCTCTTTATATTTTCGCTAGATAAGAAAGCTTGTTGACTGTTCAAGGGTTATGGAGGAGACTTCAAAGAATAGGCTTGAAGCATGAAAGAAGTTATATTGAAGTCTGTCAAGATTTGATGTCCTACAAGGTTTGTTAAGGAACAACTCAAAGGTATGCCTTAGACTATAAAATTTGTTATAAAGTTCTCTTCATATAAAAGGTATGATCATTCTTCTTTGAAAAATTTCTTTACATTACTGACATCGTTATGTCTAGGGTTTTGAATCTCAAAGATTCTTGTTTAGGTAATTAATCATTAGATTGAATCTACCCTCATTATATTATTATTTTTTTGGAACCCTAAAAAGGTTCACTTTAAAACCATAAACCAAGTGTATGTTGATGCTATTTATGAAGCCGTAGTCTACTTAGGGTCATTGATAAAATCTAGAAAAATGATTCATTTTATGTTTAGGGTTTTGGTGTTGTTATGGAAAACCTAGTCCTTTATGGTTACTGTTAATATCTAACCTATCTAAGTTATACCCTAGATACTTGGGGTTTATAAGTAAAACCCTTGAATTAGCTAAAATGATGTCCTAGGAATGAATCTCTAGGTGTATGATCGAAGCCCTAACATAGAGAAAATTTGTTGTATTCCTAATTTTGATGCATGTGTCTTGGGTTTACCTAGTAGACATTGATGAGAAATGTTAGTACATGAATATGCGAGTATGCAGACCTAATTATTGATACTCATGTTTGTGAACTATAGGGTTTGTAACAAAACCCTAGTAGAGATTAATATTCTAGGATATGATGACATTGATTTCTGAGACGATTTAGTCTTGATAATAAATCCTAGGGTTTGCAACAAACCCTAGTAGAGTCTAACATGTATAGTAGAATTGTTATTTGATTTAATATCTCGAAGATGAAATCTAGGGTTTAGTAGAGTATGTCATATATCTTTTAAAGTAATATTGAGGCCCTAGATATAATGAGATTGATATCTTGATTGAGTTGCTTTAAGTTTTAATAATGTGGTCTAGGGTTTATGATAATATCCCTAGCAAAAGGAACATGTTTCTTACTGATTATGAACCTAACTAGGTTTAGGTATTTGATGTTTAAAGTATTTGATTGTTTTGATGCTTCCATTATATTGACATAACTTTGATATTGTTAACTTCATGCTTCTATATATGTATTTGGTTGTACTTGCTATTAAAGTTTTGGAGGTACACAATCTTCAAGATAATGAAGGTGTCTGTATGAGCGGGATGAAGAAATCTATAAGGATGATGATGATCAAGATGACCTTGATACTGTAAGAAGGAATGGATCCATAAAAGACTATCCGATGTTATAGAAAAAAGAAGTAGTTGATATCCTTAAGTTGAGAGGGAGCCTTGATAGAAGAAAGGGTATATCTCCCCAATTAAGAGGGATGGAATATTATGATGGTCATGATGGATATCTTGAAGAAGAAATCAGATGAAAGCACTACAATGTATTGAGGATGTCTTGATGAAGTTGAAGAAATGAAAGAAGAAAAAATTCCGGCTAGTTGCATATGAATAACTTGATATAAGTGACATCATGATGATTAAGGAACCCAAAGGTTTGTGTTACTTGTATATGTATATTTGATAATTTATTGCTGATTGGGGTTTTTGTGTGTTCAGATAAATATCTCCATAAGAAGGATGAACACTTTGGAAGCATGCTTGGACAAATGGATATATCTAGTTTATTAGGGAGAGATGAAGCATCTAATGGAATATGCTTGGGAGGACATCTGGTTAGCCTATGTGTGTTGATGTCTAGATACCAAAGAGGGAGGGTGGTGTGGGTTTTGGAGATCTTCCATGTACCTATCTCTCTCTATATATGTAATTATGAAAACATCCTTATTTAAGAGGGAGTGTTGAATAATGTAAATAGTGTCAGTATTCATAATTGTACTTGTGTCATAATGAAATGTATTTATCAAAAGAAAGAAAAAGAAATTTTATTATTAAATAAATTGACTTATTAAAGCATGGGTTTCATGCTTGGGTCAATTGTTTTTAGGTCAAAGCCTCCATTGAAGGCTTGTAGGGTTTACATCAAGTGTCCTTTTCCATGTCATAATGTAAAGAACCCTTCTTGGGATCTATTTGTCAAAGAAGAAATTCATTTTATTGTAAAATAGGTCAATTAGGCCCCCTCCACCAAGTTGGCCTCAAACTAGACAATTAGGCTTAAACTGGGTAGCAAAATCACCATATAAAGGCAACATCTTGAACTCATTTATCACTCACTCACAAGAAGTTCGATATGCGACTTCTGGGGCCATAAAAAGTGTGAATTCCAAGGAATAAGAAGAAGAAGAAGAAGAATAATAATGAAGGAGAAGGAAGTCTCACAAGCATAATAAGTCAAAATTCTGTCTCTTTTTCCCACATGTGTGAAGCTGTGAAGTTGTTGGTATGGCCAAAATTTTGCAGTTGTTGGGAAGGCTGAAATTCTGAAGCTGCTGGTGAAGCTGGGGCTGAAATTTATGTGTTGATGCTGGGTTGAAGCTGTTGGACAAGAAGAGGCTAATGAAGTGACCTAAAACATATTTGAAGGCTGAATTGGTTGAGGAGGAAGGTTTATTGGTTTAGGGTCATGGTCTATTTCATTTGAATTACTAAAGGAAGAGTTCTTGAATGTGTTTTCCCTTATATAGGGGTTTTGCCTTGGCTGAGTGCCTATAATTGGTGCCCCTGATCTTTGTGTTTTGGTTTTGGTAATTACTTGATGAACTAAGATAAAAAGGAACATAATAAAGATAATAAGAATTCAAAGATATCACAAGTAATTATAAACTAGAGAAAATCTTTTTGCCTTTATGATTTTCTAACACTTTAACGACATGGACTTGACCAATTGAACTAACTCTTGGGGCTGATAAAATATTTATTTACATATAAATATATTTGTTTATTTTTATAACATTTTAATATTATATTATAGAAGCTATGCATATTTCTATGTTTATTTTTGTGAATATAAGAGTACTTGAAAAATCTAAACTAAGAAAAAAAACTTTGATGGTCGAACCAAATGAAAACGAACCAATAATAGCTCATTCTATTTGCACGAGGAAATTCCTACCATTAGTGTCCAAACCCCCTTACTGACCATTATTGGATAAAAACTATTTTCCTCTCTAGTATTTTGTTGACAGTGTTGGATACTGCCAACATATAAGGGGTCTCCCTGATGTGAAGTCCCAATTAGACCTCACACCATTTGGAGTAGGAGCCCCATCTGGATATTAGGTCCGACTACCATTGTAAGAGATCTTAGGGATATGCCTTGGTTTCGAAATACATATAAGAGATCATACACATAGATTTGGGGAAGCAAGTATGTAAGCTTTGTGAGACACCGATTGTAAAGTGTAAAGGGATCTTCCACAAAAGGGAGATAAGAGACGGGCCTCTAATAGAAAATTAGTAGTACTATCCTAAGAGAGACACATGAGAGAAATAGAAAAGAATCGTTAATTAACCTACAAAATAGTTCATAAGATAACAATGATCGTGAAACACATAACAACACCCATTCAACAAGATTCATATCTAAAGTTAACAAAATAATTCATTCCCTTTAGTATGAATAACATAAACATATACAACAAACATCTAAAGAATGGTTTTACAACATTCACGATACATACATGAAAGGGTGCTGAATCTAAGAGCTTTTGATGATTAAATGAAAGATCCAAGTACACTGTTACATTGATGAAACACTAGCCCCAATAGTGGAACATGAAGCTACCACTTGCTTCTCCAAAGATGATCTTTTCTCCTATGCACAACTAGAGAAGCAAAGGCCAATTCTCTAAAAGTCCAAGCCCTTTGTTTGAGTTATGAGGGCTTATTTATAAAAAATGAAAATGACCTTTGAGCTTCCTCATGACTCTTTGACTTCTACAACCTATGGAATTCTATGTGACTCTTCATATTCCACATGTGTCTCTTGGACTTCTTTTACATTGAATTTATTATTTTCATAAAATACAAATTACATTCAAAATGGTGGCTATATAGGACAAAATTACAATAAGACAAGCTTTCCTCATGTAGGAGGAAAAGACAAATGAATAGATTGAGAGTGGAGCTCAGTAGTGATGTAGGACTATCATGCTTTGAACTCTACTGCAATGAATTTGACTCTTGCTGGAAGATTTGCATTGGACCACATATTCACCTCCAATTCATATGATAGTATAGATTTGGAGTTTGAATGTATACTACTCCACAACATGAATAAATTCATATAAAATTTGGCTGGCTAGATTTCATAATGTAGAATGGTACTCTTAGTCACCTCCAAGCTCTCCTGATTTGCTGCTTACTTGGTTTGTTCAATAAATTCTTTCAACTCCTACATGATGACATCCTTTCCCCTTATTTATCCAAGTGTGCCCAAAGAAGGTATTTTATGTTTATGTACCATGGTATTTAAGTTGTTGTGTAGTCAAACATAAGAAACTATGGTGTTGGTCACCTGTTTGCCAAGATGGTTGTAATTTTGAAAGTGTAACCTTAGATCTACTCTATCCACCTTGACTGCTAATCTGTCCTTCTTGACCAACCATGATCCAAGTGGATGTTGGTGGCCACCCACCTATCCCATTTGGACCCCCACAACTGTCTCTTTCAGTCTTTTCAGTTTCCTAAATTGTAGCACAGTTTACTATTTTTAGCAGTTTTTCGGGTCCTGAACTTCCGGAGCCGTTTTGAGGCCCTAAACGACGTTTTTTGGGAATCTGGGGTAGTACTCGGATGTATCTTTCTAACGAGCTATCGTACGCGTCAAACGGAGATCGTATGCCAAAGTTACGACGCCGGGAAATTGATGTACCAATTTACCCAAACGAGGCCCACAATTTGGCATTTCATCTTCTAGGGTGACGTTTTGGGATGTGAAGGGTTTTCCATTATTTCTCAACAATAAATAGGCCTTCGAGCCTCATTGTAACACAGTTCGGAATAGTTCAGAGGCATGTAGCCGCCACATCTCTCCTCAGAGATAAGCTACCATCGCCCTAACTGGTTTCTTTCCATTTCTATTTGTAAGAATATTTCAATATTTTACAGTAATGAAATGAAGTATTATTCCCACTGCATATCTGTATTTATGGTTATCTCTGTATTTTATTGTGTTCCTGTTTAAATCCGGATCAATGGTATCAGAGCGGTCTGCTTTTTCTCTGTTTTTCTTTGCATGTCCCCAACGAGGTCAGGATATAAGGAGTTAGGGCTTGAACTGGTCGAACCTTTACAAGACCAGCCTCGCAAATCCCGACGGCCTCCCATGGCGAATGAGAAGAAAGACGAGGGAGCAGGAGATCCTATCAAAATCTTGCTCGAAGAAACCCTCGAGCGGCAAAGGAACGTGATGATGGATAGCTTTGCGCAAATCCTTCAGCGGCTACCTAGAGGCGACGCATCGGCTTCCAACAGCTACTCTGGAAATGCCACACCGTTTAAGGTACAAGTTAATTTTGAAATCCCCATCTTCGAGGGTCAAATAGACGCAGATGCCGTAGATAAATGGTTAAATATGCTAGATGGGTATTTTTCTGTTCATGAATTTTCAAATCGAGAAAAGATTGTTTTCGCTCTTCTCAAAGCAGCCCCCCACGTCAAGGACTGGTGGGAAACCTACTGCGAGTAGAAGGATGAAAGTACAGGCTCACTATTTTCAGCCGTAACCACTTGGAATGACTTTCAGGATGCCATCAAGGAGCAGTACTACCCTGTCGGAAGCTACAAGGACAAATACATCAAATGGACCACACTACGGCAGGGACGAGACCAAGATGTGCCGGAGTTCACAAACATTTTTCATACCCTTCGCACACAGTTGGGTATCAAAGATTTTGAGCTGCATCTGGTACTCAAATACCGTGGCTGCCTGCATAGATACATCCAGGAAGAGATGGTGTTCTTGAACATCTCCTCACTCGGCACAGCGTACCGATACGCTGTCAAAATCGAGCAAAAGTTCAAACAGAAGAAGCGAGACTTTGGATATGCAAATCCGAAGCCCAAAGGACAAAGCCAAGGCAGGGTGACCCAAGACAACCCATCGAAGCCGCAAGAAAAGAACAACACCATGAAGCCGAAGAAGGACACAGGGAAGTGGTGTGAGTTCCACAAGAGTCCCACTCATAACACAAGTGAGTGTCGGACCAAGCAGTCGCTGGTGGCTGAGTTGAAGGCTTCCGAATCAGATGCATGTTCCAACCCTGAGCCAGAACCTGACAAGGGGAATGGCAAAGGGAAGCAGATCATTGATGCGGATCCCAGCGCCACTGTTGCCACTGCTAAGATCCAGAAGAATGAACCTGCAGATCCAGAAGAGGGGGAGCGCCTTTTCCACTCACAGATGTGGGTGAAGGGTTCGCCGTTGCAATTCATTGTCGACAGTGGTAGCCAAAAGAACCTCATTTCAGCAGAGGTCGTGAAGCGGTTGGGCCTACCGACTACACCGCACCCGCAGTTGTATAGTATCGGGTGGCTTCACGAAGGACGAGATCTGAAAGTTCGCCAGCAATGCCGCCTTTCCTACAGCATCAAACCCTTCACAGGCGAGGTATTGTGTGATGTTACACCTCTGGATGTTTGTGATGTAATACTAGGCCAACCATACTTGTGGAGGCGACATGCTGTGTCTGAGTCAAGGCCTCGCGCTGTCATTATTTCTTTAAATAATTCATTATACAGGATACCAGAGGTAGCCCCACCTACTGCCACCTCTTTGATCACTACTAAGAAAGGCAGCAAGCTCATCTTCCAGACCAGGAAATTCATCTGTCTGGTTCACTCCCAAAGTAAGGGGAAGATCGTTGCTACATCCATGACCCCTGTAAAGGGTTCCTCCATGCAGTAGCAACAACAGCAAAGGGATACGGTCATGACAGTACACAGGAACAACTTCTCCTCACCCACAGGGTTACCACATAAGTTTCAGGTGGGCGACAAAGTTTGGTTACATCTGTAGAAAGAACGCCTTACAAGAGCCCATCAGAAGCTCCGACCACTCCGACATGGTCCTTACACCATTACCAAGGCTACGGGAAACAATGCTTTGAAGCACAGCATTCCTCCATTCCTTCGCTTGCACCGAGTGTTCAATATGGACCATTGTCGACCATGCTTTCCACCATTTCTGGACACATCAGAGATTGCAGAACAGCTCACCAGAGACCCGGCTCAGCAAAAGCTTCCTCATCTCAAGGAGGAACTCAATGTAATGGGGACCATTGCTTCCTAAGGGGGGAGGAATGATCCAAGTGGATGTTGGTGGCCACCCACCTATCCCATTTGGACCCCCACAACTATCTCTTTCAGTCTTTTCAGTTTCCTAAATTGCAGCACAATTTACTATTTTTAGCAGTTTTTCGGGTCCTGAACTGCTGGAGCCGTTTTGAGGCCCTAAATGACGTTTTTTTTGGAATCTGAGGCAACAATGTTTCCTCCCAAAGTGGTAGTACTCGGATAGATCTTTCTAACGAGCTATCGTACACGTCAAACGGAGATCGTATGCCAAAGTTACGACCCGGGGAAATTGATGTACCAATTTACCCAAACGGGGCCCACAATTTGGCGTTTCATCTTCTAGGGTTAGGTTTTGGGATGTGAAGGGTTTTCCATTGTTTCTCAACAACAAATAGGCCTTCGAGCCTCATTGTAACACAGTTCGGAACAGTTCAGAGGCATGTAGCCGCCACATCTCTCCTCAGAGATAAGCTACCATCGCCCTAACTGGTTTCTTTCCATTTCTATTTGTAAGAATATTTCAGTATTTTACAGTAATGAACTGAAGTATTATTCCCGCTGCATATCTGTATTTATGGTTATCTCTTTATTTTATTGCGTTCCTGTTTAAATCCGGATCAAACCACTTAGGAATATTAAGACACTTGATGCCCTAATCCTGCATTAGATCCACAACTGTGCCAACGACCTTCAGAACCTTCAAGTTTTATTGAGATCTTTTCTTGATTTTGACTAGGGGCGCCATCACCTCATGTAAAAGGATCATCTCATTGTCAAGCTGCTTCACAATGTCTTCAATCGACTCCAGTTCTTCAAGTATGGTTGACTGTAGCTCCATCGTATTAATGCTGGTAGAATACAGCCTCTATTTTTTTGCAACAAGATGATCAACCTGCGGATTTATGACAGTCATCTCCTTTCGTAGTTGCACATTCTAACTCAAAAGATACACTATATTATCCTGTGCTTCTGTAGCAAAGGCCACATTTTCTGTGATGACTACTTGAGGGTTTGTCCTAGTGTTAGATGCTATAACCTTCTTTGAGTCTATGGCTACAGGATGAACAAGGTTGTTGGGAAAATACCTTCACATTTCTCGTACAATTCTCTTCTTCAGCTGGTCGAAGGTAAAGTTGGATATATCCATAAACTTGTCATTAGGTGGAGGACTAATTCCCATCTCGCTAAATGGGATATGGCCACCAGTGAGAGGAGGTCCTGATTGAATAACTGGATCACCTGCAATCGATTCAATGTCTTCCTCCTCTTTTAACTCTTCTTATAAGTCATAAGCCATTTTTTGTTCCTTCATTTCCTGTGCAAATTCTTCTTCCTATTTTCTCTTCATCTCCTCTTCCTGCAACCACTTTTACTGTTCCTCTTCCTTTGCTCTTCTCCTATCCTCTTTTGTTTTCTTCTTCTTTAAGATTTCGTCTTGCTATTTCTTTTGTAGCTCCTCTACTTTTATCATCTTCAATTCTTCTTTCTTCTTTAGAAATTAATCTTTCTTCTTCTCTTGTTCCTCTTTTTGTTGCCGCCCTCCTCTCTTTTACATTCTTCTTCTTGTTGCTTCTCTTATGCATGTCTTTTCTTCTCTTCCTCCCTTTTCTTCTTTTGCTGCTCCGCCTTTATTGCACGTTTTCAAAGAGGATCCAACTTGAACTTTCTGGTGCTCTCTGCTACTAGATCATGCTTTGGCCTTTTCCTTTTCGATACAATGTTAGCTTGGTAAATCACTTCTTCTTGAATCTCCTCCATTTGTGTATCCAATACTTGTAAAACATGGGAGGGACTTGCCTCATCTCCTAGCCTACTCTTCCTTAATGCATTGTACTAGTTGTTGATCTTCTCATCTTTGTGAATTGTCATAGGTACATACGGCCAGGTGTAACGTATCTTGGTGCAATGTTGTCCACAAACATTTTCGAAGTCATATCTATGAAAAATCATTACTCCATAATGAAGGCACCTAAGTTCTTCAATCTCAGCTTCAGCCGACTTAAGTCTCTTAAGCTCATACTATCTAATCCATAAAGGAAAAGAGAGACAAGGTGACTTATTCTTTCTTTGGAGTTGTGCAGATAAATCATTGTTCAATTGATAGGAAACCTCCTGTAGGACCACCTTGTTGGTCACATACCTCGACATAAAGTGAGGGGGAGTTTGGCACCCAAAAAATATGATGTATGTGCCCTGTGGTGAAGCAAACCAATAAAAAATCTCATAAAGTTCTTCCTTCACGTGATTTTTCATGTAGGGAGGTTCCACCTCATTGATCATTTGAAATAAAACTACAAAGAAATGCTCGGCTAGTTTCGTATATACTCCTCGGAAAATGACTTATGACAACATTTTGCAATGAAAGTAGATAGACAACTTCTCTTGAGGGGTCCAATTTCATTTCATCCCGTTGAACTCATAGCGAGCACAAATTCAATCCAATAGCTAAGTGTACATATAGAATTCTGGGGACTGTTTGGCTTGTAAAGTTGTCTTGGCTTGCTATATATTGATCTATAGTTTGTGAGAGAGGATGTCAACCTAGTTGAATATCTTACCTCTAGAAAAAACTAGGTTGAGTAAATAAATCTCTCTTCAAAGGACTCCACGTTCTTCCACCCATGCAATTTGCAACACATCATTGTGAGGTATTGATAAAATTTTCTCAAGGATTTGGTCTTGTAAACCACACTTGGATTTTGGTGATATTTTGCAGGCCCTTACCACCATGACTTGATAATTTCCTTGGTATTTAGGTTAGCCCAAGTTGCATAGAACTGTGTATTCAAATACTTTTCTGGAGTTACCATCTTATAATAGGAGTGCAAATCATGTGGATGATAGGTGGAAATCACCTTTCCACTTTCACTATTGAGAGCCAGATTCTTGCTATCCATATGTAGTAAGATCCATTCAATAGCTTATACACATGGTAGTACTGGAAATCTGCATGCAAATCTATGTATTCTGGACCTCTTAATATTTATGTATACTTTCCCGTCTTCTAAGGTTTCTAGGAACTTATTTTGCATGAAAGCATCTTTTATTTCCTTCCATGAGACTTTGATAGATTTATCAATGAAGAATTATGTGTCTAATACGATGGGAAAAATTGGTATAGAACATTCCATTGCCTCCTCAGTACTATTTTATGAAGTTTCTTTTGATGTAGTCTGTCGAGTGGTGGGAGGCATTGTCTTTGCAGAAGATGCAAGAGTAATGTGTTCTGTATCTACCACACTTGCAAGTTGAAGATCTATCATGGCAATCAAAGATTAGTTCCTGGAAATCTCCTAGCTATCACATGAAAAAATATGCAAAGGAAAATGACTCAAAAGGAATTGGGAAAGCTGGGAGTACAAACTTGTACATATGAGAAAAGGTGGCTTTACTAGCCATTGGAAGTGCGTATTGTTCCAAGGCAAGGTAGAGAGGGCACAAGTCGAGATCTCAGTGACCAAGTAAGTCAAGATCTCAGTGACCAAGTAAGTCAAGAATGGAGCTTAAAACTACACCCTGCATTCTTGTGAGAGAGAGAGACTTATTTTGGGTGCAAGTCACAATTGCAGTAAACAAGGGTGAGGCACAATGGTGACTAAAAGTGTGCAGTTCGCTAGGGAGGCACAACAAGGGCGCAGGTTGCAGTGGGTAGAGATGCCTCATTGTGCCTTAGAAGTATGTTATGCACTCTGGAAGGGAATCCTTTCTTAGCTTGGTGCAGTTCAGATTTGCAGTGAGTGCTTGTTGCTTGGAAGTGCGCTATTCTTAAAGAGAGAAAAATTCTAAGTGATGATCAATAAAAAGTGAGTATCACAGTGAAAACAAGAGAAACAAGTTGCAAGTGTTTATAGATTTTGTCGCAATCATGACTAGAAGGTGAAAGGTCATGGAATAAGAAGAGTTAATAGAAACACCACTTGTGACAACAATACGAAACTTGTAGGAGCAATATTGGATAAAAATGACACTTCATATGCAAAAAGCGGTTCAAAACACCACTAAGGAAACAAAAGTGACA
This sequence comes from Pinus tabuliformis, assembly GCA_031772625.1. Classification (NCBI taxonomy): domain Eukaryota; kingdom Viridiplantae; phylum Streptophyta; class Pinopsida; order Pinales; family Pinaceae; genus Pinus; species Pinus tabuliformis. The sequence goes on along the minus strand of CM062817.1, from coordinate 1,183,433,589 downwards.
CTAAAAACAACAAAAGCAAACAAAAGCACACTAAAAATGACAAAAGAAAACAAAAGTGATACTTTGCAAAACTTACCAAGAATCAACATACTTGTGACCAAGAGTGAGAAAAACTCGTGATAAGGGAATGCACTCATCTTAATGTGAATAATGATTGTGAGAATGAATAATGAGCTGGGCTCCTTATAAAGAGAATCCACATGCAAGTTAATATTAGGGTTTCAATACATGCTCGTCACTTGTCGCTTGATCATTGAGTTAGTTAAGTGGGAGAGGATCCCTATTTTTTAGGAGTGTGACTTGCATGCAAACAAGTGCATGTGTGAGACAGGAAGTGTGCACCTGCCAGAGACAAGGAGTGCGTAGTTACTAAGAACAAGGAGTGTGCACCGACTATTGAAAAGGAGTGCGCACTCACTGTGAACAAGGAATGCACTCAACTATGAGAAGTAAGTGTGCTCTAGCTCAAGATGGCGCAGTTCTCTTTGATAGTGCATGTGTAGCCACTAATTTTAGAAAGTGCGCTCCCACTAAGTAAGAAAAGTGTGATTTCTTGCTTTTGTGTGGTGTGCATGTTAAGTGATGAAAGTTTGGCTAAGTTAAAGAAAAGCTAGTGCTTTTTCTATCGTTAGAAAGGTGACATGAAAACTTCCAAAGGTAAGAAAGTGACACTTAGGAAACTTTGACCTATAAGAAAAAGCAACACTTAGGGATGTTGAAAGGATAGTCGACACATGAAAAAATGGCAAATGACACAAGATAGCTTGAAGCGAAAACTCATGGAAACATAGGTAGGCTCGAAAATTGAATGAGGAAAAAATTTTGGAGGGTCGTTGTCGCATTGACAACATACTTAAAGATCAAGTTAACTAGAATCCTCTTTGATATAAAAACAAAATCACATTATATCCTAGACCACTAGAAATAAGGACCTAAACCCACTGTCACAATAAGGCCTCTACTTCCATTCTACATCATTCCTCCTCTACATGAGTGGTAGAATCAATACTTTACAATTCCCAAGCTAATACATGCAAATATCTCCAAGAATACTTATAGTTCACAAAAATTATACTTGAAGGTTGCCAAAAATGAAATAAAGCACATGAAGAATGAGAGGAAAGTGAAGATGTTGTAAAAGCAAAATGTTAGTAACTTTGGTAGAATAAAATGGGGGTGGTAGGTGAAAGGGGGATGATAGATGATCCTAATGGATATCATGAGGCAAGCTTCACATGGAGATTAAGAGTACTTAGTAATCAAGTTGAGGATTTGACCCTTTACCAAGGCATTTAAATTCTAGATACAGGAAGGATTAAGAATCTCTTGGTAATAGGGGATCTAAAAGTCATTCTTAAGCACATGTAACTTCACTCAACACCTTAGGATCATATTCTAGCCAAGACCATCCTGAGAATTCAAAAATAAGAAAAGAAATAAGACTTGTTAGAATGCTACCATGTTTTAAGGGTGCTCAACAAGCAAAAAATGATGTGGCAGATGATGCTACCTTTTTAAGTGTTGGAACAATGAGAATAGAAGATGAGACTATTTTTGTATTCCATATCCGATTAGAACTTTGGTCTTAAGTGGATTCTTCATAAGCAAATTTAGTGTAGTAATGGAGGACACATTCCATGCTAGATGGTGAGACACCTACATTCCAAAACAATAGGTTTTTACTCAACATACACATTGGGGACCACCGTTAAAAGATTCACATGTGGGATAAATCAAAGCCATAGTTCAAGTTACCCCATTCTATAATGTTCTTGGTTTAGAGGGGATTTTTGTTTCAAGAATTTCAATCAATTCGTATAGGTTTCTTCCCAACGAATTGTTTTGTTGGTGCTCCAAGGAAGGTGCACCCAAAATAGGGGACCATTGCCCAGGGACCAAATCTCACTCTGAGTGTGTTTTATTATGTCTTCAATCAACAAAAAATCCAAACAATCTAAGAGAATGGAAAACCACAATCATTCTAGATGTTGCTTTTTGTGTGATTTGGTGGACTTACTATGGATGTCAAGGAGGAATGAGACACTGGAAAATAATCAGGTAGTCATATCTCAACTAAACAACAAAATTGCTTACCATGGTGAATCTCAGAGCATCAATTACGAATAATTTCTCTTGATTGTGATTTGGCAGGGAAAACTAATCAATAAGCATAATATTGAAAATGACATGCTCTATGAATTGGTATTACGCCTCACCAAGTGTTTAGCAACTTTGAACTCTCATCCAAAATTTTAAATTGCATTAGCCTTGGTCACAACTAGGGATGAAGAAATCATTCAATAAGTTCAAAGAGAGATGGAAATGGAACAAATCGATGAGGATATCCAATTCTCATCATCCATCAAGTAGGAAGGCCTTAGTAGGCATGCCTTGTACTAAACTTCACATTTTTATTCCTTTGTCAAGCAACTTTGATTCTAAGCCAATATTTAAAGGTATATACTAGTTTTCTTGGCATTTCTTTCAAAGAAGCCACATTCGAGGCCAAAATATAGTATGTACTTTAACATTTTTTAGACTTATAGACAAGTTAGCTCCTATAATGCTGCTTTTTGTTTGTATTATCATGCTATATAGTGCAACTACACCAACCTTTTAATATAAATGATATATGTTTCAATTTAAGATAAAAAATAAAAATACTATTGCAAACACTAGTTGAAAAAGAAAACAAGTAACTTGACTAAACAAAAGGATACACAATAGAGAATGCAATAGCGTTCAAGGGGAAAATATATATAACATAATTTGGAAACTTGAAAAGATATTGTTGAATTCAAGCTTCAATTTCCTTAAAAAATCAATCTAAGTTGTTTTAGTACTTGTTTAAGAGAAAAGGTATTCAGTAAGTCCCTCCCTATTGTTTATAGTAACATAGTTACGTTGTGAAGAGGCTAAAGAAAGTGAAATTGTAAAATATAAACATATGTAAACTCAAAGTATTGTTGTTTGTGGTTTTTCAATTCACTATGTTTAAGTTTGAATAGACAACATTTGGATTCGTGATAAGCAATTCATCATTAGGATGAGAAGAAATTAAGAGAGCAAATAAGAGTAGCTAATGATAAAGAACCTGTGGTTTGGTACATTACCATGGAGATAAAGATATATAAATAGCACATAATGCAAAAGAAAGGAGGGAAAAAGTGGAGAAGTTGGCATAAAGTTACAAATTCCAAACAAAAGAGACTTAAGACAAACAATGAACTAATAGAAGACAAAAAGCACAAAGCTCAATCACATGATAAGATAATAAGATATATAATATTAATTAATAGCACTCATTAAGAGAATTAATAATTATTAACATTAAAAGTGAGTTACAATAATAGAAAGAATAACTAATAACTATCTTAAATGAACTTATAAATAGTAAGTAACAAAGAGTTTGATTAGAAGAGTTTTTATAGTGATAGTAAAGATTAACTTAATTAAGAATGAAACCAAGAAAGACCAAACACAAAAGAGATATGTAAAGAGATAATTTGCGATAATAAAGAAATCATAATAAATAAAAATAACAAAATAAACCAAAAAAATGAAATAAAAGAACTTGTAATAGCTTGCAAGAATGGGAACAACAACTAACACAAGAAAAACAATGCCATACAAGGACACCAAACTAGAACCATGGGGTTTATTTTAATGGTTGCAAAAGTTGCAAAGCCATGTCCTACTTAGCTTGAGGCATCATCCTTGTTAGGAAATTGCTATATATTTCAATTTTGACAACATTCCTAATGTGTCATTTTGAGTAGTGATCGACCCTAGCTAGGACCTTAGTGCCCTCAATACAAATGTGGTCTCATTTTCCTGGAATGCATTGTGAACATTGAGGAACATACTCAATTGTGAATAATGTATGTGCTACGTTCTTTGATTATATCATATATATACCTTCCAATGTCTACAACATAGAGTTTTCCACGTGAATTGGGATACAATAAACCCCTTCATGTCATTGAGGATCTAGAGGGTCCTTAACAAATTTGAGGATGTTGAAAAATATGTAACTAGGTTTGGTCTTCATAAATATGAAATGTACTTTTGATTCTTGTAAATTGTAAAATGAAAGAAAATTATTGTTATTATTTTTGGAGCATGGGTTTCATGCTCAATGCTTTTTATTTTATAGGTCAAGCACCCATTTAGTGTTTTTAAGGTTTGCACTAGGTCAAGAAGTCAAAACAATCATTGTCATAAGTTGAAGACCCCATCGGGTACATTGTAACTTGAAAAGAAAATTATTTTTGTCTTTAAAAGTGTCAAGATATCCTCGAAGACCAAGTCGGACTGGCAGCTGGCAAGTCTGCCTGAAAGGAAGAGCCATGCCCACCTTGAAGATCATATATATAGGAGGAAACTCGACCTCCTTGAGATATCATTCATCCATCACTCATTCTAGCGAAGGAGGAAGAAGGTGGCAACGAAGAAGGAAGAGGACAAAGAAGACTTTTGTTTGAGCTATCTCTCACACATGCAAAGGAGGACTAGGGTTTCTGCAGCAGATCTAGGGTTTTCATCTACAAGTTTTATCTTGGAGAAAAGAAGGCAAGAAGGTCAAGCGAAGGTCACCAGAGGTCATCCTCAAGCTCTAGAATTCAAAGAAAGGCAAGCGAAGGTTTAAGGAAGCCTTGGAAGGCCAAGCAAGGCTCACATGCGTGGCAACAACAACTGCAGGAGGGTTGGAAATTTTAGGTCTGCAGTGGAGGCCAAAATTTTGTAGTAGAAGGCCGAAGAAGTGCTACTGGAAGAGATTTGACTAGGGTTGACTGGATCAAGGTTATCACATCATCCAGAGAGGTTGGTCTTGGGCTTGGAGGGTATTGGTTTTAGTCTTAAGGTCATGGAATTTGTCAATTAAAAAATCTATAAGGAAGAGAAGGGATTTGCGGGTTTTCCTCTCAAGTGGAGAGGTTTTGGCCCTGGTTTGTAGCCTATATTATGTGTTCTTGTTCTTCTTGCTTTGGTAGCTGTTTGATTATATACACACATAATAATAAGTAACAAAGATGATAAGGAAAAATACATCACAAGTAGTTATCAAGTAAAGATAAATCACTCTAATCATTGCCCTATAGATTTCTCAACATGGTATCAAAGCTAAGGTTGGGTAAGGGCATTATGAAGATCTCTACTACATTGAAAAGTTCCTCAAGAAGTGTTCAAAGGTAGAAAGCCATCTCAAGAAAGGCATCAAGAAAGCGTGGAATCTTCTATTTACTACAAAGAAGGAAGTGACCAAGACAAAGGATGAAGGACTCTTCTCAACACTCAATGTCACATTTTAAGACGAGAATTGATAGTGGTGCATCTAGACACATGTCTGGTCATCACAAGCAACTGAAGACATTATCAAAAGGGAATTATTCTTACTCAGTGGAACTTGGAGATAATAAGAGCTATTTTGTAAGAGGAATTGGGTCAACTTCAATAGAGATGGAGAATGGAAGTAATATTCATCTCAACAACATCTTATTTGTTCCAGGTTTGCATAAGAACTTACTTTCCATTTCAAGTCTAGAAGATAAGGGTGATAGAGTGACTTTCATTAATGGAAAAGTTGTAGTATGGAGTAACCACTCAAGCATAGAAAATGCTAGAGTAATTGGTATTTGTGAAGGAAGACTTTATAGGTTGATATCTCCTCTTGCTCAGGCTTTGGTTCAAATTGAAATCAACCCATGTGAACTTTGGCATAGAAGATTTGGTCATCTCCATTTCAAAATCTTTCCAACTCTAAGTTCTATAGTAGATGGAATCCCCGAATTGAAAGATCACGAAGGAGTATTCAAAGCATGTGCACTGGGTAAGAACACCAAGCGACCATTTGGAAGCAATGCTTCACGGTCAAAATAAATCTTGGATCTTATTCATTTCGATGTCTGTGGTCTTATGGCTCATAAATCACTTGGAGGTCATCTATATTATGTCACATCTGTAGATTGTTCAAGAAAAACTTGGGTTTACTTTAATGAAATCCAAGGATGAAGTATTTACCAAATTTCAAGAATTCAAAGCTGAAGTAGAAAACCTTACAGAAAGGAGAATCAAGATACTAAGGTCTGATAATGGAGGTGTTAAAATTGGCAACTAGGGCCAACTTCCACCTTATGACAACTCATATGATGGAGATGATTATTGCATTGGATTCCTCTTTTATAAAGATACAATTTTGTTGTAAAGAGCATCTCATTTTGACAAGCAGAAATGGAATTATGAATTTATTTCTCTTATGGACAAATTGTCAAGGTCGGCCTCAATCAAATGTAGGCTCATGAAGCCCAATAGATGGGTCTCCTCACTGTCAAAAAATTGTATAAATAGGAGTGACCCTTCCCTCACTTGGACACTCACTCATCACTCATCACATCATCTCTCTCCTCTTATTTGGTTCATACAACTATTGGAGGCAACTTCTCTTCTTCGCATGCATGGTAGGACGCTGAGTTTTTCTAGGTCAAAATAAGCCAAAGTTTCAGAGCGTTGACCAATGTTGACTAAGGGGCATTTGACTAGCGTTGTCCTTGATTTTTGGGCAAAAATTCTAATTTCTCTAGGCCACATTTATTGGCACAGAAATCGAGGAGTTTGGGACAATTTGACCAACATTGACTTCAGATTTGACCGCTGAAAATTACAACTGTGTTTCTCTCTTCTTTGACTGGGTTTGACCGAATTGTTTTGGGCTGACTTTGACTCTCTTGGAAGATCGAATTGGAAAGCTGTTGACCGAACTACTTGGAGGAGGTTTTAGGGCAGCTTTGACCACCGTTGAATTTCTGGTTAGGGCTGCTTTGACTGCTAATTTGGCAGAACTATTTTGGGCTTATACTTATGATATTTGTACTCTCTCTCTGTGCTGAAATATTGAAGAATAATAAAAATATTTGTTCAAAGGGTTTCCCCACACTGGGTTTTGTCCTTGGGATCTGCCACATCTTGTGTCCTCTTGTCTTGGTTTGTCTTTTGCCTATGATTTTATGTTCTATCTGCATTTACTGCCAATGTTTATAAGTTAATGTGATTGCTACTGGATATAATTGGAATTTGTCATTGCGCTGCTAAAAGAACATTGAAGTAAATTGCCTTGAGCATAGAACATACCATTGCTATGTAAAATTAATAGGAGAATATACATCCAAGGAAATCATAGATTTATGTAAGGAGTTTGGGATTAAGAGGGAGCTAATAGTTCCATTTAATCCTGAACAAAATGGAGTTGTAGAATGAAAGAACCAATCCATTGAAGAAAGTGTAAAAGCAATGTTGCATGATTAGGATCTATCGAAATTTCTATGGGGAGAAGTCACGAAGACAATTGTATATATTCAAAATCGAAGTCCCCAAAGGTCACTAGATAATAGAACTCCCAAAGAAGTATTCACTGGGAAGAAACCAACTTTGGACCATCTCCGAATCTTTGGTTGTCTTGTATATATTCATACACTGAACGACAAAAGAAAGACGTTGGACCCTTCAGGCATGCGAGTAACATTTGCTGGCTACAGTAACTCTTCTAAGGCCTATAAGATCTACATAAAGAAAGAACACTGTATAGAAGTCAATCGAGATGTTATATTTGACGAAATCGTTGCATTCAAGAAATTGAAGGAACTTCCTATGGAATTTGATGATGAAGAACTTCCAGTATTTGAAAAAGAAGTTACTAGGGAAGAAGAAGAATCTAATTATGAAGATGAAGGTCCCAATGAACCTATTCAACCTCTGGTCATCCTCGAATCAAAAAAGAGACCTAACTGGTTGAAGTCTACACTAGTTGATGCAAAGGGTCATGGCGCAGCTAAGGCACATTCAAGGAAAGCAAAAAGCCCAAACGATATTCTAGGTATGCAGCCTACATGACAAAACTAATAGAAGCAGAGCCATCCATTTTTGAAGAAGTTGTTAATCATAAAAAATGGAAGGATGCCATGAATGAAGAATATCAATCTGTAATGAAGAATGGAGTTTGGGAGATCATGTCTAGGCCCGAAGACAAATATGTGGTAACTTCCAAATGGACATGTAAGATCAAACTTTCAACAGATGGAAGTATTGACAAGTATAGGGCAGGATTTGTTGCTAGGAATTTCTCTCAACTAGAAGGCATTGAATATGAAGAGTTATTTGCTCTGACAACAAGGTATACAACTATACGTTCGTTGGAATCTTTGGCAGCGTCGATGGGATGGAACATCAATCAAATGGATGTCAAGACCGCATTTATGAATGACGTAATTGATGAGGAAGTCTATATAAAACAACCCTTGGGATTTGAAGTTAAAGACAAAAAGACATATGTTTGCAGATTGAAGAAGGAATTATATGGCCTCAAACAAAATCCAAGGGCATGGTATGCTACGATGGATGCATACCTTCTGAGATTAAGCTTCACAAAGAGTTCTATTGATCCGAACCTTTACATTAAGGTTGTGAAGGGTGAATTGTTAATCATTCTTCTATATGTGGATGATCTTCTATTGATAGGTGTACAACGTCGAATTGAAGAATGCAAGAAGTAACTAACAACAAAATTTGACATGAAAGATCTAGGGCTGATGGAATACTATTTGGGACTAGAAGTCTGGCAAGGACCTAATGAGATCTATCTAGGTCAAGGAAAGTATGTTATCAAGATGTTGAAGAGGTTTGACACGATGGATTGCAAACGAATGACAACCCCGATGATCACAAATTTGAAAAGACAGAGTATTGAATCAAGCCTTGTGGATCCTTCCAAGTATAGGCAATTAATTAATTGGCTCACTGATGTACTTGTTCAATACTCGACCATACATATGCTTTGCAGTAAATGTTCTCAGTCAATTCCAAGTGGAGCCAAAGCATAATCATTTGATAACAACAAAACATATTCTGAGATATCTACAAGGAACCATCCACTACTGTCTGAAGTACGATAGGAGGAATGATGTCCACCTGATTGGATATATAGATTTCGACTAGGGAGGCAGTGAGCAAGATGGAAGGAGCACTATAGGAGGATGTTTCAGTTTGGGATCCTCCATGATCTCATGGATGAGCCAAAAGCAAGATACAGTTGCTTTGAGTAGTGTGGAGGCGAAACACATTGCAGCTTGTGAAGTAAGCAGAGAAGCATTCTAGTTGAGGAAGTTGCTATCTGACCTATTTGAAGGACTAATGGATCCTACAGTGATACATCGTGGTAACACTAGTTGCATAAGATTGTTTAAAGACCCAATGTTTCATGGAAAGACAAAGCATATCAACAAGTATCACTACATTCAGAAGCTAGTACAAGATGGTGTGTTGTAGGTACAATATATCTCCACTGATGAGCAGGTAACTAACATATTGACAAAATCTCTTCCTAATAAGAAGCTTGTGTATTTGAGTGACAAGCTTGGTTTGGTGGATGTATCCTCCCTAGTTGAGAAGAAGATATAGGTACATCATTCTCGTCTTCACTTGGGAAGAGAAAATGGAGGATTGGTTAAGCATCCAACATTCGATACTCTGAGGATGAGGTAGGGCATCCAAGATGGGAGTAATCATGGACCGATATTCTTTGAGGACTAACTATCCAAGATAAGAATAGTCCAAAGAAGGCCATACTCTTTGAACACTCGGGTGGAATATGTACCTTGAGAGACAATGATGATGGTGTCGATAAATCATTGGTCTCACCAGCATTTTGCTCTAATCTTGTGGAGAGAGATTTGTTACTCAGGGCCTTGCTATGTGACAATGTTGGGTGGTATGATGCTAAACATATGGGTTACCAATCCGACTCTTCTTATGAGATATCTTCAAATTGAAAATGTCCATATACCATTTATGAATACCTCCTTAGTTAAGAGGGAATGTTGAAAATGTATAACTAGGTTTGGTCTTCATAAATATGAAATGTACTTTTGATTCTTGTAAATTGTAAAATGAAAAAAAAATATTGTTATTGTTTTTGGAGCATGGTTTTCATGCTTAAGGTCTTTAATTTGATAGGTAAAGCACCCATTGACTGCTTCTAGGGTTTGTCTTGGGTCAAGAAGTCAAAAGATTCATTGTCATAAGTTGAAGACCCCATCGGGCACATTGTAACTTGTAAATAATTTTTTTTTTGTCTTTAAAGTGTCAATATACGCTCCAAGACCAAGTCGGATTGGCTGCTAGCAAGTCAGCTTGGCTATTGGCAAGTTGACCTAAAAGGAATAGCCACGTCCCCCTTGAGGAGGAAACTCGACCTCCTTGAGATATCATTAATCCATCACTCATTCTAGTGAAAGAGGATGAAGAAGAAGGCAACGAAGAAGGAAGAGGACAAAGAAGACTTTTGTTTGGGCTATTTATCTCTCACACGTGTGGAGGAGGGCTAAGGTTTCTACAACATATCTAGGGTTTTCATCTACTAGTTTGATCTTGGAGAAAAAGAAGGCAAGAAGGTCAAGCGAAGGTCACAGAGGTCATCCTCAAGCTCCAAAAGTCAGAGAAAGGCAAGTGAAAGTTTAAGGAAGCCTTGGAAGGCCAAATGAGGCTCACACATGTGGCAACAACAACTGCAAGAGGGTCGAAAATTTCAAGTCTATAGTGGAGGTTGAAATTATGTAGTAGAAAGTCGAAGAAGTGTCACTGGAAGAGATTTGACTGGATCAAGGTTAGCACATCATCTTGAGAGGTTGGTCTTGGTCTTGGAGGGTATTGGTTTCAGTCTTAAGGTCTTGAAATTCGTCAATTAAAGAATCTATAAGGAAGAGAAGGTATTTGAGGGTTTTACTCTCAAGTGGAGAGGTTTTGGCCCTAGCTTGCAACCTATATTCTTTGTTCTTGTTCTTCTTGTTTTGGTAGCTATTTGATGATATACATAGATAATAATAAGTAACAAAGCTAGTAAGAAAAAAGAAATCACAAGTAGTTATCAAGTAAAGAGAAATCACTCTAATCATTGCCCTATAGATTTCTCAACAAAGGAGACTATGAATAGTACTAGGGTGAAAATTGTCTTGAAGATATATCTTAGCTAGCTTTCCAATGGTTCTTTGAATATAATAAAACATTACTTTATAATTAGTTACTTCACTATGATCATTAACTCTCAAAACTAAGGTAGATTCATGGAAATAATTCTTCACTTGCCAATCCTTATACCCCTACTTTTAAAGACCTTCACCAAGTGTTTTCTTTTCTCCAAGTGTCCATCATTAGAGATTCTCAAGGCATGTGTCACAAGAATGTTGTGACGTCAAGCTTCGGGATGGATAATCATAGGAGCCAACATGAAGTATTGCTCTATGTGGATTTTCTTATGATATACATGATGGGCTAAAGAACCATTAACATTACATTCTTGTCTTCCAATTCCATCATCAATTGAATATGTTCAAATTGGCTATTAAAATGTTCAACAAATTTATTGTGTTCATCTTTACTATGAGTTCACTTTTTATTGTTATCATAAACATACCAAACCCACCCAACCCATAAATAAGACCGGAGGGGAGAGGAGTTACAAACCTAACTAAAAATACTTTTCTCCAATGTTGTAAAAGATCAATCTTTGAAAAATTATTGGAAAGAAACAATATATTCTATTAAAAAAAATAAAAATCGAGATATTATTTGGGATCTTTTATATATTGCTATACGTTCTTTTAAATGTGTCCTTGAGGAAACACTTTGAAAAACATCACGTTATAGGGTTGACAATTGTTGTTGATAACTAACGATGAATAAAAAACCCAGTTTGGACACTCTTCCAAAGCATTTTCATACTGTAAATATAAAAGATAAAAATAAAAAACTAAAATAGATGGCAAGCTAGTTTATTGATGATATTTGAAATAGGTTTGTTACTGCATATTTTTCAGGGTAAACATGAATGTGCTGTCTTCAACCCTGTTTTTGTATTTTAATTAATTTCTTGCAACAAACCAATATTTTTCAGGGTAAACATGAATGTGCTGTCTTCAACCCTGCTTTTGTATTCTAATTAATTTCTTGCAACAAACCAATAGATTAATGCAATAAATATGCTAAAGCGAGAAAGTTAGGCACAACAGAGAAAATATCCAAGAGAAAATATCCAACTACCAGAATACAATGTAAGAAAGTGAGAAAGACACAACAGAGAAGGTATCCAACCATCAAAACACAAAGTGCTAATGTGAGACACAACAGAGTAGACATCCAACTATCAAAACACAAAGTGCACAAAACGTAAGATTGCAAAAATCCAGCCAAAGGAAGATGCTTGCTTATATGTATTTAATAAGAGCAACACAAAATCCATAAGATGAGAGACATGGCAAGAATATTGAGAGTGCACCCCAGTGGCATAATTACCGAGCTCCTATGTAAAGCACTTCTCTATCTCAATGAAGTTATTCATGGCTGAAAAAACAAATAAAATCGAAAAAATATTAATTTACTGCATTTTACACCTCCTCTTGCTACTTTGGATTTCGAAGAATAAAGACTTGATTATTGTAGGGCAGTAGGCGATGGCAGGTCCACCTTTTGAGATGCCAAATTTCAATCAGCCAACATATCACACCGGGCATTATCTTACCTGACCACATTCTGATTTATGACCAATTGGTTCTCTCAACCCTCGAATTCAATTTTAAGTTCCAAATAATAAATGTTAAAAGGTCGGTGCTGACAAAGGATAAAAGCAAGGAATGATACCTTCAAAATACACGTCTTATTTCACCCATGAAAAGCAAAAATTACAACAGTTTACAGCAATTCATATATCACGAACACCGCGCCAAATAAATTATATTTAAATAATTTTGTGGAAAGCTCTACATTCTTATCCTGTGCATATACTTGCCAATTTCAAGTTGAAAAATCCCCCAAATCATGCAGCTTGTTAGTAGAATATTCACATACAGACTTATGGGATGATTTGTTTGAATACTTTTTGTGATGGAAGCAACACCATTTATAAAGATGTTGTCCTTCAATATGTTTGAGACTTAAAGTTGTCACAAATAAATGAATGAATGAAGGCCTCATCTGAATGGGAAGAAAAGCCCTTTTGTGGGCACAAAGGGGCCACTTGCAAAATTCCCTTCAAGTTGGCCCATCTTACTGAAGAGTGCAAAATACAGTTGAAGCAGTGGGAAATTGATCTGACCAGCGAAGCATTTCAGGTCATTGCAACAACTATGCTGGCTTGGTTAAATAACCTGAGAAAGAGAAGCTTGTCACAATATAGAGACAAATAATGGCAGCTTTCTGCTCTGACATGTATATAGTGCAGCAAACCATTGAGAGTAGTATAAGCTAATGAACTTTTTTCTTTGCCTGCAAAATTAAAGCACACGCATGTCAATGGCTTGTGTAGAATCTAGACATACCAATGGGAAAACACCTACCAGCTAACGAGCATTTGTTTTCTGAAATTTATTTGATGTCCTAAGATAGATTCCACCATTTCTACAACTTACCTTGCGTAAGTACTTCTTGTGAAGCTTCAATGCCCCTGAACATGCTTTTTTTGCATCCAACTTGCCAGTTAAATCATTCAAGATCTGATTATACATAGCAGTTCAAATACGAAATAAAAATCTCAATGCTTTTTAAGCCAGATTGTGGCAAACAAGAAGCCTTGAATTGAAGAATGTGAGATAAAAGAACACGGGCACCTAACTCAAGTTCAGATTTCCTAATATATTAAGCTATAGCAAGCTACCATTGGAAAATAGGCATACCGATTTCGTAATGCTTAAAATGGGTTTCTTTGCAGGAGTGCATCAAGTCCGTAGAAAAAAGAATAGTTCATTCCTAAACACTACGCATCTGACTAATACTTACCTTCACTACATCATCAATCCCTTGAGCCTCTTGCAACAATGTTGAGCTATTTGTCTTGAGAATACTAGCAACAAGAAACACAGCAACAGGTGTCTCAGGAAAACCCTGCAAACCATTCGTAATGTTATGTCTTTCAAACTTTCCCCACTGATGCTTTGATTTCTCTCTTCTTTTTTCTTTTCCATTTTTATTTAGGGCAGATGAACTTGTTTCCTGATATGAAGCAATGATTTCTGGATCGTACTCCAAAGCCCACATCATCTGCATGAAATACAAATAAACGAAAACTTGGTGAGAAAAAAGAAAACATGATTTGAGTTCAAGAAACCAGGTCTTAATACGGACTCCTTAGAGAACTGCCATTTAACAAGGATTGTAAGATAATTCCAGATAATGACAACCCTTTGATAAAACAGACAAATAACTATTTTTAAAAACAATTATTAAGAACTATGATATTTATGGATTGTATGGTTCAATTACTAATTTAGCGAAGTGTTGAAGAAACAAAGATCAAGGAGTCCATACAATGTTTATGTGTAAATTCACTGAGTGACATATTTATTAGAATGCTTCCTACTAAATAACTAGGAACCAATTTAAATCTATAAACAAATCACAATGCATGAGTAAAATTCTTACACCAGTATGGATGTTTAAGGCACAGATATAAGTGTATATTTGCACAGTTGTATCTTGTACATGTAAAAATTATTTCCTTCCTACTACAGTTGATACATTTAGTAATCTCTTAGTTTACTTTGCTTTTCTTGTAGTTTTGACCTCATATAACACTCATTTTGACCAATAATATCATCCTTTAATGCCTCTTTCCATAAAAAATTCACCAAAAGAGGCCTACAAGGTAATTTGTCTATATTATGTATGTTAGATTTCCGGTGAACCTAGCACCCAATACTTAATTCCTAGCAGAAAATTGATCTACTGAATAAATACACGGCTAGTTTCCTAACACAAATTCAGCAGAAGCAAATTTAAATAATCGATCACATTAAACAACACACAGATTCTGCCCAACAAGTTTTTCGTTAAAACAAAATCCAAACTTATATGGGTTCCCGTCTTGGGATAATGGCCCAACTGAGAAAATATAGAATACAAATAACTTGGATCTGATCAAGTAGATCTTCCCTAGATCGGTGCTCAGTCTTCTGTACAAATTTAGATCTCCAGCTTCTTAGCACTCCCTCGGACCCAAGACACTGCTCACTCAGACGCCTCTCTCAATCTTGTGCTGCTGTAGTGTGTCTTTCTCCTCTCCTCAAGCTTGTTTTTATCATGTTATATTGAGCTAAATCCTTAATCCTAACCCTAATCTCAAAGTGATTAATGACTGAGATTAGATCTCGCCTCACTTGAGATCAACGACTAAGATTAAAACAAAAATCACTAGGGTAAGTTACTTTACTTTTCCTAAGTTTCTTTTAGTTCAATAAGGCAACATACTAATATGTTCTTTTTCCTATGTTAGACTTACGCTAAGTGTCATGTCCCCATTTTTATTCTTCTTCATAGTACAGCCAGGGTGGATTTCCAGGACAGGGGATGGCCAGGTCAGTGGAGCAGGTTTATGTCATCAGGGGTCTCGATGGAGTTTTGAGGAGTTTTTATGGGATTTGATGGCATTCACTTGGCATATTCCATCATCAGCACAACTTGCCTTTCGTTCCGTTGCATTCTGACAACTTTCAAAAATCAACATTATTATTGGGCATAACTTAATTAATTATGCTCGAGGTGGCATTTCGGGGAGATTAATTGATGGAACACCTTAGTGTAATAGCTCATTGGAAACGAAATGAGAAGATCTACATGATGGGACTTTTGGATGGGAGTTTCAGTGACTTGAGGAGACATGTTGGCCAATATACCCTTTTCCCGCATTAAAAAAATATTTTAATTAAAATAAAAGAGGGAAAAGTGCTCCATGTTTAAAATAATAATAAAATAGAAAATTCTAGAGGGGTCCATCAGATCTATAAAAGAGGAGGGGGAGGCCATTGGAGGACATCTTAATTTTGATATTGTTTCTTGTATGAGAGGTTGAGAACCCGGTTCTCTCCTCCGTTGGTAGCCCCAAGACGGAAACCCTTGGGTGATTTAGTGAGATTGGGCGAGTACCCATCTCCCCTTGGTGAGTTCATCTAGAATTCATTGTAGAACTTAGCAGTGGCAGTTTGGTTCAATTTTGGTGGAGGGCTCGTCCAACATTGGAGCAGATCCTTAAGGCCAGTTCTATCTCAGTTATCTCAACTATTTTTGTTATTCCCAACATGCAAAGCCCCAATTTATACATTATAATAAAAGCTGAGATTTTTTTTGCTCATTGTATGATTGATTTGCATGCATTCTCTTGTTCTATTTTACATGGCAATCTTCTGTTTATGAATGGAAAATTTATCCGAAGTATTTATGAGTTAAAATTTTGAGAAAACCCCAAATTGTTCCATTTGGGACATTACACTAAGTTTAACTAGCAACTTTCTCACACTAGAGCAAGTGTTCTAAGGAGAATGTGGGCGACTTCTACATGCCTAGATACAAGGCTTGTGCAAAAGTACTTGCTCAAGCTACAAAAATCAACACTCCCTCTTAGTGAGGAAGGTACTTTTAGAAGAACCTCCTCCACCTGGATCTGTCTCCAATCCCACCACATTATCCCTTGCTATAGCTACTCCATCTGAATTGAAAGGCTTCCCTGTTACCTGCTTTGGAATATGCGCTAAAGACTTGTTTCTCCTGACCATGCTCCTAGGAGTCTTAACCTACTCCTGAGCATCCATCAATGTTAGCTTATACCAACTAGTTCCAACCGATCTGGAAGAGGCCTCTTGCCCATCTTCCATATTAGAAAACTGAGTCCCCAGTCTCAACTCAATTTTTAGAGCCTCTGGCTCATTCTCTGTCACTAACATCGATCCTCGATCCAAAATTCCCTAGATCGGTGCTCAGTCTTCTGTACAAATTTAGATCTCCAACCTCTCAGCACTCCCTCGGACCCAAGACACTGCTCACTGAGACGCCTCTCTCAATCTTGTGTTGTTGTAGTGTGTCTTTCTCCTCTCCTCAAGCTTGTTTTTACCATTTTACATTGAGCTAAATCCTTAATCCTAACCCTAATCTCAAAGTGATTAATGATTGAGATTAGATCTCGCCTCACTTGAGATCAACGACTAAGATTAAAACAACAATCACTAGGGTAAGTTACATTATTTTTCCCTAAGTATCTTTTAGTTCAATACGCCAACATACTAATATGTTTTTTTTCCTACGTTAGACTTAGGCTAAGTTTAACTAGCAACTTGCTCACATTAAAGCAAGTGTTCTAAGGAGGATGTGGGTGACTTCTACATGCCTAGACACAAGGCTTGTGCAAAAGTACTTGCTTGAGCTACAAAAATAAAAAATCCCTCTTATTGAGGAAGGTACTTCTAGAAGAACCTCCTCTACCTAGATCTGTCTCCAATCCCACCACATTATCCCTTGCTATAGCGACTGCAATCCTTGATCCAAGATTCCCTTGGATCTACCTACTGGCTGGCCCTACAAGCTCAACAACTTACCCTTCCTGACACCAAGCCTTATTGTTATGTCCTAGGTAACTCCCTCTAAATGTATGAATACTTGTCCTTTTTGGAACACAACATCATACCCTTTGTCCTCCAGAGCTGAGACTGAGAGCAAGTTCGTCTTCAACTCTGGGACATATAACACCTCTGCCACCTCCAAAGATCCTCTTGATTCTAGCTGGAATAACATTGTTCCAACCCCTTTCACTGCATATATGGTACTCATATCAACTTTCACATGCATGTTTGAATCTGTCTTTGAAACACAAAGGAACACTTTCCTCATTCCTGTAATATGGCGAGATGCTCCACTATCCACAAACCATGCATCAATGTCCACAAATTGGGCACTTCTAGCACTAGTGCTAGAAAGAAAAACAATCACCAATGAGAACTTTTCCTGAAATTTTGTTGCAAACTCTTCAATCTAAGTTGAGGCTGCAACTGCGTTTTCCCTTTGTCTTGCTTTATGTTTAGACATTGGCTCACATAATGTTCGGGTTATAAATTTCGCTCCTGAATTTGGTAAGGAGCGCAAATTTTTTTATCGGGAGCGCATTCCCGACCCGCTCCGGAGTCGCTCCCGCTTGGAGCACGGATTGGGAGCAGGATCTGGGGGGGGGGGGGGCGCTCCCCCGCGACACTGTAGTAGAAAATTGATCTATTGAATATATACACAGCTAGGTTCCCAACACAAATTCGATAGAAGCAAATTTAAAAAATAAATCACATGAAGCAACACACACAGACTATGCCCAACAAGTTTTTCATTAAAACAAAATCCAAACTTAACATGGGCTCCCATCTTGGGATAATAGCCCGATTGAGAAAATACAAAATACAAATAACCTGGATTCGATCCAGAAAATATTCCCTAGATTAGTGCTCGATCTTCTCTACAGATCTAGATCTCTAGCCTCTCTGCACTCCCTTGGACCCAACATACTGCTCACTTAGATGCCTCTCTCAATCTTGTGCTATTATACTATGTCTTTCTATTCTCCTCAACCTTGTTTTTATACTTTACATTGAGTTAAATCCCCGACCCTAACCCCAATCTCAATGTGATTAACTGAGATTAGATCTCGCCTCACTTGAGATCAATGGTTAAGATTAAAACAAAATCACTAAAGTAAATTACTTTACTTTTCCTAAGTTTCTTTTAGCTCAATAAGCCAACATACTAATATGTGTTTTTTCCTAAGTTAGACTTAGGCTAAGTTACATTAGCAACTTGCTCACACTAGAGCAAGTGTTCTAAGGAGAATGTAGGAGACTTTTGTACACCTTGACATAGGGCTTTGTAGAAGTACGTACCCGAGCTACAAAAATCAACAATATATTTATTCCAATGTTTTAGCATGAATAGGAGACTTAATTAGTGATTTAAGCTACTAATAAGAGTCTATGAGTAAATTTGCAACCTCCATGGGATCTTGTAACCAACCTCCAAGTTTAAGAGGGTTCCACCATTCGTGGGCAAAAATGGAAACATGGGTTTTCTTCTACACATCACCATTATGCTCTGGTGTTCATTGGATTAGGTCAAGGATCATTATCCAAGGTGTTAGCTGCCAGTCAAACTCATGTTGACCACATCTCCAAGTTTGAAGCGAAGCACAATTATTGGGCCTGTACTGATCGATTTGAAATCTGCATACAATACTAGTTTGTAGTTGGACAGCGTGAGTTGTATCTCCCCTCCTTGGCATCTATTGGGATTAGCCTGTAATTTTCGAGTGAGATGGGAATCCCTTGGATATGCTTGTTCGCTCCTCTTCCTCATGTATTTGTATCCTTTAAAAACAAAGCCAACTTCAACATTTGAAGAGGCTGACTTGACTAGGAGGAGGCCAACTTGGCTTCTTTTGGAGCCAAAAATTCTATTTTAAAAATACAAATTTTCTTCCTTTGAAAAGAGCATGAAGAACATGCTTTATAAATTATTACAACATCAAGAGTAAAAATATTAATTATGAAGACTGACCACAGCTACAAAATTCAATACTCTCTGCCTGGTTTAGGTAGCTAATGCAAGAAACATAGCTGGTTAGGAGGGCCCACCACTCCAGTCACATCTACCTTGCACCTCTACTGTACATTATCTCTTGAATGCGCATGGTAACACTCTGCTTTATATACTCTGTCTTGGTTTGATTTGTGAAATATATTCATTGTTGTGTATAGCTCTCACATTTCTCACTGTGCATCATTGTATATACTGTTGTGTTAATGTTTGTTGTGATGTAGGTACACAGTGTTTCTTGTATTGTTTTGTATGAGTGTGAATACTGATGATGTGTCTGTTGCAGGTATACCAGAACAGACCCATCCACTTGTCAAAACAGAGTACTGATCTATATGACCAGTATGTGTATGAGCTCACAAAATTGAACCTTGGCCAAGCCTTTCCTTTCCATGCAAACATAGATAGGTTTCATTTCCTTGCACAATTTGGTGTGTTGCCACAAAATTCATTGATTTTGCAGCTCTACTTTTGAATTGCAGAGTGTGAGAGAGCACACTGAGGGAAATGCTAGGCTTTGCTTCCCTCTTGGTTGTACAGTGACCATTGGTCCAATCGGCATGCCAAACAAGGTCTTGTCAATCAAGGACATCGTAGGCAGCCCCAATGGTTTCAGTAGACTTAAAATTATTCCCCTTTCCATGCCTTTGGTTATGGTTTTCACCCTCACAGTGAACCAAATCTGAGACTTAGTTTGAAGTTGCTTGAATGAGACATGAATGTAACGGTCCTGTGGAATCCCTATAACTATCTTTCTTAAGTCTATTGTCCAAAAAACAAGTTCCCTGTGAGTTTGCTTTTAGTTGGTTTGGTTCGCCATGTCATTTCCTTTCATAGTGATAGGACAAAAGCCCATTAGTAATCTGACCTCTGCACATTCTCGAAGTTTATGAACATCCTGGTTGATAATTTAATGTCGAATCCTTTAAGAAATTAAACCAAGCAACATTTTTAGCATTGTTGACGGGGACATACTAAGGAGATCGATGCATTGATGGTTTAGTTTTCATTTCTGCAATCAAATTGTGTGACATTCTTTTTATACTAGCAAACTAGATCCAACAGTTTATTGCCTGGTTCTAAAAGCAATGCTAGGATTATATGAATAGGGATAGAATTAAAGACACTAGGGGTAGATTTACAAGAATAGAAAAGATAGTTCCTTTTGATAAGAAAACTCCTTCGAAATCTAACTTGCTGGAAGGTACATCTAAAAGAAGACAAACCAAAAAGAATCCATTGTCAAATCCAACCTGGGGCAAGTAGTTTGAGTGTCCAAAAGCAGACAGTTGGAGCAAGCAGTTTCAGATTTCAGAGATCAACATTTAAGATCCCATTAGCAGGTCCAAATTGGGAGCCTCATAGTTCGAAGATCCGAAAAGTCAAAACATGAGGAGCCACAGAACCTGCAAACCGTCAGATAGGACCCACAATAAAGGCAGCAAGAACCTGCGAATCCTCAGACAGGACCCACAGTGGAGGCAACCATTGTAGGAACTCAACCTAGTTGCCAGAACTTGAAATAGGCTCCAATCCAATCGGAGATCCGGAGACGACTCCAACAAACGCGGAGTCCAGCTTTAGAGGTTTAGTTCACATTCCTAAAGAAGAGGAGATGCACACAAGAGATGAGGATGAGGTAACATTTGGATTTCCTATTGTTGATCCTGTTGCACATGTTCAAATGAAAATATTCCTCCATCAGTGTTGCCCCGTTTTCATGGTGTGGTCACCGAAGAACCCGAAGCATTTCTCTTTGAATTTGATATATTGTGCAGTAACTATGCTTATTCTAACGATGCACAAAAACTTATGTTATTTCCTGCCACTCTCAAGGACTCAGCCTTGTGTTGGTTCATGGGATTGGGAGAGTGCCATACAAACATGGGATGAAATGTGTAGAAACTTTCTTAGAAAATATTAGGATTAATGTAAAGCTAGAGACTCAAGGGAAGATATCTTCAAAATGGCGCAAAAGGAGGATGAAAGTCAAGAGGGTTCTTGAATGATTCCTGTATAATCTTCAAAGATCTAAAAAAATTAAGCTTGACCCAAACACTGTTAGAACCATCTTTTTGAGGGGGATTTCTGTTGAATCAATTAACCTTTGATAAAATCAGCGATCTTGCAGAAGATACTCAAGTGGACAAGCTCGATTTGGTAAGTTAATTCAAGACACCTTTTCGAAAGTCACCAAATCAACTGTAGGTGGTGTTACTAGAGCAGAGTTAGGAAATTTATTAGAGTTTCAAAACTGATCTTCTTGCCACTCTTAACTATGATTATTCTAAAAACTATGCACAAACACTTATGTTATTTCCTGCCACTCTCAAGGACTAAGCCTTGTGCTGGTTCATGGGATTGGGAGAGTGTCATACCAACATGGGATGAAATGTGTAGAAACTTTCTTAGAAAATATTAGGGTTACTGTAAAGTTAGAGACTAAAGGGAAGATATTTTCAAAATGGCACAAAGGGAGGATGAGAGTCTAGAGGATTCTTGAATGATTCCTGTATAATCTTCAAAGAAATAAAAAGAAATATTCTTGACCCAGACACTATCAGAACCATCTTTTTGATGGGGATTTCTGTTGAATCAATTAACCTTTGATAAGATCAGCGATATTGCAGAAGATACTCAAGGGGACAAGCTCGATTTGGTAAGGTAATTCAGGACACCTTTTCAAAAGTCACCAAATCAGCTATAGGTGGTGTTACTAGAGCAGAGTTAGGAAATTTATTAGAGTTTCAAAACTGATCTTCTTGGCACCCTTAGTAAGCAATTGGATACCTTACAACTCAAAAAGAAGCAAGAAGAAAATTTTCCCTTTTCTATTTTCTGTCCTAAATGTAGAAAGGAAACATCCACTTAAAGAATTCTCTTTGGATAATATTAATGTTTGTGCCATTTGTACAGGTAAACATTCAACAAAAGAATGTCCCTCTCTACCTGGGCTAAAGGCAATGTACCAAGGAGAAGATCAAGTAATTGAGCAATTATGTGCATTAGCACCAATAAGGCTTTGGCAGCCGAGAACCTGAGGTATAACCTCTGAACCTGTGCAACAATTTCCTTCTTATTATCATTAGCAGTATCCATCTCAATTTTCTAATTCTAATGTGTCTTGGCAAGAGTTCCCACCACAGCCAGTTCCACACTATCCTTAGCAATAAGGATGATGAGGCCCTAAATTGGGGGTATGCTTGCTTACTAGTACCATATGCAACCTCCACAACCTTACCCTACATAATCACCTCCACCATTGAATCAACAACCACACTCTACACAAACAACAACCCAACCAATAGCACAATTGCCACCACCTCCACAAGCTCAACTACAATTGCCACCTACTTGACCCCCACAGCCAACTCAGTTACCTGCCCGACCATTACCAAATCCAAACAACAACGTGACTCAACCTGCGTATAATGCTGAGCCACCACCCTTTCCTACCTACTTAATCACCCCGATAGAGTTGCTGGATGTACACCTTAGGTCGGGAAGGGTTCTCAATAAAAACTCCCTTGTGGTCATTGAAACGCAATCTAAGGAGGAGATCCCCATGCAAACAAATAATAATAAGATGCAATAAATTCATTCAACATTGGAATGCCCACAATCATCTAGCTCACCTCCTTATCCATAGAGGCTCAACCTGGAAAAGCCTATTAAACGTTTCAAAAACAAGTTGATAACAAAACTAAGGAACATTTGTATCTAGTTCCCCTTACTACAAACCATTAGGGATATCCGCATTTATGCCAAAACTATTAGGAAACTCTGTTTGAAAAAGCCAAAAAGGAAAATAATTGAACCCAAAACTATTCAATTTGTAGGAAAGACAACAGACTTGATGATAAGACAACCCTCTATAGAGAAATATGCAGATCTTAGTATCCCTTTTGTGTTAGTCCATATTAGTGGGGTCCTTATTGTTGGAAAATGTAACTAGGTTCAGTCATCATTTAATGTATTTGAGTCATCTTGTAATGTACTTGTCAAAAGAATAAAGAAAAGAGCTTTTATTATTATTATTGTGACTTATTAAAGCATGGGTTTCATGCTTGGGTCACCATGTTTTAGGTCAAAGTCCCCATTGAGGAATTCTAGGATTTATTCTGTTGAAATTTGGTACCGGAGGACAGGTGGTTCCTTTAGGCTTTGATCTTTGGCCTAGGGAAAAGTGTCCAAAAGAATTTAATTTTTCTCCTAAAGTAACTTTATAATTTTTATAAAGTTAAATCTAATTTAAAAGTGACTTTAAGTGATAAAGTTACTAAGTCTAATTTTAAAGTGACTTTTATAAAGTCAATGAAAAATTAGAAAGGAAAAGTGACTTTGGAAATAAATGACTAAGTGGGTCTTTATTAAAGTGGGGTGAATTAAAAAATAGAAAGTGAGATTTGCATGAGCATTTAATCTCAGCCATTGATCTAAATCTATTTCAGCCATTGGATTTAGGGATCACCCAAAAGTCACTTAGGGTTGGGTTAAGGGAGGAAAAGGAGGAAAAGATCATTCATTCTTTCATGAGCAAATTGAGAGAAGGAGAGCAAGAGAACAAGGGAGATTTCTGGGCGGTGTAACAGCAAAGCTGAAAGCGGAGTAACAGCAAAGCTGAAAGCGGTGTAACAGCAAAGCTGAAAGCGGTGTAACAGCAAAGCTGAACGCGGAGTAACAACAAAGCTGCAAGCGGAGTTACAGCAAAGCTGAACGCAGAGTTACAGCAAAGCTGAACGCAGAGTAACAACAAAGCTGAACGCGGAGTAACAGCAAAGCTGCAAGCGGAGTTACAGCAAAGCTGAACGCAGAGTTACAGCAAAGCTGAACGCAGAGTAACAGCAAAGCTGCAAGCGGAGTTACAGCAAAGCTGAACGCAGAGTAACAGCAAAGCTGAACGCGGAGTTACAGCAAAGCAGAACGCAGAGTAACAACAAAGCTGAACGCGGAGTAACAGCAAAGCTGAAAGCGGAGTAACAACAACAGCAGCGGTGTATCAGCAGCTGTGAGCGGTGTAATAGCAACGGTGTTTCAACAAGGCTGAGATAAGTTGTAAAAGTCTGTTTGTTGATTTTTTGCTGAACATTTCTCCTACTGTAAAAAAGGCATTTTCCAGAAATAAAGAAGAGCTCTCAAACTGGTTTTCCCCAAGAGTTGTAGGGGGTTTTTCCAGGGTCAAGTTGACCAAAAATATCTGTGTTTAAATGTGTTTTAATGGCTGTTTATTACTGCTGATTTTTATTTCTGCAATTTCCAGCATTCTGTAAAATTTCCAGAATTTGTGTTTTCAGCAATATTTATTTTCCAGCTTGTTGAATGTATGGTTATGGGAAAGGGCATTTAACTATATGGGAGAAATAAGGAGAAACTGAAAACCGGGGTGGGAAATGAGAAATTTCTACATGGTATCGGAGCTTGAGTGCTGAAGGGCAGTTTGGGACAGCAAAAGGAAAAAAATACAGCGGCTGATTTTTTCACTCAGAAAATTCCAGCAAGCTGATTTTTCATAAACAGCAGTTTTATCTTTACCACAGCAGTGCTATTTTTCAGTTTTAGGACAGCAAGATGTCATTGGGATTGAGGGTGGAGGATAGGTTGGATGGGCATACAAATTACAGCGTTTGGAAGGAGAGAATGCAGAGTATCTTTGAGGAGGCAGAAGTCTGGGATATCATGGTGCATACAACACAGCACCCTGTTGTTGTGCCTACTGATGCAACTCAGTTGACAGCTTATAATAAAAAGAACAACAAGGGTAAGAGGTTGATTCTAGACGGAATCAAAGACCATTGCATTCCTCATGTGAGAGGAAAGAGCAATGCCCATGAGATGTGGACAGCATTGTCCAATCTCTACCAGAGTACCAATGAGAACCGGAAGATGGTCCTGAAGGAGAAGCTGAAGAACATTAAGATGGGGAATGATAGTGCAGCTGGATATCTCACAAAGATTACCAATGTGAGAGATGAGTTGGCAGCGATTGGAGAGACCATTCCATCCACTGAGTTGGTGCGTATTGCAGTGAATGGCCTTCCCCGTTCATGGTTGAACTTTGCTGATGGGGTTTGTGCACGTGATACCCTTCCCACATGGGAGAGGTTTTGGGATGATTGCATTCAGACAGAGATCAGGAAAGGACAGCTTGGGGCAGCCAAGCCAGTTGAGCAGGATGAGGACGTAGCACTGGTGGCAGGAGGCAAGAAAGGCAAAGGGAAGAAGCAGGCTTCCACAAGCAGTGGTGGAGGCAAAGGCAAAGGTAAAGGTAAACAGGGTAACTCACAGAAGGACTATTCCAAAGTGAAGTGTTGGAATTGTCAGAAGATGGGACACTATGCAGTTGTGTGTCCGGAGAAGAAGAAGAAGAAGGGGAAGAACCAGGACGTGGCAGCTTCAGCAGAGATTGAGGACTTTGCAGGTCGTTTTGACCGGGAGTTTGCGTTCACTACATGTGAGTCCTCTAGTGCAGGATCACCTGCCACACAGGTTCAGAGGGAGCATGCTTTTCCCTCGACTAGTGGAGCATCTTCAGGTATCTGGTATGTGGACAGTGGGGCTTCACGTCATATGACAGGAGTCCGTGAGTACTTCTCAGAGCTTTCAGAGAGTGGCACTGATATTGAGGTAGTACTCGGTGATGACAGAGTTGTTAGAGCAGTCGGGGTGGGGACAGTGACATTTCAGAGGGAGTCCAGACCTCCCTTGAAGGTGTCAGAGGTTCTTTATGTGCCAGGGATGAGGAAGAACCTCATATCCGTCTCAGCTTTGGAGGACAGAGGATATGAGGTACTGTTCAGGGAAGGACAGGTGTTGATGTATCCCAGGGGCACTCCAGCTGATTCAGCTAGAGTGATAGGTGTACGCCATGCAAAGGTGTACAAGTTTGCATTCCAACCCCTTTTGGCATTGAGCAGTAGTACCGACAGCAGAGCTAGCAGTTCTGAGCGGTGTGAGATTTGGCACCGCAGGATGGGACACTTGTATCATGGAGCCTTGAGGACATTGCGGGAGATCACTACAGGTGTGCCAGATTTCAGTACTGATCACTTTGATACTTGCAGAGGTTGTGCGATGGGCAAGTTTGCCAAATCCCCTTTTCCCAGCAGTGACAGCAGAGCGACGGGGATACTTGATTTGATTCATTCCGATGTGAGCGGTCGGATGTCTCATGGTTCCTTGAGTGGATATGAGTACTATGTTTTATTCATTGATGATCACTCCAGGAGGACCTGGATTTATTTCTTGAAGACCAAGAGTGAGGTCTTCAAGCGGTTTCAGGAGTTTAGAGCTCTTGTGGAGACACAGACAGGTCGGAAGATCAAGTCCCTGAGGTCGGACAATGGAGGAGAGTACACCCTTGGAGAGTTTGTTGACTATTGTGCGGAGGCAGGCATTAGGAGGGAGTTCACTGTTCCTTACAACCCCCAGCAGAACGGGGTTGCAGAGAGGAAGAACAGATCCATCATAGGGGCTGCTAAAGCCATGTTACATGATTAGGGGTTGCCATTGTTCTTGTGGGCATAGGCCTGCAACACAGCTGTTTACTTGCAGAACAGGAGTCCGCATCGTGCCTTGGGGCACATGACTCCGGAGGAGGCTTTCTCTGGGAAGAAGCCTGATCTTGGTCATCTTCATATCTTTGGATGCATTACATACTCCTATATACCCAAGGAGAAGAGGACCAAACTAGAGCCCACCGCAGAGAAGGGTATCTTTGTGGGCTACAGTGAGACCTCAAAGGCCTTTCGGATTTACATTCCTGCACAGAGGAGAGTTGTTGTCAGACGGGATGTGAAGTTCGAGGAGGACAGGGCCTTTAGGAGGTCACGGGAGTTAGAGTATCTGGATCAGCCAGACCCTCAGCAGCAGTTGAGTCAGTCGCAGGGATCCAGTGGGCAGGGATCAGGAGGATCCGGAGGTACATCTATGAGGATGTCAGGTCCATCAGTGAGCAGTGGCTCGCCGAGCCAGAGGGGTGGTGCTCCGGGCAGCATGCAGAGCAGTTCACAGAGCAGTTCACTAGGGAGTCCACTGATGGACAGTTCACACGGTACCTCAGCTTCTACAGGTTCAGGTGCAGGCAGGAGGACAGCAGACAGACAGTCAGGAGTTCAGGCTACTGATGGTGATGAGGAGGAGGAGTTTCATTCTCCTATGGGAGAAGCATGCTCAGGGAAGAGGAAGCCCAAGTGGCTTCAGGACACCTTGAGAGATGCCACATCTGTTGCTGAGCCGAAGAGGCCGGTCAGAGAGAGTAGACCACCTGAGAGGTTTTGTAGTTATATGGCGATGGTTACCAGCATCCTTGACTCTGAGCCTTCTAGCTATGAGGAGGCAGCTAGCCAGCAGGTCTGGAGAGAGGCCATGCAGGAGGAGTATTCTTCTATCATGACGAATGATGTTTGGGAGGTGGTGCCGAGGCCTGAGGGCAAATCCGTGGTTACTTCCAGATGGCTTTACAAGGTAAAGCATGATGCAGATGGCAGCATTGAGAAATTCAAAGCGAGGTTTGTGGCTAGAGGGTTCTCCCAGGTAGAGGGAGTTGATTATGAGGAGACCTTCGCTCCCGTGGCTCGATATACTTCGATCCGCTCCATTATATCGATAGCAGCAGAGATGGGTTGGAAGATCCACCAGATGGATGTGAAGACCGCATTTCTCAATGGCTTCATACAGGAGGAGGTGTACATTGAGCAGCCACAGGGCTTTGAGGTGCATGGGAAGGAGTCCCA
This sequence comes from Pinus tabuliformis, assembly GCA_031772625.1. Taxonomy (NCBI): domain Eukaryota; kingdom Viridiplantae; phylum Streptophyta; class Pinopsida; order Pinales; family Pinaceae; genus Pinus; species Pinus tabuliformis. Next base: position 1,183,405,423 of record CM062817.1, on the reverse strand, counting down.
TGTGTGCAGATTGAAGAAGGCCCTTTATGGCCTAAAGCAAGCTCCCAGAGCTTGGTACTCCAGGATAGATGCATACTTGCAGGGGATGGGTTTCACGAAGAGTGAGGCAGATCCGAACCTTTACTTTATTGTGATTGGTGAGGAGCCTCTCATTCTGGTGCTGTATGTGGATGACTTGATCATTACAGGTGCAGAGAGACTCATAGAGCACTGCAAGAGAGATCTTGCGGCGGAGTTTGAGATGAAGGACATCGGCTTGATGCATTACTTTTTGGGTTTGGAGGTGTGGCAGGAGGAGGGGCATTTCTTCCTGGGGCAGGGGAAGTATATTGTGGACATCCTTAGCAGATTCCACATGGAGGATTGTAGACCCATGTCGACACCGATGATCACCAACTGGAAGAAGCTTCATGCTTCGGATTCCGAGTTGGTGGATCCCACATTGTACAGGCAGCTGATTGGTTCCTTGATGTATTTGGTCAACACTAGACCAGATATCTGTTTTGCAGTCAACACGATGAGTCAGTTTATGTGTGAGCCTAGGAAGGTTCACTGGGTGGCTGCAAAACACATTTTGCGGTACCTGCAGGGGACAGTGGATTATGGTTTGGACTACAGGCAGGGAGATGGAGTGAGATTGGCAGGATACACTGATTCTGATTGGGCAGGTTGTGCTTCTGATAGGAAGAGCACTTCAGGGTGTTGTTTTGGGTTGGGTTCAGCAGTAGTGTCATGGTTCAGCCGGAAGCAGCAGTTAGTAGCACTGAGTTCAGCGGAAGCAGAGTATATGGCAGCCAGTCTAGCTAGTTGTGAGGCCATCTGGCTTCGCAAGATGTTGTTTGGCTTATTTGGTCAGCCGTTGAGACCTTCAGTGATTTACTGTGATAATCAGAGTTGCATTAAACTCACGGAGAATCCAGTATTTCATGACAGGTCAAAGCATATCGGGATCAGATATCATTTCATCAGAGACTATGTTCAGAAGGGAGCTGTGAAGCTTGAGTATATTTCCACTGATGAGCAGGTTGCAGATATTCTTACCAAAGCCTTACCACGGGGCAAGCATGTCTACTTCAGAGACAAGATGGGTGTGGTGAGGAACACCTTCCTCGGTAAGAGGGAGTGTTGAAATTTGGTACCGGAGGACAGGTGGTTTAGGCTTTGATCTTTGGCCTAGGGAAAAGTGTCCAAAAGAATTTAATTTTTCTCCTAAAGTAACTTTATAATTTTTACAAAGTTAAATCTAATTTAAAAGTGACTTTAAGTGATAAAGTTACTAAGTCTAATTTTAAAGTGACTTTTATAAAGTCAATGAAAAATTAGAAAGGAAAAGTGACTTTGGAAATAAATGACTAAGTGGGTCTTTATTAAAGTGAGGTGAATTAAAAAATAGAAAGTGAGATTTAAATGAGCATTTAATCTCAGCCATTGATCTAAATCTATTTCAGCCATTGGATTTAGGGATCACCCAAAAGTCACTTAGGGTTGGGTTAAGGGAGGAAAATGAGGAAAAGATCATTCATTCTTTCATGAGCAGATTGAGAGAAGGAGAGCAAGAGAGCAAGGGAGATTTCTGGGCGGTGTAACAGCAAAGCTGAAAGCGGTGTAACAGTAAAGCTGAAAGCGGTGTAACAACAAAGCTGAACGCGGAGTAACGGCAAAGCTGCAAGCGGAGTTACAGCAAAGCTGAACGCAGAGTTACAGCAAAGCTGAACGCAGAGTAACAGCAAAGCTGAACGCGGAGTAACAGCAAAGCTGCAAGCGGAGTTACAGCAAAGCTGAACGCAGAGTTACAGCAAAGCTGAACGCAGAGTTACAGCAAAGCTGAACGCAGAGTAACAGCAAAGCTGCAAGCGGAGTTACAGCAAAGCTGAACGCAGAGTAACAGCAAAGCTGAACGCGGAGTTACAGCAAAGCAGAACGCAGAGTAACAGCAAAGCTGAACGCGGAGTAACAGCAAAGCTGAAAGCGGAGTAACAGCAACAACAGCGGTGTATCAGCAGTTGTGAGCGGTGTAATAGCAACGGTGTTTCAGCAAGGCTGAGATAAGTTGTAAAAGTCTGTTTGTTGATTTTTTGCTGAACATTTCTCCTACTGTAAAAAAGGCATTTTCCAGAAATAAAGAAGAGCTCTCAAACTGGTTTTCCCCAAGAGTTGTAGGGGGTTTTTCCAGGGTCAAGTTGACCAAAAATATCTGTGTTTAAATGTGTTTTAATGGCTGTTTATTACTGCTGATTTTTATTTCTGCAATTTCCAGCATTCTGTAAAATTTCCAGAATTTGTGTTTTCAGCAATATTTATTTTTTCCAGCTTGTTGAATGTATGGTTATGGGAAAGGGCATTTAACTATATGGGAGAAATAAGGAGAAACTGAAAACCGGGGTGGGAAATGAGAAATTTCTACAGTCAATAGAGTCATTGTACTTTTAAAGAGACCATTCTTGGGCTTTTGAATCATGTAAAAAGGTTATGTATTGAGTCAAATGTAATTTATGTATCCTCCACATCAAGTCGGCCTAAGGACACTAATTGGACCTCAGATGGAGCCTATAAATACAAGCAAGTCAAATTCATTTGGAGCACTTCATCTCAAGCAAGTTCTATATCTCTAAGGAAGCTGGGAAGTAGAAAGTTTGAAGCTGAGAAGCCAAAGGAAGTGCGAGTTGGGTGGAGTCTAAGGAGAAGAAGAAAAACGGAAATTTGGTACCTCTCTCTCTCTGTTTCATGCCCTTGTTGTATGTTTTGCTTCTTTGGTAATTACTTGATGAACTAAAAGAAAGAAGATATAAAGAATCGCAATAACAAGAAACATCACAAGTAATTATCAAGAAAGAAAATCTTTTTGCCTTTCTGATTTTCTAACATGGTTTCAGAGCTTTGGTGAAGAAAAAAGGAAAAAAGGAAGTCTCAAGCAGTGTGGAAAAAGTCTGGAAAAAATCCCGATTTAATCCTAAAAACGCGATTTTTTGAACTAAACGATTTAATCCCCCGACTTTTTGGCGACTTTTTCACAAAGGAAAAAATCCCGATTTTTCCTTATACTCCCGATTTAATCGGGAGTCGACCCAAAAAGTCTGCCTCCCTTCCCAGGCCGCGGATAAAGAGGCCGCAAAGGTGAAAAAACTGTAAATTGAAGCTTCCATCCATGCATTTTCAAGTTATTGCATTGTATTGTTTGTCATACTTCTTGCAAGCATAGCAGTCTCATTTGTAATCTGTTAGTTTTGAGGTTAAGATATGTTTTTGTTTTCCAAGGAAAAACAAATCTTTATACTTCATATTTCTAGCTAGAAAGCAAAGTATACATTGGCTAAGCCTCCAGGCTTTCAGTGATCCAGACTCTAACAGCCACTGCCCCTTCAAAAGATTACAAAAGTACCAAAAGGACAGGCATACAACAGTCTTCCATAGAAAGAACCCCACACCATCAAAAACATTGTTACAGTTGTTGAATGCTTCCAGAAGAAACAACAAAGAGGAGGTCATGAAGATCAAATAGCAACAACCTGTCCAAAAAAAACAAAACCAGTGCCTCAAAAAAGAACCCATTTTTCAGACAGGAACAAAGTACCTGTGAAATCTTGTGACAACAAAGATCCTTCCTGCAATGAGAGCACATTTTGAAAGAGAATCTTCTTTAGTGGTGAACTCCCTTGTAAATGTGGGCAAAGGTTATGTATCAGAAGTGGATTTTACCTCCAAGAGTTTTTGAATAATAGATGCCAAGGCTAGGTTAGTAATCTGACATCTACTGTTTTCTCAGAAAATAAGCAGCTTGGAGTCCCCAAGCGTTAATTTTCACATCTACTGTGATACTCACTGTTAATTTTCATTGGACCTACCACCTGACACCTTATTACCCAAGCGGATTAAAATCTACTGAATAAATGCATGACTTATTTCTTAATACAATTAGCAGAAACAAAAATTAAAAGGGGAAGAGGATCTCAGTGACTGATTACTTGATGACTTTTAGATGACTCATGATATACATTTATTATATTTTTTGTTGATATTTTGACTCTTGAGAGTTGAGACTCAGACAGGACCCAAAATTCAGGAGTTGATTCACTATTTTGATATGTGATGTAGCATTAGACTTCATATACATATTATATATTAGCTTTCTTTACATGTTTATGTGGAAATGCATTTATTTGATGTTGTGGATACTCTAGATGTTAAAAAAAAAATGAATAATTTTGTGTTTTTTTAATTTTGCCGACTTTTTCAAAAAACTCCCGACTTTGACGAGTTTTTCAACTTTTGGACCCTTGCCGAATTAATCCCGACTTCGACTTTTTCCACATTGGTCTCAAGCACTTGATCAAGGAACCATTCAAAAGGATTATCTTAGAGAAGGAATCTACTATGTTCAAGGAAGATGTCTAACATAATCAAGGGAGAGAACAAACTTGAAGGACCCTCAAACTTAAGGTCTTGGAAGAAGAGGATTGAACTCATCCTTGAAAAGAACAAGGTTCTAGATTTGGTCAAAGGAAAAGTAAAGAAATCTACAGAAGACTCCAGTGCTGCTGACAAAGTAAAGTTCAGGGATCTAGAATTGGTGGCCATGACTTTAATGGTAGAAGGAATAAAGGACAATCTTGTCCCATTCATAGCCAACATCAATCATGCTCACGATATGTATGAAGCCTTGTTAAAGTTATTCACTATTAAGATCATTGGTCAAGTAGCAAGTTTGAAGAATGAGTTAAGGACCACAAAGATGACTAAAGAAGACACAATGGCCTCCTTCTTTGTGAAGATGGCAAGAATCAGGGATGATCTTTTCGCCAATGATGAAACTATTCAAGACAAAGAACTCGTGATCACTATATTAGGATTGCCACCTACTTGGGGTGCATTTGCTGCAGGACTTAACAGTTGGAAGGAAGCTCCCACTTTTGAGGAGCTATAGACTACTTGCAATCAAGAAGAATTGAGGATCTCTCTAGTTGCCAATCTTGAAGGAGTGTCAAATGCCTACATTGCTCAACTTAAAGGAAAGAAATCGAAAGGACCAAGGAAGAAAGTTGACATGTCCAAGGTAGAATGTTATCAATGTCATAAGAAGGGTCACTATAGAAGCGATTGTCCCGACAATCCAAGAAACAAGAAGAGAGAAAGAGATCAAGCCAACATTACTGAGAAGGAGACCCAAAGAAAGTCAAAATTTGACATAAGGTACTTACACTACTAAGTCCTTTGCTTTTAAGTCTTAGTTATTCTATTTTATATTTTTGATATTTAGAATTTATAGGTTTTAACATATTTTTGGAAGAGACATTTTCTTTTGTAAGTTTATAGGTATCCCTCAACATTTGGAGGGAGCCCCCAACAACTCCCAAAGAAAAGTATTTCATTTCCTTTCAATTTTTGGTTTCATGTACTCATTTAGTTTTGATTATTAAATACTAATCATCATTCTCCCTTTGTTGTCTTGATTAGGAAGACATCTACTATATCCTCAAGGAGTATGGAAGAAAGCCGCCCAAGATAAGGTTTGTCAAGAAACAAAGGTATGCCTTAAACTACAAAACATTGATTTCTTTATAGTGAATGTTTATTCATCTGACAATCTATTACTAACATTGTTGTGTCTAGCTGTATTGAATCATATTGATTCTTATTTTGGGTGATTCATCACTTGATAAATCTACCCCACTCCTATTCTTAACTGATTTTATAGAACCCTAGACAGGTTCTCTGGAAAACCCTAACCTAAGGGTATGCTAATGTGAATGTCTGAAACCCTAATGGGATATTGTGAAATGTTGTTTGAAGTTCTTGTTGATGATTGGGATTTCGGTATGATCATGAAATATTAACCTATTAGGGTTGAATGATGTTTGTCTGAGATCTCGAACCTTTGAATAGTAGGGTTTTCTTTGCTATGTTATGAAACCCTAGATCTTTAGGGTTTGGTTGGGCCTATAAGCAAAACCTTTGTTAAGTAAGCAAGATCCTAGGAATGAAACCCTAGGTATATATACATGTACATTTGGTCGAAACCCTAGCTTTGTCTAGGTCAGTGTATGTCTAATGTATTAATGTTGTCGGACATATGATATGCTTGTATGCATGATTATGAATTCCTAGATATGTGCGTTGACCTAGTTATTGATGGTCATAAGTCTTGGGATTTAATATAAGTCCTTGTCTGAGATTCTAGGATGATGATATTTGAAAATCTAGGGTTTTGTAGCTAAACCCTAGAAGGAATTAAATTCTCTAGTATGTGTGATATAACAATATGAGATCTATTTATATAATGATTGTTGAGATTATGCAAATGAAATTCTAGGGTTTTTGAGTTAAACCTTAGTAGAAATAAAAATCTCTGATGTATAATGACAATATGATGATTTGAGATCTGTGTAAGATTGTTGAAATCTGAGTTTTGGATAGTATTGATCTTTGATTGAAAAATCTAGGGTTTGCAACTAACCATAATGGAAGTTGGTCATGTTAATGACTAAATTGTGAATGGTTTTAATTGATTCTTTTGTATGAAATCTAGGATTTGTATGAAACCCTAGTGGAAAGTCTAACATATGAATTTTGAAAGTTGTTAGATATCTTGTAGATCTATTTTTGTCTGAATTGTTTCTAGGGTTTGCTATATGTTGTATTAGAGTATGTTACACACTTGAAAGAAACATTGAAACCCTAGATGGAATGAAAATGGTTATGAAGTAGTCTAGGGTTTTATGACAAAATCCCTAACAAAATCTTGAAGAGTATATGTCTCTTGTTAAGTTTGGGTATCTGATATGTATAAAGTTGAAATGCTTCCATGATTCTGATATGGCTAACTTCACGCTTCTGTAGATTTGGCTGTACTTGCTATCTAAGTTGTGCAGGTACACAATCTTCAATATGGTGAAGATGTTCGTTGATGTGATAAGCATGATGGGCATGATGATAACTTTGAAGAAATGGTTGGAAGCCACGAAAGATTCTTTGATGACGAAAATAAGACACTGATCTCCCTGAGTTAAGAGGGAGCTTGAATGAAGAAAATCTCCCTAGGATAAGAGGATAACTAGATCCTCTCTGATTAAGAGGGAGTGACAGATATGGTTCTCTACTTCACGTGTCATGCACTAGACTAGGACTAACAGTTGTAAGTTTTAATGAAGGCCATGAATGAGAGAAGGAAATTGGAGAATGCATTTTGAGGTGCTTTTGAAAGAAGGAAAGTTGGATCCGATTGAAGAATATGTTGCTGCATGTGAAGTAAGAAAGGAAAGTATATAATTGAGGAATCTTCTGTCAAAGAGTCTTATTGAGTTGAGAAGCAACATCTAGAACGACCTCGAAGGTTTGTATTTGATTATGTACATATGAAAGTATATTATTAATTGGGGTTGTGTTTGTACAGTTGAATCTCTCGAAGGTGTTGATAGCATGTTGGTTACCAATAAGTTTGATTGGGAGAGATTGGTCATCCTTGATCTGTTGGATCTAGGAGTGTTGAGGCTTTGTGAGTGAAGCATTGCCTGGGAGGACATCTGGCCGACACGTTGTGTTGATGTCTAGGTCTTGAAGTTGGAAAGGTGGTGTTGATTATAGAGTTCCATTTTTGGATACACACCTGGATCTTTGGGTTGGTGGTTAGCAAGTAAGCCTGATGGTACCTAGAGGGGTTGAAAGCTTGAGTCCACCTTATTCCCACTTGGAGAGATTGCCCTAGTCAGAATCAATTGTTGTGCCTAAAGTTCTTCATTGTTCATATAGTTTGAGATCTTCCATTGTATTTGTCTATGATGAATACCTCCCTAGTTAAGAGCGAGTGTTGGAAAATGTAACTAGGTTTGGTCTTCATTTAATGTATTTGAGTCATCTTGTAATGTACTTGTCAAAAGAATAAAGAAAGAGCTTTTATTATTATTATTGTGACTTATTAAAGCATGGGTTTCATGCTTGGGTCACCATGTTTTAGGTCAAAGTCCCCATTGAGGAATTCTAGGATTTATTCTGAGTCAATAGAGTCATTGTACTTTTAAAGAGACCCTTCTTGGGCTTTTGAATCATGTAAAAAGCTATGTTGCTAGGAAATGTGGGTTCGGGGACGGGAACGGGGACGGGGACAGGGACGGGGACGACATTTTTGGAAACAGGGTGCGTGGGTTCGTCGGGTAATATAATAATATTAAATTTTAATAATTATATTTTAATAATTATAAATTTATAATTAATAATATATATGAAATTTGAATTTGTATATTTTTTCAACTTTAAACAAGAAAACTTTAATGATAATCATTTAAACATGCACATCATTGAACATTCAACATTGACATTGAAATTTCAAAATTTATCACCAAAAAATTGTTCATTGTTTACATATTAACATGAATCATGATATAGGACAAATTTTGTCACACACAGCTGACTGAGATACACTAGCCAAGTTTCCTAAAAACTCAGGAGTACGCTCAAAAATCCTAAAGTATTCTGAGTTCTCAAAGACTCAACATTTTAAACTTTATTTTATTGGGCTGCCTTGTGTGTTTTGTGGGACAGCAGTGAAATATATGCTGCCAGAAGCCATAATTTATACTTTAATGTAGCCACAAGCCTTAAAAAAAGCCACAGAATTTATATGTTAATGTAATGATTCAATTTTTCAAAAATTAAAATATATATACTATGAAATGTTTTACTTTTTCCTAAACAAATTCTGAACCATTTAATTGGATTTTGTTGATCCATGGTGAAATTACATTGCAAGGGCAAGCAACACCATTGATAGAGGGTAGATAATGAACTGGCTTGAATGTTGTGTAGATGATTGAGTTGAAATACATTCTCACTGAACGGTTTATATTGTAAAGAATAGCACAGAGCTATATTCAATGTATGAATGCATTTATGTAATGCCATTCATTAATGCAAAAAATGATGAAGATTTTCTGCGCTTTATTAATCTAATTGCAACTATTTCATGTTAAAAGAACTGAAAACGTATACTTCTCATATTATAGTATATAGTATAAAAAATTAAAAATTTAACAAGTCTAGGCTGAGTAGAGGTAAGTTTGTGGCATTGTCATCTCTGTTTAGGGCTTCGGTTGGGTACAAGAGTCTGCATAGGGAGGTCGAGGTCTGTTCCTTAGTGAACAGTGAGCCGTTTTATGTAAACAGTGGCATGAATCAAGCCCTACAGCTCAGTGTTTGACAACAACAAGGAGGGACTATGCCGCAGTTGTAGGAGGCAAATGGAGTGTATAAAAGTGGACCGACAGTTGTGGCTCATGTTGCAGACAGTCCGAAACAACAAGAAATTGTGACATTCATTCCGGAAAGCCTTTAAAAGAACCCAAAGAACCCAACTTGAAGAACCCAAGAATCCAAGAACCCATTAAAGGAAAAGAACCCAATTTTTTTTTTGAAGAACCCGGTTCTTCATGGAAGAACCCGATTCTTCTGGGTTCTTCTAGGAAGAACCCGTACCCGAATCCGGTACTTGGGTGCGGGAACCCGGGACGGGTTCGAGAATGTTAAACACACATGGGAAACATAGAATAGGAAAGATAAATCATGTGAGTACATTTTTTTATTAACATCAGATATACATTTATAGTACAATATGTGACTCTTGGGTTTCAGATCCCAAGGTCTCTTGGACTGCTTTGGTCTATTCGGCTTCCACACTAACCATTTAGGATTAGGTGTCCAACATTCCCCCCCTTAATCCGAAGGGTTATGTATGAGTCCAAGAAGAGAGCTGTAATACAAAATGTGCAAAAAATGCATGGCAGCACTAGGCTGAATGTGCTCTATGAAATGTTGGTATAAAGGGCGGTGGTTTAAGGATGACCACCAACACTGGAACGCTTAGTGCAGTTCCCGGAACTCTTCCAAAACTGGCAAGAAACTGAAGTTTTCTGCTAGAGGAAGTGATCCTATTGTTTTAAAGAGGGAAACCTTCAACCATAAAAGGGAGGTCTCACCCCACATAAAAGGTAAAACTTCAACCTGAAAAGGGAAGTCTCAACCTGTGATGGTTTAAGGATGACCAACAACTCTGGAATGCTTAATGCAATTCCTGGAACTCTTCCAAAATTGGCAAGAAGCTGGAGTCTTCTGCTAGAGGAAGTGTTCTCAATTGTGTTCCTAGAATGCTTCCGAAACTGGCAAGACGCTGAAGTCTTCTGCTAGAGGAAGTGTCCCAGATTGCCAATTGAAGGCATGTTCAGGGGCATCTTTGTCTCTGGCTACAACTCTGAAACTGGTGTGGCAGGTTGTGGCTCAGGCTCGCTTGATGTGACTTTGAAGCTTGTAGATGACCATCATTTCCCCCCCTGTCAGATACAAGGTGAGATGATGGAGAAAACTCAACTGCAAGACTGTTCAATATTCTGGAACAAGTTCTGACATGTGTTTGGAATATCTTCTTGGCTGTTGATGCCCATTGCCAAGAAGCGATCCATCCAAGATGAATCTTTGTTCTTGCAGGACGTTTGTTTCTGAAGCATCTGTGTGAAGAATGACTGGTTTTATGACAGTGCTTACATGGATGAAGATCAAAACAGTGATCTTTCAAATGGCCAACTCGGTCACAGTGTTGGCATTTCACGATCTGTTGTTTTTGTTGTTGTTGTTGCTGTGGAAGAGGGGCAGAATTTGGAACAGCTGAAGCTGAACTGTCATGAATGAATCCAGCGCTCTGAAATTGAATGGGCTTGGCATAGTTTGGAATATGAAAGGACAAGTCCTTGTCATATCCAAGACCTGTTCTATGCTTGTTGTGGACAAGCTGTTCCCAAGGTCTGATGATGGGCTTGGGAAGTGCAGACTGAGTTTCTGCATCTGCATGTACAATTGCTGCTTTATCGGGTACTGGATCTGAATGAACTTGAACAATATTGACTTGCTGTTTATGGGAGTCTGCTTCATTGTTCTAAACAAAAACAGGTTCAGAATGACTCCTTCGTTTTAATTCTTCTTGCTGTAGCTGTGTTTCAAGCTGCAAAAAATCAATTTTCTCTTGCGCATATTGTAGACATGTCTGAATTTCTGAGAGAGAGCCTTTGCTGATTTGGAATGTTTCATGATTAGAGGAATATATCAGAGTTTTTAAGAACTCTAATATTTCAGTAATTCGAGGCATATTCTTCATTGTCAAAATTACACCCCTTTAAAAGACTGATTACAACTATGACCCAATGAGTAAAAGTAACACCACTCACAGTACAAAGACACAGAAAAATCCTTTGTAAATGTGCAGCAAATGAATCAAGGAACAGAAACTATAATGAGTTTTAAATGCAGTTCCACAACTGGGGCAGCAGCAACTGCAAACTTGTTTGGATCCTTCAAGTACTCCTTCAGAAATGATGGTTATCAAAACTTCAATAATTATAACACCATGTCATGGGCATTCTTTGAACTGTAATTTACAGCGGTCAACCTCAGCAAAGCATTAAACACATGAATGGCACCAGCAATCAAATCGGATCCAACTATAGGAACAGAAGCACAGAATCTCGGTTGCAAATGGAATTCGAACTATTCAAAGTGTATTTGAAACCAATCACCATACCATTGGATTGTATACCATTCAGGCCTCATACGAACTTATTTAAAACAACAGCTTCAACGTCAGGCAGCATTAATCACAATTTTCGATGCATTCAATACAACATATTTTGTATCTAACTACAAATATTCTTGATAGATATCTTTCTATTCAATATATATCAAGGAGCGACTGTCAATTAGTAGGTGCTACTGCACTGCTTCTAGCTTCCAAGTACGAGGAAATTTGGGCTCCGGAGATAGATGAATTTCTCGCAATCTTAGAAACAAATTTTGAGAGGAAACATGTACTGCTTTATGGAAAAGACAATGCTCAACAAACTGAAATTTCACCTCACAGTCCCAACCCCATATGTATTCCTTGTCCGGTTCCTCAAGGTTGCAGACTCTGACGGAGAGATGGCAAATTTGGTATTCTTCTTTATGGAACTGAGCTTGATGGAATATGTGATGATAAAGTTCCCTCCATCAATGCTTGCTGCTGCTGCAGTCTACACTGCTCAATGCACTTTGGAAAGGAAGCCGCTCTGGAATGATGTACTTAAAAGCCATTCAGGCTACTCTGAAACAGACCTCAAGGAATGTGTAACACTGATGGTCGAATTCCATCGGAGTTCAGTAGAATGCAAAGTGGAAGAGCACCAGGTGTTCCAGTGATTCTGCTCGGCTCCTGGAACTCTGATCTACTTCAGCGTTCATTCATATACCACATAATTTTTATTATTCACGGATTTCAATACGACCATTAAAAAAATCACCAACGCATATGCAGGCCATTCAACACTAGTATTGAGGTATTCTTCAGTTCAATGCACCACCGTTTAAAAACAACTCGCAACATAATGAAACGATTCCAGTGCACAATTCAAGGCATCCAAAATTGATGTAGGTTTATATGGCTTCAACGGCTTCAAGCTTTGAATAGCTATGATTTGAAGCGATTCAAATGTTATTATTCAAACGCATTCAACATAGATACCATGTCAAGCACATGACATATAAAATTTGAACAATGCATAGACAAACTTTGATATAACAGGCCACCCGATAGCTACTGTATCCATTTCAACGCATATACCAGCTTAGTTCAACGCATATACAAATTTTGGACGGGCATATGTATAAACCCACAGCGTTAATACCATTCAAACGCACAGCATACAGCCGCAGCATAATATTCAACACTATTCAAACGCACAGCGCTAATATTCAACAGATATGGACAGCGTTCAAACGCATTCAAATGTTACCATTCAATATCGATACCAGGACTTCAATATTCTCATAAGCACGTGAAGGTTCTTGTACGCACCATTGAAAGCAACAGAGCGACATTCAACAAACCAATCAACACATATCAGTTTTAAAATGTAGCATTCCGGTCTTCACTGCACAATTCTTCAGCCCATTACACGGTTTTCAATTCAACACACAGGAGTAACACAACGTTCGACGCACTGTAGGTTCCAAGAGACGTATATGCAGGAATTGCTCCAACACAATCAATCTTCATACATAAGACTTCTACAACGACTTTCAAAGAATTAATGAGATTTCATGAGACTGCCATCATTCTTCGAACAGCACAGCGTCGTTGCATTTGGTGATGTTGAGCAGAAATCTCGATATGGTAGAACAGGAATGAGAACAATCTCTCCCGAGAATTCGACAACACGTGAACAATGCCAGAATTTGTGGGCAGCTTCGGTTCATAGCCTTTTGACGAGGCGATCAACTTCCCTTTCTCTAGTCAGATCCAACTGGTCCACACGATGAGGAGTTGAACTTTCTGCATGCCATTAATATGAAGAAAGAAGAAAATGGTTTTTACAGACGAAGTTTCTTATTCAAATTCTCAAAAAACTACGAAGCAACTTCTCTTTCATTATATCAACATCGATGTCCTTTGCTTTAATAGATTTGAAGATAATAACAAAGCCCAAAGAATACGCTGCTACCCAAACTGTAACCAAACCGATATGTCAGGCATAGACATTAGGGAGAGCATTACATATTCGAAATTGATTGGGTTGTGTAGCAGGCAATGAATTTAATACAACAGAGGGGTTGATACCAATGTGTAGCAAGCGACAGACTTAATGCAACAGAGGAGCTACAAGGCATAGAAATGCCCCAAAATCCCACATACCAAACCAACACGGCATTCAATGCGTAGAGAATGCCTCCAGTTTTAATCAATGTTGTATTGTGGGTTTCACTGGAATTTAGGTAAAATTTTGACTTTAGTTGAGCAATCAACAAGTGCGCAATTCCAGCGGAGAGTTTTGGTGATGCAACTTAGAATATGAGAAATAATCGTCGCTCTACTCACTAACAGGTTATAATGAGGTGCAGTGATTCGATGAACTGATACCACAAAGAATAATGGCAGAAGCGTTTTTGCATTTTTGCATGGGAGAATACATAAAACGCATAGCTGACAAGCGCAGAGATACCGTGTCAGGCCCAGAGCGCAGGTACAAGGACAGTGCAAACGTTTCAAATCAGGTCAGGATGACAGCGCAACAGAAGAGCAAGGCGCAGGCCGGACTGTATTAGAGCAGGTGTGGCAGATTAACATAGCCGTTTGAGGACAGAGCGCTGGCAGAGGCAGAGGCGTTAACCAACGAATGCAATTACACTAGAGGAGAGAGCGCTGGCAGAGGCAGAGAGAGGAATGTTTCATACGTTCAAGTGAATATGGCAGACAATGCACAGGTCTGTATAAAGGAATATGGCAGAAATACACTGCACAGAAAGGCCATAAACAAATGGCTCAAATTAATTATACAGGACAGGAATACGCCCGCTCTGATACCATGTTAAACACACATGGGAAACATAGAATAGGAAAGATAAATCATGTGAGTACATTTTTTTATTAACATCAGATATACATTTATAGTACAATATGTGACTCTTGGGTTTCAGATCCCAAGGTCTCTTGGACTGCTTTGGTCTATTCGGCTTCCACACTAACCCATTTAGGATTAGGTGTCCAACAGAGAACCCCACCCCCGGGTGCGGGAACCCGTGCAACATAGGTAAAAAGGTTAAGTATTGAGTCAAATGTAATTTATGTATCCTCCACATCAAGTCGGCCTAAGGACACTAATTGGACCTCAGATGGAGCCTATAAATACAAGCAAGTTAAATTCATTTGGATCACTTCATCTCAAGCAAGTTCTATATCTCTAAGGAAGCTGGGAAGTGCGAAGCTGAGAAGCCAAAGGAAGTGCGAGTTGGGTGGAGTCTAAGGAGAAGAAGAAAAACGAAAATTTGGTGCCTCTCTCTGTGTTTTGTGCCCTAGATTGGGAGATTAAAGTCTTTCAAGTTCAATGATGCTAGAAGCTGTTGCCTAGTCGAAGTTGCTGGAAAGAGGTCGAAGATCTGGGAGGCTGACTTGGTGTGGAGGGAAGGTATAAACTTTGTTTAGGGTGAAGAGTCTCAAACAATACTATTGAAAGGAAGAATTTTTTGACTGGGTTTTCCCCTCGAGGGGGGTTATGCCTTGGCATAGTGCCAACATCTGGTGTCTATTATTTTATAAGCTGCTGCTTTGGTAATTACTTGATGAACTAAAAGAAAGAAGATATAAAGAATCGTAATAACAAGAAACATCACAAGTAATTATCGAGAATAAGAAAATCTTTCTGGCTTTTTGATTTTCTAACACTTATCTTGAATGTCTTGATTGATCTAGGGGCCGACATTAACATAATGACTAAGTTGACCATGGAACAATTACAATTACTTAATCTTCGCCCCACTCTTGCTATTCTAGAACTAGTTGATATGTCTAAAATCAAACCCAAAGGTGTGTTGGATCATGTCATTGTTTCCCTCAATTCATGGGAGTACCTTGTGGACTTTATGGTATTACAGACTAAAGTCTTTATGGAAGGACAACTTGTAATTTTGGGAGGACCACGACTAGCTACTGTGAATGCTTTTATTGGATGTTAGTCCAGAAATATGATTATTTCACATCGGGACTCTATTAAAATTGTGTCTTTGCATCCGCCCGCAACAACCATTAAGGAAGAAACCTTAGGGCTTGAAAACACCGATAGTGATGAAGACAACACTGAATCAATCTTTATTATGGATCAAATTGTACAACTTAAAGAACAAACTAAAGAAACACAAATCCAAGATTTCCTTGTCAATCTAGAACTTGTACAAAACTTTGATTCCCTTGATCATATTTTTTGTTCAAATTTTCAAGAGAATTACGATTCTCATAATCCACCATAACTACCGGTGATTGCATCAGCCATTGGCACTTTTGAATCTTGCACTATACCTGTAGAGATTGGTCTAGGAAAAACTTTGTATATAAATGCGCAACTTGATCAATCCCAACAAGTAGAATTAATTAACATGTTGCAAAAGCACACTAGTGCATTTTCTTGGGATTACCATGATATGAAGGGCATTCATCCCAACACATGTACACACCACATCTATACTAGGGAGGATGTACCCCTTTCATCCAATGTTATCAAAACTGTACTGGAATCGACCGGTTCAACTGTTTTTGGCCCAAAACTAGTTCGTACTGAACTGGGCTTTCGAATCAAAATACGCTGGTTTGATACCAAACCATCCAGTTCTATAACAAAACTGGTCGTTTCGTTACCGAACTGGCCTATTCCACCAAACTGGTCGGTTCAAGGCTGGTTTTATGTAGTGTGTACCTTCTCAGGTCAGTGTAAAAAAATTGCCTTTTTTATTTTTTTATTTTTTCATTTGGTTGACCCTCCTCTAATTCTCCCCAAGGCCAACCTAATATTCAAGCCTATGGTCCTATTATTGCTATGCATTTCATGGTAATGTAAAAGTGACATTTCTCCTTAATCTTTCATTTCCATCCTTTTACTTATATTTTTAACATTACCATGAAATGACTCGGAATGTTTGAGAGTGGTTCCAACTCAATGGATTATGGAGAAAGTAGAATTTTAGATTTCACTCAAAATCCAATAGACTTAACAATTTTTTAGGATATCAGGATTGCGGGAATTGCAACGTTTCTATTCAATTTTGTCATGTACAAGGGTAAGGAACTAGTATTTAATAAAGAGCACCAATCCCTCTATATACTTTGATGTTAGTGGCATTGGCTGTCGAACTCCTCTATCATGACTTTAATAAAAATGTACCCAAACAAAATCTTGACTTGACATACTACACTTTTTCTATCTTATTTTAATGCTTAGAGTGTTATATTGATGACAAAGATCCCAATATATGCAATGATTGTAGACTTGGATGCTAATCATTCTTCAAATGAGGATGAGGAGGATGATCGAGATGATGACATTGACAATTAGCACTTGTAGGTTGTAGCTGTAGTATTGTAGAGTGTAGTATCATACTATCATGTTATTTTGTAAAGGCCTTTTAGAGTCTACTTCTTGATGTTTTCTGGTTCAACGATGTTTTGCACTAAGTGATATTTTGGTTATATGTACCATTACTTGTTATATAAATGAGAACTTTTGCATATTTGTGTATAAATGGTTTGGATTCATATAAAAACACATGAATATATATGTTTTTCTTTAAAATATGAATATTTTGTGTTTTTGGTTTTTAATTTTATTTTTATACTGGTTCTGAGTCCACAAGGTTTTTTGGTTTGATCGTCGGTTCAGTTTTTATAGCATTGCTTTCGACCTGAAATCCCTTTCCACTGAAAAGACTGCTACTTGAAGATTGCTTTCTACTCCTCAAAGGCCATTGCCTTGACTAGACCTATAGGATGGGTTCACCACTTGTTTCCCAAGGTCTTGGGTGTTCTTCAGTTGGTTGGTATCTTGATAGACTACCTCCCTCTGTTTACGATTTCTTTTAATGCCATTGGATATCTCCTATCAAGCAAGCAGGAGCTAAACAAGATGATCATAGGTCACTTTACAGGGAGTACATCCAAGTCACTCGACTCAAATCACAAAGGGAGTTGAAGTCCAAGATCGCCTTCTATGAAGAACACTTTGTGGATCTAAGAGATGGCCTTACAGTTCAACCTCCTTACATGCTATGACACTTGATGCACATGCTCAAGAATCAAGATCCCTAAGGGTGAAGGCCAAACATCAGAGTCCACAAGAGGACAATCTTTGCCAATTATGCCACATGTAAGGGACAAAGATGGAGTAGTACTTTATTTTCAAATGCCCCATCTCCTATTAGATATCAAGGCACTGCTATTGTCTTTCAAGGCATCTCAGAGCTCCCTCTTTGTGTTTTTCAATCACCCTAATAGAAATAACTGAGCTTGTTTTTTAGTGAGGCATTTGGATTCTATTCTTCCACACTTTGCCCAAACCTTGACTAGAAAATTCTATTAGGATTGATCACATCCACTCTTTTTGGTGTTGTTGATAGATAGCAACATCAAGAGGAAGGCATATAACTATTGAAAAGAGTAACTAGGTTCGGTCTTCATAATGACGTGTAATTGTGATTTTATGTAATTGATGAAAAGAAGAAAAATACAATTATTATTGTAATGCTTGTCTCATGAGTTTCATGAGCAAGGAATTTTATTTTTAGTGATGGCTCCCATTGTGAGCCTTTAGGATTTGTCATCTAGTCATAAAAGTCAATTTGAGTCTATGTCATGTATGAAGGACCCTTCTTGGGCACGTTACATTTTTGTATGAGTCATAAAAAGTATAAGAAGGCCCTCCAAGACCAAGACAAAGTCACCTCCTTCAAGTCTGCTTCAAAAGAATAATATCATCTCTCAAATGGACACGTCGGCTCATCCTCCTATCAAGTCAGCCAATTAACATGGGCAACAACTATAAATAGGGAAGTCCGAATTCCATTTCAACACAAAATTTCAAAGAAGTAATTTCGGTGGTCTGCAATTCGGTAAAAGGCAGAAAAAGGTGAGATGTACAACAAGGAAGCCTAAAAGATTAGCAAAAATAAAAAGGAAGTAGAGCGAGGTTCTAAGCTTCAAGTTTTGGGCCCGTTTTAAGGTGATCTTGCTGTCACTCGTGTGAAGAAAGAGGAGATAATTTGCTACTATAAGGCCAAGTACCAAGGTAACCAGATTGAAGCCTTAAGGAAGGTCGAGTCAAGCTAGAAGGAGACTCCATCACAGGTAAAGTTTGAAGCAAAAAAAGGTCGAAGTGGAAGAGGAGCTGAGACAAAGGAGTACAAGGTTGACTATCATCAAGGGAACTTGTGTCTTGGTTTAGGAGTGGCAAATAGGTCAAGGGTCTTGGTCTTGGTATTCGTTAATTGGAATCTCTATAAGAAGAATTTGTTCGGGTTTTCCTCTCAAGAGTGAGAGGTTTTGGCCTTGGTTGATAACTATATTTTGTGTCTCTTGTCTCTTTATGGTTTATGCATTGGTAGTTGTTTGATGAAGAAGAACACTAATTACTTAAGTAAAAGAAGATCCTAATCTAAAGAAGTAAAAAGCACTTGCAAGCTGTTACTAATAGAAGAAAAATCACTTAATTGCTATGCCCTAGATGTTTGAACATGGTATCAGAGCTAAGGTGACTAAGTCCAGGAAGGGCATCTTATCAAGGGACAATCAAGGATCAAATCTCAAGGAAGGCATAAAAGCAAATATCATCTTGAAGTCAGAGGAAGCATCATAACCCTAGATCAAATAAGTCTACAAAGAAGTATTGAGATTACCATCAAGAGAAGAAGGCCAAAATCCTACTTCTACTCAAGTTAAAGTGTTTTGAAGACTATTCATCCAAAGGAAGCTAGGTCAAAAGGCGGTGTCATCTCACTCCCTGAGGAATCAAGGATCATTCTTGAAGAAAATTACCTTCATCAAGGAGAAGTTTTCTATCCTCTATATCATCGTCAACATCAAGGAAGCAACAAGAAGAAGGAGCATCCTATCAAGTAAGTATATTTATGTCCACATCTAAATCTGTCAAAATGTCTTTTTGCAAGGAAAGCAACAAACTGGTTGGGGCTTCAAACTATCTTGCATGGAAGAAAAGGACAAATCTAAATCTCATTGAAGATGGGGTTATGGAACATGTCAAAGGTTCTATCACTAAACAAAGAAAGGAAGATGCTCAAGCTCTTACCAAGTATATGAAAGGGGAAGTTAGGCTCAAATGATTCTCATAGAATCCATCAAGGATCCCTTCATCCCATATGTATCTAAACTCGAAACTTCAAAATAAATCTATGACAAACTGGTAGAGTTGTATTCTGTAAGCATTGGGGGAGAAGTCATCTCATTAAGAAAAGAACTCTACACGCTGAAGATGTAAAGGGAAGATGGAATAGCCTCATACTTTATGAGGATATCTGAGATCCAAGATCTGGGAGAGGTCATGTCTGATAGAGAAATGACTACATTTGTATTAAATGCACTACCAGAAGAGTGGGGTAATTTTACTTCAAGTATTTATGGGAAGAAAGAAGCTACTCCATTCCAGGATCTATGGTCACTATGCAAGATTGAAGAATCTAGACTAAAGGCCAAATCTAATGTGGGAGCAGGTGAGAAAAATCAAGCTTATGCTACAATGATAAGAAGAAAAGGAAAATTTGGGAATTCTGACTCTCGGATAAAGAAAAGGAACATGGCTAAGATCCAATACTATGGGTGTCAAGAATATGGACACTACAAAAGAGATTGTCCTAAAATCAAAAAGGACAATAACAAAAGAGGAAGATACGAAGTTCATATCACTGAAGAAGTGGATGAAGTTGAAAAGAAGAAGTCCAAGATAAAGGAAGTAAGTGATCTCTACCATGACTGGGATAGTCTTCCTCACCTAAGTTCTTTTCAAGTTCCTAAGTCTTCTGTTGTAAGATATGGCTATCATGATTCACTAAATGGATGCATCAAGGCATCATAGAAGCATTGAAAGCAAGAGCTCGAGACATCATCATAGAGGAGCATGAAAGATGCTTAGAATCTATGGAATTCAAGGATATAGCTCTTGGGAATCTCAAGGTTCATCATACATCTGTCAAAAGGAAACATTTGTTGATGGGGATAATTTTAGATCCTCACAATTCTCTGATGGAATCTTCATTGAAAGGTTCACTGATCACGAGGGGAAGCAAGTGTTTCATCAAGAATTCCAAACTTTTGGAATTCATGGGATGATGACATAAAAGTGAAGTAGATCAAGGGAATGAAGCTCTTTCAATTAAGGAAGATGTTGCAGGAAGTCTGGATGACCCAAAGGAAAATGAGGTATGCATGCTTACTTTTGATATTGTAGAAGTCATCTCATATGGTTGTAGGTAACATGGATCAATGCTCTATCTTGAGAGCATAATCAACAAAAGGATCTCCTCCTTCAAAGGAATGCAAAAATGCATGGGTCACATATTCACTAGATGAAATCAACATAATATGTCTTCATATGAAGTATGAGGTGGTTGACTACAATTGAGGAACTCTGATTGGAAGCTTCTAGGAATGAAATGTGTGAAGAAAGGAAAGAAGAGATTGTGGAATATGAAACCACGGTAAAGGCAATCAATATCCAAAAGACCAAGAAGATTTGACTAGGATATCTCCATGGAAGATATGAAGACTTCGATGAAGTTTGAAAATGAAAGAGACCCTTGACAATATATATATCTTTGGGAGATGTGTTGATATGTATGCCGGATGTTGATGCAAACTAGAAAATGCCATAATGAAAGACCATCAAAAAGGCAATGTTGATTTTAATGTTCATTCCTTTACTTTACAAATATTTGGATGGATTTATGCAAGGCTGCCAATGGAAGATCTATGGATGTCTTCCACCGCCAATGCACATGTAGTAGGATAAAAGATCCTTAAGCAAACATGGCATGAAGAAAGCAGCATGGCATGAAGGAATGCTAGATATGGACTGATGGATCACTTTTCGATGATGACATAGTTGACTCATGGGTGAAAGTGATGGATGGTCGATGTCCTATGTAGAAGTCCCAAACATGAAGACTCTTAGATAACGACAATAAATTCATGACATTGTGAAGAGGAGTTATTCAAGCAACTGGTTGTCCCATCATCTCCACCTGAGGAGTTGTTGTAGGTCACTAATTAAGAGGGAGACTTGAAACAAGTTTCTTACTTGGAAGAAACTTGGAAATTCCTAAGCCAAGAGGGAGCTTAGGTACATTCCTTCCATATGAATGAGTACATTCCTTTATTGGAATATATATGTCCTCCAGGCTCCCTAATTAAGAGGGAGAGATAGACACATCATTCTTGTCTTCACTTGGGAAGACAGAATGGAGGATTGGGTAAACATCTAGTATTCGATGTGTTTTGAGGATGTGTTAGGGAATCCAAGATAAGGGTAGTTGTAGAGGACCGATATTCTTTGAGGACTGGGAATCCAAGATAAGAATATTCCTGATGGAACACACCTTGAGAACCTGGGTGGGGTATGTTCTGAGAGAGATAATGATGAGGGTGTCTATACATCAATGGTCTCGGCAACATTGTGCTCAAATCTCGTGGAGAGATAAAGTTGTTAGTCAAGGCCTTGCTATGTGATAATGCTGGTTGATACGATGCTATATAGATGGGTTACCAATCCGGCTCTTCTTATGAGAAATTCTCCAGATTGAGAATGACCAAATACCATTATGAATACCTCCCTAGTTAAGAGGGAGTGTTGAAAAGTGTAACTAGGTTTGGTCTTCATAATGACATGTGTAATTATGATTTTATGTAATTGACGTAAAGAAGAAAAATAAAATTATTTTTGTAATGTTTGAATCATGGATTTCATGATCAAGGAATTTTATTTTTAGTTAAGGCTCCCATTGTGAGCCTTTAGGATGAGCCATAATGTCATTAAAGTATATTGAGTCAATGTCATGTATGGAAGGCCCTTCATGGGCATGTTACTATGTTACAAATATCTGGATGGGTTTATTCAGGGCTGCCAAGGCAAGATCTATGGATGTCTTCCACCACCAATGCACATGTTGTAGGATGAAAGATCCTTAAGTAACCATGGCATGAAGAAAGCAGCATGGCATGAAGGAATGCCAGATATGACTCATGGGTCACTTTCTGATGATGACATGGCTGACTCATGGATGAAAGTGATGGATGGTCGATGCCCTATGTAGAAGTCCCAAACATGAAGACTCCTAGATAACGAAAAAATTCATGACATCGTGAAGAGGAGTTCTTCAAGCAACTAGTTGTCCCATCATCTCCACCTAAGGAGTTGTTGTAGGTCCCTAATTAAGAGGGAGCCTGGAAACAAGTTTCTTACTTGGAAGAAACTTGGAAATTCCTAAGCCAAGAGGGAGCTTAGGTACATTCCTTTCGTAGGAATGAGTACATTCCTTTATTGGAATAGATATGTCCTCCCTAATTAAGAGGGAGAGATAGACACATCATTCTTGTCTTCACTTGGGAAGACATAATGGAGGATTGGGTAAACATATGGCATCCGATGCTCCTTGAGGATGTGTTAGGGCATCCAAGATAAGATTAGTAGTAGAGGACTGATATTCTTTGAGGATTGAGAATCCAAGGTGAGAATAGTCCTAATAGAACACACCCTGAGAACTCGGGTGGGGTATGTTCCGAGGGAGACAATGATAAGAGTGTCTATACATCATTGGTCTTGCTAGCATTGTGCTAAGTTCTCGTGGAGAGATAGAGTTGTTAGTCAAGGCCTTGCTATGTGACATTGCTGGTTGATATGATGCTACACAAATGGGTTACCAATCCGACTCTTCTTATGAGAAATTCTTCAGATTGAGAATAACCAAGGACCATTATGAATACCGCCCTAGTTAAGGAGTGTTAAAAAGTGTAACTAGGTTCTGTCTTCATAATGACATGTGTAATTGTGATTTTATGTAATTGATATAAATAAGAAAAACAAAATTATTTTTGTAATGCTTGAATCATGGGTTTCATGATCAAGGAATTTTATTTTTAGTTAAGGCTCCCATTGTGAGCCTTTAAGATAAGTCATCACATCATAAAAGTCTATTGAGTCAATGTCATGTATGGAAGACCCTTCATGGACATGTTACATATCATTCATCCATCACTCATTTTAGCGAAGAAAGAGGAAGAAGGTGGCAATGAAGAACGAAGAGGATGAAGAAGACTTTTGTTTGGGCTATTTCTCACTCACATGTGCGAAGGAGGACTAGGGTTTCTGCAACAAATCTAGGGTTTTCATCTACAAATTCGATCTTGGAGAAAAGAAGGCAAGAAGGTCACCAAAGGTCATCCTCAAGCTCCAAAAGTCAGAGAAAGGCAAGCGAAGGTTTAAGGAAGCCTTGGAAGGCCAAGAAAGGCTCACATGTGTGGCAACAACAACTGTAGGAGGGTCGAAAATTTTAGGTCTGTAGTGGAGGCCGAAACTCTGTAGTAGAAGGTCAAAGAAGTGCTACTGGAAGAGATTCGAATGGATCAAGGTTAGCACATCATCCTGAGAGGTTGGTCTTGGTCTTGGAGGGTATTGGCTTCAGAGTTTTTTTTTTTTTACTGAAACAAGTATTGATTTTTATTAATAAAGAGCTCCAAATGGCCAAAGCCTTACAATCTTCAGCGCAGGACTTTTACATTTTCCTGTTACAAGTTGATGTCTTTTTCATGGGATGCAAATTTTTTCTAGTTCTCCCTCGTTTATGCTGAGGTCTCCTTGGCTCAAAAGACATCCTTTATTGGCATAATAGTCCGCTTCTTTATTTGATTCTCTGAGAATATGGTAGCATTTAAAGGAAGTGAAGTCTTGTAGGATATATCTCAGCCTTTGCAGATTCTTATTTAAGCCGGAATCATTAAATTGACCTTTCGAATGTATCATTTTGATCAGGATTTCTGAATCACCGAATGCTTGCAGCTCCCGGTGTCCTCTTTCTTTAGCTATTTGACATGCTTTTGTCAAGCTCACGATTTCTGCTTGGTTGTTGGATCGCTCTCCCGATCCCCAACAAAAGGTTTCTTTGGTGCTTCCGTCAAAAGAGTATATGAGTCCTCCAGCTCCCGCTATCCCAGGGTTCCCTTTGAGGCACCATCAAAGAACACTGTGGTTATTCCTTGCTGCCTCCACCAACTCTAAAATATTTCGTCCTTATCTCTTAACCTCCACTCAGGATTGAGTTGGGGTTTTCCATACTATGGATCTATTGGGTTAATGCAAGGGTTCCAAGCCAACTCTTTTTCTCCTGCTGCACCGAAGAGTCATCTTTGAGTTTTTGGGAGTTCAAAGTTTACAGGAGAAGGCCTTTTGCTTTTGCTGCTACCTTGTTTGGTGTCCAGCTACATTGTTGAATATCTGCTCATTTCTAGCTAACCATAGCTTCCAACACACAAATTTGGGAATGGTGATCCAGATTCTGGCCCATGAGGAGTTGGGGGAGGACAAAGGATAGCGATCTTTCCATGATAAAAATAAGTCCGCTATCGAAATTTTAGTGGGGATTGCCGCCTTGAGTCCTTGGAGTATGAGTGTCCAAACTTTGTTTGCAAATGAGCAGTCTACAAACAAGTGATCCATGGTTTCCATGGCCTCTTTGCATAGTGAGCATCTATGCGGACCTGCTATTTTCCTTTTCAATAAGTTTTCACCAGTCAAAAGCTTTTTGTGCATTAATACCCAGAAGAACAAGTTAACCTTGGGCAGCGCCAATGGATCCCATACCTCCATCCAAAACCTTGCAGGGAGAGATCTATCTTTGTGTGATTGCAACAACTCATAACCTTTGGCTGAGGAGTATACTCCTGTAGGTCCCCAACCCCATTTATCTTTTTCTGTCTTGTGCACCGGAGCTGCTTCACGAAGTTCTTCTTTTAGCGTTTCTGTTTGCTGTGATAAATGATCTGGTATGTTACTAAAGTTCCAATCAATCTAGAACCTGGATTCATCCCATTTTGAGATATCGTATATTGTCTTATCTCCTCTGCTTTCAAGAAGCTCACAGATTTCTTGCAGGCTATCATTTGATGCTAAGAGCGATTGCCCCATTATGCAATCTGTTCTCAACTTGACACGCTTACCATTCCCAGGGATATGACACAGATTTTGGGAGAAGAATCGCAATCCTTTGATACACAGTTGCCATAGCAGCGTGCTCCTTTTGCTGTTTGCGTTTTGCAGGTTTCTGAGTTTTGCATTTGGTATATATTTATGCCTCAATGTTTTGCTGACAGGGTGATTGGGGTCACTGTGGAGCTTCCATAGTATCTTGCATCCCAGAGTTGTATTAGTGAGGTCCAGATCGCGAATTTGAAGGTTGCCTTCTCTCATGGTTCTCTTTGTTGTCTCCCATTTAACCAAATGGAATTTGTTCTGATTTCCTTTGCCTCCATGCCATAGAAAATCTCTCATGATTTTATTAATTTGCCCTGAAATCGACTTTGGTGCCATGAGGTAGGACGCTTGATATATTGGCAGAGATGAAATAACGGATTTTATCAGAGTTAATTTGCCACCATGAGTTAGCCATTGACCTCCCCATGTAGCCATTTTGCCTTTGATTTTTGTTATTACTCCTTCCCACAGATTGACTCTGTTTGTGCCTAGTGTTAATGGCAATCCAAGATAATTGATTTTGTCCCATTTTGAGTAACTGTTGAACCCCAAATTGCAAGCTATGTTTTGAGTTTCTTCCTCTTTTGCATTCCAACTATAGACTGTGCTTTTTCTTTCACTGATTAGTGCTCCAGTTGCTTTGCAGTAGGCTTGGAGAGTATTTTTGAATGCAAAGGTTATTCTGTTTGAAGCTCCGCCCAGCATGAGGGAATCATCCGCAAACAGGGCGTGATTTATTGCTTTGAGATCCTTAGTTATTTTCAAACCTAGGGCAGCTCCTACTATCATGTCTTGCTCCAACTTTCTGCTCAACGTATCTGCCATTAGAATGTAAAGAAATGGAGAAAGAGGACATCCTTGCCTCAGTCCCCTCGTGGCTTGGAAGAAATCAGCTGGCCTCCCATTTACCAAAGGCGCAATCCAAGGACTTATGGTACAAGATTGGATCAGTTTGACAAATTCTTGGTCGAATCCGAAGGAAAGTAGAACTTGATAGAGGAAGGACAACTTTACTCTATCGAATGCATTGGCCATGTCTAACTTGATTAGCATGCCTTTCTCATTTCTAAGGTTGTTGGAGTGCATGGCTTCCTGAACTTGAATTATGTTATCCATAATGTGTCTCCCATTGACGAAGCCTCCTTGCAAATCTAATATGAGTTTGTTTAGCAGTGGCTTTATTTTGTTTGCAAGGAGTTTTGCAATTATTTTGTATGAAGCATTGCATAAGAGATTGGCCTAAACCTGTCAAAGGAAGCAGGGTTTGACTCTTTCGGTATTAAAGCAAGGAATGTTGAGTTGGTGCTGCCACCCAGTTTTGCTTTCTAAAGGAATCCTCTTATCATTCGAATAAGATTTGTTTTGATTATGTCCCAACATATCCTGTAGAAGTGAGTGGTGAACCCATCTGGCCCAGGGGCTTTATCTGGATTCATGGACCAGATAATTTCGCTGATTTCTTCTTCATTGGTTTGCTTCAGCAATGCTGCATTGTCCTCTTCAGTGACCAGCGCCGGAATGTTCTTTAGGAATTCTTTGTTGTCTTCTTCATAGTCATCATTCTCTTTACTGTAAAGATGGTGGAAATGTAATGCAGCAACAGATTTTATTTCATCTATTCCTTTGCATGACCTCCCATCGGAGGTGGTGATCTCTGTGATGTGACTCCTGGAGAGATGGGCTCTACATTGCTGATGGAAATATGCTGTGTTTCTATCTCTGGCTTCCAGCCAAAGGCTCCGGGACTTTAATCTCCAATATTATTCTTCATTTCTGAAGGAGCAAAATGTTTTGCATTGGGCTTCTTGCTCCTTTTCTAGCTCTGTTTTAGTTATATCTATTGTATCCATTTCACTTTGCAGCTTTTCTAGGTGCTGCACTGACTCCATTCTTTGATCTTTGGGAGTATTTGATGGGAGTTTACTCCATTCCTTGAGGGCCTTTTTCGTTATTTTTAATTTTTGTTCCCATACATAACTGGGGGAGCCATTAACTGAGGTGGACCATGCTAGTCAGACCATTTCTGCAAAGCCACTCTTTCCATTCCACAATGGGTTGAATATAAAAGGGATTGGGCCCAGATTTTCTTCCTCCTCTAACATTAGCCGGATGGGTTTGTGATCCGAGCTAAGCTTGGGAAGAATGGCTGATGAGATTAGCCTCCTTTCCATCAACATTGTGCTTTGAACCAAGAACCTGTCCAACCTGGCAGATATGTGGTCTTCCCCTGTCCTATGATCGGTCCAGGTGTAGAGCCCTTTTCTTGGTTTAAAATCCAATAGGTCCCATTGTTGTATCATGTCTTCTACTACATAGGTCATCGGATCCTTACTGGTCCTACCCCCTCTCTTTTCTTTTTCATTCATCAATAGATTTAGATCTCCAACTATGATTATGTTGTTTGGGGTATTCAGTTCCAAAAACTCATTTAATGTTTTCCAACAGTCTTTCTTTTCAAAATACAATATCGGTACATATAAATTGAATAATGCAATGGTTAACTTACTTGCTATGTGCTTCAGCTCTGTGAAGCTCCAGTGTTGTGTGTTGTGGGAGTTGACAAGCCTAAACTGGTCTCCCTTCCACAGGGTTGCTATTCCACTGGAAGAGCCTCTTGCACTTATTGCTTTTCTTGCGTTCTTCCACCATTTCTTTTTGCTGATCTCTAGAAGGACCTCCCCTTCTATCTTTGTCTCTTGGAGCATTAGGATGTTTACTGGTTCTGCTTTTAGTAGATCTTTGACCGCTTCAATTTTCATCGGGTTCCCCAGCCCTCTGCAGTTCCAAGAGACGATTTTCATTACTTACTGTTAGGGGTGGTTGGGCCTCCTCCTTTTGGTGGCCTTGTCCTTGTACTTCTGCCGATTGACATTTCTATAGTGGGTTGACTTCCTTGAGTCTTTTTCCTTTCAGCTTCTTCCTCCCTTGCTTCTCTGCGGGACTTTCTTCCTGCTCTTTTGGCAGGCCTTTCTAAGATCTCATCCTTTGATGAGCTTGGTGATTCATGTACTTTCTTTCTTGCTATGTCGGTATAAGATGGGGAGGGGACTACTTCGGGGCTTCCCGTGTTTTTCCCTTACTCCTCTGTTCCTTTCCCATTAGGAGGGGATTTGGGTTGTTCATTGCAGTGCTTATTTACTTCCGACTCTTCTGTGGCCTTATTGGGCTCTGCATTTTGAGATCCTGATTTCGACATGGGGTCGGAGTTCCCATCTTTTTGTTCCTGGCCCGTTGGCCCAGGGTTGTTTTCCTTTGTCATTCCTTTGCTTCTAGGTTTTGTTGTCCCTGGTTTTTGCACTGTGGTCCATTGTTCTGCTTTCTCACTCTCTTCTGCTTCCTTTTTTTTTGCAAAGTCTTGCGAAATGGCCGTAGCCGTGACAATGCCGACATTTGAAGGGTAATTGCTCGTAGTCTAGCTCCTGGATGTGCGTCCAGTCTGCTGCAGTAAGTTTAATTGCCTTTGGCAGCCCTACTTCTAGATCAACCTCCACGCAGATCCGTGTGCATGATTACTGATCCTTTCGCGTTGCTTGATCAATATACCTTCCAAGCGAATTGCCGATAGCTTGCAGTGATTTTTGATTCTAGCAATGTAAAGGAAGATGAGGTAGGTGGACCCAAACTGGAATGGCAGACGACACATCCTGCGCTGGGTCGAAATTAGGGGTCCATTTGTTCAGGTATAAACCTTGAGGCCCCATGAAGTATGGGCCATTTTTGAAGATGAGATTTTTATCCTCGGAGCTTTTGAACACGAATACATAGAATCCTTTTCCTACAAAGTGGCTCTTGATTCCTTCTGATATGAGCGGCGTCCAATTCCTCTGCACCCAAGCTTCAACGGATTTGGGAGAAGGCCAAAGCCCAGTAAACTGTCCTATGAGCCCTCTGTCTGCAAGATTGACTGCTGATCTGCATGTTTTTGCAATTGGCAATTCCACTATTGGGATGCAGTCTAGCTTTTTGACGAATTTTTGTTGAGTCTCGGACAGTGGTCTCTTAAGAGATCCAACGATGAGCTTCTTGAATGCAAGGAGTTCGAGCAGGAGAGGGGAGGGATCGACACCCCCGCTAGCCTCCATTGGAGTTGCAAACCTATGAAAAGGTCTCTGCGGTGGCGTTGTCTAGGTCACGGGCTGCGCAGCGCAGCACAATGAAAATTAAGATGTGTTTTAGATTGAAAGGAATTCCTAAATTGTTTAAGCTGCAATGGTATTGGCTTCTGACTTAAGGTCTTGAAATTCGTCAATTAAAGAATCTATAAAGAAGAGAAGAGATTTGCAGGTTTTCCTCTCAAGTGGAGAGGTTTTGGCCCTGCCTTGCAAACTATATAATAAGTAATAAAGCTAATAAGAAAAAAGGCATCACAAGTAGTTATCAAGTAAAGAAAAATCACTCTAATCATTGCCCTATAGATCACTCAACAAAGGAGACTGTGAATAGTACTAGGGGTGAAAATTGTCTTGAAAATATATCTTAGCTAACTTTCCAATGGTTCTTTGAATATAACAGAACATTACTTTATAATTAGTTACTTCACTATGATCATTAACTCTCAAAACTAAGGTAGATTCATGTAAATAATTCTTCACTTGCCAATGATAAGGGTGTCTATACATCATTGTGTTGAAGGAAATGTAACTAGGTTTAGTCTTCATAAATTGTACTTTGATATTTGTATTTATTCAAGAAAAGAAATATTATTTTTATAATATATGTCAATGAGTTTCTTGCTCATTGAAATAAGTCTAGCACATGTTAAAGTGCTATATGAAAGTCAAATGGTCAAAAGAAAATGTTGAAGACCTTAAGAGCATGTTACACCATGTATATGTTTGTATAAGATTCAAAGAATAACCCTACAAGCAAAGTCAAGTCTCCTCCAAGCATGTAACACCACCAAAGAAGCAATCCAAATTAATAAATGTCAAGTCGGCTTGCAGTCTCCTAGTCGACCATCAAGTCGGACTAAAAGGAGGGACAATCCTCTATATATAGAGGTTGTCCACTGCATTACAACATCAAGTATTCTCTCTGAAATCAACGAAGTAAGGAGGCAAGAGAAGAGTGAGAAAAGGACGAAGAAAAGGTCTTCAATTGCAGCGAGGAAGGAGAAGCCTTGACCAAAGTCAAGAGGACTGTTTTCTAGGGCAGAAAACAGTCACACGTGTGAGAAACAGAAGCATCCTACAGGCATAACTGCATAAACATAACAATCTTATATCTATCTTTATTTGCGCTAGAACATAGGCTTAAAAGGGCCTCCCACTCAAGTGAAGAAGCAAGGAAGAAGACCGAAGGTAATAGGGCTGTTCTAAAGCCCATTATAGTCACACATGTGAAGAGAAAGAGGTTGTCTCTGCTGGTATAACAACCCTCCCATTATAGTCATTCAAGTTCGTTGGTTGGTGAAGAGAAGGAAGGGATCATTATAAGGAAAGGGTCACATCAAAGGTATCTCTTCTAAAGTGCAACAAGATCTAACAACAGTTGGAAGGAGGACAAAGTGTCGGGAAACGAAGTGCCGGAAGAAGGAAGTGTCGGGAAACGAAGCGCTGAAAGAAGGAAGTGCAGGGAACAAAGTGCAGAAAGGAGGAAGGACTTGACTTGTGCTTGGAGTGTTGAAGTTTCTAAGTCTACCAGTTAGAAACCCTCCATGCACTTTACTGATTTATTCCTACCTACTTGTTTTGTTAATTAACAAGTTATTTACCATGTAAATACTGAAAATAAATACAAGTGCATGCTCAACACATTACAGATCATCAATTGAAGGAAACAGAAACAAGCACACAAATGACACCGTTATTTTTGGACTAATGTCCTCGGAAAAACCCAATGTGGCAAAACCAATGCAACTATCTAAGGGCTTTATTATTAAGCAGCTCCTTTCTGAGTACACTGGGTGCCAAACTGGCAAACCCGACAAAGATAAAAAATCTGGCAGCAATACCTCTCTTCGGAAGTAGCTATTCGGAAAGCTTGCTCCACGAAATTCCTCTCCAGCACAATCTGAAGCTCAGTGTCAACCTTGCTGGCCTCTGTGTCAGCCTAAAACCCTCTGCGTTAGCCTACTGAGGCTCTGCGCAGCCTCTCTGGCTCTCTGCGTCACTCCTGCAGCCTCTGCGTGGATGATGCAGGCCCTTCTGGCTTTGCGCAGTCTCTGCTACCTCTGCGTGGCTCCCTCTGGCTCTGCGTCTACCTCTCTCTGCTTCTGTGCTGGTCTCTCGGCACTATCCCTGCCTCTCTGCCTCGTACTCACTGCCCCTCGTTGCAACTGATCACTGATTCTATCTCTCTTAGCAAACCCCGCTCTAGAGAATAGAATGACTGATCACTTTGGTGTATTCTCCAAGTGATCCTCAAGCCTCCTCTTATACTTTTTTCGTTGACATATCAACAGTCGAGATTAAGTCCCTAATTGACGACTAAGATTAGATCTGGCTAGATCCATGTCTTTTGGACCATTCTAACACAGTTTTATATTAATACACATTAATATTTTAATTTCCCTAAGTTTTGACTTAGGGACTTCATTAAAAATATTAATTATTTTAATATCTCCCAAACTGTTTAGAATCTGCCTAAACCCTTTTTGCGTATTGGAGATCTCATGTGCCCTAACCTCTCCACCAAATTTCGTGGCTAGAGCACATCCGATGCTACCCCAAATCAACACTCCCTCTTAGTGAGGACTGTGCTCTAGCAATACTCCTCATTGAGTATCACCCTGATCATCTCGAAACGGTCCCTGTGCTGATGCTAGGCCTATTGCTCATCATCCTCTGCATTGTTGCATCCTGTACTGTAGCTCCCTCTACATCTGTGCTGCTGCCCATTGCCCTGCCACTGCCACTATTATGTCTGCACTGCATCTTCTCTCATCATGTTGCATCGTGCTGCCCATATCACTACCACTGCTAACTGCTGCACTGCAACTCAGTTACTGAGAAGTAAGTAACTGATCTCCCAACTCTGACCTCTCTGTCAGGCTAGAGTACTCTCGATGCTGAACCTCTCTCTGCCGCTGACAAGTGCTCCCTCTCTAACCTTTGCGCTGCTGCAACAACTCCCTGCATCTCGCACTGTTGCACACCTCTCTGTGCCATCCTGCACTGGTGTAACACTCCCGTGCCTCTCGCATTGTTGCAGCCTGCTAACCTCGTGCTGTTCTGGGAATTCTGCACTGTAGCTCTCTCTGCCACTTCATCCGCATCCGTCTCTACCCACATCTGCCAATCTTGCTACATCTCTTCGGGGCTCCCGTAGCATGGTCTAATCCAAGAGGTTGGGTACCTCAAGGATCCTGCGCCTCATCGCCTGTAGTTCGTCTGACTACAACTTGATGTCTCCCCACTTCCGCTCAAGTGGCGTGTGTGCACTCATGGCACAATCATCGTCTGTCTCCACTTCCTTCTCTGCCCTTGTCGACACTGCCTTGGTCTCAGAGGCAAATCCCTGGTTTTTCTTCCTTGGACACTAGGTCGCATAATGACCTAGCTCCCCACAGTGGAAGCATTTGACCTTGCAGAGGTCCTTTTTCTTCCATTTCTCTTGCTTTCCCTCAGATGCTAGGGCAACATCCTCCTCCTCTTTGACTTTGATCCCCTTGCCACTGCTTACCACCTTGCTTAGCCTTCTGATCTCTTCTTGGTGAAGAGCCGCCCACATTTCCTCCCAAGGTGGAAGGGTCGCTCTGCCTAGTATACTTTGGACAAATACCTCCTAGTCTTTTGAGACTGCATTCAGGGTTGTTCTCACCATCAATTCTTGATCCGGCGTGGCCCCTATGGAAGTCAACTAATCCCGGATCTCATTTAGTCGACCGAGGAAGGTGTTGATCGATTCTCCCTTCATTTGGTATGACCGCAACTGATTTTCTAGTAACATCATTCTCTGCACAGAAGTATGCTGGTACAATTTCTTTAGGGTCTCCCACATCTCATTTGTCATTTCCTTCATGGCAATGTGTGGTACTACATGGTCCTTGACCCTGTCAAGGATGATGCTCTTTGTCCTCGCCATTGCCTCCTCGTACTTGTCGTTATCAATTGGGTCAACTGGGATCGCTATCATCCTCAAGGCGAAGTGCTTGACACAATTTTTGTCAAGTACGGATAAGATTCTGGCCTTCCAAACTGTGAAGTTTGAGGCTCCATCCACTCTGTCCTGGTCTCTTACTCCGTGTAGTGCCATGCTGCTCTTCTACTTCCCTCCTGCAAGTTCTCGATGTGACTCCCTCTGAGCTTTGATTTCCCTCCTGGAAACCCTTCTGCCCATGTCGAGATGCCCCCTACTTTGATCGTCTGTGCAACTGCATCACTGATCCGGATTTCTCGGTTAGAAACCCTTGGTAGCAACTCCCTCCTCCTTGGCCTTGCCCCGTTAGGTACTGTTTTGACTACAGTACCCCACTAGCTCCACTCTACAACTTACCCACAGCCTCCTAAACCCCGACAACCTGAAGGTGAGAGCTCCTAGGCTCTGCGCAGTCTCGACACCGGCAAACTAGCTCCCTTAGCCAATTGCGTTAGCCCTCTTGGCCTCTGTGTGGCTCTGCTGAGCATGTCTTTGCCTCTTTTACCCTCTGCGCAACCTCTTCTTGGCTCGAACTTGATGATGCAGGCACTGCATCACCCCTTCCTTGCTGCTTTGCTGCTAGGAACAACTTCTTTCACTTGGGACAACTGTTTTCTGCTGCTTCTGCTCTGCTCTGCTGATGTCCTCAATTCTCCTATGATCTGCAACCACGCTCTGATACCATGTTGGAATTTCTAAGTCTAACTGTTAGAAACCCTCCATGCACTTTGCTGATTTATTCCTACCTACTTGCTCTGTTAATTAACAAGTTATTTACCATGTAAATACTGAAAATAAATACAAGTGCATGCTCAACACATTACAGATCATCTAAGTCACAGGACACGTCCCCTAGGGCCCCGTGTCCCGTATTTTTCGTATTGGACACGAAAACGGCCCTAATACGTGTCCAATACGATTTTCAACGTGTCATCAAAATTTGAATACGTATTCGAAGTTTTCTTTCGTGTCCCACATTCCGAATACGCGTATTTCGTAGGTAGAATACGTTGCCCTAACGTATTTCGACTGTTTGAATACGTACTGCGAAAAAATCATAGTTTAAAGCCGACGCGTTGGTCTATTCCGGGTTATTTTCGTCCAACTGTCGTCTGGAGCTGCAGCAGGGTGTTTGTCTTTGAAGTTAGCATTATAGCTGAAGTCTGGATCTATTTGAAGTCTGGAGCTGCGAGCAAAGTGTGCCAGTGTGCAGCGTTCAGGCATTGCTGGGCCAAAGACCCTCCGCTCTGATTTCAGGCCTGAGGTACTCTAAACATCACTGGGGTAACTTCTCTTTACATCTGCGCTAATGGAACACTCCACCAGTGCCGTAATCCTTATCCAATATCCTGTCTGTTGCCAATATGTATATTTCGGACCAATAAATAATCGACGTTGTAACTTCTACATCGTAATGCAATGGAATTTGGGATAGATATTTGATCCTACAATGAACCTCTTACCAAGGGATTTTACAATAAATAGGTTAGCCTAGTTGTTTTATAATATTAGCAACATAGTATTACGTGTGGAACCACAAACCATCTGATTTGGATTGTTGTAAATAGGCATTCAGCTGTGTTGACCTCTACTGGTCAACTACCCATGCAGTGCACCCCGTTTTTCTTGACAGAAAGAAGCAGCACCTAATCAGCATGTCCGTGCCATCCTGCCATCATCAGCAGCTTGATCATTTTTTGTTGTAAACCCAGTCTGCATGGATAAGTTGTAAATAATCTAAGCAGATCAGAGTCATGTATGTAAAGCTGCATAGGTGGACCTAATTTTCTATGATAATCTATGTCCCGGAAGGTTTTTCGTCTCACCGATCCATGGATCGGCAGAGTTTTCCTTCAAACCTGACCCCAAAGCCGGGATGGATTTTGTCATTAGAACTTTAGGAAAATCCTAGTGTTAAATCTGCTAGATTATAGTTGTGTCGCAGAACTGGGTGTCTTGTGAGGGTCTGTATTAAATGGGCTTGTCCCTTAAGATGTAATTTTATAAAAGTCATGATGTAATGAGTCCTGAGGGTCGAGAAATGTTTTAAATCCCCTCATGAGTCCTAAGTCCTAGGTCCTAGGTGATGTTTCCGAAAGGCTTAGTTCAGTGATCCATTTTAAAATGAATTAAAAAATTAAAAAAATGAATAAAAATAATAAAATAATAAAAAATAATAAAAAAATTAAAAAATGAAGCAAAAACCCTAAATAATAAAATAATAATATTTTAAGTTAATAAATCGACGGATGAGATCAAGAGATGTCTTGATCCTCATCAACGGTCGAGATCATTTCTACATGGATCACTCGAACTAGCCGTTAGGATCATTTCCTTTATATAGGGTCTTAGGGGGTCATTTCAAATCATCTGATCTGTGAGTCTGTACTGAAAGCTCTCTTGTAAATCGATTTCTGATTAATAAAGAAGACTTTGGGGTTCAAAACTGGCTGGTGTTACTCTCTGGAATTGCTGTGAGATGTTTGTTTTTTTCTGCATATTTCAGTTTTCAGCAGTAAATAGTAGCTGGTTTTCAGAGTATTGTGAGTACAGGTATCTTGCTCATGTGCTAGGGTTTGAATGTTGTAGGGTTTCTGAAATAATGGCAGGTATCTCCATTATTTCTCGAAATCTAGCAGCATTTCTTGCCCTCTTTACTGATGTTTGCTTGAGGTGTGCAGGAAAATTTTAAGTGAAGGATATTTGTGGGCGTCTGGGGAAGTTCTGGGCTGAACCAGCCGACTCCCACAGGCTTTTCTGTGCAGAGCCCAGCTGATTGGGCCCTGGGTTAATCATTTAAAGTTTACTTCCTGTTTTGCATGAGAGACTTTCTTTCTGTTCACAGCAAAGTTCAAATTTCTTTTCTTTGAAATATTTTCCTGTGCCTATTGATGAATCTGGCTGTTAAGGGGCCAAATCTGTAAATTATTAAGCTGTTCTAGGGTTTCAAATATTTTTTTTGATCTAGGGTTTCAAAATTTTGCTCATATACAGATTTTTAATTAGGGTTTTCAGTGAATTTGTCCCTTTCAGGTTGCCAGAAACGATGACATGAACCTGTGATCAGCAATCCAAGAAACCTGTGGACTGCATGCCTAGGCATTATTATCATGAAGGCTTCGAAATTTTCCAGTAAGCCGTTAGCAAGTGAACTAATTCGTGCCTGAAGCCCTGCACCTGCAGTTTCAAATCCATTAGTTGGATCAGCATTTCTGTATGACGGCAGTAGACATTTGGTTTAAAACGAATCTGCCTTTTTTTTATTAATATCAGCTGAGCATCGTTGATACATTTCGGAAACAAAGCATCGGACCAAATTCTTGGTTCAAATCGAGGTCATACTCCGAATGCTCATATAAGTGCGGTAACAGTATTGCGTGGTTTGCTGCGTTGTGCGTGGAAATGGATCGAAATCGCCAGGCATCGAAAATCAACCACCGCAGGTAGCAATCACGCAATCGATAGTTCAGGTAAATTTCTTACATGCCTGCACTTTGTATCAATCATCGATTCAGCTGTAAGGAGATAGCAGTAAAGCCGTGACCCCTTTCTTGCCATCGGAGAACCTTCGAGATTCCATTTGTTCACCATCACTTGCAGAGAACCAAACAAATTCCAAGCCGTCGACAGGGTCATCCGCATCTTCAGAACGATTTTCGACCCTCAATCTCGCCTTCGAAACCCTGTCATGTAAATTCTTTTGGTCTGCCTGGTATCTATTTTCCTCTTGCCGCCGCAAATCTTTGATTTCCGATTTCCATTTCTGCGTGCTGATTTTCTTCTGGTCGGGATTTCCTTTTCAACGCAGTCAGAACAGGTAAATTGATTTCATTTTGGTGCACGTTTTGGGTTTATGTACATATTTGCGTAGGTAATGAAACCGATTTTTTTTTTGTGGTCATAGTATTGTGTGGTTACGTTTAGGATAGTGTTAGTTCTTAGTTAGATTTAGTTTTCGTGTTTTATTTTTCTTTAGATTCTAATTACCTTTTTTAATAGTTTCAAATAAACTCATAAAAAAAAAAAAATGTCGTATATGCCCTTTTTAGGATTTAAATTTTTTGGTTTTATAAGATTTATGTTTTAGATTTTTTTAAATTAGATTTTATTTGGTTTAGTTTAGAGTTCTTTAATTTTTAATGTATTAGCGTTAGTTTTAGTTGTAGTTAGATTTTAAATTTGATTTTGTTTTAATGAAATAAATAAAAGAAAAACAAAAATTTGTATAGTTTTATTTTTAGATTTAATTTTATGTTCTAGATTTAATATTAGTTTAGTTTTAAAATTTTAAATTTTTTAGATTTATTTTTAATTTCCATAACATTGAAAAATAAAAATTGAAAAAAGATTTAAAAAATTTTGAAAAAAATAAAATTTTGTGGAAAATCATTTTGCCAGTTTCAGTTGCTTTCGCGATATATCTTTTATGCTGAGATCTGAAATTTTCAAGTCGAAACACGAAATCCAATGTCTGGTTAATAATTCATGATGCTCATGGTGGTTTAAGGCATTTATCTCTTCAAAGCTTTCAGTTGCCGGATATCGTTTTGGTCACATGATTTAGCTGATGATAGATGGTTGCTGTTCATGGTCCATGTTTCTTTATCATCTAAAAAGTAATCATTTAAAAATTGACTCCACAAGGCACTGGTCTATTAAATCTCTAAATCCATCTAGTGCTTATCATATCGTGTATCGTGTCTCCCACCCAACTGTTTGGCAGTTGGTCTTCACTATCTCGCAGGGTCTACCCCCCTTAGCCGCGGGAGACGGGCTTAAACGGAGGGATCGGGGATCAGAGTGACAGCCCCCGGTCCGAGCGTTGTCGTGCCAATCTGTGCGACAACAAGCTGCTTGGAGAATTACCAAGTATTCTGCCAGGCTGTCTGTGGCATCTCCTAAATTCCAAGGGAATTTGCGGACTATGGCTCCGTCAGAGTCAATTATTTTTAGACCACTAGATCCTGAAGGCCCAGCATTTCCTTTACCTTGATCAAAGAAGTGAACAAAGATTTCCTGGGAGATTATCCAGTCTTTTATGCTTTTCCCAGAGAGATTAAGATGAAATGAAGGTTTTCTGACTAAACCTCTATTTCTGACTGTTTCACTTTGGGATTGAGCCTCTATTCCCTTTATTCTTTTGGTAATCTGTCATAGACTCATAATCGATTCTGTGATTATGGCAACACATGGAACTTTTCAAGTGCTCAACTAAATGGGATTGTTTCTGCTCAGCCATGCTTGCCACATGATGGAAACTCATAATCCAGGAGTAGACTGCTTCAAAATAGTAAGTTAGTAAGTTACACTTGCTTTACAGTGTTATAGTCCTCGTGTTTCCCCATGAGGAGTATTTCTCTTTTCTGAAAGCAGTTGGAGCTAAATCTTTCAGGGCTAGGACCATTTCTTTCTGCTTTATCAAATGAATGGGAAGATTTGAAAGCTACTTCCATCCTTTCCAAACTGTTTTAACTTTCTATATTTCACTTCGCACTCCTTGCAGAGCCATGAGAGTGGAGAACCTGTATAAGGGTCATCCCAACGTTGAATTTACCTTATAAACTCTTCTAAAACTGGATACCAGTTCTTGGAAGCTAACCTTCCTCTACAGCAATTGAAATTCCAAGGCATGCTATTACCCTGCTTCATAACTGAAGTCAAGGATTATAGATATCCTGCGTAGATATCATCATATTTGTTGGATCTCCTGCTGTTTAGTTTTTCTTCAGAGGTTGTGAGGAAATTGTCTAGAATTTTTTTAAATCTTTTTCCCATGATTGTAGATGCACCATCAGGCAAAATTATGTCATCGACAAACTGCTTCTTTTTAGAACTGTATCTTCCTTTTATAGGCTAAGGAGCCTAAATCTATTACACCAAAGCTTCCCAGGACTTTGCATCTGGTCCCAACCTCCTGTCTGTGCACTGGTGAACAACATATCCACAAGTGCGAGTACAAGCACAACCTGGCAAGCTACTGTTGACAACATCAACAAACTGGGTGAAATTGTTTTTGATTAACGTTACACCACAAGACCAAATACTGCTGATCCGATACACATTCCATATGGACAGATTCTCTTTGTCATTAACCTTGGTCCTTCAGGCTTCAATCTAATGCCTCTGTTTATGTAATGTTTTCTGATCTGCCATATTAGTATTAGGTGCAGTCGTTTCTTTCCAGGTGGCAGGGAGGGTTTCTTCCTCTTTTATATATGCTCCTATTAAACTAGCAAAGTTCTTAAGATCTAATAAAATATCAGAAAGTTCAGCTGCTTCTACATTGTTCCGTTGGTTTTCATTGGAACTGGAAATTTGGCTCTATATATAATTGGCTCTGCAGAAAAAATTAGTTATCTGTTGCAGTTTATTGCAGATGAAAGACGTATCAGTGAAACTAAAAACTATTAACAATTTAGCATTTAAAGGGATCAGACAGCAAGACAGAAAACAGAGCCTTTTCCTAACTTTTAACAATTTGTAATTGTCATTAATCACATCAAAGACACCCCAACAATTTGTAACAAACTGAATATTGAATTAAAATTGAAAAATTCTTAAAACAGTGAAACACATATATGACAATGATAGATTATTGTGACCTTTGACAGTGCATAATTATTGCGGTTTGTGACAATTTTTTGTAAACAGTAAGAAACAGCAAGACTTTAATTGTGACTTTAATTGTTTTTTTTGTAGGTGAAGGTACTTTATAACAGTGAGAAGATTAATGGCTCAATCATCCAAGGCAGCCGGCAGAGGTCAAAGGAAGGGCGGTGCTTTTCGTGGTCCCCCCCTCCAAGTGTTTCTGTTTCAGTTTCACCTTCTCTTGGTCATAGTGCCCCAAGTGTTTCAAGTGAGGCTGTAGGTGTTTCTCAGCCAAGTGATGCTGTTGCAGCAAGACAACAAGCACAGCTAAAAAAATACCCTCTCTGGAAGTATGTAACCAAGAAGCGAGTGCCAAAGACTGGTCCGGGAGGGAATGTGCATTGGTCTTGTAATTTCTGCAAGGGTGAATTTAAGAGCACTTACTTTCGAGTTAAGGGCCATTTGTTGGGCCTTCCTTGTGGAATTGGAGCATGCAAAAAGATCAGTCAGGACGAAAGAATGGATTTGGAAAGGGAGGATGCAGCTGGCTCTGTGAATGTGGTGGCAGCAAGCAGGAAAACTAGTAAAAATGAAGATCCTCTTCCATTCTTGAGGAATTCTAATATTAGTAGATTTGGGAGAAAAGAAATTCAGCCAACAAAAAAGAGGGCAGCCCAAACTTATAGTGGTCCAATGGACAAGATTTTTCGGCGTGAGCAGCGAGATGAGGTTGATCTTACATTGGCATTC
Source organism: Pinus tabuliformis (assembly GCA_031772625.1). Taxonomy (NCBI): domain Eukaryota; kingdom Viridiplantae; phylum Streptophyta; class Pinopsida; order Pinales; family Pinaceae; genus Pinus; species Pinus tabuliformis. The sequence goes on along the minus strand of CM062817.1, from coordinate 1,183,364,429 downwards.
TTTTTCTATCTCAACTTCATTTCTTTTAATGTTGCACGGTCTCCTATGTTTATTGAGATGTGTCGAGCTCTAGTTGATAGGGCTCCAATTGGGTATGTGCCTCCAAGTTCAGAAAAACTTAGAACCACATTGTTGGTGAAGGCAAGGAAGGAGGTGGATAAAATTCTACAACCTATTAAATCATCATGGATCTCATCTGGTGTCAGTATTGTTTCTGATGGATGGACAGATACAGCACGCCATCCTCTCATCAATTTCATGGTATATTCTCAAAATGGACTGGTTTTCTTGAAAGCAGTTGATGCTCTTGGACAATACAAGGATGCACAATATATGGGTGAGCTGTTTATTAAAGTTATTGAAGAAGTAGGCATTGAAAGTTGTGTGCAAATCATCACAGATAATGCACCTGTTTGCAAAGCAGCTGGCTTGATTGTGGAAACTAAATATCCACAAATATTTTGGACACCATGCATTGTTCACTCTTTGAATTTGGCACTCAAATCTATTGCTTCAGATGTGACATGGATTGGCAATCTTATTGAGGATGCACGCCACATCCGAAATTTTGTGCAAAACCATACCAATGCCCTCACAATATATAAAGAGTACACACATCTATCCTTGTTGAAGATTGCAGATACTCGGTTTGCTTCCTCATTCATCATGCTTAAGAGGTTGAAGGAGGTGAAGGCCACTCTTGGGGCCATGGTTATTTCAGATCTTTGGTCTTTTTGGAGAAAGACGGATCAAACAACTTCAAAAAAGGTAAAGGACATAGTGTTAGATGATGGTTGGTGGGAAAGGGTGGATCTTACCATAAAGATCATGAACCCTATCATTTCTTTCTTGCGGTTTGCAGACACGGACCAGCCCATCTTAGGAGAGGTTTATGAGGGTTGGGATTCCATGATTGAGTCTGTGAAGACTATTGTTATGGAGAATGAGTGCCCTGCATATGAGACATCAGCAGAGAGCTTATGGTCCACCATACAGGATATTCTTATCTCTAGGTGGGATAAGAATTGCACACCTTTGCATTGCTTAGCTCACTCTTTGAATCCCAAGTACTACAGTCAAGAGTGGCTCCATGGTGGGACCTCACACAGATACCCTCCTCACATGAATGGAGAGATTTCACAGGGGAGGAAGATAGCATTCAGAAGGATGTTTCAGGATAACACATCTTTTCTTGAGGTGGAGGAAGGCTTTGTAGAGTTCTCCACTAGCACCAGGAGATTTGGGGCGTATGATGTACTTGGAGATAGGGGGGTCAAAGTGCCTATGCATGGTGGGCAACTCATGGGGCAGCATGCCCTATTCTACAACAGTTAGCCTTGAGGGTCCTCTCTCAAATTACTTCATCTTCTTGTTGTGAGAGGAATTGGAGCACTTACGGGAATCTATATAGTTTGAAAAAGAGCAGGCTTGAGCAATCCAGGGCGGAGACAATGGTGTATGTGCACACCAACCTTTGTCTTATTTACAGGCAGAGACAGGAGTGGTTGAAGGGAAAAACAAAGATGTGGGATGTGTTTCCTGATGATATGGGCTTGGACGACAGTATTGAGTTGGCATTAGCCAACATGGATCTTAATGACCCAGTGCTAGAGCCAGTGACTTTTGATGATGAGACACAGCATCTTGAGGGGTCATCCTCCACAGCAGCAGATCCTGGATTGGGCATAGAGGAGGAGGATGGAGTACAGTCAGATGGCAGTGGCAGTGATGGTGACTATGACATAGAGGACATGGACTATTGATAGAGTGATGAGTCATGACTCATGGACCAGTACCGAGCTATGATATTCCTACTTATTTTGTATCTAGTATCTACTCTTTTGTATTTTCCATTGGCATTCTCTCAGGAGTCAGTATCTACTATAGTCTATGATCTATCTATGTACATTGTAAACACTGAACAGTGATACATTTTGATTTTGATGACTTAATGGAAAATCTGCATTTTATGGTTTTAATATCTAAGTTCTAAATTTATAATTAGTAGTAAGTACTTACTACTTAGTTTCTTATGTGCTTGTAAGTTGTAAATTTTGATTCTATTTATTTTTTTAAAGTGAACTATGAACTTTGAGAAGTAATTATATTTTAATTTGATTAGATAAGCTGCAACCTGCAATTTAATATGGATAAAAAACTATATTTCGGTATATATATATATATATATATTTTTATTAAATATATATAAAACGTGTCCCCCGTGTCCTGTTTCCAGGTCGCTGCGTTTCGTATTGAATACTCGTATTTACGTGTCCTCCGTGTCTCGTGTCCTCATGTCATGTGACTTAGCAGATCATCAACTGAAGGAAACAAAAACAAGCACACAAATGACACTGTTATTTTTGGACTAATGTCCTCGGAAAAACCCAATGCGGGAAAACCAGTGTAACTATCTAAGGGTTTTATTATTAAGCAACTCTTTTCTGAGTACACTGGGTGCCAAATTGGCTAACCCGACAGAGATAAAAAATCTGGCAGCAATACCTCTCTTCGGAAGCAGGTATTCGGAAAGCCTGCTCCACGAAATCCCTCTCCAACACAATCTAAAGCTCGGCGTCAACCTGAAACCCTCTATGTCAGCCTATTGAGGCTCTGCGCAACCTCTCTGGCTCTCTACGTCACTCCTGCAACCTCTGCGTGGATGACACAGGCCCTTCTGGCTCTGCGCAATCTCTATTGCCTCTACGTGGCTCCCTCTGGCTCTGTGTTTAGTCTCTCGGCACTGCCCCTGCTTCTCTACCTCGTACTCTCTGCCCCTCGCTACAACTGAACAATGATTCTATCTCTCTTAGCAAACCCCGCTCTAGAGAATAGAATGAATGATCACTTTGGTATATTCTCCAAGTGACCCTCAAGCCTCCTCTTATACTTTTCTCGTTGACATATCAAAAGCCGAGATTAAGTCCCTAATCGACGACTAATATTAGATCTGGCTTGATCCATGTCTTTTGGACCATTCTAACACAATTTTATATTAATTCACATTAATATTTTAATTTCCCCAAGTTTAGACTTAGGGACTTCATTAAAAATATTGATTATTTTAATATCTCCCAAACTGTTTAGAATCTGCCCAAACCCCTTTCTCGGTATTGGAGATCTCATGTGCCCTAACCTCTCCACCAAATTTCGTGGTTAGAGCACATCCGATGCTACCCCAAATCAACATGGAGGACATTCTAGTCAGGGGTCTAGGGTTTGACATTGATCAATAAGAAGCTTCAATAAGAGAAACTTACTAAAGGGTTTTCCTTTCAAGAGAAGAGAGGTTTTGGGCCTGGTAGAGAGGCAACATCTTGTGTTCTTGTTCTTATGGTTTTGTTAGCAGTTTGATGAAGTACACACACATGCATTAATAAGAAGAAGATTAAGCTAACAAGAAAAGTAAAAAGACTTCACACATTGTTTTCTAGTCAAGAAGAATCACATACATAGTATTGCCCTAGATTCTTCAACGTGGTACCAGAGCAAGGTTACACATCAAGGTAAAGGCATCTCAAGAACACTCATAAGGTGACTCATCAAGGAAGGACATCTACAAAGTTGAAGCATAAAGTTAAGAAGTCTCAATCACTTCAAGGACAAGAAGGCCTACCATCTATCATTCATCAAGGAAGACTACAAAGCAAGAAAAAGAGCCTTACATAAAGGCGCCTACAAAGAAGAGCAGATCAAAGGGGCCTACATCATCTACAAGTCATCAAGCAAATATCATCATCAAGCAAGTCCACTTGGAGAAGGAAACTTGAAGAACATCAAGTTCCTAGGAAGGCAAGCCATCAAGTCTTGAAGGAGAAAGCAAATCCACTACATCTAAAAATCTATCAAGTAGGTATATGTCCCCTTCTGAATATACAACAATGTCTTTTTGCAAGGAAAGCAACAAATTGTTAAGTACCAATAACTTTCTTGCATGGAAGAAGAGCACTGATTTACTTCTCAAGGAGAATGAACTTCTAGAACATATCAATGGGAATATCACTATCCCTATTAAGGAACAAACCCAAGCCTTAACTAAGTACAATAAGGACGAGATAAGAGCTCAAAGGATTCTAATAGAATTTATCAAGGACTCTCTCATTCCTTATGTCTCCAAATTTGAAACATCAAAAGAAATCTATGATAAACTAGTAGAGCTATTCTCAGTAACCACTGTTGGAGAAGTGATATCTCTAAGAAATGAATTGTACATATGACGATATCAAAGGAAGGAATAACTCCCTACTTCATGAAGTTCTCTGAGATGAGGGATCAACTTCAAGAGCTAGGGGAAGTCATATCTGACAGAGAAATGACAACTGTAGTACTCAATGCTCTACCTGAGGATTGGGGCAACTTCACATCAAGCATATATGCCAAGAAGGAAGCCACAACACTAAGTGAAATGTGGTCTCTATGCAAGATAGAGGAAACAAGATTTAAAGCAAAGGAAGATGTGGGATCAAAGGAGCGAGCATTTGCTACCTTGGCTAAGAGAAAGGGAAAATTTGGAAAAAATTTGGTCCATGAAGAACAAACAACAAAGATATGTCCAAAATCCAATGCTATGGATGCTAAGAATATGGACACTACCAAAGGAATTGTCCTAAGCTTTAGAAGGACAACAACAACAAAAGAAAGAGGGAAGAAGCTCACATGACTCAAGAGGTGAAAGAAGAAGAAAATAAGCAAAAGAAGGAAGATCCTCTGGATCTCTATTATGACTAAGTCAAACTCTTTACTTAAAGTCTTCTTTCAAAGTTTTGAGTAGGATAGGAGCATGTAGGAATAAAATAAAATTGCATGGCTAGAAACATCTTCTAGAATCTAGAAGCATGAAGTACATAGAGTTCTAGATACTCATGTAGAAAGAGAATTTATAAATGAGAACAAAATGCATGGCTAGAAATATCTTCTAGAATATAGGAGCATGGTAGATATAGCTCAAGACATTCATGTAGAAGGAGCATACCTAGAATAAGACCTCATCCACAATAAAAGAAAATTGATCATGATTAAGAATCTTAGAAGACTTCCATCATCAAAAGGAAAGAAACATTTGCAGGATAAGGGTCTTCAAGATCCTATGATGGAATCTTCAAAAGAAGATTCATAAACAAAAGCAAATGTCTCATTGGGAATCCCATTCATGGGATTCAAGAAAAGGATGATATGCAGGCAAGCTATGATGAAGCAAGAAGGGCCACACCAAGGACAACCAAATGAAGCCAAGATGATCAAAGGAGAATCAAGATGAGGTATGTATGCATCAAAGTTTAGTCATGTTATCATATGTATATTATTGAGTCATGGGAATAATTCTATAACATGATCAAGTAGGAAAGAATCTCTTTCACCAATGACATGCTCAAAGGCATGTACTACAATGCAATGAAAGTCAAGAAAGGAAATACTCACACAAGGAGTATAAGATTGCTGACTAGGAAGCTAGAAGGAATATTGACTAGTCCTAGAAACTAGCAACGAAGAAGTGCTCCCTCAAGAAGTAGAAGATAGTTGACTAATCCATCCAAGAAGAAAAAAATGAAGAAAGAGATCAAGCATGTGAAGAACACCATGATCACAAAGAATCTCTCTATCTGACAAATATACTTTGAAGACATCTCCCGAAAGAAGGCATGACAACTCTGGCAAAGGAAGAAAAAGATCAAAGGACCCTTGATACTTGTGAAGGCCTTGGAGATATGAAAGGTGCAGATAATTGATTCTACTCTACGAAGATGTCATGATGAAGAAACCATCCAACAAAAGCACCATTTAATGTTGAAGCAATATTAGGATGAAGTCATGAAGGGCTACTAGACCAAAGCATGGGAACAAGAAAGTTCAACGAAGCATCCATGAGAAGAGTATTCCGAAGCATGGACAAGATGACAAGAGATCCTGATATATGACAAGAAGACCACTTTCCACAAAGGAAGCAACGACATGACAAGCCAGGAAGGAAAGTGATCGATGGATGGTGCCCTACCAACAAGAACTTCGAACCAAGACTTCATGACATCGAAGGAAAGAAGAGGATCAAGCAACTGAATGACCCACGAAGAAGTCGCTGATGAATGGACAAGTCCCTAGCTAAGAGGGAGTTATAACAAGTTCCCAATTACAAAGGAACTTGGACAAGTACCTTGTTAGAGGATACTTGGGCATGTCTTCCTCTATTGCGAGGAAGTGATAGACACAACATTTTGGTCTTCACTTGGGAAGAAAGAATGGGAGGATTGGGTAATCATTTGGCATCTGATACTCTTTGAGGATGTGTAGGGCATCCAAGACAAGAGTAGGCAAGAGGACTGATATTCTTTGAGCGTTGGGAACCCAAGATAAGAATAGTCCTAGAAGGTCATACCTAGTGAACAACTGGGTGGGTATGTAACTTGAGAGACAATGACTAAGCTGTCTATAAGTCATTGGTCTCACCAACATTGCGCTTTGATCTATTGAAAGATAGAACTGTCAGTCAAGGCCTCGCTGTGGAAACAATGTTGGTTATTATGATGCTATAACAGATGGATTGCAAATCCAGTTTCTCTTATGTGAATTCTTTAAGATTGAAACATAGCCAAACACCTTGTAATGTTGTATGAATACCTCCCTAGTTAAGAGGGAGTGTTGAAGGAAATGTAACTAGGTTCGGTCTTCATAAAATGTACTTTTGATATTTGTATTTATTCAAGAAAAGAAATATTATTTTTATAATATATGTCAATGAGTTTCTTTCTCATTGAAATATGTCTAGCACATGTTAAAATGTTATAGGTAAGTCAAACGGTCAAAACAAAATGTTGAAGACCTTAAGGGCATGTTACACCATGTATATGTTTGTACAAGAGTCAAAGAATAACCCTCCAAGCAAAGTCAAGTCTCCTCCAAGCATGTAACACCACCAAAGAAGCAATCCAAATTAATAAATGTCAAGTCGGCCTGCAGTCTCCTAGTCGGCCATCAAGTTGGCCTAAGGGACAATCCTCTATATATAGAGGTTGTCCACTCCATTAAAATGTCAAGTATTCTCTCTGAAATTAGCGAAGTACGGAGGCAAGAGAAGAGTGAGAAAAGGAAAAAAAAGAGGTCTTCAAGTGTAGCGAGGAAGGAGGAGCCTAGACCAAAGTCAAGAGGACTATTTTCTGCCCTACAAAACAGTCACACGTGTGAGAAACAAAAGCATCCTACATGCATAACCACAACAACATAACCATCTTATATCTATCTTTATTTGGGCTAGAACATAGGCCTAAAAGGGCCTCCCACTCAAGTGAAGAAGCAAGGAAGAAGAGCGAAGGTAATAGGGTTGTTCTAAAGCCCATTACAGTCACACGTGCGAAGAGAAGGAGGCTGTCTCTGTTGGTATAACAACCCTCCCATTATAGTCATTCAAGTTCGTTGGTTGGTGAAGAGACGAAAGGGATCATTATAAGGAAAGGGTCACATCAAAGGTATCTCTTCTATAGCAAGTGCAACAAGATCTAACAACAGTTGGAAGGAGGACAAAGTGACGAGAAACCGGGAAACGAAGTGTCGGGAGAAGGAAGTGCAGGGGAACAAAGTGCAGAGAGGAGGAAGGACTTGACTTGTGCTTGGAGGACATTCTAGTCAGGGGTCTAGGGTTTGGAATTGATCAATAAGAAGCTTCAATAAGAGAAACTTACTAAAGGGTTTTCCTCTCAAGAGAAGAGAGGTTTTGGCCCGGGTAGAGAGCCAACATCTTGTGTTCTTGTTCTTATGGTTTTGGTAGCAGTTTGATGAAGTACACACACATGCATTAATAAGAAGAAGATTAAGCTAACAAGAAAAGTAAAAAGACTTCACAAATTGTTATCTAGTCAAGAAGAATCACATTACATAGTATTGCCCTAGATTCTTCAACACTTTGATCTCGCCAACATTGTGCTCAGATCTCGTGGAGAGATAGAGTTGTTAGTCAAGGCCTTGCTATGTAACAATGTTGGATGATCTGCTGCTAAACAAATGCGTTACCAATCCGACTCTTCTTATGAGAAGTTCTTCACATTGAGAATGACCAAGTACCATTATGAATACCTCCCTAGTTAAGAGGGAGTGTTGAAAAGAGTAACTAGGTTCGGGCTTCATAATGACATGTGTAATTGTGATTTTATGTAATTGATGAAAATAAGAAAAATAAAATTATTATCGTAATGCTTGTCTCATGGGTTTCATGAGTAAGGACTTTTATTTTTAGTGATGGCTCCCATTGTGAGCCATTAGGATTTGTCATCTAGTCATAAAAATCAATTTGAGTCTATATCATGTATGAAGGACCCTTCTTGGGCACATTACATTTTTGTATGAGTCATAAAAAGTATAAGAAGGCCCTCCAAGACCATGACAAAGTCAACTCCTTCAAGTTTGCTTCAAAAGAATAATATAATCTCTCAAATGGACACGTCAGCTCATCCTCTTGTCAAGTCGGCTAATTAACATGGGAAACAACTATAAATAGGAAAGTTTGAATTCCATTTCACCACAGAATTTCAGAGAAGTAATTTCAGTGGTTTGCAGTTCGGTAGAAGGCAAAAAATGGTGTGAAGTACAACGAGGAAGCCTAAAAGATCTTGCTATCACTTGTGCGAAAAAAGAGGAGATAATCTACTGCTATAAGGCTGAGTTCCAAGGTAACTAGATTGAAGTCTTAATGAAAGCCAAGTCAAGCTAGAAGGAGACTCCATCATAAGCAAAGTTTGAAGCAGAAGAAGGTCGAAGTGGAAGAGGAGCCGAGACAGAGGAATGAATACAAGGTTGACTATCATCAAGGGAACTTGTGTCTTGGTCTTGGAGTGGCAAATAGGTCAAGGGTCTTGGTCTTGGTATTTGTCAATTGGAATCTCTATAAGAAGAAGAATTTGTTTGGTTTTTCCTCTCAAGAGTGAGAGGTTTTGGTCTTTGCTGATAGCCTATATTTTGTGTCTCTTGTCTCTTAATGGTTTAAGCATTGGTAGTTGTTTGATGAACAAGAACACTAATAACTTAAGTAAAAGAAGATCCTAATCTAAAGAAGTAAAGAGCACTCACAAGAAGTTACTAATAGAAGAGAAATCACTTTATTGCTATACCCTAGTTTTCTCAACAATAGCAACACCATCCTAACAGGGTTCAAATATGTGAGACCTTGGGGGTACCCAGCCTTCTGCAAGAAAGAACCTTGCGGAGTCAATGCCCAGGACAATTCTCACCTTACTAACAAACAACACTGTGAGTCTAGACCTTCGCAACTGTCCATTTTGCCTTGTCACAGAGCAATTCTTCTTCCAGCTCATTTGGACAGTCATTTATCATGAATATCTTCTCTTTGGCCTCATATGCTAGGAGAGACACACATACAACAATTAGGAAAGCGAACTTTCCTCCTTTTCAAGGCACAAGTTAAGGGAGCACTAAAACCTCTCCTTTTTCCCTTTTACCCTTGTTCAAGGCATCCTGCTACAGTATTTGGCTTTGAAGAGTACATATACCGTTCTTGTCTTTCACATCATAATTTTCTCACTCCTAGAGATTAGATCTTATAGAAAAGATCAATGCTTTTTTGAGGGGAATTTATATAGGAGTGGCCCTTGTGCTCCCAAACTATATTGATACTTTTGTACTTAGCAGTCCCACTGACCTAAATGTGGTTATTTGTTGGACATTAATATAATTAGCTTATCTTATCTCCTGCTTTAAATCAGTTTCTTTAACTTTTTTTATTCTAATAAACCTCATTACGAGCTTAGGGGCTAGTCACTTGTTACTTTAGAGGTTATATAGTCTACATTAACATATTGATAATTGAGAATGATGTTTTCCTATGTCAACATTATATTAGCTTGGTATTAACCTAAGTCACCATGTTCAAGGAACAAAATCCTTGGAAGTTCAAAGTTCATCGAATTTTACTATGTGCCGAACTTATTTGATCAAGTTTGCTAAACATCAAGGTGAACATGAACTCGAACTCACATTGAACATGGACATAGACTTGAACGTAAACAAAATCACATTAAATTGGATGAAATTCGTCTTTGTGTGCAATTAATTCTAGACGGTTAAGAATAAAAAAAATTAAAAGATTAGAACCCTAGTACATCTACACCACACGCTTCCACCTCTTCAACCTCACAACCTTTACAACCAACAACACACTCCTACGAGTCGACCGCTAAGTCTTGATAGTGACGACAAACACAATTGTGATTCGTTGCATAGGACCTTGGACCACCAATGTTATAGCGTCGGCCTTCCGTAACCTCAGTGCTCGACAATGCTCTGTCATAGTGTTCATCAATGTGAATCGTGACTCAAAGTCCAATCTACAATTCTAATGTTCTAGAATCCACTCTACCAACTGTTGAGAAATCTAGGACATTAGTATTAGATGATTTCTCTTCTTTGGTCACTACTTGTGAATGCTTTTTACATGATTTGGTTAGGATCTTCTTTATGTTAGATTCTTAGTGTTCTTCATCAAACAGTAACCAATGCAAGAAAATAAATAGACAAGAGACACAACATGTATGCCATGAGGCAGGGCCAAAACCTCTCACTCTTTGAGAGGAAAACCCACAAAAATTCTTCTTAGAGACTCCAATTGACAAATGCCAAGACCAAGTCCCTTAACCTATTGGCCACTCCATGATCAAGACACGAGTACTCTTCTGCTTCTGTCTTAAAGATTCTTCTTCCACCACTGAGGCTACATCGCTAGAGGCCTTCATCGAGATAGCAATGAGAGAGCTCCGAAATCCATCATTGTAAAGACTTCATCACTATATTGTAGTCATGTCTGAATGCATAATTATTGAGACTATAACTTTAGCACTGGATCCTTCTTCTTGTAGCATTGAGGTTTCTTTGTCTAACACAGTACTTGATCCGAAACATAGTCTTCTTACCTTACGAACAATGGACTCTCCTCAACAACGAGACAATGTCACTTCATTCCCTTAGCCTTCTGCACTAGGCCACTTGAATGGATGTATCCGAATTATTTATTTTCTGAAATCACAGTGAGAGGCCACCAAAATTCTCACTATAGTTTCTCCTTAGACCAAGACTTCTTATTTGCTGTTATTATGATCTCTAGATAAGAGAGATCCAAATTCCCTTATAGAACTCTGGTTCGTATCCTTGTAGCCTTCACCGAGACAGAGGTAACCCAAGACTTTTTTCCTTCTGAATTTCAAAGATATGTGAAGATCCTTTTCTGTCTTCTCCACCGAAATGACTCAGATCTGCGAAGTCTATTCACTGTAATTATGCGAGGAGCCTACCCCCCTTTATATAGTGATTCAACCATATATTAAGCCGACTTGATCATTCGAATAGGTGTGACATTTGGGTGAGCCGACATAAGTTATTTTCTTCATATTGTAGGCCGACATCAAGTCAAGAGGACTATGCTTGTCTTTTGGAGGGCTTTCTAGACACTAGATTGACTCATATACATTTTACATATGCTCAAGAAGAACTCTTCATACATGACATTAATCCTTTGACCTTAATGACAAATCCTAAGGTTCTCAATAGGAGACATCTAAAATAAAATCACTTGTTCATGAAACCCGTGAAGCAAGGCTTATAAAAATAATTTTATTTCGCTTATTATATCATTTACAAAAGTCACAATTACATGTCATTATGAAGACCGAACCTAGTTACACTTTTCAACACTCCCTCTTAACTAGGGAGGTATTCATAATGGTACTTGGTCATTCTTAATCTGAAGAATTTCTCATATGAAGAATTCAGATTTGTATAGCATCATAGCAACCAACATTGTTATATAGAAAGGCCTTGACTAATAACTCCATCTCTCCATAAGATATTGAGCCCAATGCTGGCGAGACCAATTATTTATAGACACACTCATCATTGTCTCTCTAGGAAGGTTCACTCAAGATATGTTCCACAAGAACTATTCTTATCTTGGACTCCCCAGTCCTCAAAGAATATCAATTCTCCATGACTACTCTTACTGTTGGATGCCTTATCTCATCCTCAAAGAATGTCAGATGCCAAATGATTACACAATCCTCCATTCCGTCTTCCTGGGTGAATACTAGAATGACATGTCTATCTCTCCCTTTCCAAACTAGGAGGATTTATTCCATTAAAGGAATGTACTCATTCCTACCACAAAGGAATGTACCTAAGGTTCTTGCTTAGGAATTTTCCCAAGTTTCTTCCAAGTAAGAAACTTCCCTTTCTGACTCCCTCTCAACCAGGGACCTATCACAACTCCTCATGTGGAGATCCTCGTACAATCAGCGGCTTGAAGATCTCCTTTCTTCGATGTCATGAATTTCCTCTTTGTCAAGGAGTCTTTGTTTCTGGGGAACTTCTACATAGGGCACATATCATCCATCACTTTTGTCCATGAGTCAATCATGTCTTCAACTCATCAGAAAGTGATCATAAGATTTTCCATCTAGCTTTGCTTCATGTTATTCTGCTTCCATGCCATATATTTTGGAAGGACATTACATCCTGATTCCTTCTATATGGTTCACTTTGAAGTCATCCACAAATTTCCCTTTGGCAGTCCTACATAAGCCCATCTCGATATTAGTTCAAAAATAAATGAACACTTTAAATCAAAATTACCTTTGTGATGATTTTTCACCATGACATCTTCTTGTAGGTATCAGCATCCTGCATGCAGATTGACACATCTCGCTTTGATATCCATTGTTAAGGGTCTCTATGTTTTTTCCCATTTTCATCAAAGTTTTCACATTCTTCTGGGAGATCTTCTAGTCAAATCTTCTTGGACTTCGGATGTTGAATGCCTTCTACCTTTGTTGCATATTATCACGATCTCTTCCTATCTTTTCACACACTTCATTCCTAGGAGCTTCCAATCAAAGTTCCTCAATTGTAGTCAACCACCTCATACTTCATATGAGGACATATTATGTTGATTTCATCCAGTGCGACTCATGCCTTTCGACATTCTTTCATAGGAGGAGATTCCTTTCTTTTGATCATGCTTCAAAATAAAAGTAGTGATCCTTGTTACTTGCAACCATACAACATGACTTTATAATATTAAATACAAGCATACATAACTTATTTACCTTTACGTCATCTAGGCTTCTTTCAACAACTTCCTTGGTTGAAAAGATCTTCAACCCCTTGATTTGCTTCATCTCTCATGTCATCATACCATCATCCCATGAACTCCACAAGTTGGAGTTCTTGATGAAACACTTGCTTCCATTCTCGATTGGTGAATTCTTCAATGAGGATTCCATCTTGCATATCCTTATTCGGTAGATGTTTCCCTTTTAAACAGATGTATGATTTGACTTGTCCTGAATGCATTCTTCCTTTGATCTTTCAATGAGGTTAGCAAGAGCTATATGCTGCAAAGTTGACTATCAAACATCCTTCATGTTTCCTATGGTGATGTCATGATCTCTTGTTTCTAATGCTTCCATGATGCCACAACGCATCTTATTATTTATTATAGCCATATCCTATAACATAATATTTAGAGCCAATGTCAAGCCCCTTTGTGAGGGAGACTATCTCAGACATATCAGAGATTTCTTACTTCCTCTCTTCTTGGATTTCTTCTTTTTAGCTTCCTCCACTTCTTCGGTGATATGGGTTTCTTCTCTTCTTTTGATATTGTCCCTTTAGGACAATCTTTCCTGTAAAGTCCATAGCCTTTACTTCCATAGCATTGAATCTCAACTATGCTCTTCTTTCTTTCCTGAGGACCAGAATTTTTCCAAACTTCCTTTCCTTCCAGCAAATGTTTGAGTTCTTAACCTTCAACACTTTTGCCTTCAACTTGTCTTCTTCTATCTTGCATAGAAATCACAAGTTGTCGAATGAGGTAACTTTCTTATCCCCATGGATATCTGTTACCTTGATTATCAGTTAGTGCATTATAGATCAATGATGATTATCTTCTTATCATCTCTCCTAGATCTCGTAGTTGAGATCTTATGAAGATATCCCTTCATTCTTTGATACCTTCAACTTTGTGTAGATCAGATCTAATTCATGTGACCTTCTTTACCGCATCTTCAGAGAATATTCTTACGAGTTTATCATATACATCTCTTTGATGTCTCCAATATTGCTATATGAGGGGACCTTTCATAAGAATCCCTTTCCATGAATTCAGAGGAGACATTTCCATTGATATGTTCAATGAATTCACTTTCTTCGAGGACTATATCTATCCTCCTTTTCCATGCAAGGAGTTTTGATGACCCATCCAACTTATAGATTTCCTTGCAAACACGAAGTCATTTTACCAAATTGATTAAAGAATGAAAGATACTTGACAAGTGAAGATCAAATCTTCCACTTGGTCACTTTGATGATGGTCGAAGAAGATATATTTGTTGCTTCCTTGGATGATCTTCTTCAAGGGCAAGGAGAGGAACCTTGCTTGAATGAGAGGGAACTTGCCTCATAGCTTTGAAGATGATAATGCCTTCTTGTTTTCAAGATACTTCAATTACTTTGGTAGTGAATGAGTGTAGATTAGAATTGCTAATAAGGTTTCGACTTTCTTCAAGATGATGTGATCTTCATCTTTAAAGTCCTTCGAGCTACCTTGCTTTGTAGATAACTTGATGAGGGTTTTTGTGGTCTTTTGATGATGATTAGAGGATCCAAAACTTTCGTTGTTGTAGACTGCTTCTTTGATCTAGGGTTTTATCCTTCAATGTAGATCTTGATCTTTTGCTTTGATAACCTTCAACTTGCTTTGATGCCTTTCTTGAAACTCAATCCTTGAATGCCTCTTTGATTAGATGCCCTTCCCTTGAATTCAACACCATAGCTTCAATACCATGTTGAGAAATCTAGAGCATTAGTATTAGACGATCTCTCTTCTTTGGTGACTGCTTGTGAATGATTTTTACATGATTAGGTTAGGATCTTCTTTATGTTGGATTTTTAGTGTTCTTCTTCATCAAACAGTAACTAATGCGAGAACATAAATAGACAAGAGACACAACATGTAGGCTATGAGCCAGGGCCAAAACCTCTCACTCTTTGAGAGAAAAATCCGCACAAATTCTTCTTAGAGATTCCAATTGACGAATGCCAAGACCAAGACCCTTAACCTATTAGCCACTCCATGATCAAGACACAAGTCCTCTTCTGCTTCTGTCTTTTAGACTCTTCTTCCACTGAGGCTACATCACTAGAGGCCTTCACCGAGATAGCAATGAGAGAGCTCCAAAATCCATCGCTGTAAAGACTTCATCATTGTATTGTAATCATGTCTGAATGCATCATTATTGAGACAGTAACTTTAGCACTAGATCCTTCTTCCTATAGCACTGAGGTTTCTTTGTCTAACACAGAACTTGATCTGAAACATAGCCTTCTTATCTTACGAACAGTGGATCCACTCTCCTCAACAACAAGACAATGTCACTTCATTCCCTTAGTCTTCTGCACTAGGCCACTAGAATGGAGGTATCCGAGTTATTTATCTTCTGAAATCATAGTAAGAGGCCACTAAAATTCTCACTGTAGTTTCTCCTTAGACCAATACTTCTTATTTGTTGTTACTGTGATCTCTAAATAAGAGAGACCCGAATTCCCTTACAGAACTATGCTGCGTATCCTTGTAGCCTTCACCGAGACAGAGGTAACCCAAGATTCTTTTCCTTCTTCCGAATTTCAGAGATATGCAAAGATTCTTTTCTGCCTTCTCCAACAAAATGACTCAGATCTGTGAAGTCTATTCACTTATGCGAGGAGCCTAGCCTCCTTTATATAGTGATTCGACCGTATATTAAGACAAACTTGATCATCCAAATAGGTGTGACATTTGGGTGAGCTGACATAAGTTATTTTCTTCATATTTCAGGCCGACATCAAGTCAAGAGGGTTGTGCTTGTCTTTTGGAGGGCTTTCTAGACACTAGATTTAGTCATACATTTTACATACGCTCAAGAAGAGCTCTTCATACATGACATTAATCCTTTGATCTTAATGACAAATCCTATGGCTCTCAATGGGAGCCATCTAAAATAAAATCACTTGTTCATGAAACCCATGAAGCAACGCTTATAAAAATAATTTTATTTCCTTTATTACATCATTTACAAAAATTACAATTACATGTCATTACGAAGACCGAATCTAGTTACACTTTTCAACACCAACGACTGCCCAGTTCCCAATGCCGATGACCACACTCCATCTCTTGTTGTAGAGACTCCACAACCACTAGCCGCAACCAATAGGAGCCATTGCCAAGATTAAACAATATGTGTTTTTGAAACATATGTTTAATGATTAATCATGTTGGCAACTTGGCAATGGGCATGCTATTTTTATTTCTGCCATGTGTTTAAACTTTAATTGAATTTTATTTTACATATATATATTTTCAAATTTCTAGTATGTCAAACTTAATGCCGAACTTTATCACCAAAATTTTAATTGTTGAACTTTGTTCAAACTTCAAATTCGCCGAACTCGAACATGAACACGAACGTGGTCACTTAGGTATTAACTATTAAGTTAAATAGTTTTAGCTTATTCAAAATACTACCATTGATCTCAGATAAACCTCAGAATATTTCTTCTGGATTCAAGGGCTGCACCATTTCTCCCTCCTTTGGTCAATATTTGACGAGTCACCAAGTTTGCTAAATCAAGGCAAAGTAGTTATTCTGACTGTGGAACTTGCCTGTTCTCAAAAGTCAACTGAAGCCTATACTGAACATCAAACAGAGTTAAGATAGAGAAAACAATCCTAGCTCAATTATTATCTCATTGCGTTTTACTAAAATGATGATCCAAGGAAATCGTCGGAAAGAATTTCATTGATATTATGTTATGTAGGTCCTTTTATGCATGCAAGCTTCATGGTTTAATAAATTCATCAATTTTATTAGACATCTGTCTACTGTAATATTTGAACTTTCCACCTAAAGAACAAGCTATAGCTTGAAGACTGTGTTTGTAGCACATTTGAATGTACTTTCAGAAGAGATATTTATTTCCAAGTTTTGACACCCAACTTCTGTCCACTGTAATCTTTGAACTTTCCACCTAAAGAACAAGCTATAGCTTGAAGACAGTGTTTGTAGCACATTTGAATGTACTTTCAGAAGAAGTATTTATTTCCAAGTTTTGATACCCAACTATCATTTCCGTATATATTTCCTGTGAACTTGGTCAGTGCCCATTGGTTTCTGCTCATCAATAGAGGGTGTCAAAACACTCATTGGTAATGGATATAATTATAACCAAATATCTTCTCTGAAAATGATGAGACACCACAATACTGTATGCAATGGAAGCAACATAGAAAATGCTACAAAAAAATGTTTCAAGTATTATGAATATGTGGCATGGTAGTGGTGTTTGCATTTACAATTTATTGAATAGATAAGGGCCAAGAGAAGTGAAACTTTATATAGCTGTTCAGCTACTTTATGGCCATGTGCTTGTAATTAGCTAACTTGTTCTTTATCTTGTTGCTATGACCTAATCAAGAGACTAGGAAAACCAAACATCTTTCCACTGGGATTCATCTCATTATTTAATCAGGGATAGAGATAAAATTCTAAACAAACTTCTAACTGTAATGAAGAGGTTCTGGTGGGTCAATGTATACCTTTCAACTTTCAAGAAATATTATTTTTTAGCTGGCATGCAATATTCAACAAAGGCACATGGAAACTTGAAATTGATAAACCAACTGGCCATACCTCCCATAGAAAGAGTGCATCTCCAAAAGAAAATTCTCTACGGAATAGGACCATCAACATGCGAAATGCAAATATATAGCTCCCACCTCCTAATGCCTCTGCGATTTATAGCAACACCACTTTTAACATTTGATTTTGCATTAACAATTACACAAAATTATAAAAACCCTCTGCCAAATACAATATTGTAATTGAATCAATGACTTCAACTATTAAAAGCCAAATTAAAGAAAAACTAATAGCTATTATGAAATAGAAAATGTAAAGAAAAATACAACTGATTGTTATTTAAATAAAAAGGCGGCCATGTGCTAGTCAGAGGGGTTTATGTGCACAATATCTAACCTTTTCATCAGCAAGCTAAATTGCATTATAAATATCTCTCAGCCTTTTCTGCAATCTTATTTCTAAGAATTAAACAGCGTGTGTATATGTGGATGGTTTATGTTTAAGCTAACCTTTATTTTATTTCTTTAACCTTCTTTCTTTCTATTACTATTTTCTCTATTTATTTTATTTTGTTTGTGAACTAAATAGAACAGGAGAACAATATATCCCCGATGTCCCCCATTCCCCCTTGAATTTCCCTAAAATTTGGGGGTGCTTTCACATGTTCCCCTTGTGCATCTCCCTATTCCTGTGTCCCCCCGACCCAGAACTTGGTGGACATTGGGAAATTCATCTTTCTTACAATATAATACAATATTTACTAACACCATGACAAGTCAAACAACAATAGGATAATAGAGAAGTTAAGCAACATTCTCTAAAAATAGCACAAGAAAGTGGGGTGCCTCCTTTAAATGAGCAATTGGCCATGCCAGGTGCTCCATCAGAAGGTAAAATAATGGCTCAATAGTGCACCCCCCAAGATGCATGAATACAAATACAATAAAATATTCTTGACATGAGAGAGTACTCCATAACCACCAGCCAAAAATAGCAAGTGGTCAACAAGATGCATGAGCAAGTGTGCAAGATAGCAACTAGATGAAGCACTCCACAAGAAAAATTTGGTCAAGCCTCCAACAATTTCCTCAAAATAGAAAGATTCCTAATGAACTCTTTCTCCAATGTGCAACCACCTAAACAAATAATCTCCAATGTAGTTACAATTCCTCAATACTTCTGCGAGGAAATAGTCAACATCAATTATTTGATTAATCACCAACCAAGTCCACATGAGTGCACCTTCCAAAAATGAAAATATCCCAAATGAAGCAAGATGCTCAAGCTATAAACCTTAATCTAGATAAATTAGATAATCTCACTATTGAACAACTAAATCAACCTCAACATGTGTGCACAAGGTTAATGGTCAAATATAACTATAGTCCCCTTCCAATTAGTCATTGATAGATTAAATCACCATGAACATGTGTATCAAAGAGGGGTGCGCTTAAACAAAGTGTTGTACCATGTAAATAAATGACATTCTCCCTAGCAAAACCACCATGAATACAACAAAACATAAAGCTTAACCTAAGGTGTACCACCACTAAAGAATAATTACATCAAAATTAATTATCTAACCTTATAAGAAAGGTTAGATCACCATTAAATCATATGTAAACCCCCCCCCCCCTCCCCCCCCCCCCAACACACACACACAACTCAAGCTTAGGAAATAAAACATCAATGAGGGTACTGACATATAAAACATATTTCCCCCTCAGTGATGTCTAGAAAATGTTACATCATAAAGTTAAATCACCTAGGAAAATCCCACAAAGACAACGTGAATCATCTCACCATAGCAACATCATAATAGGAAACATAAAGAAGTGCTAATCCATCAAAAAGTATGTTCCCCATAACACATGAAGACCAAGTCAAACACCCCATCTTGTTAACACCAATCCACCAAGGCATGAGGAAATATCAATAACAATCTCATGAAAAATCTAGCTCCTACTATCATCATCATCTAACCCCTTGTGGGGCTAGAACCATCATCTTTATCTAAGATGACGATATACACCAAAACAACGTGATGAGATAGTATGCTTCACACCTATCAAAAGTACAACAAAGGGGTGATCAACAAGGAAAACATGTGGGAAGACCACTAAGCAACAAGTACAATCATCCAACTAAGGAGAAGTGAGACTCCCCCAACCAAAAACCTCCATCAAATGATGTGTTACCATTAAAATAAGGGGCTCCATAAAGATGAAGCCCCCCAAGTTGGTCAAGTAGCTCTGAAGTAGCAACAAGTTTCCATCAATATGATGAAAATCACAAAGTGGAACTTCATACAAGGTGAGATGAATAAGTAGCATCTAGCAATGACCATTATGATTGCATAAATGTCCATTTCTGTGAAGCACAGGTTCGCAAACCCGAGGGTGGGGTTCACGAACCCATCCCGTGTTCTCATCCCCACGAATCGAGGGTGCACCCCAAATGAACCCAGAAGAACCGGGTCCACGAAAACCAAGACTTGGGTTCGTTTCTCTATTTGGGTGCGTCGAACCTCAATAACAGGTGTGTGGAACCCCAAAAAAGGGTTAAAACTTAAAAATCATGCCGACGAGTCACCCTAATTTGCTTTTCATTTTCTTTACTCGACAGTTCGACAACACTTGCTTTTAGATGGTTGCGCATTTGCATTTGCTGGTGTCCGACAAGTTCACTGGTGTGTTCGAGGCACAAGGGTTACCATTTTTTCCACAAAGATGCAACTGTGTAAGGGTTACCTGCTAGGCAAACAATGACACAAGGGTTATCACTTATCCTGTGCTTCACAAGTAGTTCCTACTACTAGCAGCTCTAAAAAATTTTATTCAAAAAGTTTATGTTTAGTAATGACCATCATTTATTACATAAAACAATTAAGGTTGGGTTCACAACCTCAATCACATTATTCAACTTGTCCAAATTCGACCATTTAACAATTGAGATAAGAAGGGGGCACAACCCCAAAACTAAACTTTTGTGCTAGAAATTCATAAGCGATATGGCTGAAGGAAAGCTACAACCTTAACAACCCTTCTGAGTAAGATGAATATAAATTATGTCTATCAAGTGAAGAGAGAGAATGGGTTTGAATATATAATTTATCTTCATCATACCATTAATTAGAGAAACCTAAAATATTATGTCAAATATATACAGAAAATAGGTTTATAAAGTCATGAAGTAGTGGAAATTATTTTTTGATTTTTCCTTGGAGACTTGTTTAATTTGTTGTCTTCAAACAGGTGAGCCAAACCCCAAGCTAAAAATCACTTGCCAACAAATTTCTCCTTTTATTCCTCACAACTACAAAGAGAGTAGTTTACTAGTAGTTGTATTCTCTTACACGACGAGTGACCATCCATTCTTATTGAGACATCTAAGTATAGCCAACTTTCAAAAATTTGAAATATCTTCCCATGCTAATTTAGTGTAATTGACAGAATACAAAGTTAAAAACTCTGAAAACTATGAAAAATATTTGTACTTGTAGCTTCTTGTTGTCAAAGTATCCATTAACCTCTGTTAACAAAAATATTACTTCTAAACTTTCTTAAACATATTGTCTTCCAAAATTTCCAAAATAAAAAATGTCTTCATCAAATCCATAATATCCACTCTGGAAATATGTGGAAAGGCAAAAACCTCCAAAGGGTGTTAGGTGGGAGAGGAATGGGAAGGTGGGGGCGGTCGGGGGCAACAACAGTTAAATGAAATTTCTGTCAGCTTGCATGGAAAGGGAGCTATACTAGAGTTAAAGCTCATTTCATGAAGATACCAAGGAAGGGTGTTGATGCTTGCACTGGAGATCCAGATGATCCCACTAGACTCCCTAGTGCACAAAGAGAGCAACGAAGGGCTGATTGTACGACAGGCAAGGCAATCTCCAAGCCATGTTGTAATGTTGATGAAAATGATGGCTCCAATGAGGAAGAATTACCATCTAATAATGAAGTTCAAATTGGTGATGAGCATGTGCCATCCAGGGCATCAAAAAGAACTACCAGTGATGCATGCAAGGAGCCTAAACTTGGTGGCCTTTATGACATGTTTGATGTGAAAGGTAGAGAGGGTGTTGATCTTGCATTAGCAAGATTTTTGTTGCATGTGGCAATCCTTTCAATGCATGGAAAGGGAGCTATACTAGAGTTAAAGCTCATTTCATGAAGATACCAAGGAAGGGTGTTGATGCTTGCACTGGAGACCTAGATGATCCCACTAGACTCCTTAGCGCACAAAAAGAGAAACGAAGGGTTGATGGTATGACAGACAAGGCAATCTCCAAGCCATGCTGTAATGTTGATGAAAATGATGGCTCAAGGATGAAGATTTACCATCTGATAATGAAGTTCAAATTGGTGATGAGCATGTGCCATCCAGAGCATCAAAAAGAACTACCAATCATGCATGCAAGAAGCCTAAAGTTGGTGGCCTTTATGACATGTTTGATGTGAAAGGTAGGGAGGGTGTTGATCTTGTAATAGCAAGATTTTTTCTTGCATGTGGCATTCTTTTCAATGCATGGAAAGGGAGCTACACTAGAGTTAAAGCTCATTTCATGAAGATACCAAGGAAGGGTGTTGATGCTTTCACTGGAAACCTAGATGATCCCACTAGACTCCCTAGCGCACAAAGAGAGCGATAAGCGCTGATGGTACAATAGGCAAGGCAATCTCCAAGCCATGTTGTAATGTTGATGAAAATGATGGCTCCAATGAGGAAAACTTACCATTTGATAATGAAGTTCAAATTGGTGGTGAGCATGTGTGATGCCAGCCTAAGCTGACAATACCTGCATTATGCAAATAAAATTGCATGTCACTGGTTCCAAGAATTAATCACCTGATCCATGGTGAAAATACCCTATAACCCAAGTTTAACTCTCTTAAGTAAATGTTTAAGCGGAAAAGTTTTACTTAGTTATCTAAGGTCTAAACCTTGGATAAATCTTTAACTATCCAACAGTTAAACTTTAATAAACTCTTTGAGCAGAACCTTATAACCCTTCATAAACTTTGCTTAACTCTTATTGCTCCCACATATTAACAATACCATAGTCTTTGGTTAAAAGCCCGACTTAAGCCAAATTCATTAATTCCACTTTATTTCTATTAAAATCCTCATATAATAGAAATACACATAAACTACACTTAACCTTACCTTTCCGTCTTTCCACAAGCCTTTACACACATATTGAGGCTCTCCTTATCGCATTCAACCTCCACCGTCGAATTCGCTACTTCCGATCAACGACTATCGCGCGATATCCAACCTTAACTCATTCACATGCCGGAACTCAAAGAAGTTAAACTTCTTTGAATAACTCATCAGGTCCGCTAGGAATATTAACCTGTGCGCACTTTTCTGCACGATTACTGTCCAATTAGTCACCGAATGAATGGTCTAGATTGTCGGAACTCGACGAGGTCTTAACCTTGTTGTATAAACCCTCATCGCGTCCAAATTCCACATTAACCTCCATGCATATTTGCATGTGATATCTGTCTGATCAATCACCCAATGGACGACTGTGATCTATCCAGACTTCAACTGGATTTAGTCACAATTCATAACTTTCTCGGGTCCATTTTTTATTACCGCTTACGGCTTTGAGGCCGCACAAGAAACCACTTCCGTCTTTTCAAGACCGCTCCGTCCTTCTACTGACACATGGCTTAATCTTTGCCGCTCAACTTCTTTACTTTATTCTATGCGATTTAATCCTGACCGTCTATTTCCATCACTCTAGTTCATTGATACGAATGATCCAACGGTTGTGCTCTGCTGCTACGTTCTTTTGACTATATTGTGTAATAGTCCATTTGTTTGGGTTTCTGCATGTGTATGTGACTTCGCCTTCCGGTCTTCAACTATTCTGATTCGATCTTCAGCTTCGTTCTTTATTCCTTCGCTCTTCTACGCTCCCGCTGCGTAACTCCTTAGGTTTAAAGAACCTTACAGTATACCTTCACTGTAACGTTAAAGTTTCCTCCAACACTGTTTGCCTGTAAGCCTGATACACTCTTCCCCACACTTGATCTCTGGTTCTGCACACCTACAACCTTATGTTATGTAGAATTACTTCTAATTCACACACAATCTATGATTTCATCAATCAACACACATCACACACTCAGGAATCAAAATCTCTGTGTATATATAAACAAATAATTACATCATGAGTCTTTGTCTCTCTCTGGCCTGATTTTCTTATCAGTGGCCTTGTTTCCCTATCTGCCTGTAGGCTTACAATCAAACCTATCTAACTCACGAACTAATTCCTAGTTAGCTAACCTTTTTCTATGCCTTTTAGGCTTACATTTATACAAAAGGATTCTATAACCAATTCTTGGTTTAGATCCATAACCTTCTCAACAAAATCCTAAAATCTCTTCTTATCTCTAAAGATCCTCTCTAATCCACAAAATCATCAACTAATTCCTAATCTAAGCTTTTATAATTGATTCCCAAATCTCTCAATCTCTATGAACTCTCAACTATCCTAATTCTCTCATGTTCTCCAACATTCGAGAACATTTACAAATATGTCTCACAATGCTTAATTAATCCCTATTCTAGTTTCTCTCATTAAAATCACTCAAAACCTTAATAATTTCATTAATTTAATACATAGGAAACCAATTTCCTTGAAAACACAAGGCCCCCTATGTCTACTAAAATACAAGGAAATTTCTGAGCCGAATGCTCCTGCATCAGACTCTCAAGGTTGAAATACTCATGATCTCCTGATCATGTGCTTTTGATCTGTGTCCTCCTGGATCCCATACTTTGTTCTGTAGTCTATCTTTGGTTGTTGTTGTTGTCTGTTGTTGTTCTCCAGGTCTCCACACTTTATGCTGCGTTGCCCCACTAGCTATGCTCTTACAATTTGCTATTGTCTTTTTCTTGTTGCTGCTTTGCTTTCCTTCTAGTGTCTTCTCCCTTTGAGACACTTTTCTCATCAATTCAATTTCTATGTCCAACTCATTTCTTTGTTGGACCTTTTCCTCTTCTTCTCTTACATATCCTTTGCAATCTCCATCAGGTTCTTTCTTCCCTACTGGTGCTTTTGCCATTTCTCCAGTAGCTCCAATTCTTTCTCCCATTCAATGATCCTTTGATGAGAGTTTAGTCCTTCTTCTTTATTCACTACCTCAACAACTTCCCTAGTTATCTCCATTGTGCCTATCATGATGATGGAATGATGATCCTTTGCTATGTTTTCAGCTAACATAGTCTCTTCTTCAAGTTTGCCTTTAATCTTCTGCTAGTTACCTTCACTTTGTAGTTGCTGGATCCTTACTGCCACCCTTACATCCTTACCCTCTTGTTGCTTCTGAACTTCCATTTCATCTCCAAATAGACTTTGTTCAATTTCTTCGATCACAACATCACACTCATTCATTATATTCATTGTTCCTGCAAACAAACTATTGGTTTGTGAATTAAAACACTCTTCTGTCTCCATGTCTTTTAGAGTCTCTCTGTTACTGTCAAGTATTGCTGTAACCATTTCTTTTCTATTGCCATTTCCTCCTAGTAAGTTCTCCAACAATTCAATTTCCTCTTTACATTTAGCAAGTGTTTTATCACCATGCTCTTCATTTCCGGCTTCATCCTTTACATGGTCACTATTGCCCAATGATTCAATTAGAATGCCTCCCATAGACGATTCTGTCTCATTCATCTTCACCGAAATAAGTTCCTGTTCTCTCCTTATGTTTCCAAAAATCAATACATCCTCAACTCCATCCTGTGTAACAGTGTTTGAGAACTATCCTTCTTCAACACTTATAATCCTGTATTCATACAACAATTGTCAGTTTAAAAAATGTAAGGCTCAACAGCCTCAACTAATGTTTCACATATCAGCTCTTCAGGCTGATCTTCATCTCCTTCTTCCATAAGGAGTTGTCCTTGTTTTGTAACAGCTCCAAATATCAATTCATCAATAATTTTCTTCTACTGCAACAATTCAATATTTTCCTCATTCAAGAGGCATTCTCCATCATACTCTACTCTAGAATACTTATCTTCTGAGAAGTACTCTTCATCCTCTGTTAGCACATTAGTACGCTGATCCAAGTTCTCCTCTAAACTCTGGTAACTTTTATCAATTTTTAT
This sequence comes from Pinus tabuliformis, assembly GCA_031772625.1. Lineage (NCBI taxonomy): Eukaryota > Viridiplantae > Streptophyta > Pinopsida > Pinales > Pinaceae > Pinus > Pinus tabuliformis. Next base: position 1,183,338,633 of record CM062817.1, on the reverse strand, counting down.
GACAGCTTCATAAGACTGCCAATCCTCTGTAAAACCTGCAAACACACCAAAACTATTAGATTCAAAAGTATAAGGCTTTATAGCTTCTTCTGCTACCCTTGTCCACATTTCCTCATCCTGCTTTGAACAATCCCAATAGTTCACTGATCTCCATTCTTCATCTTCCTCCAGAACTTCACCCTGTTCTGCTTCACAAATAGAAACTTCCATTTTCAACTCAACTTCTTTGTGTTTTTCCACCAGCCACTTCACTTGCCTCTGCTGTAGCCTTCTCTATAATTTATGCCACTTCACTGCCTTTTTCCTCAAGACCCAACCTTGTTTTTGGCTTTCCTCTAGTAGAATACTTAATGCATCAAGTTGTTCTTTTAACTCTGCAATCTCCTTGTCACGCTCCTCTTGACTCATTCTTTTGCCATTTGCCTTGGCACCTTTCTTTCTTCTGTTGTGGCTTCTCTCTAAACCCCTTCTACCTTTGTTATGACTATTAGTAGTCATCTCCTTCTCTATTTTCATGAGTTCCTCACTCATTTACTATGAGTTGCACTAAAGCCTCTACAACAACAAGTCCTCCCTGCTACCACTTACCTCACCAAGCTTTTCTTTGTACTTGATCTTTGGCAAGCACTTGGTTCTCTATCTCTGGAACCTCTTTTGAGCACTTCTCTTTGCTCCTTCTAGGCTTCAACTCATCTGCACCTTTTAAGAACACAACTGTCCTCTTTATCCAATCTTTATTAGAATTCTTCAAGGTTCTGCCACATTCTGCTTTCATTCAGAAACTCTTACCAGCTTCCTTCATCCCTTAGCAATTCTACCCACATCCTCTATGGAATTTCCTTTATGATCTTCCTATGAGTTGCAACAATACCTCTGCAGTAACAAGTCCCCTTCTTGCTACACATGCCTCACTAAGCTTCTCTCCTCTGAGCTCAGTCTTTTAGCATCTCTGTGGTTCTTTCCTTTGGAACCATTTGAGCACTCCTTGCTCTTGGTTGCAGCAATCTTCTCACCTTCTTATGCCACTACTTGTGAGACAATATAAAGACCACAAACTCTCCAATCTTCAAACAAAATTAAAACAAGAACATATCATCTCACCTTCAAGACCTCTGCATGATCTTGTTCTGCCATTCACCTGCACTTTGGATGGATTGTTCTCTGTTTCTTTGCATCTGCAAATTCTGCTACACTTTATCTCTGTGTGCCTATTGTTTGTCAGATTTAAAATTTGATCTCCTCTTGCCTGCTTTCATCACCACTCACCTGTATACTCACCTTCAAAACATAACTTTTACAACAAAGTTCTCTCTAAGAATTATTCCACACAGAATTTCCGTCTTCAACTCTGATACCAATTGATGCCAACCTAAGTTGATAATACCCACATTATGCAAATAAAATTGCATGTAACTGGTCCCAGGAATTAATCACCTAATCCATGGTGAAAACCCCCTATAACCCAAGTTTAACTCTCTTAAGTAAATGTTTAAGCGGAAACATTTTACTTAGTTATCCAAGGTCTAAACCTTGGATAAATCTTTAACTATCCAACGGTTAAACTTTAATAAATTCTTTGAGCGGAACCTTATAACCCTTCATAAACTTTGCTTAGCTCTTATTGCTCACGCATATTAACCATACAATAGTCTTTGGTTAAAAACCCAACTTAAGCCAAATTCATTAGTTCCGCTTTATTTCTATTATAACCCTCATATAATAGAAATACACATAAACCGCACTTAACCTTACCTTTCCATCTTTCCACGAGTCTTTGCACACATATCAAGGCTCTCCTTATCGCGTTCAACCTCCATCGTTGATTTCGCTCCTTTAGATCAACGGCTATCGTGTGATCTCCAACCTTAACCCATTCACCCGCCAGAACTCAAAGAAGTTAAACTTCTTTGAATAACTCATTGGGTCCGCCAGGAATATTAACCTACGCGCACTTTTCCGCGCGATTACCGTCCGATTAGTCATCGAATGAATGGTCTAGATTGTCGGAACTCAACGAGGTCTTAACCTTGTTGTATAAACCCTCATCACGTCTGAATTCCAAATTAACCTCCATGCGTATTTGCACGCGATATCCATCCTATCAATCACCCAACAGACAACTGTGATCTATCCAGACTTCAACTAGATTTAATCACAGTTCATAACTTTCTTGGGTCCATTTTTTTAATATCGCTTACGACTTTGAGGCCGCGTGAGAAACCACTTCCGTCTTTTCAAGACCGCTCCATCCTTCTGCTGACACATGGCTTAATCTCTGCCGCTCAACTTCTTTACTTTATTCTATGCGATTTAATCCTGACCGTCTATTTCCATCACTCTAGTTCGTTGATACGAATGATCCAACGATTGTGCTCTGCTGCTACGTTCTTTTGACTATATTGTGTAATAGTCCATTTGTTTGGGTTTCTGCCTATGTATGTGACTTCGCCTTCCGGTCTTCAACTATTCTGATTCGGTCTTCAACTTTGTTCTTTATTCCTTCGCTCCTCTACGCTTCCGCTGCGTAACTCCTTAGGTTTAAAGAACCTTACAGTATACCTTCACTATAATGTTAAAGTTTCCTCCAACATTGTCTGCGTGTAAACCCGATACACTCTTCCCCGCACTTGATCTCTGGTTCTGCACACCTGCAACCTTATGTTATGTAGAATTACTTCTAATTCACACACAATCTATGATTTCATCAATCAACACACATCACACACTCAGTTATCGAAATCTCTATGTATATATAAACAAATAATTACATCATGAGTCTCTGTCTCTCTCTGGCCTAATTTTCTTATCAATGGCCTTATTTCCCTATTTTCCCGTAGGCTTACAATCAAACCTATCTAACTCTCGAACTAATTCCTAGTTAGCTAACCTTTTCCTATGCCTTTTAGGCTTACATTTATACAAAAGGATTCTATAACCAATTCTTGGTTTAGATCCATAACCTTTTCAACAAAACCCTAAAATCTCTTCTTATCTCTAAGGATCCTCTCTAATCCACAAAATCATCAACTAATTCCTAATCTAAGCTTTTACAATTGATTCCCAAATCTGTCAATCTCTAAGAACTCTCAACTATCCTAATTCTCTCATGTTCTCCAACATTCGAGAACATTTACAAATATGTCTCACAATGCTTAATTAATCCCTATTATAGTTTCTCCCATTAAAATCACTCAAAACCTTAATAATTTCATTAATTTAATACATAGGAAACCAACTTCCTTGAAAACACAAGACCCCCTATGTCTACTAAAATACAAGGAAATTTTTGAGCTGAATGCTCCTACATCAATGTGCTATCCAAAGCATCAAAAAAACACTACCAGTCATGAATGCAAGAAGCCTAAACTTGGTGGCCTTTATGACATGTTTGATGTGAAAGATAGAGAGGGTGTTGATCTTGCAATAGCAAGATTTTTTCTTGCATGTGGCATTCCTTTCAATGCATAGAAAGAGAGTTATACTAGAGTTAAAGCTCATTTCATGAAGATACCAAGGAAGGGATTTGATGCTTGCACTTGAGACTCAGGTGATCCGACTAGACTCCTTGGTGCACAAAGAGAGCAACAATCTCCACGCCATGTAGTAATGTTGATGAAAATGATGGCTCCAATGAGGAAGAATTACCATCTGATAATGAAGTTCAAATTGGTGATGAGCATGTGCCATCTAGAGCATAAAAAAGAACTACCAGTCATGGACACAAGAAGCTTAAACTTGTTGGCCTTTATGACATGTTTGATGTGAATGGTAGGGAGGGTGTTGATCTTGCAATAGCAAGATTTTTTCTTGCATGTGGCATTCTTTTCAATGCAGCCCGTTCATCCTATTTTGATCAAATGGTCCACACTATTAATGATGGACCTCTGGTGTATAACGCACCTAGTTATGTGAAGCTTTGAACTGTGTTGGTGGACAAGGAGAAAGCATGTCTTGAGAAGATGATGTCGACATTGAAGGCATCTTGGAGTGTAGATGGATGCTCCATTGTTATGGACAACTATGTCACATGGTTTGGGTTCGAATTTAAGTTCGGAAACAATTACATTCGATTCGAATTCATATTTTTCGATGAGGTTCGTATGAGGTTCAACATTAGTTTCAATTATATATATATATATATATATATATATATATATATATGACATAAAATAATAAAAAATCAAAATCAATCAATACAACTATATGAGTAGCAGTGAGCACCCATGAGCCACAAATCACGACCACTATTAACTTCACGCTCCAGGCGGCGGGGACAAGCAACGTCTAGAAATTGAATTCAGGAAATTGCAGAGAATACAACACACAGCGACAACACTGAGCACAATAGAGCGAGTACACTCAGACTGAAGTTGGATTGTGAAAATCTATCGACAACCATGGTAAATAAAGCCAAACCAGTGTCCACTGCGGGAAACTAATTGGTGGGAAGCGGAACAAGAGAAAACCATGTGTTGTCGATGGTTTTTCTCATAAACCTTAAAACAACTGACAAAAACCACCCGAAATCTAACCTCGAACCCCCAAAAAAAATTAAAAAAATTAAAAAATTGGGCTTCAGGTTCGTCTTTAGGTTCGCCTTCAGGTTTGAATTTGTTGAGGTTCGAATTTGAAGTTCGACTATCAGGTTCGAATTCGTTGAGGTTTGAATTTGAGGTTCAACTATGAGGTTTGTTGAACTTGAACGAATTTGAATTTTTTTTGGGTTCGCAATTTTTGTCAGTTTGCATGGAAAGGGAGTTATACTAGAGTTAAAACTCATTTCATGAAGATACCAAGGAAGGGTGTTGATGTTTGCACTAGAGACCCAGATGATCCCACTAAACTCCCTAGCACACAAAGAGAGCAATGAAGGGCTGATGGTACGGCAGGCAAGGCAATCTCCAAGCCATGTTGTAATGTTGATGAAAATGATGGCTTCAATAAAGAAGAATTACCATCTAATAATGAAGTTCAAATTGGTGATAAGCATGTGCCATCCAGAGCATCAAAAAGAACTACAAGTCATGCAAGCAAGAAGGCTAAACTTGGTGGCCTTTATGACATGTTTGATGTGAAAGGTAGGGAGGGTGTTGATCTTACATTAGCAAGACTTTTTCTTGCATGTGGCATTCTTTTCAATGCATGGAAAGGGAGTTATACTAGAGTTAAAGCTCATTTCATGAAGATACCAAGGAACGGTGTTGATGCTTGCATTCGAGACCCAGATGATCCTACTAGACTCCCTAGTGCACAAGAGAGCAATGAAGGGTTGATGGTACGATAGACAAGGCAATCTCCAAGGCATGCTATAATGTTGATGAAAATGATGGCTCCAATGATGAAGAATTATCATCTGATAATGAAGTTCAAATTGGTGATGAGCATGTGCCATCTAGAGCATCAAAAAGAACTACCAATCATGCACGCAAGAAGCCTAAAGTTGGTGGCCTTTATGACATGTTTGATGTGAAAGGTAGGGAGGGTGTTGATCTTGCAATAGCAAGATTTTTTTCTTGCATGTGGCATTCTTTTCAATGCATGGAAAGCGAGCTATACTAGAGTTAAATCTCATTTCATGAAAATACCAAGGAAGGGTGTTGATGCTTGCACTGGAGACCTAGATGATCCCACTAGACTCCTTAGAGCACAAAGAGAGCAATGAAGCGCTAATGGTACAACAAGCAAAGAAATCTCCAAGCTAGGTTCTAATGTTGATGAAAATGATGGCTCCAATGAGGAAAAATTACCATTTGATAATGAAGTTCAAATTGGTGATGAGCATGTGCCCTCCAGAGCATAAAAAGGAACTACTAGTCATGAATGCAAAAAGCTTAAACTTGGTGGCTTTTATGATCTGTTTGATGTGAAAGGTAGGGAGGGTGTTGATGCTTGCACTGGAGACCTAGATGATCCCACTAGACTCCCTAGTGCACAAAGAGAGCAATGAAGCGCTTATAGTACAACAGGCAAGGCAATCAATACAAATATATGAGTAGCAGTGAGCACCCACGAGCCACAAATCACAACCACTATTAACTTCACGCTCCAAGCGACTGAGACAAGCAACGTCTAGAAATTGAATTCAAGAAATTGCAGAGAATACAACACGTAGCGGCAACACTGAGCACAATAGAGCGAGTACACTCAAACTGAAGTTGGATTGTGAAAATCTATTGACAACCATGGTAAATAAATCCAAACCAGTGTCCACCACAAGAAACTAATTGGTGGGAAGCAGAGCAAGAGAAAACCATGTGCTGCCGATGGTTTTTCTCATAAACCTTAAAACAATTGACAAAAATCACCCAAAATCTAACCTCGAACCCCAAAAAAAATTGGGCTTCAGGTTCGTCTTTAGGTTCTCCTTCAGGTTTGAATTCGTTGAGGTTCGAATTTGAAGTTTGACTATCAGGTTCGAATTCATTGAAGTTTGAATTTGAGGTTCAACTATGAGGTCCGCCGAACTTGAACGAATTTGATTTTTTTTTTGTTGGATTCGTCGAATTTCGAACCTTAAGGTTCAAATTCGGTGAACCCTGCGACATAGATGGACAATTGGACTGATTGTTGAAATTGTCCGTTAATTCACATCATCGTCTCATCCATTTTGATCCATATTTTCTAAAGGCCATTGATTGTTCTGGTCAAGAAAATAAAACTTTGATCTTGAAAGACCAATTATGTGAAGCCATTGCTAAGGTGGTATTGAAGGAAGTGTAACTAGGTTCGGTCTTCATAAATGTACTATTGATATTTGTATTGATTCAAGAAAAGAAATATTATTTTTATAATATATTTTAGTGAGTTTCTTTCTCATTGAAGTAGGTCTAGCACATGTTAAAGTGCTATAGGTGAGTCAAATAGTCAAGAGAAAATATTGAAGGCCTTAAGGGCATGTTACACCATGTATGAATATGTACTACAGTGAAAGGGAAAACCTCTAAGCAAAGTCAAGTCTACTCCTATGCAATGGCACCTTCAAGAAGCTCCTTCAAGCATGCTACACCACCATGGAAACTATTCGCAAACAACCCTCAAAGTCGGCCTACAAACAATCAATCAAGTTGGCCTATAGGTCAGCCTAAATCGAGGGACAATCCTCTATTTATAGAGGTTTTCCACTCCAATTAGAATGCACTACTTGAGCTTTGAAATCTGTAAGTGCAAGAGGACAAGAAGAACAAAGAAAGCCAAGGGAAAAGGTCTACTAGGGCAACGAGGTAAGGAGGAAGAACAACGAAGTCTAAAGGACTGTCTCTAGGGTAAACTAACAGCCACACGTGCGAAAGGGGAAGGGTCTGCCTGCGGCCATAGTAGCAAAAAATTACAGTTCACCATAACTCATAGTTTTGGGTGCAAACTAGGCCTAGTAGGCCTCCTACTCCAGCGTGGAAGAAAGACACTCAAGCAAAGGAGAGAAGAGCATAACACCTAGTAATCCTCCCACACGTGCGAGAAACTAGGGCAACAGAACAACAACACTGTCATACACTTATATCTCAATAAGGATCTCGATTGGTCAACATTGAAGTCTACTTGTGCAAGGGATAGAAGAGGAACACCTCACCTAGAAGACTCACTCAAAGAAGGTCTATCTCTAGACAAGATTCATAGTAAGAGAACGAAGTGCCAGAAGAAGGAGGACAAAGTGCCGGAGAACAAAGTGCCGGAAGAAGTGTCGGGGAATAAGGTGTAGAAAGAAGGAAGGACTTGACTTATGCTTGGAGGATCTCTTAGTCAAGGGTCTAGGGTTTGGCATTGATCAATAGAAGCTTCAATAAGAGAAATTCACTAAAGGGTTTTCCTCTCAAGAGAAGAGAGGTTTTGGCCCTGGCAGAGAGCCAACATCTTGTGTTCTTGTTCTTATGTTTTGGTAGCAGTTTGATGAAGTACACACACATGCATTAATAATAATAAGAAGAAGATTAAGCTAACAAGAAAAGTAAAAAGACTCCACAAATTGTTATCAAGTAACGAAGAATCACACTACACTACTTTGCCCTAGATTTTTCAACATGGTATCAGAGCTAAGGTGACACATCAAGGAAAAGGCAACTCAAGAACACTCATCAAGGAGAAGCATCTACAAAGATGAAGCATCAAGCCTAGAAGTCTAAATCACTCAAGAAAAAGAAGGCTACACAATCCATCATTCATCAAGGAGGTCTACAAAGCTAGAAGAAGAGCCTTACATAAAGGGATTTACAAAGAAGAGCAGATTGAAGTAGGACCTACATCAAGCTACAAGTCTTCAAGCAAATCTCATCATCAAGCAAGTCCACTTGGAGAAGGCAACTTGAAGAACTTCAAGATCTAGGGAAGACAAGCCATCAAGTCTTCAAGGAGGAAGCAAATCCATTACATCTCAAAATCTATCAAGTACATGTCCCCTTCTGAATATACATCAATGTCTTTTTGGAAGGAAAGCAATAAATTGGTAGGAACTAATAAGTTTTTTGCATTAAAGAAGAGGACTAATCTACTAATCAAGGAGAATGAACTCCTAGAGCATATCAAAGGGAATATCACTATCCCTGCTAAGGAACAAACTAAAGCCTTAACCAAGTACAATAAGGATGAAACAAGAGCTCAAAGGATTCTGATAGAATCAATCAAAGACTCTATCATTCCTTATGTCTCCAATTTGAGGCATCAAAAGAAATTTATGATAAGCTAGTAGAGCTATTCTCGGTATCCACAACCAGAGAAGTAATATCTCTGAGGAATGAATTGTACAAGATGAAGATAACAAAAGAAGGAATAACTCCCTACTTCATGAAAATCTTTGAAATGATAGATCAATTTCAAGAGCTTGGAGAAGTCATGTCTGATAGAGAGATGACAACTGTAGTACTCAATGTTTTACCTGAGGATTAGGGAAACTTCACATCAAGCATATATTCCAAGAAGGAAGCAACCACTCTCAACGAAATGTGGTCTCTATGCAGGATAGAGGAAACCAGACTTAAGGCAAAAGAAGATGTGGGATCAAAGGAGCAAGCATTTGCTACCATGGCCAAAAAAAGGGTAAATTTGGCAAGTATGGTCCATGAAGAACAAACAACAAAGACATGTCCAAGATCCAATGGTTTGGATGCCAAAAATATGGACATTACAAAAGGAATTTTCCTAAGCTTAAGAAGGACAACAACAAAAGAAAGCAGGAAGAAGCTCACATAACTCAAGAGATGAAAGAAGAAGGAAAGAAGAAAAAGAAGGAAGATCCTCCAGATCTCTACTATGACTAGGTCAAACTCTTTACTTCTAGACTTTTTTCAAAGTTTTGAGTAGTATAGGAGCATGTAATAATAAATTAAAATTGCATGGCTAGAAACATCCTCTAGAATCTAGCAGCATGATGTACATAGAGTTCTAGATACTCGTGTAGATGTAGCATTTATGATAAGAACAAAAATGCATAAGTAGAAATATCTTATAGAATATAGGAGCATGGTAGATATATCTCAAGATATTCATGAAGAAAAAACATGCCTAGTATAGGACCTCATCCATGATGAAAGAAATATTGATCATGATTAAGAATCTTAGAAGGCCTCCATCATCAAAAGAAAAGAAACATTTGCAAGGTAAGGGTCTTTAAGATCCTATAATGGAATCTTCAAAAGAAAGTTCATGGACCAAAGCAGATGTCTCATTGGGAATCCCATTCATGGGATTCAAGAAAAGGATGATATGCAGGGAAGCTAAGATCAAGCAAGAAGGGCCACACCAAATCATAATCAAAGCAGAATCAAGATGAGGTATGTATGCATCAAAGTTTAGTCATGTTATCATTTGTACATTATTGAGTCATGGGATAGTTCTATAACATGATCAAGCATGAAAGAATCTCTTTCACCAAGAGTATGCTCGAAGGCATGTACCACAATGCAATGAAGGTCAACAAAAGAATATGCTCACATAAGGAGCATAAGGTTGTTGATTAAAAAGCAAGAAGAAAGGTTGACAAGTCCAAAAAGCAAGCAATGAAGGAATGCCCTCACAAGAAGCATTAGATGGTTGACCTATCCATCTGAGAAGAAGCAAATGAAGACAGAAATCAAGCATGTGAAGAACACCATGATCACCGAGAATCTCTATCTGACAAAATGCCTTGAAGATATCTCCCGAAAGAAGGAAGGACAACTCTGATAAAGGAAGAAAGGACCCTTGATACCTATGAAGGCCTTGGAGATATAAAGGATGCAGATAACTAGTTCTACTCTACAAAGATGTTGTGATGAAGAGACCATCCAACTAAAGGCAATGTTGAAGAAATATCAGGATGAAATCATGATCGGCTACTAGGTCAAAGCATGTAAACAAGCAAGTACAACCCAGCATCCATGAGAAGAATTTTTCAAAGCATGGACAAGATGACAAAGGAGTAGCCAAGACGACAAGAAAACCTGATGTATGACATGGAAGCCACTTTCCTCGAAGGAAGCAATGACATGACAAACCAGGGAGGAAAGTGATCGATGGATGGTGCCCTACCTAGAAGAAGTTCAAACAAAGACTTCATGACATCAAGAAAGGAAGGAGATCAAGCAACTGAAGGACCCACGAAGAAGAAGTTGCTGATGAAGGAAGGAGTCCCTAGTTAAGAGGGAGCTCTGACAAGTTCCTGATCAAGAGGTAGTTTTGGATCACCGCTAATTATAAAGGAGTGGCAATTGTGTTTTCCATTTGATGGGTCATTCACTAGACTAGGACTAACAACCGTAAGTCTAGACGAAGGTCATGAATGGAAATGTAGACACAAGATAGACACTACATTCTTGTCCTCAATTGGGAAGAAAGAATGGGAGGATTGGGTAATCATCTGGCATCCGATACTCTTTGAGGATGTGTAGGGCATCCAAGATAAGAGTAGGCAAGAGGATCGATATTCTTTGAAGGCTCGGAACCCAAGATAAGAATAGTCCTAGAAGGTCATACTCAGTGAACACCCGGGGGGGTATATACCTTAAGAGACAATGATGAAGGTGTCTATAAATCATTGGTCTTGCCAGCATTGTAGCTCATGGTCTCGTAAAGAGATGCAGTTGTTAGTCAAGGACTTGCATTATGCCAATGCTGATGGATATGATGCTATAACAGATGGATTGCTAATCCAGTTTCTCTTATGTGAATTCTTCAAGATTGATAATAGCCAAACACCTTGTAATGTTGTATGAATACCTCCCTAGTTAAGAGGGAGTGTTGAAGGAAGTGTAACTAGGTTCGGTCTTCATAAATGTACTTTTGATATTTGTACTTATTCAAGAAAAGAAATATTATTTTTATAATATATGTCAATGAGTTTCTTGCTCATTGAAGTAGGTCTAACACATATCAGAGTGCTCTAAGTGAGTCAAATAGTCAAGAGAAAATATTGAAGGCCTTAAGGGCATGTTACACCATGTATAAATATGTATTAAAGTCAAAGGGAAAACCTCCAAGCAAAGTTAAGTCTACTCCTATGCAATGGCACCTTCAAGAAGCTCCTTCAAGCATGCTACACCACCATGGAAGCTATCCGCAAACAACCCTCAAAGTCGGCCTACAAACAGTCAATCAAGTTAGCCTAAATGGAGGGACAATCCTCTATTTATAGAGGTTGTCCACTCCAATTAGAATGCACTACTTGAGCTCTGAAACCCGCAAGTGAAAGAGGACAAGAAGAACGAAGAAAGCCAAGGGGAAAAGTTTACTAGGGCAGTTAGGTAAGGAGGAAGAACAACGAAGTTTGAAGGATTGTCTCTAAGGTAAACTAACAGCCACACGTGCGAAAGGGGAAGGGTCTGCCTGCGGCCATAGCAACAGAAAAATATAGTTCACCCTACCTCATCGTTTTGGGTTCAAATTAGGCCTACAAGGCCTCCTACTCCAGCGTGGAAGAAAGACACTCAAGCGAAGGAGAGAAGAGCATATAAAACCTAGTAATCCTTCCACATGTGCGAGAAACTAGGGCAACAAAACATCAACACTACCATACACTTATATCTCAATAAGGATCTCAATTGGTCAACGTTGAAGTCTACTTGTGCAAGGGATAGAATAGGAACACCTCACCTAGAAGACTCACTCAAAGAAGGTCTATATCTAGACAAAATTCATAGTAAGAGAACAAACTGCTAGAAGGAGGACTAAGTGCTAGAGAACAAAGTGTCAGAAGAAGTGTTGGGGAATAAGTTGCAGAAAGAAGGGAGGACTTGACTTGTACTTGGAGGATCTCTTAGTCAAGGGTCTAGGGTTTGGTATTGATCAATAGAAGCTCCAATAAGAGAAATTCACTAAAGGGGTTTCCTCTCAAGAGAGGAGAGGTTTTGGCACTGGCAGAGAGCCAACATTTTGTGTTCTTGTTCTTACGTTTTGGTAGCATTTTGATGAAGTACACACACATGCATTAATAATAATAAGAAGAAGATTAAGCTAACAAGAAAAGGAAAAAGACTCCACAAATTGTTATCAAGTAATGAAGAATTGTTAAAATTGGCAACTAGGGCAAAACTTCATGTGGGTCATCTTATTCATGGCCGATAATATTTTTATTAGATTCCTCTCGTCGAGAGGTGTAGGATTGATATAAAGATCATCCAATTCCGACAAGTATTCATGGAGATATGAATTTATTTTGATTATGGAATTATTATCAAGCCGACCTACAATTCACGTAGGCTTAGAAGCCCAACAGTCGCATCTATTCAAACACCAACATTGTGTATAAATACGAGAGGACTTTTCCTCATTTGTACTCACTCATCTCATTACATCTCTCTCTTTTTATTGCGCAGAAAAGGGTCTCTCCCTCACACATGTAAAGCCGGAAGCTGCTGAAACTGAAGCTGCAACTGCAGAAGTAAAGATTGACCTGCGTGGACTAGAAGATCTCCTCATCTGAACTCCGTTGTAGGTTCATCTGAACCTCCTCTGAAAGCCACAACTTTTGGTGGTGGAATCAAGTCAATCTGACGGACGGTTTGCAAGATATCGATTGCCCTAGTTTGAAGCCAAAAGCTGTTGAAACTAAAACTGCAACTGCAGAAGTAAAGATTGACCTGCGTGGACTAGAAGATCTCCTCATATGAATTGCATTGTAGGTTCATCTGAACCTCCTCTAAAAGCCACAACTTTTGGTGGTGGAATCAAGTCAATCCGACGGATGGTTTGCAAGATATCGACTGCCCTAGTTTGAAGCTAGAAGCAACTGAAACTGACGCTGCAACTGCAAAAGTAAAGTTTGACCTACGTGGACTAGAAGATCTCCTCATTCGAACGGCACTGTAGGTTCATCTGAACCTCCTCTGGAAGCTGCAACTTTTGGTGGTGAAATCAAATCAATCCGACGGACAGTTTGCAAGATATCGACTGCCCTAGTTTGAAGCTGAACGCTGCTGAAACTAACGCTGCAACTGCAAAAGTAAAGTTTGACCTGCGTGGACTAGAAGATCTCCTCATTTAAACTGCGTTGTAGGTTCATTTGAACCTCCTCTGAAAGCCGCAACTTTTGGTGGTGAAATCAAGTCAATCCGACAAACTGTTTGCAAGATATCAACTGCCCTAGTTTGAAGCCAGAAGCTGCTCAAACTGAAGCTGCAACTGCAGAAGGAAAGTTTGACTTGCGTGGACTAGAAGATCTCCTCATCTGAACTGCACTAGAGGTTCATCTGAACCTCCTCTGGACGCTGCAACTTTTGGTGGTGAAATCAAGTCAATCCGACAGACGATTTGCAAAATATCGACTGCCCTAGTTTGAAGCCAGAAGCTGCTGAAACTGAAGCTGCAACTGCAGAAGTAAAGTTTGACCTGCGTGGACTAGAAGATCTCCTCATATGAACTACGTTGTAGTTTCATCTAAACCTCCTCTGGAAGCCACAACTTTTGGTGGTGGAATCAAGCCGATCCGACAATTGGTTTGTGAGATATCGTCTGCCCTAGTTTGATAATGAAGTTGCTAATGTTGATGCTGCTGATCTAGGGTTTGCTACTGCTGATCCAAATTAGATTTATTGTACTATTTCTCTCTGCTGAATTATTGAAGATAAAGGAAGATTTGATCAAAGGGTTTCCCCACACATTGTGGGGTTTGTCCCTGGCTAGCAGCCACATCTTGTGTCTCTTGTCTTGGCTTGTTTTTTGTTGATCGTTTAATGTTCTATCTGCACTTTAATTTATGTACATGTAATTGCTAATCTGTGGAATATAATAAGAAAAAGAAGTAAATTGTTATAAGCATAGAACATACCATAACTTAACATGGTTTCAGAGCTGAGGTGAAGACAAAGCCCCAGCAAGAGCAAGAGCAATCACCGAAGAGAAGATTGGCAAGGCTATCCTAAAAGAACAATGGGGTCCTCAACACTCTTTCCTGCCGAAGACAAGCTCCATGAGAAAGCTGACTATCATGGATGGAAGATGTCTATCGATCTAACCCTTGATGATCAAGGAGTGTTGGACCATGTGAGAGGCAATATTGTTGAGCCTCCATCAAATGCACCTCCTGCTGCCAGGAACAAATGGAAGAACAGAGAAATTAAAGCGAAGAAGATCATCCGGGACTCTATCGACAAGCGCTTGGTGGCCTACATCTCTGATCTAGATACCTCCAAGGAAATCTATGATAGACTGGTGAGCTTATTTAAAGTAAATGATGCAAATCAAGTTTTGTTTCTTAGAAACAAGCTGAGGGAAATCAAGAAGGGTAAAGACGAGAGTATGCAAGCATACTTCTTAAGAATCACCGAGATCAAGAACGATCTCCTATCTATTGGGGAGACTATTATAGACAGAGAAATGGCACTCACAACACTTGGAGGATTACAATCCGAATGGTATGTGTTCAGGACTACTCTTCTGAATGATAATGTAATTCCTGGTTTCGAGGAATTAATGGCTAGATGCATTCAAGAAGAAACAAGGGTAGAAGAGCAAGAAATGCCCTTGCCTAAAGGTCCTCCTGCTGCTTTTTCTTCTCATGCTAAGAAAAGAAATAATTCTGGGTCTAAATCGAAAAGAAAGGCTAGACCTAAGGGTGGAAGAAAAGGATGATGTTTCATTTGCAATAAAGCAGGTCACTATGCAAGGGAATGTCCTGATAGAAAGGACTCTCACCGTGACGATGATCAAAATCCCTCTCATGGTAATCGAAGGAATGGAAAATTCAATAGCAAAGGTAAGAGGAGAGCTGGAAATCAAGGAAGAGGACAACCATTCAAGAAGGCTAGAAATTCCAACATGTATTAAATGCACCTGACCTTAAAAAGAACCTGGTGTCCATCTCAGCAATGGAAGACAAAGGCTCCAAGGTAACCTTCAGTGATGGCAAGGTACGTATATGGAAAATAATGTTAAAGATGCTTTCACTCTTGGGTTTCGTGTTGATTCATTATATCAGGTCGATGGAAGTCCGCTAGGTGTCATATCTTATGACACATCTCTTCAGTCCGAACTTTGGCATCGGAGGTTTGCCCACCTTCATTATAAAGCTCTACCCAGTGTAAGACAAATGGTGACAGGGATGCCTGAATTCCGAGTAGAGAAAGAAGGTGTATGTCCAGGATGTGCCGAAGGAAAGCTCAAAAGGGGACCATTCCCCTCAAGCCAAAGCAAGACCTCCGATATATTACAGTTGGTTCACTCAGGCATATCTGAGGCTGGCATTAAGAGGGAGACTACTATACCACATACTCCTGAGCAAAATGTTGTGGCGGAAAGGAAGAACTGTACGATTGTGGAAGATGTCTCTATGGGTAGATCAAGGATAATTTTAGGGGCGAATGTTCGCCCTTTGGCGAAATTAAGGGGTTTTAAATTTTTAGTGGGCGAATATTTTGTATCATAGTACATTTTTACAAATCACCTCAAATAGCCCACCTTATTTTAAGGGAGAGGGTAAAAAAGGTAAATTTAGCCCTTGAAATTAGGACTTACAACCTTCCATTCGCCCATTTTCAAGAATAAGTTTTATTTAAGTGAATCCTATGGGCCAAATACCATATTTATAAAAGAGGTATGGTAAATTAATAAAAATATAAATAAATGAGACGTATGGTAAATAAATAAAACATTTTTTATATTTACTCCAAGTCACCTTATATACATGTAAGGGTGTAAACAAATAAAAATATAAGTAAAGTGGAGGTATGGTAAATAAATAAAACGTCTTTTTATACTTACTCAAATGGTATGGTAAATAAATAAAAATATAAATAAACTAGACGTATCGTAAATAAATAAAACCTCTTTTTATATTTATTCCATAACCCTCATTCTATTTATGAAGGCTCAAGAAAGAGGTTTTATTTAAGTGAATCCTATGGGCCAAATACCATATTTGTAAAAGAGGTATGGTAAATTAATAAAAATATAAATAAACGAGAGGTATGGTAAACAAATAAAACATTTTTTTATATTTACTCTATAAGTCACCTTATATTTACGAACACTCAAAAAATGGGTTACATTTAGGTGAAACCTATGGCCAAAATACTATAGGACAAATACCATGGACTAGATTGTTATTAATACCACGCAAAAGACCATTATTAACCCTAATATTAGAATTAATAAAAATAAAAATGGCACATGGTATTGACCCATGGTATTCACCAAAATGGCACATGGTATTGACCCATGGTATTCACCTGGAATGTAGCCTATTTAAATGGGGGAATTAAACCAGCATGTAGCCTATGCTAAGATTCACTAGGACTTTACAAAGTTTTATTATTTAGTGAAAGAATCGCCAAGATCTTACAAGATTTTATAATTGAGTAAAATATTCGTCATGCCTGGTGAGAGATTCGCCAAAAAATTATATATACATATTATATTATTGATAAAATCGCCTTCCATTTTTCCTATATACTATGGAGATTCGCCCATTTATTATATTTATAAATTTAGGGGGGGTTCTTAAAATTTTCCCTGGGGTAGATGATGTAACAATGACTGATGTGGAGGAACCCATGGATCTTATTTATCCACCTGAGCCTCCCTCTTCTAGGAAGAGGCCTTCATGGCTTAGGGGGATACTTGATGATGCTGAAGGACATGCTGCACCTCGAGGAACCTTCTGTGAAATTAAGAAACCTAACAAATATCAAGGATAACTGACCATCATGAGCACGATCATACAAAATGACCCTCCATCATTCTCAGATTTGTCAAGCATCAAGTATGGAAGGATGCTATGACCAAAGAATATGAGTCCATTATGGAGAATGATGTCTAGGAAGTAGTTCCCAGACCCCAGGATAAGATAGTTGTTACTTTCAAATGGCTTTACAAGATAAAGCATGCAGCAGATGGAAGTACGGAAAAATATAAGGCTCATTTTGTTGCTCGTGGTTTCTCCCAGAAGGAAGGTATAGAATATGATGAGATATTTGCACCTGTTGCCAGATATACAACCATCTGCTCGATCATAGCCCTTGCCGCTTCACAAGGATGGAACCTACATCAGATGGATGTCAAGACTACGTTCTTGCACGGCTCGATCAAAGAAGAGGTTTATGTGGAGCAACCCGAAGGATTTGAAATTTATGATCAAAAATCTCATGTATGTAGGTTGAAGAAAGCTCTCTATGGGCTGAAGCAAGCACCCCGAGCATGGTATGAGAGGATGGACAGCTACTTGATGAAGCTAGGATTCACTAGGAGTGAAGTTGATCCTAACCTTTACTTTAAGGTTGAAGATGATAAACCTCTCATACCGGTGTTGTATGTGGATGACCTCTTTTTAACAGGTGCAGACCCTCTCATTCACAAATGTAAGAGGGAGTTGGCTTCTGAATTTGAAATGAAGGACCTAGGACTGATGCACTATTTCCTAAGACTTGAAGTGTGGCAGAAGCCAGGAGAAATTTTCCTATCTCGAGGAAAATATGTGGTAAAGATATTGGAAAGACTCAGTATGATGAACTGCAAGCCTGTGACTACCTTGAGGATCTTAACTTTTAGAAGTTATATGGTATTGATGTTGGACCAAATTTGGGAAATGCCTCTAAGTTTCATAAACTCATTTGCATTGATGTTCTTGGTGAACCTCCGTCCGAACATATGTTTTGCAGTTAGCATTGTGAGCTCATATTTGGTTGAGCCTCACTGGATTGATGCCAAGAATCTTCTGAGATATCTTCATGGCACAGTTACTAATGGGTTAAAATACACTGTCGGAGATGTGAGACTACTTGGATATACTGATGCTGATTGGGCAAGCAGTGTGGTGGACTGTAAGAGAACTTCTGTGTGTTGCTTCGATATCCTGAATGAGCAGGAAGCAGAAGTCGGTGGCCTTAAGCACTGCCGAAGCAGAGTATATTGCTGCTAGCATGGCCTCCTGTGAGGCAGTCTGGTTGCGAAAGCTCTTCAGTGAGCTGTTTGGATTTACATTGGATACCACTGTGATTCTCTATAACAACCAGAGGTGGGATTCGATTATTGAGGAATCCCATATTCGTCGATTGCTCCAGCAAATAGACATCATTTGGGATATGGTAAGTCGATGAGCAACGAGACTTCATCGCATTAAGATGATGCACAGGTCGATACACCTTGTCAAAGCCCCGAGGAAAGATCTAATCTGTGATTTTCCCAAACAACTTAGAGTCGTCAAGAAAGCCTCCCGTAGTGGTGCGCACTGGAACAAGATGATTCGCTCTCTTGTGAGACAAGATGATTCGCTCTCTTGTGGAACAGGATGATTTGCTCTCCTGTGTAGCAAGATGATTAGTTCTCCTGTGAGGCTTGGATTGATGTGTTCTCCATGGCAATTGTAGCAGGACTGATGTGTTCTCCATGGCGGCCTAGATTGATGTGCTCTCCATGGCGATTGTAGCAAGATTGATGTGTTCTCTTGTGAGGACAAGATTGATTAGTTCTCCTGTCGAGGCATCCTACCCATGCAGTCTGGGACTCATGGGAAGTACCTCTCATCTGATCAATGAGCGAGGGAATGAAGTTAGGGACCATAGTAGTACCGATGGACGCATCGTTGTATCTACTGTACTCCCTACGCTAGGATGACCTCCATTGATCTGGGATCAATGATACTGGTCTGGGACCAGTCGTAGGAGTTGTACCATACTATGACACTGACTTCGGGTTGGTTGAGACTAGTCTGGGACCAGCGGTACATACTCTGACATTGACTTCGTGTCAGTGCAGTACTAGTCTGGGACCAGTGAGAGTGGTACATACTATGACGCTGACTTCAGGTCGGTTGAGATTGGTCTGGGACTAGTGGTACACTCTCTGAGACTGCGATACTAGTCTGGGACCAGTGGTACGAGTGGTACTTACTATGAAGCTGACTTCGGATCGGTTAAGACTGGTATGGGACCAGTGGTACGCACTCTGACACTGACTTTGAGTCAGTGGAGGATGATACTGGTTTGGGACCAGTGGAGTTGTACTCACTATAACGCTGACTTTGGGTTGGTTGAGACTGGTCTGGGACCAGTGGTACATACTTTGAGACTGACTTCGAGTCAGTATGATACATCCTCGATCATTTCTTCTTCTTCATAATTTGGAAAAAAGCATAGCAGAACGGAACAATGCAAGAGCAGAGTAGAACAGAGCAGAACAATACAGATCAGTACAGGGCAGAACAAGACAAAGCAGAACAGGCAGAATAGAGCAGAGCAGGGCAAGGGACAGGTTGTACAAGGCAGTGCATTTGATGGATGAATAGTAATGACCGATACACAGATTGCAGATGAAGTTCTCCCTAGTTGAGAGGGAGTGTTAAAATTGGCAACTAGGGCAGAACTTCATGTGGGTCATCTTATTCATGGCTGATAATATTTTTATTAGATTCCTCTTGTTGAGAGGTGTAGGATTGATATAAAGATCATCCGATTCCGATAGGTATTCATGGAGATATGAATTTATTTTGATTATGGAATTATTATAAAGTCGACCTACAACTCACGTAGGCTCAGAAGCCCAACAATCGCATCTATTCAAACACCAACATTGTGTATAAATACAAGAGGACTTTTCCTCATTTGCACTCACTCATCTCATCACATCTCTCTCTCTACTATGCAGAAAAGAGTCTCTTCTCTATTGCACAGAAAAGGGTCTCTCCCTCACACGTGAAGCCGGAAGCTGCTGAAACTGAAGCTGCAACTGCAGAAGTAAAGATTGACCTGCGTGGACTAGAAGATCTCCTCATCTGAACTACGTTGTAGGTTCATCTAAACCTCCTCTGAAAGCCGCAACTTTTGGTGGTGGAATCAAGTCAATCCGATGGACGGTTTGCAAGATATCGACTGCCGTAGTTTGAAGCCGGAAGCTGCTGACACTGAAGCTGCAACTGCAGAAGTAAAAATTGACCTGTGTGGACTAGAAGATATCCTCATCTGAACTGCGTTGTAGGTTCATCTGAACCTCCTCTGAAAGCCGCAACTTTTGGTGGTGGAATCAAGTCAATCCGAAGGACGGTTTGCAAGATATCGACTGCCCTAGTTTGAAGCCGGAAGCTGCTGAAACTAAAGCTGCAATTGCAAAAGTAAAGTTTGACCTGCGTGAACTAGAAGACCTCCTCATCTGAACTGCACTGTAGGTTTAGCTGAACCTCCTCTGGAAGCTGCAACTTTTGGTGGTGAAATCAAGTCAATCTGATGGACAGCTTGCAAGATATCAACTGCCCTAGTTTGAAGCCAGACGCTACTGAAACTAAAGCTGCAACTGCGGAAGTAAAGTTTGACCTACATGGACTAGAAGATCTTCTAATCTGAACTGCGTTGTAGGTTCATCTGAACCTCCTCTGAAAGCCACAACTTTTGGTGGTGGAATCAAGTCAATCAGACAGACGGTTTGCAAGATGTCGACTGCCCTAGTTTGAAGCCAGAAGCTGCTGAAAATGACGCTGCAACTGCAGAAGTAAAGTTTGACCTGTGTGGACTAGAAGATCTCCTCATCTGAACTGCACTGTAGGTTCATCTGAACCTCCTCTGGAAGCTGCAACTTTTGGTGGTGAAATCAAGTCAATCCGACGGACGGTTTGCAAAATATCGACTGCCCTAGTTTGAAGCCAGAAGCTGCTGAAACTGAAGCTGCAACTGCAGAAGTAAAGTTTGACCTGCGTGGACTAGAAGATTTCCTCATCTGAACTGCGTTGTAGGTTCATCTGAACCTCCTCTGGAAGCCACAACTTTTGGTGGTGGAATCAAGTCAATTTGACGGTCGGTTTGTGAGATATCATCTGCCCTAGTTTGAGAATGAAGCTGCTAATGTTGACGCTGCTGATCTAGGGTTTGCTACCGCTGATACAAATTAGATTTATTGTACTATTTCCCTCTGCTGAATTATTGAAGATAAAAGAAGATTTGATCAAAGGGTTTCCCCACACATTGTGGGTGTTTGTTCTTGGCTAGCCGCCACATCTTGTGTCTCTTGTCTTGGCTTGTTTTCTATCGATCGTTTGATGTTCTATCTGCACTTTACTTTATGTACATGTGATTGCTAATCTGTGGAATATAATAAGAAAAAGAAGTAAATTGTTATAAGCATAGAACATACCATAACTTAACAAGAATCACACTACACTACTTTGCCCTAGATTCTTCAACAGGTGGGGCCATGGAATGTTGTTCAAGTTATTACTAATGCAACTCTAGTTTGCAAAGTAGCAAGAATGATGGTCCAAAAAGAGTATAGGTTAGTGGCAAATCTAATTTTTTTATTACACCTTTGACTTTTAAATATTTTTATTATTCAATATTCATTGAATCATAAATCATTGTAGATATCAGATTGAAAGATTCTATTTTTTTTTTAATTTCTTGATATACTGTAGGCATATTTTTTGGACGCCATGTGCAGTGCATTCTTTGAATAATGCATTGAAAGATATTGGGAAAATTGAAAGGATCCAGATGTTAATTGATGATAACCGCAAAATTCAAATGTTTTTATGCAACCACCACCATGCACAATCCATTTACCACAAGCATGCCAAAATGCAGCTTCTTAAACTAACAGATACTAGATTTGCAACTTAGTACATTTTTCTTAGATGGCTTGTGGAGACAAAGGAGGCTTTAGCTGCCACAATTATTAGTGACATGTGGGACCAGTGGAGGCTATCTACCTCAGACACAACGCTAGAGGTGAAGAGGTTGATTTTGGATGATCAGTTTTGGGCTGATATCACATTTTTTGTGGAGTTTATAGAGGAAATTTGTAATATGCTTCACTATGCAGACATAGACAGTCCATGTTTAAGTGAAATTTATGAGAACATAAACTCTATGTGCAAGAGGATGCAATACATCACAAATGGTAAAGATCCTACTTTATGGTGACAATTGAAATCATTTATACATGGGCAGTGGAATAAACTAAACAACCCACTTCACATGGCAACCTATGCAGTTAATCCAAAATGGTATGATCCCACAATAGGAAGGAGACATCCTTCCCAAGATAGAGAGGTGGTGAAAGGATTTAAGACTATTATTAAAAAATCTATGGTTCTACAGAAGAGGCCTTTGAGATACAAACTCAATTTGCCCAGTTTTCACGTGGCCAAGGTGTCTTTGGTTCACATGATGCTTTGACTGATAGGTGCAAGAAGAAGGATCTGATTGATTGGTGGTGGCTTCATGGTGTTGATGCTCTTGAGTTGCAACAATTTGCGATACGATTACTTGGACAGGTAGCTAGTTTCTCATCTTGTTTTTGTATTATTTAATTAATTTAATTTACATATTTAACATTGTCTTAACTCTTCTCCTAACAATTTTCCATATGATTACTTGGGCAGGTAGCTAGTTCCTCAACTTGTGAGAGGAAATGGAGCACATATGCTTTCATCCATTCATTGAAGAGAAACAGGTTGGGATCAAAGAAAGTTGAGAACTTACTATATATTCACAATACACTTCGTCTCATATCGCGTAAAGACCCAGGGTACAGGGAGGTTTCCTTTCAAGAGATAGGACCAATATGTAGACGCTGCTACATGTGTGGACGGGGAGATACATCCATATGGTCTTATTGAGCTACGTCCAGTTACTATGGATGAGCAGGAGGCTCCAGATGAGAGTGATCCCTCCCTAGAGAGCTTGTTGGCTAAAGATCTTAGTGATGTTGATGACATGGCTTAAGGAAGCCTAATCTTGTTCATTGTTCAGTTTCATTTTTTTTGGAATTTTGAAATTTCTATTTCATGTTTGGAAATGCCTTAGAGAAAATTTTGAATGTAGTATGACAATGGACATATACTTATGATTCTAATATCTATTATCATGATTCACATCAATATGTAAATTGCAATTTCCACTTGATATCAAATTTGAAATTTCAAAGTGAATGTTTATGTTTAAGACTTTAAATGATTAATTTTTTTGTTGTAAGTTGTAGGATTTCAAAATTCATATATATTATAATTTATAAAATATATAAATTATAATATACCCCTAACGAACCCATGTACCCTGTTTCAAAAAGTGATGCACCTGTCCTCGCACATATCCCCATACTCGTCCCCAAACCCACGTTTCCTGGCAACATAGGTCTATTTCGACTTTCCATTTGCTCCCAATTGTGAATTTGCCACCTCCAGTGTCCAACCATTGTTCTAGTCACCATTAAATTGACCACCATGTAGAGTCTAATTGAGGTGTCAAATTAGGGTGTCCATATTGTTGGTTACCAGTGATGTATGAATATGTTGTGGAGAGCCTCCTTTTCTAAATTGTGGCCACATAACAACTGGTTATTAGTTCCAACACCCATTGGGTGGGGATTACGATTGGTAAGAAGAAGCACCGTAGTCACATTAGTGTAGGAAGAACATATATTAAAGTTTCAAATAAAATTAAAATATTTAGGTTGCAATGTCACTAATTAATAGTTATTGACATAGTTGAATGGTGCAATTGAATTATTTACGATCTATTAAATAAATTGAAGATAAAGTGCATTGTTATAGGAAGTGTTAAACAAATACACAAGTATTTAAAAAACAAGCACTAAGCTCCAAATCTGAAGTTATGAAGGAGGTTAATAACTTTTATACAATCTCTATTCCTAAGTTGAGAGTGTAGTGCCCCACTCTAGTTGATTGGCTTTGATATTATCTTAACCTTGATATAGCCTTATGGCACATACATTATTCTTTGAGGACCTCAAGTCAAGTATCCAATTATTTATACTATTATTATTAGTGGATGTAATGATGACTGTGATGTACCAAATTGAGGTTATTATTGGTTGTGACGATGACTGTGATGTAACTAATTGATATTAATGTGTAATCATAATGATGATTTTATTATATGTTGCCATGTTTACATATTTTGAGGACTATCTTCTTGATTCTAGTTAGCAATTATGTTGACGATTATGTTTGTAGCATGTGCAATTATATCAATGCCTAACCTGATGAGAAGATGTAACTAATGCTATGTGAGTGTGGTAGGAGGCCACCTGGATGAACATGTATGTGATGAGTCAGTGACCTCTAGTTTGATCAATTACATACTATTGATACTATAATTCAAAGTTTTAACTAATATTCTTCTATGGTTACTAATTAATGTCATGATGGTGGCTGCAACACCGTTCAATTTGTTGAAATTTTCATGTTCTATGTTGTTACAATCACTTAAATCTAGAACTTCTTTATGCTGCAAAATAAATTAAGTAATTGTAGATAGAACATAAACCATATAAACCATATTCACAATGGAAGACAACCAAGAACTCAATGAGACACAGAGAAGTTAGGTCAATGACCAAAGAAAAACCCACAAGGGGAAATCCCAACCAAATTCTTCTTCTATTAGAAATCAATTGTTCGATAGAGATACAAAGTACAATGAAAGAAAGAAGAAGTTCACCAAAATCTAAAGAAAATTTTTGATAGAAGTAGCTGATGCAAACATTGAATCACTTTGGCTCTCCAAGATCTGCTCTTGCTCTTTACGACTCTATTTCTCTCTCTTTCTCAATCTTCCTCTAGACTCTCCAACTCTCTATTTATCAAATTCGAATTCTCCTTTCACAAGCACAAGTAAGTGTGTCAAGTGAGGATGAGAGGCACAAATATATAGGAAGAGCAAGGAGGTTGAATTCATGAGGGAGTAACTCCTATGCCTTGGGGAGGAGTT
This sequence comes from Pinus tabuliformis, assembly GCA_031772625.1. Classification (NCBI taxonomy): domain Eukaryota; kingdom Viridiplantae; phylum Streptophyta; class Pinopsida; order Pinales; family Pinaceae; genus Pinus; species Pinus tabuliformis. The sequence continues at coordinate 1,183,313,521 of CM062817.1, read as the reverse complement.
ACATATGGCAAAATAGGAGTGTAACTTATGCCAAAAAGGAGAAGAGTATAACTTATGCATTTAGGAGAGAAGTGTAACTTATGCATTTAGGAGAGAAGTGTAACTTATGCATTAAAGAGGTGTAAGAAGAATCTTTTTATGACGAGTCATTAAAGTGAGTAAAAGTGTGTAAGAGCATTAAAGAGAGAGAGGAATGAATCCATTGAGAGAGAGAGAGTAACATATACATTAATTGAGGGGAGTTACATATGACATGATTGAGTCTCATGATTGAGAGACTTGGATTTCTTTTTAATAATAATATAATAATATCATAGAGAGGATAATAGTAATAATAATAATAATAATATTGATGATTGAGTTAAAAATTAAAACTTGAGATTGATTAAGGACAAGTTAAGTGAATTTCCATCATGTATATATGATTACGAATTGATGGAAGGTGTTTTACTATTTTTGGAGAGTCATGGTTGCAAAGATAGACGTAACTTTCTATTTTTAGAAAGTCACTTTAGAAAGGTCAGAAACAAAATCCTATTCAAGGAAATTCATCCCATATCTGTCAATTTTTAACACTCCCTCTCAGCTATGCAGGAATTTCTTTTTTATACAAGGATCTCTGTTATCTCTGCTTTGGAACAATGATGTCAAAATCTAATGAAGAGGAATCATCACAGGGGAGATACATCCATCACCCTATACACACATGGGGGGTCCACTTGTCAGCACATGACAAGGATCTTGCACATCCATCTTGCACATCCAAAGCTCATAACTACTTGGGGGGATCCACTTGTCAACACATGACAAGGATCTCGCTCATCCAAGGCTCATCACAACTTGGGGGGATCCCCTTGTCAACACATGACAAGGATCTCACTCATCCAAGGTTCTGTTGAAGAAAATGTAACTAGGTTCGGTCTTCATAAATGTACTTTTGATATTTGTATTTATTCAAGAAAAGAAATATTTTTTTTATAATATATGTCAATGAGTTTCTTTCTCATTGAAATAGGTTTAACACAAATTAAAGTGCTATAGGGGAGCCAAATAGTTAAAAGAAAATATTGAAGACCTTAAGGGCATGTTACACTATGAATAAAATAGTATAAATGTCAAAGGAATACCTCCAAGACAAGTGCAAGTCCTCTCCATGCAGCAACGTCCTCCTCAAGAAGCAAAACAAAGAAACTAATGAAGAAATAGTCAAGTCGGCCTCAAGTCAGCCTAAAGGAGGGACAATCCTCTATATATAGAGGTTGTCTACTCCCTCTCAATGTCATCAATCAAGCTCTGAAATCAGTGAAGGTAGAAGCTGAGAAAGTGAAGGTGAAAGACGAGTCTAAAGGTCCCCAAGACAAACAAAGAAAGAAGGAAGAAGACCGATGTATAAGGCACTGTTTCTAGGGCTAGAAACAATCACACGTGAAGGAGCAGCTCATGAATTATCATTGTTTGGTTGAAAGATCCAAGTCTACAAAGTCTCCCAAGTCAAGCAAAGGAGTCTCTATCTATAGCGAAGGAAAAAGTTCCCTAATTCTCTAGGGTTCCTACTACACATAGCTAAACTAGGGTTGTTGTTCAGTTACACCAGTTTGCAGACCCATCTCAAGAAGAACCTCATTGGATCAAGGAAAGGGTGTCTTCATGAGTGAAGATCAGCTCTAAGTAAAAAGGAAGCATATCACATCAAGAAGCTCACATGAGCAAGAACTATCTCTAGACAAAGATCGCAGAAGGAGGACGAAGTGCTAGGAAGCAAAGTGTTGGAAGGAGGAAGTCTATGTGCCAAGAACAAAGACCAAAACAGAGGAAGGACTTGACTTGTGCTTGGAGGATATCCTTGTCAGGGGTCTAGGATTTGGCATTAATCAAGAAGAAGTCTCAATAAAGAGACACTTACTAAAGGGTTTTCCTCTCAAGAGAAGAGAGGTTTTGGCCCTGGCAGAGAGCCAACATCTTGTGTTCTTGTTCTTATGTTTTGATAGCAGTTTGATGAAGTACACACAAATGCAATAATAATAATAAGAAGAAGATTAAGCTAACAAGAAAAAGTAAAACACTGCACAAATTGTTATCGAGTAACGAAAAATCACACTACACCTAATTCCCATAGATTCTTCAACATGGTATCAGAGCTAAGGTGACACATCAAGGAAAGGGCATCTCAAGAACACTCATCAACAAAGGAAATCTACAAGGTTGAATCATCAAGCATAGAAGTCTCAATCACTTCAAGGACAAGAAGGTCTACAATCCATCATTCATCAAGGAAGTCTACATAGCAAGAAGAAGAGCCTTACATAAAGGCACCTACACAGAAGAGCAGATTGAAGCAAGACCTACATCAAGCTACAAGTCATCAAGCAAATCTAATCATCAAGCAGGTCCACTTGGAAAAGACAACTTGAAGAACATCAAGATCGCAGGAAGGCAAGCCATCAAGTCTTCAAGGAAGAAGAAAATCCATTACATCTCAAAATCTATCAAGTGAGTACATGTCCCCTTCTAAATATACATCAATATCTATGATCTATGCTAGAGTAATTTATTTAAATTTGCACAGTTAGCAATCACATCAACATTAAAGTAAATTGCAGATAGAACATAAATATAAATCGCAGAAGACAAGCCAAGACAAGAGGACACAGGATGTGGCACTAGCCAAGGACAAACCCTAATGTGGGGAAACCCTTGATCAATTCTTCTTTTATGTTCTTCAAAGTTCAGCAGAGAAAGTGAGAGAGATAGTACATTTACAATAGAAGTCAATATTTTGACTTTTGATATCGCATGAGATCAGCTGAAGACACAACTGATTCTCTAAAGTGACTTGTTCACCTATCATAGTGTTGCATCTCATCTATTTGTTGCACCTTGACTGTCCCTTGAAATTACCACAGAGGTGATCTCTGCATCTTCAACAAGATCATGATCTTACAAGAACTAGATCATGACTTTGTCACTGATCATTCTTGACACAGTGTCTTCCATTATGCTGAGGATGTAACTATCACTGTCATTACTACAGCAGCATTGAGTTCCTCTGAGACTATGAGATCACATCTATATATGATCATTACATTCATGATCAAGACTATGATCATTATCACTCTTCATTGAAGTATGATGAGACTGCCTCATGATGTGATGATATAGTCTCCTTTTATGTGTATGCAAAGGATCTCTTCATCGGACCCTTGTTTCATTATCAGGTCATGGCAAGACTGTAATATATACTTATGGAAGAGACAACATATAACATTATCTTCATCAAGCTGCTAGAGTAGATCTATCATTGTTGTCCAATGACTAGTCTGCTACAGGAGTGCCATTTGATGTCAAGACTAATCCTTGTTATGCTGAGATTGTCCAGACTTCATGCTACCTTATCCAAGATCCTCTCTGCTATATCAACCGAGATCTAGCACCTACAGGTATGCCCAGAATATACCTTTATCTGAGATCCTTGTTGTGTCCTTATTTATGCTGAGACTACAGAGATGCGTGGGCTTTATCATGACATATGAGATCTGGTCTGTCCGCATGAACAGGTCTCCTTCGACTGCGTGAACCAGTCTTCCTTTGCTGTGTGAACATGTCTCCTTTGCTGCATGAACGTGTCTCCTTTGATGCGTGAACAGGTCTCTATTGATTTGCGTGATAGGACTGTGTTTAGGCTTCTACACTCAGCGTATTAAAGGCTCCTTCATGACAACGTAAAAGGGCTTCTTGCACAACGTATTAGAGTTCCATCTTTGAATGTATAATGTGCTTCTTGGATAGCGTATTAGAGTCTCCTCAATGTCTGCGAATCTAGCCTTATCCAAGCCTTTCTTTGTTGCGGATAGGGCCTTTCCTTTAGCTGCGTATGAGGCCTCTTTTACTGCAGCCAGATCTCTACAGCTAGGGTACATTTGAACTGTGGCTAGGGCATCATACACTTAGCCTAGCATATTCTTTTTGTGTCTCTCCTTCACCAAAAACCCAAGACATCGAGAGGAGGAGATCACATGAAGAAAGTGTGTCTCAAATGACTTCAAGTCCTCACCTATTTATACTAAAACGTAGATGATGAATAAACATGACTATTGGGCTTCTAAGCCTACACAAGTTGCTGGCCAACTTGACAATTTGTCTTATAACATAAATAAATTTATAACTCCATGAATACTTATCGGAATCGGATGATCTTTAGATCAATCCTACACCTCTCGAAGATAAGGATCCAATTAAAATATCAGCTGACATAAATAAGATGACCCACATGGAGTTTGGCCCTAGTTGCCAATTTTAACAACATGGTATCAGAGCTAAGGTGACACATCAAGGAAAGGGCATCTCAAGAACACTCATCAAGAAAGGACATCTACAAGGTTGAAGCATCAAGCATAGAAGTCTCAATCACTTCAAGGACAAGAAGGTCTACAATCCATCATTCATTAAGGAAGTCTACATAGCAAGAAGAAGAGCCTTACATAAAAGCACGTACACAGAAGAGCTGATTGAAGCAAGACCTACATTAAGCTGCAAGTCATCAAGCAAATCTAATCATCAAGCAAGTCCACTTGGAAAAGACAACTTGAAGAACATCAAGATCCTAGGAAGGCAAGCCATCAAGTCTTCAAGGAGGAAGCAAATCCATTACATCTCAAAATCTATCAAGTGAGTACATGTCCCCTTCTGAATATACATCAATGTCTTTTTGCAAGGAAAGCAACAAATTGGTAGGTACAAATAACTTTCTTGCATGGAAGAAAAGGATTGATTTACTTCTCAAGGAGAATGAACTCCTAGAACATGTCAAAGGGAATATCACTATCCTTGCTAAGGAACAAACTCAAGCCTTAGCTAAGTACAATAAGGATGAGACAAGAGCTCAGAGGATTCTAATAGAATCAATCAAAGACTCTTTCATTCCTTAAGTCTCCAAATTTGAAACATCAAAAGAAATTTATGATAAGCTAGTAGAGCTATTCTCGGTATCCACAACCGGAGAAGTAATATCTTTAAGGAATGAACTGTACAAGATGAAAATAACAAACGAAGGAATAGCTCCCTACTTCATGAAAATCTTTGAAATGAGAGATCAACTTCAAGAGCTTGGGGAAGTCATGTCTGACAAAGAGATGACAATTGTAGTACTCAATGCTCTACCTGAGGATTGGGGCAACTTCACATCAAGCATATATGCCAAGAAGGAAGCAACCACACTTAGTGAAATGTGGTCTCTATGGAGGACAGAGGAAACCAAACTTAAAGCAAAGGGAGATGTGGGATCAAAGGAGCAAGCATTTGTTACCATGGCCAAGAGAAAGGGAAAAATTGGCAAATTTGGTCCACGAAGAACAAACAACAAAGACATGTCCAAAATCCAATGTTATGGATGTCAAGAATATGGACACCTCAAAAGGAATTGTCCTAAGCTTAACAATGACAACAACAACAAAAGAAAGAGGGAAGAAGCTCACATGACTCAAGAGGTGAAAGAAGAAAAAAAGAAGCAAAAGAAGGAAGATCCTCCGGATCTCTACTACGACTAGGTCAAACTCTTTACTTCAAGTCTTCTTTCAAGGTTTTGAATAGGATAGGAGGATGTAGGAATAAAATAAAATTGCATGGCTAGAAACATCTTCCAGAATCTAGAAGCATGCAATACATAGAGTTCTAGATACTCATGAAGAAGTAGCATTTATAATGAGAACAAAATGAATGGCTAGAAAAATCTTTTAGAATATAGGAGGATGATAGGTATAGCTCAAGATATTCATGTAGAAGGAGCATACCTAGTATAGGACCTCATCCATGATGAAAGGAAAATTGATCATGATTAAGAATCTTGGAAGACATCCATCATAAAAAAGAAAAGAAACATTTGCAAGGCAAGGGTATTTAAGATCCTATGATGGAATCTTCAACAAGTGGTTCATGAGCCAAAGCAGATGTCTCATTGGGAATCTCATTCATGGGATTCAAGAAAAGGATGATATGTACGCAAGCTAAAATGAAGCAAGAAGGGCCACACCAAGGACGACCAAATGAAGCTAAGATGATCAAAGGAGAATCGAGATGAGGTACGTATGCATCAAAGTTTAGTTATGTTATCATTTGTATATTATTAAGTCATGGGAATAGTTCTATAACATGATCAAGTATGAAAGAATCTCTTTCACCAAGAACATGCTCGAAGGCATGTACTACAATGCAATGAAGGTCAACAAAAGAATATGCTCACATAAGGAGTATAAGATTGCTGACTACGAAGCAAGAAGAAATGTTGACTAGTCCAGGAAGCAAGCAATGAAGAAATGCTCTCACAAGAAGCATAAGATGGTTGACCTATCTATCTAAGAAGAAGTGAATGAAGAAAGAGATCAAGCATGTGAAGAACACCATGATCACTGAGAATCACTATTTGACAAGATACTCTGAAGATATCTCCCGAAAGAAGGCAGGACAACTCTAACAAAGGAAGGAAGGACCCTTGACACCTATGAAGGCCTTGGAGATATGAAATATGCAGATAATTGATTCTACTCTACAAAGATGTCGTGATGAAGAAGCCATCCAACAAAAGAAAAAGCAATGTTGAAACAATATCAGGATGAAGTCATGATGGGCTACTAGGTCGAAGCATGTAAACAAGCAAATATAACAAAGCATCCATGAGAAGAGTATTCTGAAGCATGGACAAATGACAAAGGAGTAGCCAGATGACAAGAAAACCTGATGTACGATAAGAGAGACACTTTCCACGAAGGAAGCAATGACATGACAAACCAGGAAGGAAAGTGATCGATGGATGGTGCCCTACCTAGAAGAAGTTCGAACAAAGACTTCATGACATCAAGAAAGAAAGGAGATCAAGCAGCTGAAGGACCCATGAAGAAGAAGTTGTTGATGAATGAAAGAGTCCCCAGAGGGAGCTCTGAGAAGTCCCTAATCAAGAGGGAGTTTTGGATCACCCATGATTACAAAGGAGTGACATTTGTGTTTTTCCATCTCATGGGTCATGCAATAGACCAGGACTAACAACCGTAAGTCTAGATGAAGGCCATCAATGGAAATATAGACACAAGATAGACACAACATTCTTGTCTTCACTTGCGAAGAAAGAATGGGAGGATTGGGTAATCATCTGGCATCTGATACTCTTTGAGGATGTGTAGGGCATCCAAAACAAGAGTAGGCAAGAGGACCAATATTCTTTGAGGGCTGGGAACCCAAGATAAGAATAGTCCTAGAAGGTCATACGCAGAGAACACCCAGGTGAGTATGTACCTTGACAGACAATGATGAAGGTGTCTATAAATCATTGGTCTCGCCAACATTGTAGCTCATGATCTCATGAAGAGATGGAGTTGTTAGTCAAGGCCTTGCACTATGACAATGTTGATGGATATGATGCTATAACAGATGGATTGCAAATCTGGTTTCTCTTATGTGAATTCTTCAAGATTGATAATAGTCGAACACCTTGTAATGTTGTATGAATACCTCCCTATTCAAGAGGGAGTGTTGAAGAAAATGTAACTAGGTTCGGCCTTCATAAATGTACTTTTGATATTTATATTTATTTAAGAAAAGAAATATTATTTTTATAATATATGTCAATGAGTTTCTTGATCATTGAAATAGGTCTAGCACAAGTTAAAGCGCTATAGGTGATTCAAATAGTCAAAAGAAAATATTGAAGACTTTAAGGGCATGTTACACTTTGTATAAAATAGTATAAAGGTTAAAGGAATACCTCCAAGACAAGTGCAAGTCCTCTCCATGCAACAATGTCCTCCTCAAGAAGCAAAACAAAGAAAATAATGAAGAAATAGTCAAGTTGGCCTAAGGACAACTAGTCAGCCTCAAGTCGGCCTAAAGGAGGGACAATCCTCTATATATAGAGGTTGTCCACTCCCTCTCAACGTCATCAATCAAGCTCTGAAATCAGTGAAGGTAGAAACTGAGAAAGTGAAGGTGAAAGATGAGTCTAAGGGTCCCCAAGACAAGCAAAGAAAGAAGGAAGAAGACCAAAGTGTAAGGGACTGTTTCTAGGGCTAGAAACAGTGACACGTGCGAGGAACAGTAAGGAAAATCTGCAGCATAACAACAACTAGAGAGTAGTTCATGAATTAGCATTGTTTGGGTGAAATATCAAGTCTACAAAGCCTCCCAAGTCAAGCGAAGGAGTCTCTATCTATAGCAAAGGAAAAAGAGCCCTAATTCTCTAGGGTTCTTACTACACATAGCTAAACTAGGGTTGTTGTTCAGTTACACCAATTTGCAGACCTATCTCAATAAGAACCTCGTTGGATCAAGGAAAGGGTGTCTTCATGAGTGAAGATCATCTCTAAGTAAAAAGGAAGCATACCACATCAAGAAGCTCACATGAGCAAAAACTATCTCTAGACAAAGATCGAAGAAGGAGGACAAAGTGTTGGGATGCAAAGTGCCGGAAGGAGGAAGTCTATGTGCCAAGAACAAAGAGCAGAACAAAGGAAGGACTTGACTTGTGCTTGGAGGATATCCCAGTTAGTCTAGGGTTTGGCATTAATCAATAAGAAGTCTCAATAAGAGAAACTTACTAAAGGGTTTTCCTCTCAAGAGAAGAGAGGTTTTGGCCCTGGCGAAGAGCCAACATCTTGTGTTTTTGCTCTTATGTTTTGATAGCAGTTTGATGGAGTACACACACATGCATTAATAATAAGAAGAAGAAGATTAAGCTAACAAGAAAATGTAAAAGACTCCACAAATTATTATCAAGTAACGAAGAATCACACTACATCTAATTGCCCTAAATTCTTCAACGAGCTCATCACGGCTTGGTGGGATCCACTTGTCAACACATGACAAGGATCTCACTCATCCAAGGCTCACCACTACTTGGGGGGATTCACTTGTCAACACATGATAAGGATCTTGCTCATCCAAGGCTCATCACTGCTTGGGGGGATCCACTTGTCGAGACATGACAAGGATCTCACACATCCAAGGCTTATCATCCATGACCACCCTCTCTAGGAAGGGTCACATCTGTTAGTCCAAGTTTCTCTCTGAAAACCAAGAACTTTCCTTTCAACAAAGGCTTAGTAAGAATGTCGACGATCTGGTCATCAGTTGCTATATGATGAAGTCTTTTTGGTCCTTTTTGCACCATATCCCGAATATAGTGATATTTGATCTCAATGTGTTTGGATTTGTCATGGAACACGAGATTTTCAACAAGCCAAATCCCACTCTTATTGTCACAGTAAATTACTGTAGTATCCAATACTTGCTCAAACAACTTTCCAAAGAGCTTCCCCTTAGCCTTACTGCCTCACAACTAACCATGCTATCAACAATGTATTCTACTTCAGTCGTAATAAGGGGAACATACTTTTGCTTTCTGCTCATCCAAGATATCATGGCAGATCCCAAGTTGGAGCAACACCTTGATGTGCTCTTTTTGTCAGTAGAGTTACCAACCCAATCAACATAAGAATATCCATGTAGCCTTACATCTTCGACAATATATCTCAATCCAAGATTGTTGGCCCCATGCAAGTACCTCAACAAATGCTTTGCAAAAACCCAATGTGCATGAGCAGGCTTAATCATGTTTTGACTGAGAGTATTGACTGCAAGGCATATATCTGATCTCGTGTTCACTATGAACATCAGTGCCCCAATCAGTTGGCAGTACTCAGAAGGATTAGCCAAATCAGGTCCTGCAACTTTACCACAAAGCTTCTTGAAATTCATTTCCCTTAAACTCAGTCATGCCAAACCTTTCTAGTAGTTTGACAACACATTTTCCTTGAGAAAGGAAAATCTCACCAAATTTTTGCTATACCTCTAGGCTCAGAAAGTAGTGCATCAAACTAAGACCTTTCATTTCAAATTCAAAAGCTAACTCCTATTAGAATATATCTCTATATCTCTATTTAGTAATGCTCAGTCTTTTAGATGTTTCTATTCTTATTCTTTTAGCAGTTTCTTAGATGAAACTGTTTGTTCGATATTCTACATAGAAACCTGATGTTTCTATTCTTGTAAATATCTTTGTATTATCATTGAGCTGTTTGCTCCATGTGAATTAATTTTCATTGAACATTCTTTTATGGTATCAGAGCACAGGGATTTTTTTTCGAAATAATTTTTCATAGCTTGAAAAATTCAGGAGTTCATTTCGAAACTGCTCTCAGGGTCTGTAGATTTCTTGATCAGCTATCCTCTTCATTTCTTTCTAAGGTCGAGCCCTCTGTAAGCCAGGTAGCCTTCACTGAGTCTTAGCTTCGGCTTTGCTCATTGTGATAAAAGCTTACAGTCGTCAATCTCGATACAGAAAGGGATCCTGAAATTCTCTTGAAATTAAATCCGGCATTTTGAAATCTGGGGGCAGCAGTCGATTTATCGGTTGAACAGGTTATCTGTTTTTTTGAAGTCTTGTTTATTTTTTGTGGCCCGTGAAATCTCAGTATTCAACCCCAGAATTCAGTATTCAGTATTCACGATATCTGCAATCGCACACATATCCGGGTAATTTTTCGTGGGAGCGGGATTCAATTCCGGTTATTTTCGTCAAAATCGTGGCCAGGTATCTCTGCGTGCTTCCGGTTATTTTCGTCAAAGTCGTGGCCAGGTATCTCTGCGTGCTTCCGGTTATTTTCGTCAAAGTTATTTTCGTCAAAGTCGTGGCCACTGTGGATACATCTGCGGGTTATCTCTGCGTGCTTCACATCTCGTCTTGGTATGCTCAAAACCCATCCAATATAATGGTCAAACTATATTAAAAAAAATACGTGGATGAATATTCAGTCAATATAACCTTCATACATATATGTTGTTCGATCGAAATAGCTTATCGAGGTTATATTCCGCGAGGACGTGAAGCCATAACTCATTGTAAAGCATAGCTGAGACGAAGACGTGAAGACGTGAAGACGTGGGTCAGTTCCCTTGGTTAGATCCGCGTATTTCACTTTGTCTGCCGGTGGGTCCATGTTTATTGGCGTCTTGTAAAACCGTGAAACCTTAGAACTTAAGACGTGAACCTGTTAAGAAGCCGTGGGTCCGTTTCTTTGGTTCGATCTGCGTTTTTAATTCTGTCTGCCGGCAGTTGTTTTTTTTCTGTCAATGAATTTCTTCTTCATAGTGATTCTGACAGCCTCCATTATAACTCAGATTTAAAGAAAAATTATCTTTTTATAGCAGCAGTCAGACCTCTGGACATTGCAGCAGTCAGTATTGCTAATTTTTAGACAGGGAAAATTTTTTTTGCTGGGTAATTTTTTCCAGAACAGCATCTGTTTTGGTTTACATCAGGATAAACAGGCAGCCAAATTTTTTTTGAGCATCAGTGTTCTGTATTTTATTTAAGAAAATGGCCACGCTCACCAATCTGATGTTAGAAGGAAATCAACGCTTTAATGGCAGCAACTATAACATTTGGAAACAAAGACTGCTGACCATTTTTGAGTACAGGCGTCTTGATCAACTCATTTTGGGCAAAGAGCTTCGTCCAGGTACAGCCGGGACCGATCAAGATAAATTTGATGATCGAAATCGAGAGGCTGTTATGCTTCTCAAGCTCTCTGTAGCTGATGATCAGTTACCACAGATCCCTTCTGGCAAGACAGCTGCTGAAATCTGGCAACAGTTGAAAGAATTGCATGAGACATCTGATAAAAGCAGAGCTTTTTTTCTCAAAAATCAGTTGTTCTCCATCATGATGGATGAACATATGTCTTTACAGGAACATCTCAACAAAATTAAAGACATTCGAGATCAGCTCGACGCCATTGGTCGGACCATGGAGGAAGAAGATATGGTAGTCATTACCCTGAAGAGTCTACCAAAATCTTATGAACACTTCATTGAAACACTCAACATTACAACCACAAATGTTGATCTGAAGTTTTCAGATTTATGTACCAAACTTCTGCAGCAAGATAGGTGGAAACAGCAGTTTGGTAGTGGTACTTCATCAGTGCCCTTGGAAAATGCATTTGCTGCAAAATATCAGTGCTCTCAGTCTTTTCAGCAGAGAGGATCATCTCAGTCCTTTGATCCTAACAGGAAGAAAAGTGTACAGTGTAATTACTGTCACAAGTTCGGTCACATGAAGAAAGACTGCAGGCAGAGGATTGCTGCTGAACAAAAGAAACAGGGAGGGTCACATCAGATAGCGAATGTTGCAGAACATTCCGAGCAGACAGATTCTGCCTTTTACGCCTTTATGGCTAAAAGGTCTTCAGAACATGTTCCTTCCTCTGCATGGTACATTGATTCTGGTGCATCACGCCACTTCTCTCACAGGCGTGACTGGTTTATTGACTTTTCACCTTTCAGTGATTCAGTTGTATTTGGTGGAGGTGAAAAGTACACTGTTGCTGGCAGGGGTACAGTTCAAATTCAGTCTGGTGGACGCACGCTCATATTTCTAAATGTATACTATGTTCCTGGTATGGAGATTAATCTGCTCTCTGTCAGTCAGATTATGAGGAATTCTCCTCAGCTTGATGTTGTGTTCAGTGCACACAAGTGTTCCATCATTGACAGGGAGACCAGTCTGACAGTTGCTACTGGCCTCGAGGACCATGGTCTATACAGGCTACTTGACACCGGTGACTTTCCAGAAGTGGCACTAGCAGCTCGTGTCTCTCCCATCAGTACTCTATGGCATCAGCGATATGGGCATCTCAATATGCAATATCTCTCTCAGCTCTCTCGAGAGGGACTTGTGTCAGGATTACCTGATATTCAGACTCAGCAGTTGGGGGTATGCAGCGCCTGCCAAGCGGGAAAGCAACATCGGTCGTCATTCAAAAATGGAGAATCTTGGCGCGCATCCCAGGTACTTCAGTTACTTCATGCTGATATTTGTGGTCCTATGAATACAGCTTCTATAACTGCTTGCAAATACTTTTTACTTATTGTAGATGACTTCAATCGAAAGATGTGGGTGTATTTTTTAAAAAATAAATCTGATGCTCTTAGTACCTTTCAGAAGTTTAAAACTTTAGTTGAAAACGAATCTGGTTGTAATATCATGACCCTTAGGACCGACAATGGGGGGGAATTTTGTTCCTCAGCTTTTGCCAACTTCTGTGATATTCATGGCATCAAACGTCAATTCACCACACCTTACACTCCCCAGCAGAACAGTGTTGTCGAGCGTCGCAATCGCACGGTTGTTGAAATGGCTCGTTCCATGTTACAACACCGGAGTGTTCCAAACAAATTCTGGGCTAAAGCAGTATTTACTGCTGTTTACCTTCTTAACCGATCCCCTACTCAGGCTGTTAAAGGGAAGACTCCTGAAGAAGTGTGGTTTGGTCGTAAGCCTAAGATCAGTCATCTCAAAGTTTTTGGCTCAGTTGCATATGTTTGGATTCCATCTGCTAAGCGATCTAAGTTGGATTCCAAAAGTCAGAAACTCATGATGACAGGTTACAGTGATCATCACAAGGCTTATAGGCTGATAGATATAGCCACTGGTCGACTTAGCTTCAGTCGAGATGTAGTATTTGATGAAGACAGAGGATTCTTTCAGTCTTCTTCTTCTGAGCAGCGTTCTGAGGATCCGCCTCACAGTGTTCTTCTTCCAGTCAGTCCATCTGATGGGAGGGATGATGTAGCATCAAGATTTGATACTACTCTATCTGAGCTTCCTCCAGAAGCTAATCCCCCTCTTGCTGTCCCTATTGCTCTTGAGCCTGCTTCTCTTCCTCCTGATATTGGTCCCTCTAATCCTGATATTGGTTCTTCTTCTCTTCGGCCAAAATGGTGGGCTAAAACCATAGGTGATCTCCAGGATGATGAGCTCCTTGAAGGTAGAACTTCTAGGCATAAGAACAGACAACAGTCTACAGTCAATTTTGCTCTTATGGCTAACCTTCACAGTACTTTTGAGCCTCAAACATATTCAGAAGCTAAGGGTATATCTGAGTGGGAACAGGCTATGGAAGCAGAATTTCAGAGTCTTCAGAAGAATCACACATGGACTCTTTCTGATCTTCCCGCAGACAAAAAACCCATAGGCTGCAAATGGGTGTATAAAGTCAAATACAAAGCTGATGGAACCTTAGACAAGTATAAAGCTCGGCTTGTGGCTCGAGGATTTTCACAGCAGGAAGGCATCGACTATGAGGAGACTTTTGCTCCTACAGCCAAGATGAGTACTATCAGGCTTGTGCTTGCCCTAGCAGCTCAGTTCAATTGGAAAGTTCATCAGATGGATGTAAAAAGTGCTTTCCTAAATGGTGATCTCCAAGAAGAAGTCTACATGACGCAGCCTCCAGGATTCAAGGTTGCTGGTCAAGAACAGAAAGTGTGTCGGTTAGTTAAAGCAATCTATGGATTGAAACAAGCTCCTCGGGCTTGGTACATAAAAATTGATCAGTATCTGACAGATCAGGGTTTTCAGAGGAGTCCATCTGATGCAAACCTGTATATCAAGCATACTGATGATGATATCTTGTTTGTAGTTGTCTATGTGGATGATCTTATCATTACTGGCAGCTCTGCACATTTGATCCATGGGATCAAACAAGATCTATGCAGAACTTTTGAGATGACAGACTTGGGACTTCTTCATTACTGTCTGGGGGTTGAAGTGTGGCAGACTGAAAATCAGATCTTTCTTTCTCAGTCCAAGTATGCCAAAAATCTTGTGGAAAGGTTCAGAATGCAGGATTGCAAACCGGCCACGACTCCTATGGAACCAGGGCTCAAACTTTCAGCACAGTCATCCTCTCCTCTTGTGGATGAAACTTTATTCAGGCAATTAGTGGGCAGTCTCATCTATCTTACTGCTACCAGACCTGACATCAGTTTTGCAGTAAGCTACATTTCTCGCTTTATGTCAGCTCCTAAAGCTGATCATTGGATAGCAGCAAAGCGGGTGCTACGATATGTGCGTGGTACTTCTGATTATGGCCTCTTATATACTCACAGCTCCACTCCTATTCTCAGTGGCTACACTGACTCTGACTGGGCCGGTTCGGTTGATGACCGTAAATCTACAGCTGGGTATGTGTTTAGTCTAGGATCTGGAGCTGTTACTTGGACTAGTAAGAAGCAACAGGTTGTGGCTCTCTCCTCAACAGAAGCAGAGTATCGGGGAGCAGTTAAGGCCGCCTGTGAGGCAGTTTGGCTTCGTCGTATGCTTGCAGATATGCATGTTTTTCAGACAGGGCCTACTTCTTTGTTTTGTGATAATCAGGGAGTGCTCAAACTTGCCAAGAATCCTGTCTTTCATGAACGAACAAAGCATGTGGAAACTCACTGCCACTACATTCGACAGTTGGTTGAAGACGGCTCAGTTCAGTTGCACTATGTTCCCACCACAGAGCAGCCCGCCGATATTTTTACCAAGCCTCTTGGTCCTGATAAATTTGTAAAATTTCGCGGGTCTATTGGTGTTGTAAATAGATTGAGCATTAAGGGAGGGTATTAGAATATATCTCTATATCTCTATTTAGTAATGCTCAGTCTTTTAGATGTTTCTATTCTTATTCTTTTAGCAGTTTCTTAGATGAAACTGTTTGTTCGATATTCTACATAGAAACCTGATGTTTCTATTCTTGTAAATATCTTTGTATTATCATTGAGCTGTTTGCTCCATGTGAATTAATTTTCATTGAACATTCTTTTAACTCCTTCTTACACTGGAGAATAAGAGGTTCACTACCAATAATAAATAAATCATCAACATACAACACCAAAATCAAAGGCATACCTTGGACTACCTTGAAGTAAAAATTTGGATCTACATTGCTTCTGGTAAAACCAAGCTTCATAAAAAAGCTATCTATGCGAGCATACCAAGCTCTTGGAGCTTGCTTCAAACCATAAAGGGCTTTCTTCAACCTACACACGAGTTTTTGGATCATGTACTTCAAACTGTTGTGGTTGCTCCACAAATACTTCTTCTTTAAGGAAGCCATGCAGAAAATCAATCTTCACATCCATTTGGTGAAGAGACCATCCTTGGCTAGCATCTAGAGCTACAATAGATCAAATGGTGATGTAACGGGCAATAGGTGCAAAAATTTCGTCATAGTCTATTCCCTCTTTATGAGAGAAACCTCTAGCCACAAATCTAGCTTTATATTTTTCAATACTACTATCAACACCATGTTTAATTTTACACAACCATTTAGAAGATACAATGAATTTCCCTTAGGGTCTTGGAACCACTTCCCATACATTATTATGAATGATGGATTCATATTCTTCAGTCATTGCATCTTTACACACCTGGGTCTTTACAACTTCTTCAAAAATGCACGGTTCAACTTGAATAATCTTGCTCACGGTTACAACATACCCTTGGAACAGGTAAGGTTTCTTGCTTTCTCTAAAAGTTCCTCTAGGGTTAGCATGTTTATCAACATTTTGAAGAGTGTCACAAAGCCATAAAGGTCTCCTTTTAGAATGAGGATCACATGGAGGAGGATCCAAAGGACCCATGGGCTCCATGGGTTCATCAACAAGATCAATTTTAGCTTCTAGATATTCTTGTATTTCAAATATATCATCTTGACCATCAACATTAGCATGAGGAAAGGGAGTGTCTCTTTCTTTTCCGAGAGTTGCATCTTCATCAAATGTTACATCCTTGCTAAATTCTATATTTCTTTGACCAAGTACATAGTTCTATAAGCTTTAGAATTCTCACAATAACCAACAAACATACCTTTCTTACTTGAAGCTTCCAACTTGTTCCTTTTCTCTTTTGGGACATGGAAGTAGACAGGACAACCAAAGATCCTCAGGTGCCCAACTTCGGGCTTCTCACCAGTGAAGACTTCTTCAGGAGTCTTGTTGTTTAGGGCACAGTGAGGAGATCTATTTTGAACATAGACAACTGTGTTCATAACTTCTCCCCATAGAAACTTTGGCAATTTCTGATCATGCAACATAGCTTTGACCGCTTCCATGATAGTTCTATTCTTTCTCTCGACCACACCATTTTGTTCTAGGTTATATGGTACAATGGTCTCTTTTCTGATTCCAACTTCTTTGCAGAATTCAATGAAATCACTGGAAGTGAATTATCCTTCATTGTCAAATCTGAAAATTTTGATCTTCTTCATAGTTTGTTTTTCTTCTAGAGCTTTGTAATCTTTGAACATGTTAAAAACTTGACTTTTATTTTCCAAAAAATAAATCCATGTTTTGTGAGAAAAATCATCCACAAAGACAATATAATACAAGTAACCAGCAAGAGAAGTTATAGGCATTGGTCCACATAGATCAGAATGTACAAGATGCAATACCTGACTAGTTCTACTTTTGCTTGAAGGGAATGGACCCTTCACTTTCTTTCCGCTTGCGCATCTTTAGCAAACACCATGATAATCAGATCTGATTTCTGGCATTCTGGAGACCATTTTTCTCACACAAGGTAATGCTTTGTAGTGTAAGTAAGTGAATCTTTAGTGTCAAAGTTCACTTTGATAATTGATGTCATGGATTAGTGCATGAATAAGCCTTACATTGATTTTGTATAGACCTTCACATCTAGATCCCATAATGAGGGCATCTCTCATGTTGGATCTCAATGGCCAAGTGAGAAATTTACCATTTATGAAAGCAAATTCCATTCCTTTATCTCCTAAAGATGATATGGACACAATATTCTTCTTTAAACCAGGTACATATAAAACTTCTTGAAGAGTCAAAGTTTTACCTTGATCTAGATGGAAAGAAACGGAACCAAATCCCTTTATGGGATATGTAGAGTTATCTCCAAGAATGATCTTCAAATCTGTCTCGCTCTCAACCAAATTAGAGAGTACTTCTTTGTAACCAGTAAAGTGCCTTGAAGCACCACTATCAACCAACCAACTATCACAAGAATTTGCAGGAGATGAACTAGAAAGAGCAAAAACAAGAAAGTACTTTGGTTGAGTCTCAACTACATTATTATCATACCTTTGGTTCCTTGAGGAACGATAGTTTCCTCTGAGCAGAAGGAGCTTCTCTTCTTATTCTATAATCAGATTTGTTGAAGTTATTGAAGTTGGATTTTGATGCTCTTTTGTTTTCTAAACAATCGCAAGCATAGTGGCCATGCTTGCGACAATTATAGCATTGGACTTTTGATAAGTCTTTGGTCCATTGAGAGGAGTTATTGGGAGCATACTTTATCGAATAGTGCATTACTCTTCTTCTTTTATTCCTTTTGCCTTGTACAACAAAGGCAATAGGTTCTCCCTCCTCATGCTTGGGAATTCTCCCTCTGGAAATCATTTTGGCTTCTTCTTGACTGCACTTTCCCAGGAGCTCATCAAATGTAAGAAACTTGTCATTATTACTAATCGTAGTAATAAAAGTTTCCCAAGAAGAAGGAAGGTCTCCAAGTGAAATCAATACCAGTTCTTGGAAACAACTTCACCAGAAGTTGACAACTGATCTTTGATTTTTGATATCCTCATGAAGTATGCTTGAGTGGATTCTCCTCTGTTCATCTTAACATTCTTGAGTTGATTCTTTAGAGAAAGAATTTGACTCAAGTTGTTCACCTGATACATTCCAATCAACTTGTCATACATTTATTTGGCTTTCTTCAAATTGGAGACATAAGTGTTGAGGTGGTCTTTAAGAGAGTCAAGGATAATCTTTTTAGCCTTGACTTTTCCTTTCTTATATCTAGCCTTGATAGCAACATTGGAGTTTTCAGCTAGTTCTGCTACCTATCCTTTAACATACTCTAAAACATTACATTCCTCAAGAGTAGGGAAGAAGTTTAAAGCATCAACCAACTTCTCTTCATTCTTAAAATACGAGGAAGACATCTTGATCTTATCAAAATTTCAACAGAAAATATAAAGGGACAATAAGAGATATTTCAGCTGTAAATTGAATATTTCAGCAGCAAAAAGGAAGAGAAATTTCAACAAAAAATGAGGAGCAAGTAGAAGGAACAATAACAGATATTTCAACAAAAAAAGAGTTGTAAATAGAGCGAACATCAAGCTATATTTCAACAGAAAGAGAGATGCAAATGGAGTGGACAACAAGCTATATTTTAGTAGAAAGAGAGCTACAAATGAAGCAGATAACAAGCTATATTTCAACAAAAAGAGAACTGCAAATGGAGACAACAAGAGATATTCTAGCAAAAAGAGAGTTGGAAATGGACTTAACAACAAGAGATATTTTAGCAAAAAGAGAGCTAAAAATGAAGTTGACAACAAGAGATATTCCAGAAGAAAAAGAGTTGGGAATGGAGTTGACAGCAAGAGATATTATAGCAAAAAGAGAGCTGGAAATGGAGCTTGTCTTCACCAAAACTATGATACCATGTTGAAATTTTATTGTTCTATGCTGTTACAATCACTTAAATCGAGAACTTCTTTATGCTGCAAAATAAGTTACGTAATTCTTGATAGAACATAAACCATATAAATCATATGCACAATGGAAGACAACCAATCAATGAGACACAGAAAAGTTAGGTCAATGACCAGGGAAAAACCCACAAGGAGAAAACCCAACCAGATTCTTCTTCTATTAGAAATCAATTGTTCAACAGAGATACAAAGTATAATGAGAGAATGACGAAGTTCACCCAAACCTGAAGAAGATCTTTGATAGCAGTAGCTAATTCAAACACGGAATCATGTTGGCTCTCCAAGATCTGCTCTTGCTCTTCAAGACTCTCTTTCTCTCTCTCGATCTTCCTCTAGACTCTTCAACTCTCTCTTTCTCAAGTTCGAATTCTCCTTTCACAAGCACAAGTAAGTGTGTCAAGTGAGGATGAGAGGCACAAATATATAGGAAGAGCAAGGAGGTCAAATTCATGAGGGAGTAACTCCTACACCTTGAGGATGAGTTACATATGCCAAAATAGGAGTGTAACTTATGCCATAAAGGAGAGGAATGTAACTTATGCATTTAGGAGTGAAGTGTAACTTATACATTAAAGAGGTGTATGACAATTTTTTTTATGAGAGATTTTTCGGCGTAAATCACATGATATTTCATTTGTCGACGCATTTCGAACCAACCAGTGTGGTTCATCGTCAGGACAAGTTGAATGAATAGATCTCGCTTTGCATGTTAAATAGATAGAGCAGAACATCCAACGGCTATTTGACCAGGTAATGGCTATATTGACAACAGCTAGATTTGACTGGGAAACAATTAGTTTGGACTGGATTAGGGGTATAACCTATAATTTAAATTAAATAAGTTAATTCGGTTAGTTATATTCTTATTAAAATAAAAGTAAATGGACCATTTTATAAACTAATACTTATTAATATATATTAAAATATATAAATTATAAAGTAAATTAATTTAAATTAATAGTTAGTTATCCAAGTTATCATATCTAAATATTAGAGTAATATATAAATAGTTAGTTATATTTTTATTAAAATATATATTAAAATAAATTAATTAATTTTAAATTAATAGTTATTTATAAAAGTTAATTAAATATATAAATATTAGAGTAATTTAAGGGTATGATATTAAAGTAATTATAATTATGATATTAGAGTAATTTATAATTATAAATATATATTAAAATAAATTAATTAATTTAAATTAATAGTTAGTTATCAAAGTTATTATATCTAAATATAAGAGTAATTAATAGTTAGTTATAAAAGTTCTTAAATATATAAATATTAGAGTAATATATAAATAGTTAGTTATATTTTTATTAATCATTTTAATAAAAATATAACTAACTATTTATATATTACTCTAATATTTATATATTTAAGAACTTTTATAACTAACTATTAATTACTCTAATATTTAGATATAATAACTTTGATAACTAACTATTAATTTAAATTAATTAATTTATTTTAATATATATTTATAATTATAAATTACTCTAATATCATAATTATAATTACTTTAATATCATACCCTTAAATTACTCTAATATTTATATATTTAATTAACTTTTATAAATAACTATTAATTTAAAATTAATTTATTTTATAATTTATTTATTTTAATATATATTTTAATAAAAATATAACTACCTATTTATATATTACTCTAATATTTAGATATGATAACTTGGATAACTAACTATTAATTTAAATTAATTTACTTTATAATTTATTTATTTTAATATATATTTATAAGTATTAGTTTATAAAATGGTCCATTTACTTTTATTTTAATAAGAATATAACTAACCGAATTAACTTATTTAATTTAAATTACAGGTTATACCCCTAATCCAGTCCAAAATAACCGTTTCCCAGTCAAATCTAGCCGTTGTCAATATAGCCGTTACTTGGTCAAATAGCCATTGGATGTTCTGCTCTATCTATTTAACATGTAAAGCGAAATCTGTTCATTCAACTTGTCCTGACGATGAACCAAACTGGTTGGTTCGAAACGCGCTGACAAATGAAATATCATGTGATTTACGCCGAAAAATCTCTCATAAACTTATTATGGATCACAGAAACCTCAAATCAACAATTTTTTTTATGACGAGTCATTAAAGTGTGTAAGAGGTGCATAAGAGCATAAAGAGAGATAGCAATGAATCCATTAAGAGAGAGAGAGTAACATATGCATTAATTGAGGTGAGTTACATATGAGATGATTGAGAGACTTGAAATTCTTTATAATAATAATATAATAATATCATAAAGAGGATAATAGTAATAATAATAATAATAATATTGATGATTAAATTAAAAATTAAACAATTGAAATTGATTAAGGACAAGTTAAGTGAATTTCCATTATGTATATATGATTACAAATTGATGGAAGGTGATTTACTATTTTTGGAAATTCATGTTTGCAAAGATAGACATGACTTTCTATTTTAGAAAGTACTTTAAAAAGGTCAGAAATGAAATTCTATTCAAGGAAATTCATCCCATAGCTGTCAATTTTCAACACAGTTTCTTGGCCGAACAACCCACACATTGATGATGGGCTGTATAGGACAAATAGACATTCATGGGAGGGGTGGCATAGTGTCCTTGATTCCACCCGGTAGCACTCTTGCCGTGAGTTGGGTTGGAAGGTATTGGGATGCCTTCACCTTGAAGCTCATGATGTCATGAGGGTGAATGATAGATTGAGTCACTCATAAGGATTTATTGGGGGGCACACATCAAGGCAAATTTCTTAATCCTTACATCCATTACTCTCACAACAAAGGGTGACATAAGAGATGATAATGGTCTCCATCACTGTGCCCACGTTTGTAAAACCCAATTTGTACAATTTAACCAAGGAACTTCATTTTTACCAATTTATATTGGATGAAATCTAAAGCCCTAAATTTAGAAATTAAATTAAACCATTATAAAAGATATACCCAAAATTCTAAATTACTCATACATGCAATTAAATCTAGAATTTGATAGTTGGGATACAAAAGAATACCTGGTTATCCATTCGCAGGGCCTTGGAACTTTCGCTTGATGGTATTTTTGTCTGTTGTTGCTCCCGCTCCCATTACCAAACCAACCCTTTTGTCCTCCCAGCCTATCTGGGATCAACCTATACGGTTCCCAGACCCAGAAACCTTCAAAATGGAGGCTTTCTGGTCCCCATGCCCAAAATTCCAAGAACAACTCAAATCTCCCAATTGTGGTTCTCTTAGAATTCCTGCCTTCGTCTTTGCTTCCCTCTGGATTGATACCCCCTGTCCAGACCCCCTTTCCCTTCTTATAACCCCAAAATTTCACCGCCCTCCAATTATAATAAGGTTTCCTTCCTTTAGTCGGTTATCTAGCATCTTGAAAAGTTTTCCAGAGGCGGTCACCTTTAAATGATGTCATATGGAACAATCGTGAGTTTTATGAGGTAATGAAGTCTTAAGAGTTTCATATATATATATATATATATATATATATATATATATATATAAGAGTTCTACTTCAATTCCCCTTTATTGACTTATATTTTGATTAAAGTTTGTTACTTTATATATTGTAAATTTATTTTATATATATACTTTCTAAAACAATTAATAATTAATTAATTAATCTTCTTTTAGTTAATATATATAATTTCTCCCAGTTAATATAGTAAATAATATATATAATATAATTCTCTTTTATTTGCATAAGCCAATGCTTTTACTTTCCTTTGAACAATATACTAGTTATATTATGATAGTGGTATGTATAACTTTTACCTCACAATACATTCATTATATTCTGGTGAGTTAGGTATTTACTCAATACTTCAATAATTAACTCATTACCCTATACTTGGACTTTTCATAATTGATTAGTGCATATACTAGTGCAGTACATGCGATACATGCATATGTAGCTATCATATGCATGCTAATATTTCTATGTTCCATATAACTCGAGGTGGGTCATTACATACACCCCTCCTTCAAAAAACCTGTCTCGAAGTTAAGGTTTATATAGTATATGTTATGAATATAATTCATAACAATTAGATAAATAAAAAAAATATAGATATTAAATAATTAAATATTATTTAGGTTAAATAGTCATTAAATTAAGTGAAAAGGCATGTCTAAAAAGACATGCCCTTTCACGAAAGGTCACCTGCTGAGGTATAAAAGCGGGGCCTCATTGTACATTCAAATCATCTCATACAATTTTATATATTAATAAATTATTATTATTTAATACCTGTGTGTATTTTTATATTCAAGTCTAAAAGCTATCAGTCTTTTGTGTTTCAGCATAAATTTTTATGCTACAGTGGTATCAGAGCCATGGCACACGATATAATCATGCGGGCCTTTGAACGTAGTTCGCCGCACAATGTGCCATTACGTTCATATCCTGATTACGTTGAACAATTTAATATTCAAGAAGTATTTCAGTGTTTAGAAAATTCAATTGTAGGAGTTAAAGA
Organism: Pinus tabuliformis; assembly: GCA_031772625.1. Lineage (NCBI taxonomy): Eukaryota > Viridiplantae > Streptophyta > Pinopsida > Pinales > Pinaceae > Pinus > Pinus tabuliformis. Next base: position 1,183,289,692 of record CM062817.1, on the reverse strand, counting down.
AGAAAACCATGATCCAGATAATGATGATAAAAAGGAAATGAAAATGGTTGTTTTTGATAATGGAGAAAAAGGTGTGGATGCAAAGAGTACCAATGGAAGAAATGAATCCATAGCTGATGAAGGGGATGATGAGGAAGATATGAATTCACACACTAATAGTGGAGGAAACAATGCCATTGATAGTGAAGGGGAAGATATCAAAATTGTTGATTTAAAAGGAGACAAAGAATCCGTAAATATAAATATGGACATTGATAGTGAGAGTGATAAAGTTGGAGGTGAAGGGAAATGAGATGGATGACGTTCAAATTCAAGGGCAACAGAGCTGCGAGGACGAATAAGCTAGGGTTTTAGGGATGTTGCAGAGGCGGTTCTCCATGGAAGGGCGCAAAGGAGGGAGCTCCACTCCCTCCTACAAACAAGCTATGACCAGCAGCGATAAAAAACCAATGGAATATGATAGAGGCCCTTCAATGGGAAGGAATAGGAATAGTGAAAAGGAACAAAATGGACAGAAGTCAAAGGAGAACAACATCACTAAAGAAGAAGACAAGGAACAGGGAACTAAAAACAAAGCACACATGGGTCCATGTAAACCCAAAGCTGCAATTACTCCTAGAGTTGTTTTAAATGATCCGGCTCTGCAGGCACACAGGGACCACATGCAAACTTATGCTATCATTTGCAAATTCATGGGTTTATGGCCCACTGAAAAAGCTTTACAAATGTGGATAAAATATCACTGGAAACCAAAAGGAAGCATTGACCTACACCTTGGGTCAAAGGGTTTCTTCACTGTGGTATTTGCAAACATCAAAGATAAGGATAGAGTTTTTTAAGGCGGGCCCTACTTTTATGCTACAGCTGGTCTCTATATGAGACCATGGATCATGAATTTTGTTCTGGAACATGAGACCTTTACTTCGGTCCCAGTTTGGGTAAGACTCTATTCTCTTCCTCTTGATTACTAGCAAATAGAGTCCTTATCTGCCATAGGAAATAAGTTAGGACGTTTTGTCAAAGCTTCTAAAGCCACTAGGAGGGGAAATACACTTCCTTTGCTAGAATATGTTGTAGGAAATAATACTGAGAGGGGGGGTGAATCAGTATTATCAGATCTGTAAAACTTTTTCAATGCTCAGAAACATATACGCTACTTCAGTTAAGTAAAACTGCGTGTACACGCTACTGTGTCTAAAGAAACCAGCGTATAATCAGAAAAACTTATGATTCAGCAGTTTATCTTCAGTAAATGCATCAGGACATTATTAACCATGATAGTAAAACAGATGCAGTATAACAGAACAGATCATCACACAAAAAACCACACACATGAACACCAAGATATAAGGTGGAAACCCAATGTGGGTGAAAACCACCTGCTGCAAGTTGTCTCTATCTTTCTTTAATATGAAACTTCAGTTTACAATCTTTTTGTACTGGTGCAGCCTTATACCAGTACGCAGGCTACAACCTGCAGAAGGCTACTACCTTCTCTCGTTCTCCAAACTTCCTTGGAAGGGAGCTCCAACCCCCTTTGCTCTTGTACTAGCTAAGATACTAGTACGTAGGTGCTGACCTACAATTTTCTTTCTTTCAGGTACCACCTTTCATACATTTTCAGACTAGATATTCCTGAAGCACAACATTACAATCTGAAAACCACAATTCATTCAACTTTCACAACAGATCATTGAAGCACAAAACAACCAATACTAGCATCATCAATCTTTGAATCACTGAACCACTGAAAACCCTGTCAACACTAGTCACAAGAACACAGAGCAGATTACAGAACTCTGCAATAGCAGTCAGATCCAACTGCAACCCCAAAATCAAACTTCAAAAGATATACGCTACTTCAATGAGAGAAACCCGCGTATACACGCGCTTTTACCGAAGGAAAACAGCGTACAGATCTAAAAATAAATTCTCTTAACTTGCAGCTGTACTAGACATCAGTTAGACCCAGAACATAACATTGCGTCAGTATGCAGATCTAGAAATACGCATGATCAACCATATCATAATAGTGCATTTCAAACCAATAGACCTCGATCTATCCTTAGATCTAGACTTCCATCAACCGATGTGATCTCTCCTTAGCTTAGATCAAGTAACCCAGAACCTGCATACCAGATCTCTTTCTTTTCAGATATTCAAGCCTTTTCAAGATATCCTTGCCTAATGATCTTCTTCTCCTTATATAGCCTTAGGCCTTGCTCAATACCAAGAGCCAAAACCATAGAAATCCAAAACCATCAACTTCAAAACTAGAGATCTACACGTCTGTCGAGGTACTTTGGTCCAAAGACATGGGCACAAGTACCGAGGACTAACTACCATGGACCAAAAGGAAACTTCCCGACATATACGCCCTTTTCTGTTCATGCATCTGCGTGTATACGCGCCTTCGTATATAGATCTCCTGCGTATACGCGACTTAGTATGCATATCACCAGCGGGTATACGCAACTTTGACTTAATTAACCTGCGTATATGAGATTTCTCTTTATTCTTGTAGTCTGAACGGAGATCTGTCATCAAAGAGAGTTGCCATCAAGGACAACACCTGTATCATAGCGCCACACCTGAGCCAAAATGCCAACAATCTCCCCCTTTGGACTTGATGGCAACCTTCAGATCCTTAGAATCATTCTCCCCCTTTGTCATCAAGGGCAAAGGGCTGTGCTCCCCCTGAGTACATGCTGATACCTCTGCGTGGCTGTGCTGAAACATGCTCCCCCTGACTGTAGGCCAAATCTGCAAAAGATGTTCTTCAACAAGAACCAAGACTTATACACCATAAGGGACCTTCCTATCACCAAAAGACTCAATACATACATCCATACTCCCTACCAAGAGGGGACACATCAGAAACAATCAATTATATTACATCATTCATCCCAGGCATAGTGGGGAAACCAACATAGGCCGTTACATGACCTTGACACCATAAAAGAGATATCACAAAAGAGAGACATGACATAGAGACAACAGATCTAGACCAAGACTTATGAAAGTCACCAGCAGCATCTGATAAACATCTTTTAGATCAGCAACCAGGATTTCTTTCTGAGCTCCTTCTCCTGAAACCAACAACCAAAACATCTAAATGCCAACAATGCTTAATGAGACATTTAAGCTGCTCCCCCTGAACCTGTGCCTGCTGCACCCCCTGAAACTGAGTCTGATGAATTCTGACATACCCATCTCAGACCTTTTCAAACCAGAGTTTGCCCTTGCTGTTCAGAACTCCATATACGCGATTTCTCCTGCATAAACCAGCGTATGTACGCGGATATACTTTCTGCAACAAGCGTACAACATACACGCGACTTACCCCGCGCCAATAGGCGTATATACGCGGATATCCTTTACGTAACCTGCGTATACCAACTTTTCTGTAGAACAAACATGCTTCAACAGCAGGATGAAGCATCAACTACTCCCAGCTTTTGTCTGAGATATTCAAAAGTTTCCCTGGGCAGTGGTTTTGTGAGAATATCAGCAACTTGTTCCTTAGAAGGAACATACTCCAACTTGACCTTCTGCTCAAGCACTTGCTCCCGAAGAAAATGGTACTTGATTGGTATGTGCTTGGTCTTTGAGTGCATGACTGGATTCTTTGAAATGCTGATTGCACTTGTATTCTCACATAAGATAGATACTGGTGGAGTGCAAGTGATTTGAAAGTCCTGCAAGGTCTGCATCATCCAAAGAAGTTGTGTGCAACAAGATGCCGCAGCCACATATTCTGCTTCAGCTGTAGATAAGGCAATCGAACTCTGTTTCTTGCTGAACCATGATACTAATCTGGAACCCATGAAGAAGGCACCACCACTTGTGCTTTTCCTATCATCCACACTTCCAGCCCAATCTGCATCTGTGTAAGCATGAAGAGTGAGATCTGTATTTCTAGGATACCATAAGCCATAGTTTTGGGTCCCTTGAAGATACTTGAAGATTCTTTTGATTGCCTGAAGATGAGTTTCCTTTGGGTTGGCTTGAAATCTTCCAACAATTCCTACTGCATGTGTAATATCTGGTCGAGTACCTGTCAAATAAAGCAAACTCCCAATCATGGATCTATAAGTGGGTTGGTGAACGGCTGCTGATTCATCATTTGCACTGAGGCTGCATCCTGTAACCATGGGTGTACATACTGGCTTTGACTCTTCCATGCCATACTTCTTCAAGATCTGCTTGAGGTATTTGGTTTGAGACAAGAATATACCTCCTTCATTTTGTTGGATTTGCAATCCAAGAAAATATGTCAATTCTCCAAGTAGTGACATTTCGAATTCTTTCTGCATAACCAAAGCAAAGTTTTGACTCATAGTCTCTTCATTGCTGCCAAAGATAATATCATCTACATAAACAACAAGAATTAGCAATTTGTTATTTTCAACTTTTATATAGAGATTGTTATCTGCTGATCCTTTTGAAAAGCCTTGTTGGTGAAGATATTTGTCCAACAGATAGTACCAAGCCCTTGGAGCTTGTTTGAGTCCATAGAGAGCCTTTTTCAATCTGCATACAAGGTTTGGATCATTCCCAAGAATGAAACCATCTGGCTGCTCAATATATACTTCTTCTTCTAAGTCTCCATTCAGAAACGTTGATTTCACGTCCATTTGAAATACCTTGAAGTTTTGAAAGCTTGAGAGAGCAAGGAACATTCGGATGGCCTCAAGTCTTGCTACAGGAGCAAAGGTCTCTTCAAAATCTATTCCTTCTTGCTGCACATACCCTTTACAAACAAGTCTGGCCTTGTTTCTAATTACTTCTCCATTTTCATTCAATTTATTTTTGAAGACCCATTTTGTCCCTATGACATTCTTATCTTTTGGTCTAGGGACCAGTTCCCAAGTGTTGTTCTTTTCTATCTGCTCAAGTTCTTCATCCATTGCTTTGACCCAACATTCATCTTTGCATGCCTCTTTCACATTTTGTGGTTCAGTGGAGGAGAGTAATGCCAAATAGCTTGAAGCTTCTGCAAGTGTCCTTCTTGTTTGTACTCCTGCTTCTTTCTGCCCCACAATCTGAGATTCTGGATGATTCTTTTGAACATATCTGGATGGAGTCTTCTCTTCTATTCTTGTCTGCTCCTCTGGTTCTTCTTGAGATTCTTCTTCTTCTTGAGGTTCTTCTTCTTCATCATTCCGCCTTTGAGGGTAGCCTTCATCTTCTTCAATGTCTTCATGATGAACTTGCCTAGGAATATATCCCTTCTCATCAACCACTACATCAATGCTGTCAACAATTCTGCCAAGTCTTTTATTGTAGCACTTGTATGCTTTGCTATGTGGAGAATAACCAAGAAGAATACCTTCATCTACTCTTGGTTCAAGTTTTCCAAGTTGCTCATCAGTATTCTTAATATAACATTTGCTCCCAAAGATTTTGAAGTGCTTCACCGAAGGAGTCTTACCACTCCAGAGCTCATGAGGTGTTTGAGTGCTGTTTACTCGGACATTTGTTTTGTTAAGAATAATAACAGCAGCATGTGCAGCTTCACCCCAGAAGGTTGCGGGAGTACCTGATTCATCGAGCATAGCACGAGCCATTTGTTGGATAGTTTTGTTCATTCTTTCCACAACCCCATTTTGCTGAGGAGTTCTAGCTGTAGAGAATTCTCTTCTTATCCCATGTTCGTCACAGAAATCGAAAAATTCATTTGAGGTGAACTCCCCACCTCTGTCAGATCTGAGGCACTTAATTTTGTGTCCTGATTCATTTTCAACCAAGGCTTTGAAGGATTTGAATTTTTCGAATGCTTCATCTTTGTGCTTCATGAGCCCTAACCAAACAAATCTGGAGAAATCATCAATGAATAATATCAGATATTCTTCTCCTCTAGGTGTCCTCTTCCTAAATGGACCACATACATCTGTATGGACTAGCTCGAGAGGCATGCTAGCTGATCCTTCCTTCTCTGGAAAGTTAGTTCTGGTTTGTTTTCCAAACTGACAAGATTTGCATATGGTATTGTCTGGAATTTTGATATCTGGAAGACCACGAACTGCCTGATATTTGCATGCTTTCCTTATTTGTGAAAAGCTTAGATGCCCCAACCTCCGATGCCATAGCCAATGTTCATCATTCTTGCTTAAGTAGCATTGTTGTCCTTCCTCAAAGATATATAGATTATTTGGAGTCCTTCTTCCTTTGATCACAGTTTTACCTGTATCAAGATCGCGAACACAACATCCATTTGATCTAAATATTACCTCAGTTCCTTGATCGCACATCTGACTGACACTTAGAAGATTATGCTTCAATCCATCAACATATAAAACATTTCCTGCTTTGACTTTCTCTTTCAACGGAGCAACACCTTTTCCTTTTATGGCTGCAGAGATATCGTTCCCAAAAGAAACTTTCTTCCCTTTTTCTAATGCGGTATATGACTCAAGCTTTTCTTTGTCCCCTGTCATATGCTTCGAACATCCGCTGTCAATGTACCATAGACTTTCTTGACCTTCTGCATAAAAGGCTATCCCACATCTTTCTGGTTGTGATTCTTTTATTCTCCATGTTCTAACATTTGAGGTTTGTTCCTTCTGAGTTGTCTTCCGGAATCTGCTCCTGCATTCAGAGTCTTCATGACCAAAGTTATTACAAATAGAGCATTCAACTTCATTTTCAAGAACCGAAAAATTGTTATAAGTCCTTTTCATGGTTCCAGTCATTCTCCCTTGCTTTTGAGCTTCTCTAGTCATGATTGTTTTGTAGGCAACACATTGAGCTGCTTTGTGACCGAAGTTATGGCAAGAAAAGCATTGGCCATTAAAGAAACTTCTGCGATAATCAGATCTATCATCCAATCGATTGTAGCTTCTATTCATTCTTGGAGCAAATTGGGAAGATTTTACCTGTGGCTGATTGTAGCTTCTGTTTGTCCTTAAGGCAGTTTGTCCCTGAATTTCTTGATGGTCTTTTCTTGAGATAAACTGTCCCTGATTCACCTGATGACTTTTATTTGGCCTTTGCTCGCTTCTCCTTGCTGCATCAAGATAACTTTTAGAGGTAGAGGCTTGAGATGTTTCTCCATTATATCCAAGACCTGTCTTGATCAGAGGAGATCGCTGCACATTGATAATCTCATCCAAGGTTTCAGATCCTTTAACAAACTTAAGATTAATTGCTTTGGTTTTCTCAATCTCCTTTCTAAGACAAACAATCTCACATTCCAATTTTTCAAGATGTTTTTCCTTTTCAGCTAGTTGACATTGTAGAGAATCAATAATAGCATTCTTCTCTTCTAAACAAACTTTGAGATCTTTCATTTCTTCATAAAAACCTCCTACATCTATAGCATCCATGTAGTCATCATCTTCAAAAGCCATTAAAAGTTTATATCTATTACCTTGTTCATCTTCATCACTATTTGAAAGACCATCACTATCCTCATGAGTGTAATAGCTTTTCTTCTTTTCATTCTGTCTCTTGTTCCATCTAACAGGTTCCTTTCCCTTGTCATTCTTATCTTTGTGAGGACATTTGGCAGCATAATGACCTACTCTTCCACAAGCAAAACATTTAAAAGGTAACTTACCTCTGAACCTTCCGGAACCCCTTTGAAGATTTCTGACAAAATTTGATTCTTCTTCTTCATCTTCTGGCACATGATTTGCTTCATAATAATCTTCTTTGCCTAAAGCTTTGAAGGCAGCTTCTCTTCTGTCTGATGGACCTCCCTTTCTCATTTCATAAGCGGTTAGAATTCCATGAAGCTGAGACATAGTGAGAATTCGGAGATTTTCCTTTTCTTCTATTGCAGATACTTTAGATTCAAACTTGGGGGACAATGATCTTAGAACCTTTTCAACTACTATAGCCTCTTTTATTTCTTCACCCAAATTTTTCATACAATTAACAATCTCATCTACCCGAAGAAAATAATTAGCCACACTTTCATCATTATACATCTTGAGAGTCTCATACTGAATCCTGAGAGTTTGAAGTTTAGCACGCTTTACCTGTTCATCTCCTTCATAGCTTGTGACCATTTTGTCCCATATCTCTTTTGCGGATTTGAAGTGCATTACCTTCATGAATTCCGTTTGGGATATACTTCCTAATAGAGTACTGACTGCTTTTGCATTTGTTTCATACTTCTTTTTCTCAGCTGGATCTGTAGGAGTAGCTGAAGGAAAAGCATAGCCTGTTTCTACAATGTCCCAAACTTCTGTACCAAGAGATTGAAGATATGCAGTAACTCTTACCTTCCAATAATTGAAGTTTGTCCCATCAAAAACCGGTGGCCTGATTGATGCTTCTTTCTCGTAGTTGCTCATGATGAATGATCTACCTTCAAGCTTCTCTGAAGGACCCGCTCTGATACCAATTGTAGGAAATAATACTGAGAGGGGGGGTGAATCAGTATTATCAGATCTGTAAAACTTTTTCAATGCTCAGAAACATATACGCTACTTCAGTTAAGTAAAACTGCGTGTACACGCTACTGTGTCTAAAGAAACCAGCGTATAATCAGAAAAACTTATGATTCAGCAGTTTATCTTCAGTAAATGCATCAGGACATTATTAACCATGATAGTAAAACAGATGCAGTATAACAGAACAGATCATCACACAAAAAACCACACACATGAACACCAAGATATAAGGTGGAAACCCAATGTGGGTGAAAACCACCTGCTGCAAGTTGTCTCTATCTTTCTTTAATATGAAACTTCAGTTTACAATCTTTTTGTACTGGTGCAGCCTTATACCAGTACGCAGGCTACAACCTGCAGAAGGCTACTACCTTCTCTCGTTCTCCAAACTTCCTTGGAAGGGAGCTCCAACCCCCTTTGCTCTTGTACTAGCTAAGATACTAGTACGTAGGTGCTGACCTACAATTTTCTTTCTTTCAGGTACCACCTTTCATACATTTTCAGACTGGATATTCCTGAAGCACAACATTACAATCTGAAGACCACAATTCATTCAACTTTCACAACAGATCATTGAAGCACAAAACAACCAATACTATCATCATCAATCTTTGAATCACTGAACCACTGAAAACCCTGTCAACACTAGTCACAAGAACACAGAGCAGAGTACAGAACTCTGCAATAGCAGTCAGATCCAACTGCAACCCCAAAATCAAACTTCAAAAGATATACGCTACTTCAATGAGAGAAACCCGCGTATACACGCGCTTTTACCGAAGGAAAACAGCGTACAGATCTAAAAATAAATTCTCTTAACTTGCAGCTGTACCAGACATCAGTTAGACCCAGAACATAACATTGCGTCAGTATGCAGATCTAGAAATACGCATGATCAACCATATCATAATAGTGCATTTCAAACCAATAGACCTCGATCTATCCTTAGATCTAGACTTCCATCAACCGATGTGATCTCTCCTTAGCTTAGATCAAGCAACCCAGAACCTGCATACCAGATCTCTTTCTTTTCAGATATTCAAGCCTTTTCAAGATATCCTTGCCTAATGATCTTCTTCTCCTTATATAGCCTTACGCCTTGCTCAATACCAAGAGCCAAAACCATAGAAATCCAAAACCATCAACTTCAAAACTAGAGATCTACACGTCTGTCGAGGTACTTTGGTCCAAAGACATGGGCACAAGTACCGAGGACTAACTACCATGGACCAAAAGGAAACTTCCCGACATATACGCCCTTTTATGTTCATGCATCTGCGTGTATACGTGCCTTCGTATATAGATCTCCTGTGTATACGCGACTTAGTATGCATATCACCAGCGGGTATACGCAACTTTGACTTAATTAACCTGCGTATATGAGATTTCTCTTTATTCTTGTAGTCTGAACGGAGATCTGTCATCAAAGAGAGTTGCCATCAAGGACAACACCTGTATCATAGCGCCACACCTGAGCCAAAATGCCAACATATGTGTGGAGATGGATCTCTCTGGAGCTCTATCGGATGAAGTAATCTTGGAAGTATTTGATGAAGAATGGTTGCAAACTATGGATTGCGAACATATTCCATTTAGATGTCGCAAATGCCATGAGCATGAGCACCTATTCAGGGACTGCCCTCTCACTAAAATAGAGAATAAGAGTAAAGCTAACGCAATGAAAGATTCTGAAAGCTTTCACAAAGTGGCAAGCAAAGGAAAAGGAAGCAAGAGGGGGCCAAAGATACAAAAATCAGAAGGGCAACAAGCCAGTCAAAACAGGTTCCAAGTTCTTGAAGAGGAAGAAGGGATAACAAATGCAGACCAGACGAAGGGAGAAGGTTTAATGGAGGAGGGGAAAGAAGAGGACAGGGAAAAAACACCAGATAAAAATCAGCAGATAGAAACGATGGTGAGTGATGCAGAAACGGAGATGGATCATGAGATGACCCAAAGTGAGATGGAAACGGAGGACCAAGAACTTTAGGAGATTCTTAAGAAAGAGAATCTAGATTTGGAGGATTTCTTGATTCAAGGAACCAAGGGATAGACTCTTTACCTCCACAAGAGTTCAGCAAAGTCCAGCAGTTATTTATATGGAAAACCCAAAACAAAGGGCCGGAGAGGCAAAGAAACAAGGAAAAGCAGAGTAGCGAAGGGGTAAAAACGGTGAAAACCACACCAGGATTAGCACCCAAAAACCCAGGAAAGAAAAGAGGCAAGAAAAAGCAAAACGAACTATTAATGGAATGTGGAAAGCTAATGATAGACTCAGGTAAGATGAAAGACCTAACTAGCTACTCCTTTACCAATCTTTAATAATGAAGTTCACTTCTTGGAATGTTAGAGGTCTAGGTAGTAAAAGAAAACAGAGACTAATCAGTAATAGAATGAAACAAACAACATCGGATGTGATCTTCATCCAGGAAACCAAATGTTCCATTCAAAAAATAAAAGAGATTCATAGCAAATGGCTCAATCATTATGAGTTTCTGGAAGTCAAAGCAGAGAATACAGCAGGAGGTATACTCACCCTTTGGAATCCAAAAAAAATAGACATTTTAGATGCTGAGGCACCTAGAGATTATTTATCTGTGGTTATGTAGCCTGTAGGAGATAAGGAAACCTACCTGGTCACAAATGTTTATGGCCCCCAAAGACTGGAGGGTAAACTCAAGTTTCTAGATTCTCTGGAGGATCTCAGAGATAGACATTTAGGCATTCCATGGATCTTGGGAGGTGATTTCAACATGATCAAATCACTTTCGAAGAAAAAAGGGGGAACCAGAGTTCTAAGTAAAGACTCTCTGAAACTTCAAACTTTTATAGATATTATGAAGTTAGTGGATATTGTAACGAGTAATGGAATCTTTACTTGGAACAATAAAAGAGGAGGAGAGTCTCAGGTGGCTTCAAAATTAGACAGATTCATGATCTCAGAAGACCTTATGCTCAATGACAAGGAAATATCAGCAAGAATTCTCCCCTTTGGAGGCTCAGATCACTGGCCGGTTCATCTAGAGGTGCAGAGTATTGGTACCCCCCGGAACAGACCTTTTCGATTTGAAAACATCTGGCTTTCCCATCCAGATTTCATCAGCAACATAGCCAAATGGTGGTTAGAAGATTTGAACATTCAGGGCACAAGAATGTTCCTTCTTCAGAAAAGACTAAAACACATCAAGCTCTGGCTCAAAGATTGGAATAAGAACGAATATGACAATATTTTTGAGGCAAAAAAAGCTATGGAGGGTAAAATGCAAGAACTCAACCAAGCCCTTATCACAGATGGCTTCGATGAAGCTAGAAATGATCAAGCTACCAAATATAATCAAGACTGGGAGAATTTATGTAAACAAGAGGAAATATTTTGGAGGCAAAAATCTAGGGTTCAATGGCTCAAAGAAGGAGAACACAATACTAGATTTTTCCACAGATCCACTATGGCAAACAGAGCGCACAATAGAATTTCATTGATCAAGGATGAGGGAGGTAATCTTCACAACTCTCATGAAGAGATAGAAGTTGTACTTGTTAAGCACTTTCGAGGCATAGCCAAGGAAACCTGTTATGACAGAGAAAACTCCATCAGGGACTTCACCAGACATATACCTAGGCTGGTGTCCAGAGAGGACAATTTCAACCTTAACAAGCCAGTGACCGAAGAAGAGGTTAGTGAAGTGCTCAAAGAAATGCAAAATGGTAAAGCACCTGGCCCGGATGGTTTCAATGTAGATTTCTTTAAGGCTTGCTGGAATATTGTAAAACAGGATATTCTGAATGTAGTAGAAGATTCTAGGATGAATATAACTATTTTGACCTTCATCACCCTGATCCCTAAACAAGAGGTAGCCCAAAATCCTAACAAGTTTAGACCGATAGCTTTATGCGATGTGGTTTACAAGATAATATCAAAAGTGGTGGCCAATAGACTCAAACCTCTCCTTCCTACCCTTGTTTTTGTGGAACAATCTGGGTATGTGGAAGGAAGGCAAATTCTTAATAATATCATTCAAGCACATGAGGTGGTACACTCTAACTAGCAACAGAAAGGCTGGTATGATCATGCAATTGGACATTGCCAAGGCCTATGATAAATTGAATTGGAATTATATCAGGAAAATTCTTATTGCTTTTGGGTTTGATCACAACTGGGTGAGATGGGTCTTGGCCCTAGTCACTTCCTCCAGCTTCTCAATTCTGGTCAATGGCTCTCCTTCTAAGACTTTTATTCCTTCTAGAGGCCTCAGACAGGGGGACCCACTCTCTCCCTTTCTCTTCATCCTCATGATGGAAGGACTGGGTCGATCTATCAAGCATGCAAAAGAAATTGGTAAGATCAAAGGTCTCCAACTTTCTGACAGGGGACAAGCATGGACACATCAACAGTTTGTTGACGACATCATGCTACAGGGAATCCCCACAGTCAAAGAAGCTCTCGCATACAAACAAATCCTAAACAACTTTGCCAGGGCTTCAGGTATGGAAGTTAATCTCTTCAAATCCAAGATTTTTTTCTTCAATACTAATATTGCCATTTAGAGGAACATTGCTAAGATTCTAGGCTTTCAAAGGGAATCTCTCCCCTCAATATATTTGGGGGTTCCTCTAATTGCTAAGCCATTACACAAGAGCATTTGGGAGCCAATGATTAAGAAATTGCAAGACAAAATAAGGAAATGGACTATGAGGTCCTTAAACTTGGCTGGTAGGTTGGTGCTCACAAAGGTTGTTCTTCAATCAATCCCAGTTTTCATGCTATCTGCCCTCCCTGCTCCTAAAGGAGTCTTGCATCTATTCAGAACCATACAGAGAGACTTTCTCTGGGGCAAGGGGGAAGAAAAGAAGAAATGGGCCTTGGTAGCCTGGGAAAAAATCTGCAAACCTAAAAACCATGGGGGTCTTGGTTTGGATGATCCTGAAATTTTAAGCAAGGCTTTAGGAGCTAAATTATGGTGGCGCTGGATAAAAGAACCAAAGGCTCAGTGGGCTATAATTTGGAAAGAAAAATATGCCAGCTCATGGCAAAGTAATGACCATATACGGATGGATGGAAATATTAAGGGATCACACATTTGGAACAAGGCCTGGGAAAACAAAGGCCTAGTCCAAGATAACGGCTTCTGGGAAATTAGAGAGGGAAACTTAGCTCTGTTCTGGGAGGACAGATGGAAACAAGAACCCATTCTGTTAAAAGAGGAATTGAAGGACCTTAAGGCAGAGGCAGATGCTAAAGGACTATCCAAAGTAAAGGATTTCTGGGATCAAACCAACAGTATAGGAAAATGGAGGATATGGAGGAAATTTGATTTCAAGGATGACAACCCCTTAAAAGCTAAGGCTGAAATGCTAATGCAAGAGTTAGATCGAAGGAAAATTTTAGTGTCAGGAGTGAATGACCAGCTGAGATGGGGCAACAACAATGAGGGTACCTTTAATCTTAAGGAAGCAAAATTCATTCTCATTGGATTGGCCTCCCAGGCTCTGGACAAAGCATGGCAAAGACTATGGAGGCATCAAGGTTGGATGTGTTGTCGCGCAGATTGACACGACAACGCTCGGACCGAGGGCTGTCACTCTGATCCCCGATCCCTCCGTTTAAGCCTGTCTCCCGCGGCTAAGGGGGGTAGACCCTGCGAGATAATGAAGACCAACTGCCAAACAGTTGGGTGGGAGACACGATACACAATATGATAAGCACTAGATGGATTTAGAGATTTAATAGACCAGTGCCTTAAGAGATTGTTATTAAAATGATTACTTGTTAAATGATATAAAAGATGGACCATGAAACAGCAATCATCTATCATCAGCTAAAAACACAATGCTCTTAGAATGACAAACACGATATCCAGCAGCTAAAAATTTGAAAAGATGCGTGCTTTAAACCACCACGAGAATCATAACCAGATATCAATTTCGCATTTCGACTTGAAAATTCAGCATGAAAGATATAACTTGAAAACAACTGAGTCTGGCAAAAAATAAATTTTCCACGAAATTTTTTTTTTTTTTTTTTTTTTTTTTTTTATTTTTTTATTTATTTTTTTTTTTTTTTTTTTTTTTTTTTTTTTTTTTTTTTAAATCTTTTTCAAATTTTTTATTTTTCAATATTATGGAAATTAAAAATCTAAAAAGGCTAAAATTCTAAAACTAAATTTTAATCATTAAAAAATATAAAACCTAAAATATATATATATATATATATATATTTTAAAAATCAAAAAGGAAAAAAAATCTAAAACTAAAAACAAATTAAAATCTATGTTAACTTAAATTACAATCTAAAATTAACATCTAATTAAAGTCAATACTAAAATCTAAACTAAAACATTTTAATTTTTTTGATATTTTATGAATCCTAAAATGAAACCTAAAAAGATAATCTAAAACTAAACAAAAAATTAAAATCAAAATTAAAAAAAATCTAATTAAAATCTAAATCTAAAACATAAACATTTATTTTTTTTTTTTTTTTTTTTTAAAGAAAATAAAATGAAACTATACAACGAAACTATGCTAAAATAAAAAAATAACTTAAAATCTACAAATTTAAAATCTAACAAATCTAAAGTCTAACATATATACATGAAACTAAAACTAAAAAAATGCAAACGTAACCTAAAAAAAAGTCGATTATATTACCTACGCCAATGCATTTACAATGGAAAAAACGCTTTCTTCTTTTTACGCTACAGTGAAAACTTACCCACGCATATACAACTCAGCCGGTATAGGTTTTGTCAATGCATAAAAACACATTACCTGGTCTGCACGATTTGGTGGCGGAAATGCAAGTTATTTGACGGCGGACACAGTGTGGAAGGATTCACATAAGTTTTGCAGGCAGCCCGATGCTCTTCGCGTGGATGGCAGGACGAGGATGCGGGAGCAGTCAACTTGAAGCCACGTAGATGCCATTCAAGACTTCATTTCCCAGCGAAAACCCCAGGCGGATTCCATAACTGCGCTGACCCTGAGCTTTTCTGAGTTGAACAGCCTCGATTCAAATCTGGCTTTGTTGTTTTATAGTCCTTGCTACACGTGATGAGAAACAAATTTTTTATTTTACGCTTTTCTTTTGGGTTTGATGGCAGCAGCAACAGCGTGAAACATAAAACCCAATGCTATTCATCGAATAACCAAGACGAAGGCAGCAATACGCATATCAAAAGATACACAAGTCAACCATGCGTGTTTTTCGAATGATACGGCACAACACCATGCTCGATGGCGCAGAATCGTAACCCTGTCCGCATACCTCTCAGAAACCGAAACTCATTCAAGCGTGTTAGAAACCCTGCTCTGCGTGAAGGACTACTCAGGACGTGCGCAGATCCACAGGATTTCGATGGAGAAATGACGGCGGCAAGAAAGCGAGACTAAGATCATTTGAGAGCAGCTTTTGACTATTCGAATTGAATCCGCCTTTTTTACTCACGCTGTCTCCTTCCAGATAACTCGTTCATGAGACAAATATGCGCTTCGATTCTGAAGCCCTTCGCTGAGTTTGTGAACGATTCACGTCTATGATGAGTATATCTTGCAGAAATGACTGAATCAAAACTTTTTTAAATCGAACAGCAATATCGAAATTGAGCCATTTCTGGGCACGGCAGCAGGGCATGGGAGCCAAAGCAAAGTCTGATTTACCTACCAAAAATAATTTCAAAATTTTTCATGCGATAAAATGAAACCTAAAAACCCTAATGAAAAAGTTTGTAACCCTAAAACAAAATTTTCGAAACCCTAGCTTAGCTGATTAATGTACAGATTTTGGCCCTTTAACAGCCAGATCCACCAATATGCACAGAAATATTTAAAGAAACAGAAAATTCAGATTTTCACTGTGAAGGAACTCAGAAAATCTCTTATGCAGATCAGAAAAACAAAACCGAATGATAGACCCAGGATCAAATCCACTGGGCTCCGCAGAAAATGCTTGTGGGAGTTGGCTGGTTCAGCTGAGAACTTCCCCTAACGCCCACCAAATCTTCTTCAGCAAGGGTTTTTCTGCACGACTCAGAAACAACCATCAGTAAAGAGGGCAAAAATGTTGCTAGATCTCAGGAAGTAATGGAGATACCTGCCATTACTTCAGAAACCCTAACAGCACCCAAACCCTAGCAAGTGAGCAAGATACCTGTACCCACAATACTCTACAAAAGCTATTATTAACAGTTGAAAATGACATATGCAGAAAATTAAAACAATCTCACAGCATTTCAAGAGAGTAACACCAGCAAGATATGGACCCCAAAGTCTTCTTTATTAACCAGAAACAAATTTACAAGAGAGCTTCTTCAGTCTTTGACTCACAGATCGAATGATCTGAAATGACCCCCTAAGACCCTATATAAAGGAAATGACCCTAACAGCTAGTTCGAGTGATCCATGTAGAAATGATCTCGACCGTTGATGAGGATCAAGACATCTCTTGATCTCATCCGTCGATTTATTAACTTAAAATATTATTATTTTATTAGTTAGGGTTTTTTATTCATTTTTTAATTTTTTAATTCATTTTAAAATGGATCACTGAACTAAGCCTTTCGGAAACATCACCTAGGACCTAGGACTTAGGACTCATGAGGGGATTTAACATTTCTCGACCCTCAGGATACATTACATCATGACTTTTACAAAATTACATCTTAAGGGACAAACCCATTTAATACAGACCCTCACAAAACACCCAGTTTTGTGACACAACTATAATCTAGCAGATTAACTCACTAGGATTCTCCTAAAGTTCTAATGACAAAATCCATCCCGGCTTTGGGGTCAGGTTTGAAGGAAAACTCTGCCGATCCACGGATCGGTGAGACGAAAAACCTTCCGGGACATAGATTATCATAGAAAGTTAGGTCCACCTAGGCAATTTTACATACATGACTCTGATCTGCTTAGATTATTTACAACTTATACATGCAGACTGGGTTTACAAAAAAAATGATCAAGCTGTTGATGATGGCAGGATGGCACGGACATGCTGATCAGGTGCTGCTTCTTTCTGTCAAAGAAAAACGGGATGCACTGCATGGGTAGTTGACCAGTAGGGGTCAACAGGATGAAAATTAAACTCTTCATGTGGCTGGTCTAGCATAGGAAGATTTTGACTTGGGATAATATTCGGAAGAGGGGTGTTTTGGGGCCTTCCAGATGCCAACTATGTGAAGCTCAAGAGGAAACAATGGAGCACCTTCTCAACAACTGCACCTTTACCTCCAGGTTGTGGGATTCTTTTGCCACCATTTTCCAACAGTCAGATAGGGACAAAGGGAGCATCATCAACACCCTAAACAAGTGGAGAAGCAATTTTTCGAATAATGAAGTTCTTGGCTCAGCTTGGGCTCTAACACCAAGCTTCATTATCTGGAATATTTGGAAAGAAAGGAATAACAGAATCTTCAAGGAAGTAAAAAAAACCATCCCTTTACCTTTTGGAACAGATCTTAAAACAGCTTAAGGAGACGGTGGGTACTATGGTCCGAAATCTCCCTAAGAATCCACCTTTGGCACCAAAATTGAGGATTCTCTATCAACTAGGGTTGCAGGGTCTCATTCCTCAAGGCCTCGAGAGGATGATTCTCATTAGAGACTTTGAGCTCGATTTTTGGCAACGCCCCCCCCCCCCCAAAGGGTTTCTTGAAATTCAATATTGATGGTGCCTCAAAGGGCAACCCAGGTACTGCGGGTCATGGCGGGGTTTTAAGAGAAGAAAAAGAAAATATTTTGTTCATTTTATATGGACTCCTAGGGAGAGCCACCAACAATATGGCAAAAGTTATGGCTATGGGGCAGTGTTTAAAATTCCTAAATCAGGATAATCGACACAATGTGATTGTTGAAGCAGATTCTGAGTTAATCATTAACTCGGTCAAGAGAATCAACTGGGGTACGGCGTCGGAAAAGGCCTCAAGAAATTGGAGGTTAATCCAGATCTTTCAACGGATCCACATTCACCTTTTGAGCCTCCACACAGTTAATTTTAAACATGTGCGACAAACGGCCAATAAATTGGCGGATCTTATGGCCAATCAAGGAGTGAACAACACAGAAAATAGAGTTGCAATGGAATGGCAAGAGCTACCTCAGCATAGACTAAAGGCGCAGTGCCACGACCAGGCTGAGGAAGATTGGTTGGTGTTTCGGAACAGGGCCATGGAGGGAAGCATAGATGACTCAGAAGCGTTATGATCAGCGGAGTGTTCACAATCGAATATCCAGTGAGTGACGTGCTTCGGTGGGCCTCTGCAGCTCGGGGTAATACTCTCAAACAGGCTAACAGTGGTTGTAGAGCGGGAGTTTTATTTTTCTGGGTTTCAGGCAGGATGGCGGAAGCCTCTTCTCTCAATGGTATAGGTAGAGCAGATATGGCGAGAGATCGGAATCTAGGAACCCTTGGCGTCCCCGAAAACCTAAATTTTTCGCCTTTGATCGTAATACCACGGCCAGGGCGGTTTTGGGGTGATCGCAAGCCTCGCGAGCAGGAAGCAGTTTTCCCTTTTTTGGAGCGATTCCATTCAGTGAACCCCACGTGGCAGTGGGGTCGGATGAATTACCGCCCTGATCGCACGCTATTGTTCAGCGATGTTGATCGGAGCGATATGAACCTCAACCGTAGGATTTTGCGAGGAGGATCTACAGTTCGTATGGATCGAGCAAGTTGGTGGGTCCATAGGGGTAATTGTCAGAAGTCCAAGCACAGCGAAATGTCCACAGCCGTAGGATCGGGAAAGACGGTTCGACAGTCAAGATCAAAGATATTGTTCAGGAAAATGGCGGGAGATGTCAGGATTCAATACTCCAGGCGGGAAGCAAAAGGTTCTTGGAGGGACGCGGCCTTTTGTTCCCACGTTTCAAAGACATACGGGTTGTGAGTTTGTGGACTCGAAATATTGTGGAATGGCACATTTGTTCCGCCTTGGGTCCAACTCTATCTTGGATTTCTTTTGTGCGTCCTAAGGTTTAGGTGTAGGCTTCGAGGCATTTGCCTTGGGCCCATTTTTAGTTATTGTTGAGTTTCCTCCTTGATCTATATCCTTCCGAGGAGTGTTGTATCTTATGTATTTAAACTAATTAATGAAAAAGAAGGTCCGACTCTTGCTTTAGCAAAAAAAAGAGAGTGATGAAGTTGGAAATGATGTGGAAATCGAAGTTAATGATGAAGTTCTTGTGAAGATGGGTTATGATGAAAGTGAGAAAAATGAACAATATCATAAAGATTCAATTGATGACATTCAAATATTTCACATCTCCTTAATTTCTCTTGGGGGACATCCTTATCATATTCTCCATCAAGATGTGTCTCAAACATTTGCCATTTGCAGTGAGAGATATGATTATGATCACAGGACAACGTGTGCGTATCATGTGGACAATGAATCTCACAAGGACCGAATTTTGCTATTTTCGTTTGAAGGTGGGCAACTGGTTAGTGAGATTCAGTCAAAGGGAGTTGCAACATTGGCTTTGTTTCATTTATTCCCTGATCTGCCATTATATCAAATTGTTGTTGAACCTTATCGATCACCGTGTACATTGAATTCTAGAGGAGGTGTATTTTGGATAGAATGTAGTTGTTTCTATCGAGAATATCAATCTGAAAATATGGTACAGTGTGGGGGTGGGCATCAAATTTGTTTTGAATGTATAGAGAAGCAGGTTAATGAGATCCTTTATGGAGGTCTACGGGCACATGGCTCTTTATCTTGCATTAGTATTAGTCACTGCAAGAAATCAATTTATTTGTCAGAGATTAGGAAAGTTATTCCAAATGATGTTGTTGAAAGATATGAATATCCCCAGGCCCAAGACGCTTTATCTGAAGCCAAAATTGAGAATTTAATTTATTGCCCATTTTGTACCGTTCCATATGAAATAGACAAGTGTGCACAAGTTCTGGACTATCCAAACCCTAAATATTTAAAAGCTTCATGTATCCAATGCTGGGGGTTTTCTTCATGTCTCACCCGCAGGACATTGCTGGGGAAACCGTGGCCGCCACCGTCATAGGATTCAAACATTGGACCTCAAGCAAATGACAACAAATCCAAGCCCACGTCGGACCCCGAAGAAGAAAGACTAGAAAGCAGAAGAGAAAAAAATCACAATGTTCGAACACTGGACCTCTGGGAAATGACAACAAATTCAAGCCAACATCTCGTACCGAAGACGAACAGACATCCAACTTTGTGTCAGCCCCTTATGACGAAAATAAGGGTAGCGTTTTCACTGTGAGAGGCCCCTGCTACGTGACAAGCTTCGAGGCCTTCATCCGCTATGTTACCGACATAACGCATTATAACTATCAGCCCTTCGAAGTAAAACCTTCCGTGTTTCCTAAGAAGGGAAGAAGTGAGGAATCCGAAGACAATTCCGAATCCGAAATCAATGAAGATTTAAGAGAAGTGGTTCAAGGGGACTTTAATTTTTCTCTCTATCTCATCGAGGTATTCTGTCTCCAGATTTTGTCGAATGACCATACTGGAATCCGACAGGCCCTTTCC
The DNA here is from genome assembly GCA_031772625.1 of Pinus tabuliformis. NCBI lineage: Eukaryota > Viridiplantae > Streptophyta > Pinopsida > Pinales > Pinaceae > Pinus > Pinus tabuliformis. The sequence goes on along the minus strand of CM062817.1, from coordinate 1,183,268,778 downwards.
ATGGCGACTACTGAGGGTGACAATGTGACCTATTCGTTCACTGTTGATGACCCTGAGATTTTCTTCGACATGTCATGCAGGCAGCCATTTTTCACCATATACCCTTCCAGCATCAATGGCCTCGTTCGCTTCATGAGGGCCTATGTCGATGTCAGGACCGCCTGGCGATTTGCATTGGAGCTTCGGAGGCTGAGGACAGAAAAAATGGAAAAGATGATGAGGGTTGTTAGGGTTGTCGGATTTTATTCGTTATTTTATGTTTTACATATCATCCAATCCAACAAGAAGAGTATGCTGAAGGTGGTAGAGAAGTTGGCCGATGACTTGGAAAATCCCAGCCAGCCCGAGGGTACTAGACCATTAACAGTCCTCGAAGTGCCTAATTTTAAGTATCTTCAACGGTCTAACTCTGCATAAGTTGTATTGAAGTAATTGAAAGATCTGCATGGATGCGAGCTATATGTCCTTGGATTGGTTGATCCTAAATTCCACTTCGTCGTTTTTCTTGACCACGAGTCAAACGATGCAACCCCTCGATCACACCTGATTCATTAATACATAATAACTATATATTATATTTGCTAAATAATACTATATGTTATTTATATAATTCCATTAAAAAAAATTATTAAAGTTTGAAAAAAAAATAATTTTAGACTTGTCAAAAAAAAAAAAAATCATTATTTAAAAAATAAAAAAAAATCAAATATATATATATATATATATATATATATATATATATATATTCCAAGGTAATATTAGTGATGAGCTACATGATGAAACGATGCCCAGATTATATGCCAAGAAAACAACTACCGCAAATACAATTGCTAGCAATATAGCTTTGAGGACAAAGCTTCCGAAGGAAGAGGCTATGTTATGAATATAATTCATAACAATTAGATAAATAAAATAAATATAAATATTAAATAATTAAATATTATTTAGGTTAAATAGTCATTAAATTAAGTGAAAAGGCATGTCTAAAAAGACATGCCCTTTCACGAAAGGTCACCTGCTGAGGTATAAAAGCGGGGCCTCATTATACATTCAAATCATCTCATACAATTTTATATATTAATAAATTATATTATTTAATACCTGTGTGTATTTTTATATTCAAGTCTACAAGCTATCAATGTTTTGTGTTTCAGCATAAATTTTTATGCTACAGTATATTAGTAATTATTTTAGCAATTAGTGTAATCAAGTAATGATTATGTCTTGTGATTGAATACTTATTTAATGTGAGGACATTTTTAAAATTTATGTTTCAAACATTTATAGTTTTATAATTTTAATAGTCATGCCCTGCCCTAGCTGGACTCCCAAGCTATTCTAAAATCGTCTTTTCCTTCCTAATCTCTTCCACTCCCATCCTATTCATCCTCTACTGGAATATGCCATAGCGTCAGCTATACTGACCTAACCATTCATAGACCCCAAGGGTGACAACATTGATTATATCAACCTAATTACCTAGTAGGCATCTGACAGACATCATCACACGTCTAGGGGAGCGTGAATCACACAGTCCTCCCATGACTCCAAGCTTTGGAGGATAAATGGTGGGAAACACCTCCACCCCTCCTAGTAGGGCCAAGATCAACACCCTATCATAGAATCTCATTGAACCTCAATTGTTCTTGGAGTTTTGTCATCACGTGGGTTGGTTTGGTAATGATACTATATGCAATGTAAACACTTGTCCACACATTATAACATATGCATCAATATATTCAAAATTGATTGTATTCTGATAATAGTTTCTGTGCATTCCTGATATATTGTTATCTATGATATCGATCTTTGAGTTCATACAACATATTTGGCTATGTCTATCCAATACATCTGTAAGTTTGCTTTCACATTAAGTAATCGAAATGTAGTCATTCTTTTATTTTCATTTCATCATTCATATTAATATGTAAACTAAAATTATAGACATCACAAACATAGTATAATTCATAATTCATATTAATGTCATGTACAAACAATGTTAAGCAAATCATTCCTATGGGTAACAATTCAAAATGATAGTCTTAAGCACTGTTTTCAAAACCGATCGGCTCGGAACCGACACAGCCGAGTTGGTCCAAGCCAGAGCCAAAAATTGTGACTCGGCCATGGAAACGGTTTGGCCAGCCGGCTTGGTCGAGCCTGCAATAACTCGGCTGGGTTGGAATAGCGGCCTGTTAACCACGAAAAACAACGAATGTTTTTTTAATTTGTTCTTTTGGGGGACTCCAAACTGGATTGTAATTTGTCTATATTGTCTTTGGGGCCCATTCCCCTCTCCTAAACCCTATTTAACCCACCCAACCCCTGTCATTCTCTCACAACCATCTCATGCATTTGAGTGAGAATTTCAGTGGGAGTTTGTGAGGAGTTGTTGAGTTTATTTTTGGAGCAGCAATGAGGAGTCTTAGGCAAGCATTTTAGCTGGAGTGAGGAGCTTCTTGGGCAGCCATTTGGAGTAGCATTTTCCATTGAGGAGTTGGTTTCTTGGAGCAAGCTTGAGGAGGTAGTTTGTGCCTGGAGGTATTTTTTTTCACTTGTAAAACTCTGTTTTTGCTTATTAAACTTTATGTGCAAATCTGAAAATCCTAAAGAGTGTTTTTTGTGAAAGAAAGGAACATTGAATCAATGTTTTTTTTGTTTTGTTTTCATTTTCAGTTTTTTTGCTTTCATTTCCAAGTCAAAAAATGGCACCTAGAGTGAAAGATGTTGCTTGGGCATATGTTGAAATGGTTGATAGTCAAATGCATTGCAAATTTTGCCATAGGAAAATTAAGGTCCTGGGGGCATTAATAGGCTGAAACAACACTTGGTGGGGAATTAGGAAGGATTTGTTAGCCAGCTTTGAGAAGTTTAAAGAAGATAAGGCTAGGCAAAAAGAGTTAGAGGCTCAAATTGGGAGGAAGAGGAATATACAAAAAATGCTAGCTACCAACCTCCAATTTGATTTTGAGGGTTCTTCCTCTATCCCTTGTATTGATGCATCCAACCCCTTCCGATATGTTCCTCCCTCTTTTGAGTCTATTCAAGAAAAGGGAAAAGGTAAAATGAAAAAGGGTGATATGAATATCAAAATTAATTTCACTCCCTCCTCTCCATCAAATGCACATGGTCCTTAAGCTAGTAGAAGTCATATGTAACCCACTTTAGATGACCATTGGAAGAAAGAATTGAGGGAGACTGCTTGTGATTACATAGCTAGATGGTGGTATGATGCTGGTATCCCCTTCAATGCTTCCCATTCACCATAGTATGAGCCTATGTTTGATGCCATACACGCTACTGGAAAAGGCTTCAAAGGCCCTACTATGCATGAGCTAAGGGGGTATCATTTGCAGAAAGAAATTTTCTCCATTAATGAGTATTTGAAATATTTCAAGGACTCATGGGCAAGAACAGGATGTACCATCATGTTAGATGGATGGATTGATCAAAGAAACCATACCATCATAAACTTTCTTATCTTCTGCCCATAGGGAACCATGTTTCTAAAATCAGTTGATGCACCTGATAAGATAAAAGATGGGCAATTGTTGTTTTAGCTATTGGATGAGGTTGTTGAGGAGGTGGGGGTGGCTAATATTGTTCAAGTCATCACAGATAATTCCTCTAACTATGTTCTTGCTGGTAAACTGTTAGAGGAAAAACACAGAACCATCTTTTGGACCCCATGTGTTGCACATTGCATAGACCTCATTCTTGAGGATATTGGCAAATTAGATTGGGTCAAAAACACTGTAGATCGTGCCCAAAGCATAACAAAATTTATCTACAACCATTCATGGATTTTGAGCCTGATGAGGAAACACACAGGGGGCAGGGATATTATTAGGCCTACCATCACTAGATTTGCTACTCATTTTTTGACATTGCAATCTATGCTTTCACAACATAGAAACTTGCAAAAGATTTTTTCCAGTGACGAATGGAGTCAAAGGCAGTGGTCTCACAAACTGGAAGGCAAAGAATTGAAAAAGAAAGTTAATGAAGAAATATTTTGGAGAAAGGCAGCAGAGATTGTGAAGCTTATTGAGCCACTGGGTAAGGTGTTGCAGTTGGTGGATGGGGAAAGATTGGCTATGGGCTTCATTTATGAGGCTATGGATCAAGCAAAGGAGCAAATAAAGAGGGCATAAAAGGATAAAGTGGCTAAGTATGGGCCCATTTGGGCAATCATTGATGAAAGATGGAACAGTGAACTCCATCGCCCTATACATGCAGCTGGATATTTTTTGAACCCACGGTATCATTATAAAGCTAAGGCGAAAGGAGCTTTGAGGGGGGAGGTTAGAGATGGATTGATTGACTGCATCGATCGCATGATCCCATTGGAGTGTGATCAGCTGCAGATACACCGACAAGTCACAACCTTCAGCACTACCTCAGGTACCTTTGGGAAGAACCTAGCAAAGATTGCAAGGGAAGCAGATGAGCCAGGTAAATAAAAATTTCAATTTTCAAATTCTTAATACTTATTTTGTTAAATCGTTTATAATTTGAAAGTTGGATATAATTTGTAATTTTGTTGAGCTAACTCATTACACTCCTATGTTTTTTGCAGCACAATGGTCGGAGGCTTTTGGTAGCCATTGTCCTGAAGTGCAGAAGTTTGCAATTCGTATTTTGACTCAAACTTGCAGTGCTACTGAGTGTGAGCGTAATTGGTCTATCTTTGAGAGGATTCACACAAAGAAGAGAAACCGTTTGGATCAAAAACGGTTAAATGGTCTAGTATATGTCCAATACAACCTCTGGCTTAGGCGCAACCAATTGCTGAACAAAATACCTGATTCAGATCCCATTGTGTTGGAAGACATTGATCCAACATCATACTGGGTAGTGGAGAGTCATCCAGCAGAGTTTGCTTCTAATGAGGATATGGATTACGAATTACAGACAATAACATCACTCAAACATAATGTTCAGTTGAATGCAAATCCTGATCCACTTGTACCAGCCTCAACCTTAGAGCCAGCAAGTCCTCCAATTGCAGGCGCTTCCTCTGCTCAGCCACGACAAAAGCGCATATCTCCTCTAGCTCAACTTGCAGCTGCTGCACAGCCTGCTAGTGCTACCACTTCTACAATTGCAGTTGGAGATGATGAGGAGGAGGAGGCATGGGGCCCCCTGTCTGACTTTGATCCAGAGATGGATCTACATGATCTCGACTCCTCTAGCAGTAGCCAGCAGTACAGGTCACAGTTTACTTTTGTTGTAGAGGCCATTTCTAGCTTCCTTGGTTATGTGTTTTTGTTTTGATCTCTATATCATGATCATGTATGTATTGGACAATGCATTGGGTGCCATTTTGATATAATGGATATATTCATGAGCCTACTTTGATCATATGTTGTCTTCTATCTATATTCTAATGTTGTGTGTTTGGAAACATGAATAAAAATCTTAAAATTATGTTTTTTCACTAAAAAAATAAATAATTATTGTATTTTTTACAACGACCGAGTCATTGAAATCGAGCCGACCAAGTCAATATTGAGTCGGAGTCGGAGTCGAATTCGACCCTCGGCCGAGCTGGAGTCCGAGTCGCAGTTTTAAAACATTGGTCTTAAGTAACCAGCGAAAATAAAGTAAAGAAATACAAAATAGGGTTTTAAGTGCTTCAAAATCAAATTAAGTTGGGGTATTTCTGGTATATGGTCTCTGTATATTCCCAAGTAGCCGAATCCAGGGCTATACTTGTCCCACTGAACCTTAACTTGGCTTACTATGTGGTTCTTGAGATGTCAAACCCTACGTTCCAGTATACATAATGGTTTGACCGAAATGGGTCCCTCGTATCATACTTGCAGTTCCTTCCATTAAAGGTTATGTGAAGGTTATGTGATTTGTCAGCTATATAATGTCTTAGTTCAGATACATGAAAAACATTATGATCTTTATGCAAGTGGGGTGGCAGTGCAAGATGATAAGCGACAAGTCCAACTCTTTGCAAAACTTTGAATGGCCCAATAAATCGAGGTGACAACTTTGTTCCTTTTCTAAACCGAATGGTACTTCTGTTTGGTCTGATGTGGATGAAAACTTGAGCCCCTACTTCATAATTCCCATCTATCTTGTGAGCATCAGCATAACTTTTCTGTCTATCTTGTGCTTCCTTTAATTGTTCCCTAATTTGTTCTACCTGTTTCTCCATCTCTTGAACTAATTTTGGCCTCACTATCACCCGGTCTTCTAACATATCTCAATTTAGCGGTGACCTGCAAGGTCTTCCATATAATGCTTCAAATGGAGGCATTCCGATTGAATTGTGGTCACTGTTATTGTATGCAAATTCAACCAAGGGAAAGTTGTTTTCCCAATGTGTCTGTTGGTCTATAACATACATCCTTAGCATATTTTCCACTACTTGGTTCACCCTTTCTATCTTTCCATCAATTTCAGGATGATAAGTTGCACTTAAATTTCGCTGAGTTGTCCAAAGTCTTGAATTGAATCGTGTATCCCTATCTGATATGATCTTCTTAGGAACGCCATGAAATCTAATGATTTCATTTATAAATACCTAAGCTCCGTCAACAACCTCATAAGTATCTTTTACGGGAATAAGGTGAGCACTTTTCGTTAGTTTATCTACCTGACCAGAATGGCATTGTGCCTTTGTGGGGTAAGAGGTAGCCCCATGATAAAATCTATAGAAATCACCTCCCACTTGGTTATAGGAATATCGTATGGCTGTAGGGGACCCGCTGGGTGACGATGATAAACCTTTGCTTGTTGACATTTAAGACATTTTGCAACAAATTTGACAATATCACGCTTCATGCCTGCCCAAAAGAAGTGTTTCTTTGTATCAATTTACTTTTTTTTATGCCAGGATGTGCGCAATACAGTACTACTCTATGGGCTTCGTTAAGGATGGCATTTCAGATATTTCCACTATCAAGAATATACATCCTACCATGGAATCATAACAATCCATCATCCTCCAGTCCGTATCCCTCAAACTTAGGTTCTTTTGGACATTTACTATCATGCTTAGATCTCACTTTTAAATAACAACTGTCTTCCAAGAGATGTTCTAGCACTGGCTTCCTCAAGTCTACCTTGCTAGGTATAAGGGAAAAGATCCTTGGTCTTCTACTTATAGAATTTGCCACTACATTCTCATTCCCTTTAATGATGGGATTCCAAAGTCATAATCACTTAAGAATTCACTCAAACACCGTTTCACGTCATTTAAGTCTCTATAGTCTATACATAATTGCAAGGAGTCATCCTTCTTCTTGACAAAATTGATAGGGGCATTGGTTGAGTCCTAAGTCTGACTTCATTTGCAATTCTTTAAGTTCTGGAGTTGCCATTCTTATTACTATATATTTATATTATCATATTTTATACTTGTGATTTTATTACGCTTGTCCACTTAACCCCTCCCTCTTTTTTTTGATAATTATATCGAACTTTATGTTATTCTACTATTCTCTAGTAATATGTATTATGTACTTTTCATATATACTTGATCTATTATACACTTTTTCCTATAAACATAATGTCAATGATTTTATATTTGATTTTGTGTTCTTTACATATTAACTTTTTCTATCCCTATTATGCTTATATGAATTTTTGCTAATTATATTTGTTCTATATATAACACTGTTGATAATATCGGCGATATTCGAAAATATCGCGATATTTTCTGTTTTGATAATATCGCGATATTTTCAAAATATCGGCAAATATCGGAAAATATCGGCAAAATATCGCGATATTTTGAAAATATCGGCTATATTTAAAAATTTGAAAAAAATTATTTTTTATGCTTGCCGATATTTGCCGATATTTTGCCGATATTTTCGCCGATATTGCCGATAAGATATTTTCTGGACCCTCGCCGATATTTTGCCGATACCGATATTTTCAACACTGATATATAACGATCATTACTATACATGCAAAGTTGTATGCCATTGACTCCATTTTGTTTTGTATATATGTGTGCATACATTATTTCATTACTATATTATATGCCCTTTAGACACCCTTCTATACTGCTATCCTGTAATTTCTTTGACTTTTATTTCATATTTATACCCCACCCTCTTTAAATCTAATGTTAATAATTAATATCACTCCCTATTTTCATTTACTATATAACTTAATTATTATTTGTGCTCTCTCTCTATAGTTATTATTTGTGCTTTCTCTCTCTATATATATACCTTTATTTTACATACTTATTAACATTATTATTACTACTTGCTCTATTTCATTACATAGTATTCTAACACTTGATATATATGCGCACTTATCACTCATGCCTTTCAATATAATGCAAACATACGTGGTTCAACACTATTACACTATATTTATTACTTAGTTTATATTTCCTTATTATTATATTAAATAATGGTGTTCACTTCTGCTGTCCCATATATATTACATACTATTATATTATTTCTTCCAATTTCTCTTTTTTGTTTTTTTTAGTTACCTATATACTCCTATTTATTATATTATTATTGTCTAACTTCCTTTATGTTAAAAAAAATATATATATATATATTTTAAGGTTAAAAGCCCCTAATCTAGCCTTTAGAAGAACAAAAGGCCATCTTCAACAATTAATTAATCTAAATTACAAAATTTGGCCACATGTACAAAGCAAAGGGGCATAAGCCCTGACCCATCCCCATAAAAGACGGGTATAAAGGGGGTTTTGGTGGAGGATCCAGCCTCCAAAGGCCCTTCAAAGCTCCTTCTTCTCCACCAAATCAGCAAATACAATCCAAATCTTCCATCATAAGTGGGTAGAATAAGAAAGGCTTCAAGATACATTCTCCAGCTTACATGTCACTATGGACACACCAATTCTACAAAAACCACCCTACAATTTGCTTCTTCCATCATTCAACCAAGTGATGCTGCATGTCTTTCTTTATGGGTGGGAATATGTAACCTTCAAAGTGCAACGTTCACCCTTGAAAAGCCCTCCAAAGGAATAGAGTGGGGCTCCAAAGTGGGCCTTCTCATGCTATCATTTATAGTATCTTTCAAGTAACCTTCATTGTAAACAAGGGGTGTCAAAGGTGTCTGTTTAACTTCAAGGGCTCTCCAAAGATGTCATTTCCTTCACCAATGAAGCAAGCCACATCCCCATACTTGAACATAAGGACTTTCAAAGTACGCAACTTACCCTTCCTTTGTGTAATGTCAGTTCCATCAAAATTTATGTAAGGTCACTTCAAAATTTGCCATGCTAGGTCGGCCCCAGGTTCATTTAGGTCACTTTTTTTTTTAAATTTCAGCCTGTAGGTCAGCCTCATGTCTGTTTGTAGGTTGGCCCCAATCAAGACTTATTCCATGTATAATATAAGTATCAAGGTCCTTTTATTTGATGAGATCTGGCCTATTCTGAGAATGGACTCTCTCCTCCACAGATCTGGACGATATATTACAGTATACTGTGTACAGTAACCTCGGGAGATGCTGCTCATGTGTTTCCACAGGCTAATTGATCCTCCAATTTTCAAGTTTTCTAGCATATGAGGATATTAGGTGCACATACCAACGATAAATTTACATCCATTAGATCTTCTCCCAACAGAGTATGTATTTATTCATGAAAATTTTGTCATATATCAGAGTTCGTTTCTTTAAAATACAGATCATAAAATATCTCTGAAACTTTCCATTTGCATGTGGGCAATTGCTTCACATTTAGAGAAGCATAGCCAGTATATATTTGCAACAAAATCATCCAGATGGACCATTCAATTCCTGAATGTGGATTCCCAGCACCAATTATTAAAAAAAACACATCTGATATAAGGGGGAGCTGTTTCTTTTACTTGTCAACCAGCAATGAGTTCCACCCACCAAACTTTGTATTTGTCTTCAGCGCAATATTAGTTAGTAATGTAATCGTGCCTGTATTGTTGACATGCTCTGCCCAGCCACACTGGGTCCAAATATCCCAATTTGCCTAACCTTTTTACATTAATAATAGCGGTGTTTGTTATCTTGTTAAAACATTATGCAGAGGATAAGCTCGGGTTTAATTTTGTTATCTTCAAACATACTCCTGTTATCAGTTGTTTGATGAAAATTCAATTCGATGTCTTGTAGTATATTTTCTAAATCCCTTTCACTCATGGGCACCAACATTTTAAATGCGTATGTCTAGTTTCAATCTGCAGTAATATCACAATTTCTCTTAATCTGATCAACTTAGAATTAATATAATTCTAATTATATAAAATATCAAAAGGGATCAAATCATTAAAAAAAACAATAATAATAAATATTTTGAAATTAAAAAGAAAAAAAAAATTAATGCCTATTTAATAAAATACAAAATTAAAATAAAATCTAAAATAATTAAATTAAAAATGATAAACATAACTTCAATCGTAACATTGAAAATATTTCCTAAATCTCGTCCATTGTCGCAGTCCATTACCGTAGAAAGCTCATCCGTGTGGGTACCCTTGACTTTAACAATGATCAGTCTGTGTTGTGTGGCCCATCCGTACTAATTTTGACATTTAACATTTTTTGGTATATGTGTGTCATTTTACTGCTTAAACTGTCTGCTCATGCTGCACGTCAAAAGATCATGTTCTATGTAACGCATCCCTGTCGTGCAGTGTTATAATCTATAGGTGGTCAAGTGTGACTTTTGGAAGAATTTTTTTATTTTTATTATTATTAGTTTTTAAATACACTAGCAACTATGTAATCCATAGATAAATTATAAATGTAATTCTATGATATATATACAAGCATATATTATATATTAGCTTCTGCTTAATTAATCCTATATCGAAATGTAAACATAGGTTATAGATGTATTGCTATATCAGACAATTCAATTTTAAGTGCATATTATTCAATATTTACTGTGATAACAAAATATATAACCTAACCTCCATATCCATGCACACCCCATGGGATCAAACGTTGTCCGAGATGAAAGCTGCATAATCATGTATTTTCATATTGATGTTATTTATTATTATTCAATCTGGTAAAATGTGCATTCAGTTTTACCATCCCATCTGGTCAGATTTATTACACTCGCAACACACATATACGGAGCTTCACTCAAAAGCTTTTCACACTTCCCCATAGAGAATATTCCAATTCCCAAACCACGTACCATCCAAAGCCTGGTTTAAGATGAAAGGGTCAAATTCACAGGCTAGCATGTCAGATTTTATTGCTGGGAAAATTGATAATAAAGACAAAAGCAGTTCATAATAATCAACGCTACAACCAATGAAGCCACAAATATCACTATATATACAATGTTCAACCAAGACTACGGGTCAACCAAGACTACGGGACGGGGAGACGCGCACAGGGTGGACTTCTGGGAGTAAATTTAGGGGGGACGGGGAGACGCGCACAGGGTGGACTTCTGGGAGTAAATTTAGGGAGACTTCTGGGAGACGTAGGGTAAATAATTTTTTTTCCTTTTTTATATATATATATATATATATATTCAATAATGAAAGCATAAATAGAATGATATATACATAATTGAATTAAATAATGAAATACAATAATCCATACTCATCATCCTTACTAATATATATGAGAGAGAGAGGGGTAATGCTTTTTGAAGAGGCAAATGAACATAGCCCTCTATCTTTTATTATCAAGAGATCTTTCCCACGGCTTATCTATTTTCTCTTGTATTCTTGGGTTTTGCACTACATCTTATGTGATTGCTCTGAAGTTTCGGGGTTAAGTACACTACAAAAGCTTCCAAGATTACTGTTTTTGCACAAACGATCTGATTTTTATGCTGATTAAACAAGGAAAAAGATTTGATATTTATGTCAACAAACTGTAGTCAAAGGCCACCTTATCTGAGTTTATGATCAACCATGGAGAGCATTATTTTGTATATCAAACCCCAAAACTATTTAGAACAATTCTTCAATGAAACCAATGAAAAGGTAGTACCTTTAGACTAGTAAATGGAACAGGATAAGAACAGGAAAGTTTACAAATCATTATTGCTGGCAAAGATAATTTTTTTATCCTAGACAAATAATTCAGTAATTAACATGCTAGTAAAGTTTACTTAGAAATATACTTTAAACTAAAAGACATACCTAGGTGCCGATGAAGCTTTGGATCAAGAACTTGAGTGATTGAAGCTAGATTCTGAAGTTGCTTCTGCACTCCAACTGAAGTGTCGGTGCATCTGAAATTTCCTCGCTTTATTTTTCCAAAAGAGACAAAATATATTAATCAAGGAATATGACTTTTAGCTGAAAAAATGACATTTGTGACAGCATCCAGCAAAATCAAAGCAAAACATGCCTATAGTTTTGGAGGTCAAAGAAGTGTTGCCAAATTCCAATTTGTTCAAATAACTGGAATACAGACTCTTCTGGAAAATATTTCCAAGGCATTTCTTAAAATAACGTGAACAGACGATGCAAATGTTAGAATTCACCCAATAACGGCATATAATTCTAAACTAAGCACAAGAAAATCATAGAAATAAAAGCGAAACAATGACTAGCCATTACTAGTGACTGGCACCAATAGAGACCATGACAGCAATTAATGGGAAAAAAAGGACAAAGAATCTCAAGATATAGAACCCAACTTAAAAACATAATCATAAGGTAAATGAATCAGAAAGTTAGAAACAGCAGAGAAGTTGTAAAAACTGCTTTTAACTTAATTTATGCATTAAAATTATGATAGCAACATCTTCATCTATATTCTGGGTAAGGGGGGATAAATTAATACTGCTCTGAGAAATTATTGACTCCAAATGGCAAATTCATCTTCACAACCTTTTGCATGCTGCTAGGTGCTATCTTAAACACAAATTTTCCGAACACACCTTTGATATTGATTATGTGTGAAAGTTCTATTCCAGTTCATTCAAAGGATGTTCTCTGATGGCCAAGGATTCCATCATTGGCAGCTCTAGAGGTATAAGACTACCATAGGGTTACCTAGATCTGATATGGTTATCCAAGCGAAAAAGATAGTCAAAGTCAAAGTCATACAACTAGATAAGGTGGATCTAATTGGCCTTCAAGCAAAAGGAGCAAACATTTAGAGATGAGGCCTTGTTACCTAAAAACTAGCAATTTAAGGTTAAACTCCAAAAGAGAATTGCTATCCAAACGGAAAATTGGAGGGGTTGTCCAATGTCAATACAACAACCCACTACCACACCTTAGGTTGCTCTTCTCCAACTCAATGGGGCCTTTCCTAAGGTAGGATTGCCAAAGCTTATTATAAGGAGGCTCAAGGTGATTATAAAAGATAGCTTTAGTAAAACAAAAATTTTAGAAGAGATTTTAAGAAAGGAATGATGGGAGGATCAAGACTAGTGTCAAGTCCTTGGGCAAGTGGAGTCAAGAACTACGAAGAGCAACAACTAAGACATCAAAAAGTGACTGTAGCCTGAATTAAGAGCCTATAAACAAGTCATTCTTGATGTCCACAAAGTGTAGAAAGTTAATTGTGAATACCCAAGTTAAGGAGTAATTCCAAACATGTAGGAGGAAGTGTGTTTATTGAAAGCTATGTAATATGTAGCTAGCTCAAATTAAGAAAAAAAGTAGACATGAACAAATTCCAGCAACAAGACACAAAAGTTTAAAGACGAATAAACCACACAATAGCTCTTCAAAATAAAGGAACAATCTTTTTGATTAGGAATAATGCTATCTATACTTTCAGCCCTTCCACACATATTTCATGCAAGTAATTTCCAGCCATAGTGTTCAACAATTGAACCCAAGAACATATGCCACGATAGTACAAGAAAGCCTCCGACTCTCATTTGTCTTCAAGATATTCAGCAAAAGCTCAAAAGGGGAGAGCTCCCCAAATCCATTGCTCTATCAAATGGGAGGAGATGATCACTATATAGAGTAGTGTTCAGCTACCCTTAAAAAAAAGTAATTGCTTTCCTGAACCGTTTAGTTCTCCAAGTAAAAACAATAGAATATTGCATTCAAACCTCTTCAATGACTTATAAAACGTATCAATGAGTTGTTGAGATCCGCTTTCTTCTCCAAGAAGATGTAATGTAACCATTTTCAGTTTCCCTTATGATGCAGTTGGGATGGACTTACAGGTTTGGTGGCAGCAAGTTCACAAGAGCAAGATTACATCATCAGTGGGCCCAAAAGGTTTTTGGAGGAGTTTTATGGGGTCTGATGGAGTTCACTTGCTGTATTTCATCATCGAGGGCAGTTCTGCATAGTTTGTTCTTGGTTTTGTTTCATTCAGACAAATCTCGTAAAACAGGGTTATTATTAGCATAGTTTAATTAAAAACGCTAAAGGTGTTGTTTGGAGGAGAATATTTGGAGAAACACCATTGTGTAATAGCTTGTTGGATCAAGAATGAAGAGATCTGCAAGATGGGATGGTGGAAGAAGACTACCATTGGCCAAAGAAAGTATGGTGACCGAATATTTGTTTCCCGGGGTTAAAAGGTGATTTTAATTAGTCACTTTATTAAATAAAAAAAGAAATGAAAAGTAACTAAAATAAAATAAAAAGTCACTTAAAGCGAAATTGAAGCGACAAAACTTAGAGTTGTTTTGCTTTAAATGTAAATGCACTATGTATTGTGGTAATATTTTTGTTAATAAGATGAATGTACAAGAGTGCTTCAATGTTACAATGAGGGCCTGCTTATATACCTAGGCATATATCCCTTCATGAATGATAATGTCTTTTAGAGACATGCCTCTTCAATAACTAATCATTTACTAACTACAATTATGATAATTATTTATTTATTTATATTTATTTTATTTTTATATAAATTATATTCATAACATTACCCCTCTTCAAAAAGCTTTGTCCTCAAAGCTTAATCACTGACAATTCTTCACTTGTCCACGTCATTTCAACATGTGTAGGTGGTATTATTGAAGCTTCGACATGTGTAATACATCTGTAGTACTATCTTGGAATCGGAATATATCCATCTCTTTTTATTTTTAAACATTATATATATATATATATATATATATATATATTTCTTTTTTTAAGTAGCTTTATAAAAATTTAATATAAAGCAACTTTATATTTTTAATAAAGTAACTTCAATAATTTTCATAAAGCACTTTACTAAAATTATTTATATGTATTACCAATATTATCATTCTCATAGTCGTGTCCCTCTTTAAATTCATCTGCGTGGTTAAATATGCGAACTTGACAATCTGGAACGGATGTTCACAATATCCCTCATCCTCGCTAACTTGGTTAAGCATAGTATTTCTTTGTGTAATAATTATTTTTTCAAGTAAAGGCTCCATAAGTGAGTTTTGAGGTTTTGATACAAAAGTTGTCTTTATTGGCACTTCTTCCCTCTCTGCAAATCAATGAACATCGATATGAATCCATGGTCTTGCATGTGGTAGAATTTAACAGACATTTGCTAAGGTACTCCGCCCAACCGAACTAGGATTCCCCCTCTGTTAAATGCATTTGCATTGACCTCTTCTCTAAAGGAGGCTTGTCTTCTAATCATACATCTTGACCACCAAATCCATGCAATCCAATCTAGGGTTGTGCTTCCTGAATCTGCTGAGATGAACCCGTTGTCTTTCCGAAGAATACACCATGGATCCAGATCCACGTGAAGTATAATCAGGTGGCGTATGGACCCTTCTTCCAGATGATCCCATGCCAGTTCCACGATTTGAGCGACCACCTGTGCTTGTCGTTCTTGAATTGCATCTCTGTGTACTTCCTCAATTTTTTTGGGGCCTTCTACCTTCCTCCTTTGTTGCCATCCATTTTTCCTGAGATCAATTACATCCTTCAACAGGAATCTTAGTCTGGAAGATAGTTTTTGATCATTTGACAGTTTCGCTATTCTATCAAAATATGCATCGATGTGCACCCTAGCCTTTGGTCGATCAATCATGTGACCAATAGTACTCATCAGTTTGCAGAGTGCTTCGACATCTTCTTCATCAGGATACTGATACTCCCCAAGTAATTTTATGATACACTCATGCATGATCCTTTCAGTAAGCATGCTCATTTTGTACAACTCACCCATGAACTGTATGTTCCCTAGCATTCGCCTTCGTGCTTTAATCCTTTTTTCTTCTCTTTCCTCTTGGGATAGCTTTACTTCACCTTCTTCTTCCAGCCTATCAGCTTCTACTTGTTCCCTTTGCCCCCTTTCAAATTCTTCCTGACACTTGTTCAGAAAGACTCGCCTAAAAATAATTTTCTCATTATTTTCATTAAATTCAGGTAAATCAACGGTAAGATCAACACAAAACCTTGCATACATCTCACAAAATGTGGGCTCCATTAAGGCTTTATCAAAAATTTGAGATATGACACCCGTAAGAGTTAATGCAGTATCAATATTGACTTCTTTTTCCTATTCAAAAAGAGGTGTTAATTTATTTAAGATTGCTTTAATCTTTTCTTTTTTAGGGTGGTTCACAAAAACTTTGTGGCCACTACTTCCATGGGAAAATCCATGTAGATCAACCCAGAGGGATCTACCTAGCCAAAGTAGCAAGGCCTAACCCCAAGGGCATTAAGGAGATTTGACCTTGTGACCTCCCAATAGGCAAGGTACTTAGCAACAAGAATTCAACCAACTTAGTTATCCCTTGAGGCTGATATTGCTTTAATATGTCTTTGTTTCAACTATTCATCATCGAAAACTTTACCAACATCATACTTGTTCTCTGATTTGTGCATTGCAAGAAAATTATTACATGGAGATGAAAGCAAACCCTTCTGGGAGGAGGAAGCAGGAGCTTGTTGCCACCTAGCAGCATAAAAAGTATTCCTTCAAAATCCACCCGAAGGAACATGCATTTATGTCAAAGGACCACCAGAATTATGAGAAGCAATAAATTCATTCATTGGTGCTCCACGCACATTCCTCAAGAGTCCTGGATTCATACCTTGCCTATGTCACAATCCACCAGTAGGTCCCTTAGGGCTTACTTCCACCCGAATGTCCTTTCCTAGTGGTAAAATTCCACCTGATCTGTCATCAATATTGGTGTGATTGCCAATCTCTTGTGCAATTGCTCTCTTCCTCACTGCTTCACCCATCGTAATATTAGAAGCTTGATTTGATGATACCCTCTAATCAAAATTTGGTTCATGGGTAGTGCGATCAACACTTCTAGATATTTTGTCAACTTGACAACCAGCTTCTTCATCTTTAGCTGTCATATATCCATTTTGATTATCAGCCTTATTTAAGTCACCATGAGGAGATCCTAATCCAACATGTTCAACATCAATTTCCATGTTAGATCATTCTTTATTGTTGGTCTCTTTTATGTCAATGTCAACATCCATTGTAGGTGTTAAATCCAGTGTTTTAAAAGCATTTAATGATTCTACAAATTATTTTTTTATTTGTTGTAATGCTTCTCCAATTTCATTTAACAGTTTAGAGTTATGATATTCACTTAATTCCACGATTTCAGGACCTAAACTTAATGGCAGATTGTGCAGCGGATAACATCCAGAGGATTGGATGGCTTTGATACCACTGAAGCAACAAAACTTAGAGTTGTTGTGCTTCAAATGTAAATGCAACATGTATTTTAGTAATATCTTTATTAATAAGATGAATGTACAAGAGTGCTTCAATGTTACAATGAGGGCCTGCTTATATACATAGGCAGGTGCCCCTTCATGAATGATCATGTCTTTTAGAGACATGCCTCTTCATTAACTAATCATTATTTATTCATTTATATTTATTTTATTTTTATATAAATTATATTCGTAATAGAAATAAGAAGGAGAAGATTCTAGAGTGACAATAAAATAATAAAATACTTCTAGAAGGAAGAAGAACCATCCATCAAGTCTTTAAAAGGAGGGGAAGAAAATCATTTGGGATATCTTGGACTTCTGATATTTACTTGTTGGAGAGGTTTTGGGAACGTGGTTCTCAACATCCATAAGCTCCAAGACGAAAACCCTTGGTTTTCCTATTGTGGGTTGGACGAAAACCCAACCCACTATTGAGGACATTTCATCCAGAACTCTCACAGAGCTTTAGCAACATTATTGGAGATTAGATCTGGAGCAGATCTGAGATTGAAGTGATGATCATCTAGATTCTCAATTTGCACATGTTTTCCAGTTGTAGTTTATTGTGGGATGCCAACATCAGAATTGCAGCAAAATTTTGGAAGCCATCTCAACTATTCTTCAGCTCAGGTATTGATATTTGTAATGGCATTTAATCTTATTATAATAAATAAATAAAGCTGAGTTGCTGCCATTCCTTGTGTTATATGAATTTTCGGGTTTATTTCAGCTATATATATATATATATATATATATATATATATATATACATATATATAGATATATATATATATATATATATATATATATATATATATATATATATATATATATATATTATTGCTAAAGCAAGTGTCGATCCTTCTATTTCATTAAGCCGAAAAATAGTTTACAATATATACAAACGTCCACCCGACGCCAAGGAATCAGAAAAAATTAGAACACTAGCCACCTAGGGCCAAACCTCTTAGCCTTACAAAGATAATCACCGAACCCAAGGAATATAAACCAAAATTGCATCCCAGCCCCCAGAAAACCTGCAGAATCTCCCGTACCCCAGCCCTCGGAAAAGCCCCTTTAATCTAAGATGTCCATTTCCGCACTCAAACCAACGGCCGAGGAGGAAATCGCTTAGCAAAGACAACCAATGTTTAATGGTCCCGCCCCACCAAGCTGCACGATCAAACTTGACCGTTGATCCACTCTACGAAATCCTACGGATGAGATTAATATCGCACCAAACAAGATAACCAGACATTAGTGTGCGATGAAGGGTGGTTTATGAATCCATCTCCCTGCCACGTGTAGGAGGCTGAATGGAATCGCTGCAAAATCGCTAAAACCATTTCCCACTTAAAAGCAGTGTGATCAGCGGAAAACCGCCTAGGAGGCGATTTTACATGCCAAAACCCAAAATTCTAAATAATCCCGCTACTAGAAAAAACTGGATTCTTCCCTCGCATTCTTTTCTTCCTTGCCTGAACATGGAACCAAGTACAGATGAGAGGCTCTCCACTGATTGATGAACTGTGATGACCGTTTCGCTCACCCCGATGAACTGAGATATCCATCTCACTAACTCCGGGATTTACAACGGCCAGTCGTGGTCTGCCCCCCGCTAAAGAATAGTTTACAAGATACTGATGACGCATAAAGAGGACAAATCATTTCGAGCTTGCATCCATGGCTTTGTATCTAAACACTTCCCTATCTTCTTTCGCTTGCTCGCAACAAAGAGTTCTCAGTCTGCTCGAACGCAACTCCTGCCACTCCATCAAAACCTTATCATCTGTACAACTGACACCCTGGTTGGCAAGAAGATTCGCTAGCTTATTGGCCTTTCTGCGAACATGGTGGAAACTGACGTGCAAAGGCCTTGGAGATGACCCTGAATTCTCTGGAAAACCCGGATTAATTTCCAGTGTTTGGAGACTTTCTCCAGCGCTGTTCCACTATTTATTTTTTTCACTGAGGTAATGATTAACTCAAAGTCTGCTTCTATCATCACATTGAAATAGTTATCTTGACTCAGAAAATCCAGGCATTGCTCCAAAGCCATTAGTTCAACCATGTTGTTGGTTGCTTTTCCTAGGTGGCAACGGAAGATGAAGATAATACTTCCCTCTGCATCCCTAAGGACTCCTCCATACCCAGCAGTTCCCGGGTTTCCTTTTGAAGCCCCATCAATGTTGTATTTCAAATAACCTTCGGTGGGAGGATGCCAAAAATCCTTCTCTGTATCCATTGATATAACCTTCCTATCTAGGCCTTGAGGAGTGAGCCCTTGCATCCCCAGCTGCCTGAGAATTTTTAATTCCACTTCTAAGGGAGGATTTTTAGGGCAGTTACAAACAGTGGTTCCCACTGTCTCCTTAAGTTGTTTTAGGATTATCTCCAACAGGCGGTGTGGGGGATTCTTTTCATGCTTAAATGTTCTTTTGTTCCTCTCCTTCCAAATATTCCATATAATGAAGCTTGGTGTAAGGGCCCAAGCTAAGCTGAGAATTTCATAATCTGAAAAATTTCTTCTCCAATTATTGAGGGTATTAATGATGCTCCCTCTATCCCTGTCAGATTGCTGAAAGATTATGGCAAATATGTCCCATAACCAGGAGGTGGAAATGTCGTTGTTGAGTAAATGCTCCATTATTTCTTCTTGATCCTCACAGAGCTGGCATCTTGAAGGCCACAGTACACCCCTCTTCTTGATGTTGTCCCAAGTCAGGATTTTCTTGTGGTATACCAACCACATGAAGAGTTTGATTTTCATCCACCCTTGGTGCCTCCATAGGTTCTGCTAGATTTTGTCTGGAACCTGGGGATCCAGCTCAAGGAGATGCCTTTTGCTTCCTTAAGATTAAAGGTGCCCTCTTTGTTATTGCCCCATCTTAGTTGGTCTTGCCTCCCTGAAACTAAGATTTTCCTTTATTCCACCATTTTCATGAGCGCCTCTGCTTTTGTTTTCAAGGGATTGTTATTTCCACAATCAATGTTTCTCCAACTTCTCCACTTTTCTGTTTGATGAGTATGATCCCAAAATTCCTTTACCTTAATTAATCCTTGGGAATCTGTCTCATGCTTAAGGTCGAAGAAGTCTTCTTTTAACAGAATTGGTTCTTGTTGCCACTTATCTTCCCAAAAAAGAGCAATATCTCCTTCTTTGATTTCCCAGAAACTATTTTCATGTACTAGGCTTCTATTCTCCCATGCTTTGTTCCAGATGTATGAGCCCTTTATATTTCATGACATTCTTATGAGATCACTGGTTTGCCATGAGCTTGCATATTTTTCTTTATAAACACATATACACAGTTCTTTAAATGAAACATTCGAGCACCCTCTCACAGAAATACGTTTCCCAAATAAGTGAGTAATGGTTCAGCCTCCAAATTTGTGAAACCTCAATCTGGAGCTTGCTACAGCTAATAAGAAGATATAATTTAATTAATCTTCTGATGTCTGGAAATTATGCTCAACAATGTGATTTGGCTTGGCTTCTTATATAGTGATATTCTGCCTCAAAAATACAATTCTACTACAACGGTGGAAGAACAATCTTTAGCTCTTTGCTAGTAAAAGCAGCCTGACTTGACATAATGATGGCCTAAATAACCTTGACCTTAGTAATGGGAATGAGGCCTCCTCAAAACTGATATGGATTCTTGAAAGTGACAAGAGCAAACTCGCTCTCTTCCTGGGATATTCGCTTCAAATTTGGATCCCTTGGACTAGGAATGTGTGTGCCTTTCCTTGAGGAGAATTCTATCATCTTTACCATGTGAAATCAACCTCCTTTAATTCAATCTACAAGTGGCAGCTGGTGCCATGAACTCTGCCTCTGTTACAGGGTATATTTTGACCCTCTTGAACTTGAAAAATCAACAATTCGACCGCTCTTGGATTGTTGGTATAGTCTGGAAGTGAAATGCTTATCTTTGTTGCATGGCTTTAGATTTGGGAACTCGATCTTCTCATGAGATAAATTTGAACACCTCTTGAGAATAGCATGCACCACGTCCTCCTGCAATGACCAATATGAGCTGAAGAATCCTTGCAAATGAACTCAATTAAATCTTCTCAATGAACCTTGAAAAATAACCCAACTAGGGTGGCAAGGGAGTCCACCGAAATTGGAAGAGACTAGCTAGAGTGGCAAGGGAGTCCATCAAAATTGGAGGAGAAATTGGATCCACCGAAATTAGGGTGAGAAATTTCGCTTCAAACCCTGGATCTAAAACTCACTTGAGTTTCTCTTCACATACAATGAGAAATGATCAAATAGAATGAATTCCAAATGATCCCCCATCTCCTTTTATAAGATGTCAGTGAATCCTCACCAAGCTTCTAAACTCCTTTTAATATTATTTTAATGGTGGGGGGCACTTTCCACTAAGTGGCTTTTTGCCGCCCTTTTTAATAAAATACTATTTGCCACCATTTTCTAATAAAATAATCTTTGCCACCAAAATAATATTTGCCTCTCTTTTTCTAATAAAATAATATTTGTCCCCTTTTTATTAATATCATCAAAATTGGGAAAACTCCTTGATAACTTCTGCAGTAAAAAAATTTAAGGACATTACAGTCCTCCTCACCAAAAATTGCTTGTCCCCAAGAAATCTCATCATATGATGCTACTCCACAAGCTGGTCAAGCTAAATGCCAAGGTCCCAAATGTGCCACTGAACCACTCCACATCTTTCACATGGTACTGGGGTCCCATACCATACTGATCAATGTGAAGTATCCCTCGCTCCCCTCACTATCCAACAAGGTGTAGACATTAGCAGCCCTCTACCTACTGCCCATAAATAAAACATCTTGATAATGCAAAATCCCATTCAACTCCTCAAAGAGCTACTCCACCTGCAAATCAACTACATGTACCTCAAGGGTGAACTCTTGAAGGTACAATCCTCCTCGTCCATCTAAACTAACCACAACCTCCTCCTACTGATCACACTTCTATGCTAGCGAGGTGCTCTGTAATATCAACGAGTCACCTAGAAATGAAACACTCTCCACTAAACTGAGGTCTGATGTATGATCTGTGTGATTTCCACCTGCAAAAAACAGCTCACCACTAATGGTAGTTGAGCTGCCAAACCCTGTAATGTTAAGGTCCCATGCTAATCTCAAAAGGAAACCACCATACTAACGTTGCACCACTCCAATTATAACTAGTTGTCCATTGTGATCATGTAAAATCCTCCTCTCCTGGAACCTGATGGCAAAATATCTGTAAGGACTAAACATATCCTGCTAAGGCATCTCCACGATGTCAAAGTCTACCCATCCATGGCTAGCCTGATCCTGAGTAACAACAGGGAAAACCTACCTCGCCATATGGTGAAGGCCTCAATGATTCCCCATGTGCCAACCCAAGAATGAATTGGATCACCCGCTCCAATTCAAAAAAATGGTTCGGTGATTGGTCTGTTATCAAACCGTCTAGCTCGGTCAAGCCCCTCTTAAACTGCGCGTCCTACGCGGCAGGGTGGACTTCAAGCTGAGTTTTTTTTTTGGTTTTTTCTCCCTAATGCCTCTACCCCTCACCCAAGCCTATAAAAGTGACTAAACCCCCTCACATTTCCTCATAGCTATCACATTGCATTTGTGAGGAGTTTGTGAAGAGATGGGGTTGGTTTTTGGAGCAATGTTGGGGGCGCTAGAGGTTTTTCTTTTCACTTCTCAAATCTTCCTGTGTTTTATTTATTTATTTTTGTAGATTTGGAAATTGAAAAGAGTATTTTTTCTAGAAGAAATAAATATTAAAGAGTTTTTTTTTTCATTTCATTTTCAGACTTTTGTCCTTTCATTTCCAATTCCTAACATCAGAAAATGGCTCATATAATGAAAGATGTTGCTTCGGCATATTTTGAGATGATTGACAATCAAATGCATTGCAAATTTTGTCATAAAAGAATTAAGGGAGGTGGAGCGAGCATTCATAAGTTGAAACAACACTTGGCTGGTATTAGAGGCCAAATTGTCCCATGTGCAGCACCAACAGAATAGGTTGGGCAAATTAGGAAGAAGTTGCTAGAAAAATTGATAAGTTTGAGGAAGAAAAAGCTAGGCAAAAATAAATAGAGGTTGAAATATGGAGGAAGAGGACTCTAAAACACATGATGGCTGCCAAACCAATTTTGTTTATGAGGGCTCTTCATCTATCCCTAGCACTAATGCATCCAACCCCTTTCACTATGTTCCTCCCTCTTTGAGTTTGGAGTCTATAAACGAAAAATGTAAGGGTAAAATTAAAAGGAAGGGTGATATCAAAAGATATTTCATACCCTCCTATCCCTCAAATAGTGCACATGGTCCTCAAGTTAATAGAGGTAAAATCCAACCTACCTTAGATGATCATTGGAAGAAAGAATTGAGAGAAATTACTTGTGATTACATAGCTAGATGGTGGTATGATGCTGATATCCACTTCAATGTTGCTCGTTCACAATATTATGAACCTATGTTTGATGCCATATTTACTAATGGTAAGGACTTCAAAGGCCCTACTATGCATGGATTAAGGGGATCTATTTTGCAAAAAGAGGTTATGTCCTTGAGGAATATTTGAAAGATTTCAAAAGCTCATGGGTGAAAACAAGGTGTACCATCATGTCAGATGGATGGACTGATCAAAGGAACTATACCATTATAAATTTTCTTCTCCTTTGCCCATAGGGGACCATGTTTCTAAAATTAGTTGATGCGTTTGATAAGGTGAAAGATGCACACTTTTTGTTTCAACTTTTGAATCAAGTTGTTGAAGAGGTGGGGCTGACTAATATTGTTCAGACCATCACAGATAATGCCTATAACTATGTTCTTGATGGTAAAATGTTAGAAGAAAAACACAAAACCATCTTTTGGACCCCATGTGTTGCACATTGCATAGACCTCATGCTTGAGGATATTGGTAAAATAGATTCGATCAAGAACACTATAGAACATGCCAAAAGCATAACAAAAGTATATCTAGAATCACTCATGGATTTTGAACTTCATGAGGAAAAACACAGGGCTCAAGGATCTTGTTAGGCCTACCATCACTAGATTTGCAACTCATTTTTTGACATTGCAATTTATGCTTCCCCAACATAGAAACTTGCAAAGGATGTTTTCCAGTGATGAATGGAATGGATGTCAATGGGCTCGCAAATAGGATGGAAAAGATGTACGAAACAAAGTTAATGAAGTCATATTTTGGAAAAAGACAACAAATATTGTGAAAGTTATTGAGCCACTAGTTAAGGTGTCGCAGTTGGTGGATGGGGAAAGATTGGCTATGGGTTTAATTTATGAGGCTATGGATCAGGTAAAGTAGCAAATAAAGGCAACATACAAGGATAGAGTGGCTAAGTATGGGCCCATTTGGGAAATCATTGATCAAAGATGGAACAATCAACTCCATCACCCTATACATGCGGCTAGATTTTTTCTGAATCCAAGGTATCATTATAGAGCTCTGGTGGGAGAATATTTGACTGGGGAGATAAGAGATGGATTGATGTGTCTTGAGTGCATGGTCCAACTAGAGATACACCGACAGATCACTTGTTTTAGTAGAGCCACAGGTACCTTTGCCAAAAACCTAGCAAGGACTACAAGGGAAGCAGATGAGCCAAGTAAACAATTTCGATTTTCAAATTCTTATTTTATTAAATTGTTTATAATTTCAAAGTTGGATATAATTTGTTGAACTAACTCATTACACAACTATGCTTTTTAATGCACAATGGTGGGAGGCATTTGGTGGCCAGTGTCCTCAATTGCAGAAGTTTGCAATCTGTATTTTGAGTCAAACTTGCAATGCTTTTGGGTGTGAACACAATTGGTCTGTCTTTGAGAGGATTCACCCGAAGAAAAGAAACCGTTTAGAACAAAAACAATTAAATGATCTAGTCTTCGTCTAATACAACCTCTGACTAAGACGCAACCAATTGCTAAACAAAAGCCCTGATACATATCCCATTGTGTTGGAAGACACTGATCCATCCCCATATTAGGTAGTTGAGACTCAATCAATAGAGTTTGACTTTGATGAGGATATTGGTATTGATTTTGATTTGGAGATGGATGCATTACAGACTGTTCGTATAAAGAAAATCCACTAGTACAAGCCCCAACTCCTCCAGCTACAAGCACTTCCTCTACTCAGCCACAACGCAAGCGTATAGCTCATCTATCCAGCGTGAAACAACTGTTATTGCTACTACATCTGTAGTTGCAATTGGAGATCGTGATGAAGCGGAGGAGCCATGGGTTTCCCTGTCTGACTCCGATTCAAAGTCTAAGCCAGATGATGTTGCCTTGTCTAGCAGAAGTGACTAGTGATGTTTTGTTGTAGAGGCCATTTAGAGCCTCCTTGGTTATGTGTTTTTGTTTTGGTCTCTATATATTACATGTATTGGGATAGTGCACTGGGTGCCATTTTGATATAATAGATATATTCATGAGCATACTTTGATCATATGTTGTCTTCTCCCTATATTCTAATGCTTTGAGTTTGGAAACAAGAATGCAAGTCTTTAAAATATGTTTTTTCATTAAAAAATAAATATTTAATGTACTTTTTATAAAGACCGAGTCTGAGTCTAAGTCTGAGTCGACCCTCGACTGGTTCCGAATCTGAGTCCGAGATTTAAAACTATGATCATAACCCTACTCACCCAGAAGTGGAGTGACCTACCAATCAACTGGATCCCTAGATCCCCTAGCCAAATCGAGAGTTCACAACTCCCAATCCCTACTGGTTATTCGTGTAGTATGAAGAGCTGATGGAACCTAACCGTGCCTCATCTCTGACCCTTGTATGCAACCAATAAACGAATATCTGACACTCACAATTGACTCAGTGCATGTGGATTCGTCCTACACCTGCCAACCACCACCACTAAGTCTGTTATCTCCTCTCTCGACAATGAACCAATACAGTGTCCAGAGTCTGGATACCCACTAGAAAACTGCCTTAGTCGTATATGTTACTCTTCACTCATGTAGAACCTCTACATGTCCTACAAAAGGAAGGGCACGTGTCTCCCCCATGATCATATTCCTAAGTGTGAGCTTAGGGATGAAATGTATACCACCTTTGCTGAAAATCATCTCATTCCCCAACCTGTGGCTGCCAACTCGTGCACCGACTTTGCTTCTCCACTGGAGAATCTCTATTGCAATCCTGATGCACTGAATCTCAAAGAGAAGTTTTAGGCAAGTCTCCCAAGTCCTGCAACCCTTGATGAGAGCACCAACCAGACACAACAAGGCTCCCCATGATTGTATGTGATGCCAGAGAGTGATAGATGTGTGGGCTTCAATGGGTATGTTCAAGAACCCATATGGACGCTCACGGCTAGCCCTGTGACCAACCCACTCTCCAAACCCGAGTATGCCCACTCTAATGGTATGCCTAACATCCTAATCAGGAAATCTTCCTACTAGCAGCACTCCCCCAATTCATTGTGCAGCCTCGTACGCTATTGCACACCACCATGCTCCTCTATGCTCCTCTGCATACCACTTCCCATCGCTGCATATCCCTATACACCACTAGTTGCCACGGTCCAAGGTTGAGTCAGTATGCATCAACCCGCACCTTGTTTGTAACACCATCTCCATTATCTCACTACCACAACCCCTGATGTGTGGACCTCCCCTCCTGATCCTCCCTACGAGATCTGAGAGGCATAGTTCCTCACTGGCCAACATAAATGCCATTGTTGTACTAATATTCAACGATCCTCATGCCCAATAAACCAATAGAAGGTCATTGTCTCCATACAATGCTTTGCTTGGTAGCATACCAATCCATTTGAATATCTCCAAATAGGGCATGCTGACCACCCTACAACCCCCTACATGAATGATGTGCCAAGTCATCTCCTGAAATCAGCGCACTCCTCTGTCAAACCAACTCGCCACTCGCGTTGACCAGTACTCTAATGGGACTCTGAAGGAATGCAAGTACTTGGTCACCAGGTCAATCATGTTGAAGAATGTAACTAGGTTCGGTCTTCATAATTATATCCCATTGAGGACTTCTAGGTTTTGTCTTGAGTCATTAGAGTCATCGTCCATTTAAAGAGACCCTTCTTGGGCTTTTGGATCATGTCAAAAGAATTAATATTGAGTCAAATAAGTCATTTGTCACCTCCACACCAAGTCGGCCTACAAGAGGTTAAATCAAACTCTAGAAAAGGGTATATATACAAGCAGTTCAATTCATTTGGAGGACTCACTCTCATACAAGTTCGATATCCAAGAGGAGGAAGAAAAGTGTGAAATTCCAATTATTACTATTATTATCCAATTTTAAGGTCACGGCCAAGCCAAACACCACATTGGTGTATGAAACCCCCTTGCTTGTGGGACAAGGGACCCACCTTCGCACAATGATTTGACTGCTAAGTCTACGAGGCATACATACTCTACCCCCCTCTAGTTTTGAACCTGTGACCTCTAATGAGGAAACACATTCTCTTAACCATTAGGCCCACTCAAGCTGTGAGGAGGAGGAGATTTGCTGGAGTAGGAAAATTGAAGTTTCTGGGTTGTGCCTCTCTCTCACACGTGTGGATTTACTTGGGCTACTTGCTGGAAGGTCGAAGTTTCTACTGGATCGAAAATTCTGCTGGATAGAAGTTTCTGTTGGGTTGAAGTTTTGTTGGGCTACTGTTGGGTCGAAGTCCTGTTGCTACATCTAGGTCGAAGTTGTTGCTAGAAGGTTATCATCTACATAAGAAGGGAAGGGCTGACTTAGTGGTTGGAGGAAGTTTGTGTCTAGGTCAAGGAGTCTTGGATCATCTCCTGAAATTATTAAGGAAGAGTTGTTGACTGGGTTTTCCCCTAGAAAGGGGTTTTGTCCTGCCTATCCACCTACATCTAGTGTCTGTGATCTTCGTGTTATTGTTTTGGTAATTACTTGATGAACTAAAGTAAAAGAAGAACATAAGAATAACACAAGTAATTATCAATATAAATAAAATCTTTCTACCTCTCTGATTTTCTAACATGGTATCAGAGCTAAGGTGAAGAAGAAGGAAAAAGGCAGCTTGAAGCTTTATTGAAAGGAGAATAAGGAGTTTTACAAAGTTTGGATAAAGGGTCATCAAGGAAATGGATCATATAAAGCCTGCCATCTTCAAGAAAAATGTCTAACTCAATGAAAGGAGAAAACAAATTAGAAGGAGCATCCAATAAAAGAGCATGGAAGAAGAGGATAGACCTCATCCTCGAGAAGAATAGTCTTGGATCTAGTCAAAAGAAAAGTAAAGAAGCCTACAAATGAGTCAAGTGATGCAGAAAAGGCAAACTTCAGAGAAACGGAGATATTGGACATGACACTAATGGTGGATGGAATAAAGTATAACCTCATCCCATATATATCCAACATAGATTCTACTCAAGAGATGTATGGGGCATTATCCAAATTATTCACAATCAAGAATCTTGGTCAAATAGCAAGTCTTAAAAATGAAATGAGATCTATAAAGATGACAAAAGAACACATTGTGGCATCCTTCTTTATGAGAATAGCTAGAATCAGAGATGAACTCCAGGCAATTGATGAGATAGTACCTACAAAGGAGCTTGTAATCATTGCACTTCTAGGATTAGCAACATCTTGGAGTGCCTTTTCATCAGGTCTCAACAATTGGAAGGAGACTCCTACATTTGAACAATTATGGAATGCATGTAGTCAAGAATAACTCTGAATTTCATTAGTAAGCAACAAAAAGAATGAAGAGGAGAAAGTTTCAAATGCCTATTCCACCCAGCACAAGAACAAAGGAACCTTCAAGAAGTCTAAAGGGCCTAGAAGGAAGATAGACCTATCCAAGATTGAATGCTACAATTGTCGCAAGATGGGTCACTATAGAAGCGATTGTCTTGAGAATCCAAGAAATAGAAAGAGAAATAGGGATCATGCAAATGTTGTCGAAGAAGGATCTCCAAGGAAGAACAAGACCGAAGAATCAGAAATAAAAGACTTATATTACTAAGTCCCTCTACTCTAAAGTTTTGAATTATTTTCCTTTATGCTTTGATTTCTAGTACTTCTAGGTTTAACATGCTTTGGAAAAATATTTTGAATTGTTTTGTTAAAGTTATAGGTATCCCTCAAGATTGGATTAAGAGAGAGCCCTTACCATTTTTCCAAAGATAAGTATCTTACTCCTTGTATTATCTTTCATGTTTGGTTTTCTTTTTCTTATCTAGATGTGTTTATACTAGATGCTAATAACATTTCTTTTTATATTTTCCTCGTTTAGGAAAAGCTTCTTGATGTGCTCAAGGGCTATGGAGAAAATCTCACAAGACGGTATTGAAATTGATGTCCTATAAGGCTTGTCTAGAAAACAACTCAAAGATATGTTTTAGATCATAAGTTTTGTTCTCTTCATGATAAAGGTATATTCATTTAATCTACTTGACATTACTAAGAAATGTTATGTCTAGGACCTTTGACTCATAGAGATTCTTGTTTGGGTGATTAATCATTAGATTGAATCTACCCTCATTAAATCATCATGTTTGTGGAACCCTAAAAGGTTCTCTATAAAACCCTAACCTAAGGGTATGTCAATAATAATGTGAAAAACCCTAGTCTACTTAGGGTTACTGATGAAATCTTGAAAATACTATTCTTTTAATGTTTGGGGTTTTGATGGTGATGTCATGTTTGGAGCTTTATTATTGTTATGGAAACCCTAGTCCTTTAAAGTTGTGCATTCCTAGACAGTGAGGTTTTGGTAAATTAGGGTTTATGAGTAAAAACCCTTATATATCGAGAGTAAGCTCCTAGGAATGAAACCCTAGGTGCATGTGTGTCCATTTGATCAAAACCATAGCCTAATCAAGATCGTTATATGTTTGACTTTAAATGTACTGATATTTTTGTTTTGGGTTTGTCTAGTATATGTTATGATATGCTTGTGCATGATTATCCTAGATATGTATATGTGCTAACCTAATTGTTGATAAGTTCTAGGGTTTGTAACTAAGCCCTAGTAGAAGTTTGAATATTCTAGGATATCGTGATATTGTTTCCATTATAATAACAAAATCTAGGGTTTACAACAAACCCTAGTAGAAGTTGGTCACATTGTTGAATCCTTAGATTGTGTTGTGCTTGGTTTTATTTGTTGGCATCTAAGGCTTAGTGTCTCATGTATAGAATCCAGGGTTTGCATTAAATCCTAGTAGAAGTCTAACATATGAATTCTAAAATTGTTAGATGCATTATAAGTGTACTTGTTTGAATTTCTTATAGCGTGTGCAATATATTATAGTAGTGTATGTCATATCTCTGCAAGAAGTATTGAGACCCTAGATATAATGAAGATTGTTATCCTGATTGAGTTGCTCAAAAGTCTTGATGATGAAGTCTAGGGTTTATGACAAAACCCTAGCAAGAAGTTGAAGTATAAAAGTATGTGTCTCTTGTTAATTATGAACCTAACTAAGTTTAGGTATTTGATGTCTAAAGTCTAATGCTTCCATTATTGTATGATTCTAATATAGTTAAGTTCATGCTTCTATATATATATTTGGTTGTACTTGCTATCTAAGTTGTGCAGGTACATAATCTTCAAGATACTGAAGATATTCGTAAGTAAAGTTGATTTGGTTGATAAGCATGATAAAAGAAGTTATATGAATGATGATGATCAAGATGACTTTGATAAGAAGGATTGAAGCCATGAAAGATTCTTTGATGTCATAGAAAGAAATTGATCTCCCTACGTTAAGAGGGAGCCTAAATAAAAGAAGAAGGGATATCTCCCCAGTTGAGAGGTAGGGCGTATTATAGTCATGATGGATACCTTGAAGAAACTGGACTTCTGCATCTTTATGCAAAAATGCTCCTAAATGGCCTTAGTGCTCTCATAAATTTCTAACTGTCAATGGGAGTCAACTTCAGACTCAAAAAGGGAGTTCTTCTAAACAAAGGCTAGTTCAGAATGGAAACTATTCTATTGTATCTCATCTCGCTGTATCTGTGACTCAAGCTACAAAAAATCAATTTTGTCTTGTGCATTTTGCAAACAGGTTCTAATGTCAGCAAGAGAGACTTTGTTGATTTTACTGTGTCATTAGTAGTAGATTGTATCAAAGTTTTCAAGTACTCAAATAGTTCACCAATTTGAGCCATTTTCTAGATAGCTCAACCTAAAGTAATGCAACGTGTTTGCTTCAACTGATAATGCATCTGTTTAAAATGTAAACAAATTGCAAGTTACAATTATTCTCCAGATTGAATTGATCTTCAAAATCAAGGTGCCATTGATTTAGTAAAAAAACATCGAACTGAAAGGTTGAATATGGCACCTCCAGACCAAAAACAAATGTCAACAATACCTCTGAGATTGCAAGAAGAGATAAAGATATTACCATCACTCACCAAGCAATGTTTTCCAATATTGGCAAATATAGCATATCCATATAATTTTGCATATTTATACAATCACTCTGGAATTTGCACCCATACAAATGATCTACATGTAACCTCCTGCAATTATGGGATTACAAAAAATGGAACCCACAACAAATGCAGTGATGATATGAGGCTGGATAAAAAATAAGTCCACGAAATTATTGAAAGGGACTCTAGATGATGTATTGTGTAGAGTGGATACTTCCACTGTCACATGGGCATTTTGAGCATGAATCCCAACAAATGCACAACCACACAATGAAGATCGTTGTGCCTTGACGACTTTGATTGGATGCTGACCAATTATTGGAGAAAAGAGTCTACAATGGCACTCAAGTTGTGAATTGCATTTATTGTCATTCCGATTGTACAAGCACAATGCGATAACAACTTAGGTTGGGGGATATCACTCTAATCCCCGACCTCTCCGTTCTAGTTGTCTCCTAACAGCAGGCTATGGGGGGTAGTCCCTATGAAATAAGAGAATGCAAGACCTGATGGCAACTAACAAGTCCGGGAGACACAATTGAATGGCTTAGCCACTTGGTTGATTTTAGCAAGTTTTAAAGAATTGATTATATTTGTATATAAGACCAGTCACCAGTTCCCTATGTTGCACGAAACTTCTAAGAACCCGACGTTTTGGGCCGTACCCATACCCAAAACTCCAAAACCTAGTCGAAACTCAGCCGAAACTCGACCATCATGTAATCAGCTACGAGAGTTAATATAGGCTTGTTTTTCCTTCTAAATTGTCATCTATGGGTCTTATTCCCTTTTTTCTTGCAAGATAATGTGTTATTGACTTATTTCTTTATATATTTTTATATATATACATATATGACATTTCAGTTGACGTTTCAGCCAACGTTTCCATTTTTTGGGAGGTGACGTTTCTAAACGTACCCATTTCGGAAACTCTGAAATGTTTCAGCGTTTCGTGCAACTTAGCCAATTCCTTATGGACTCAACTACTTGCATTAGATCAATTATGAACCAGGTGACCGAATGAACAACCGTTGCTTAAATGCTTAACTATCTTATATGCTATGCAAATCCTATGACCTAGGTGTAATGCAAGAATCTTGATTGATTTTAATTATATGTCTAGCTAAGTGTATCCCTTGATCCTTATCTATTTTAAGACTAGTCTCAAAAGTAAGTGGCAGAGAGAAGTCAAGGTGAAGCAAGCAAAGGCTTGGTTAATAATACCTCTTCTTGAAATCTAACATACCTGGTGCCTCCAGCCTGCAGAGACTCTGGCTCTGATGACTACAAGGTCACTGTTTTAACCACTATAGAGGGTCTAGTGTTCACAAGCTAAGAGATGAAGGTTGCTCCTATCTTTCTATCAACCAAGCTTATGCTTAGACGTAGGTTAATTAATGCACAACTAGGCCTAGAATGCAATGCAAGATGATTGAGTGTTCTTTAAGGTGAAATTACTTATGATCTTAAGTACTTAATTATAGTTAATCTTTAGTTATGACAATGAGTACTTAAATGACAATCAAATGGTAATCTCAACCACAAAGGAAATGCTTAACTCAACAAAGCCAAAAAGATGCAAATATAACCAAGAGATAATTGCTTAAGTATTAGATGACAACAACATAGAAACTCTCAAGAATCAAATCACCAATATGCCAAAAGTAAAATTATCATCCAAAATAGATATCAACCATGAAACAATAATGACAATGATGGAAAGTAAAGGAGATTAGAGCACTTATCCACTTAGAACAATTAGCCAATGATCCTTTATAGACAATGTAAGATGCCAATGAAAAATTGCTTAAGAGAGAGAGAATTATATAATTGATGCTCCTTACACAATTAGCAATTCCACAAGATATTACAATGCCAATTTTATGTAAATAGGTCTTCAATGTTAATTGTAAGAGAGAGCAAGAGATGCCAATATTCAACAACTACCTGAATCAAGGTTACTTGGGAGCGGGAGCTAAAATGGGAGCGGGAGCAACATTTTCAGAAGCTCCTGGTTTGGGAGCGAATCCTGGAGTGTTTTATATATATATATATATTATCTTTTGATGCTTATATGTCAACAAAAACATGTAAAATGATGAATTAGACATAAAAAACATAGATTGAATCATATAACAATAATCATCTAGAAGTTATAATCTTCATCAACCATGTCCACAAGTTAGTAACATACAACATATTGAATCTCATGAATTATGATTCATCAATCTTAAAGTTTCAAGCTTTAAAAATTCAATATATAACATTTATCATCATTGATCACCAAAGTTGTCCATGTAAGCTAAGTGTAACCATTACAACAAATAATATCTAACATGAAATGAAATGTTATAAAATGAAATGAATTGAAAAAACTTTCAACTTTCACGAAGCATCATAGTTATAATTCATTACCAAGGAGTTATAATTGCCAACTTCAAACTTCAAAATTCAAACTTAAATTGTCATATATTTTTTACAAAAAATATCATAATAAATATGAAAGAGTCAACAGTTATAAAAACTACTAGAAACTAGAAAAGACAAGTAAATCTATCATCTACATCTTCCTCTTGCCACCACGAATAATGTCTAATTTCTAAGCAGGTCGTGGTGGTCTTCTAGGAGTCTCCTCCTGCACAGTCCCACGACCAAAACCAGAAGGCGCATGCCCTCCACATGAGAGTGTACATGGGGGTGGCATGGTTGTTGCTTCATCTTCCTCTCTCATAAGTTCTGCTTCCAGTTCTTCAAGATGTATCGTGCCATCCTCCAAATTATTGTCCTCTGAGTGGTTGTCCCAAATTTTATATGTTGGATCCTCATAAGCTCGATCACAGTAATGACTCAACAACCTCAAGTTGTAGTGCACATAAACCAAGCTTTCTGGTTGGTTTTCATTGAGTCTGTTTCTTCTCACATTATGTATGAAGTTGTAGATGCTCCAACACCTCTCTGCAGAAGAAGTATTTACAACCTGTGAGAGAACTTTTTTTGCTAATTTTGGCAAAAGTCCCATGCCACCATATGCTTCCCACCATGTGAGAGCATCAAATTTGTCTCTATATTCCATTGCATGCAAAGAACCAAACAAACCAGTGCAACTGAAGTATCTGCCTAATTCATGACGCAGATTAGCATATTCCTCCCTATCAGGTACCAACTTGTCCAATGCTTCCATATATCTTGTAGCTACGTATAGATCCACATGGGGTTTGACCCTAACCCCACCCCTAGGTGCAGGTTGGCCCAACCAAGTTGGAGAGTGGTATTTTGGCGTAAGGATATACGCCAAGGCATGTAGTGGAATATTAAGTTTATCCCACCGTGTACACACACAATTTTGAATCAATGTATACAAGTTGGGATCATCTTTCTGAACAACATCTTTTATTTGCCCCAACATGGTATCCATCTGCTCATTCACCTCCCCAATCATTGTTTATATGTATCTGCAAAACGAATCATGTGCTAAATGGGCTTGGTGAATTCCAATACTTGCCCCACACGTGCCCAAAACTGACCATCAAGAGCGGTCTCCTCCACCTGTTCAAAACCTTGCTTATCAGCTACATTTGTAGCCCTTTCCTTTAATACCTACTAGTGTGGACTTGATACCATGCTAGCCAATGAATCTCTTACCTTCAAAAGGCGCCTAAAGGTGAGGTAATAGCTAGCAAATCTAGTCTCCGCAATCTTCAACAACTCCAATCTTGCCTGACTAAGGAAAAGCCCATGGGTATTGCTATGATTTGTAATATATTTTGTCATTTTTTTGCCTCTCTTGTACAAATCACCAATCCATTTGTATTGTTGGTTTTTGTTCTTAATAATATCATGCATCAAAAGGTTCATTGTGTGAACCAAACACCCAAACCAAAATATGTTGGGGTATTTATCCTCAATAATTGCTCTTGCTGCCTTACAATTAGTAGCATTATCAGTGATGACTTGGATGACATTGTATGGCCCAATACGTTCATATGTTTCAAGTAATGGTTCTGCAATGTTGATGTCGGTCTTGAACTTGTCTGAGTAATCATATGCTGAAAGAAAGATGGCACCACTAACAGACACAGTAAGAACACTTATCAATGGCTTGCCTTTTACATTTGTCCACCCATCAAATACAATGGACACCCCATACTCAATCCATGAATTTGTCATTCTACTCAAAGAATGTGATATTTTTCCTTTTTCATGATCAAGTCCAATGGTTCTAGCCTTGTCATACCCAGGGCTCTTGTATCCTTTAGGGGCATCATTTATGGCAGAAACCATTTCATGCCAAGAAGGTGATTGAAGAACATTGAATGGTATCCTACATGCATAGAGAAACCGATAAATTTTTTAATCCACATCATTCCTACACCCTTCATCAAGGAAATCTGATATGGTTCTATGCCTTAAAGAGATGTTTGGTGACCCTGTGCCTCCATATCCACTGCCATAGGAGGATGCTGAAGGAGTTCTTTGTGCATGTGATTGTGAGCTTGGTTCAAAGAAACCCTTTGATCTTTTAGATTTGTATTGGGCTTCCTCCTCTTCCCTTATGTATTTGGCTCTCTCTACTGCTGACACACCTGTACAAGTTTTGATTGCTAATTGTTTATTTCCATCCCATGGCCTTTTCCCGCAAAGGTGCTTTCTGGCATGGGTGTATGAACCTGTGTAATTATTGTTGCAATGGGGGCAGTGAAATTTAGTGGTTCCACCCCCTTTCCCTGCTTCAAGCCTAGCAGCATATTTCCACAACGAGGTTAGGTCTTGTTTAGTTTTTTGAGCTGAATCATGTTCACTTTCCTCCAAATCCTCCTCACCAAGGTACTCCTCTCCGGGGTTTTCATCAAATCCACTATAACCCTCTTCTTCATGTTCATACCTCCTTTTTCTACTCCCAACACCATAATAACCAAGAAAGGAACCAAGAAGAAGAAAATGCCAACAAATATAACCATGATGTTTGAAATTTGAAGATTTGAATCTGCAAAAAAAATGGAATGGGAATGGGAATGGGAAATAGAGAAAAAAAAATATTTATTTATTTAGCAATGAACATAAAAAAACAAAAATAAAAAGATTCGCTAGATTAGAGTGTAGATCCTACCTCTTTGGCCTCCAATCTCTGCTTGCAAGCTCTTCAAACTCCTCCAACCTCCTCTCCTTGCTCCAAATTCTCTCTCACTCTCTCACACTTAGAAATGAAATGAATAATGAGAGGGAGAGCGTTTATTCATTCCCCCTCTCCCCTCCCCTGCCCTTCCCTTCATCCACACTGTCGATGCCTCTCCCTCGCCGCGTGGGCATCGCTCTACGCCGGACGAGAGCGATTTTTCCAACCCGAGAGCAGTCAGGAGCGATCGCTCCCCAACCGTTGCCAAGTTGGAAAAAATCGCTCCCAGAGCAATAGGAGCGACGCTCCCTAGGTCGAATTGGAAAAAAATAGGGAGCGATTTTTTTTTGTTAGGGAACACACTCCCGAAATCACTCCTTATTCGAGAGCGTGCTCCCAACCCGCTCTCGACTAGAGCGTGGATTGGGAGCGGAATCGGAGGGGAGGCTCCCCTGCAACCTTGACCTGAATTATCAATTTAAACAATATTAACCATTCAACAAGATATTAGATCTTAGGATTATGATGTGTGAATTCATTAAGTGCAAATTTATAACTTTAGAGTTTATGAAACTCACAGGAAAACATAATAGAAGCAATGTAACAACTAAATCAATGATAACTTCACTTTAAAATCCAATGTTACTAATGCTACCAATCTTTTCAATGATATAGCATTAAACCAAATCAATAATCCTTATGCAATTTATGTTCCAATGACATTAAATGGGCAAAAGAAGACTTCTTAGGACAGTAGTAAGTTAGTTATGACAGCAGTATACATTCTTTATGCCAAATGTGTCAAAACAGTCCCAAAATTTTATCTTTCTTTAGATTAATGAGAGCTCTTAAGATGAAATGCAAACAATGAAAATATGCTTATGTCAATGTTATATATCAGACTTTAGCATGCTCATGACAGTCAGCGATAAATCATAAAATGAGCCAAACAATTAATACCCAATTGATGCAATGACTTGTTGATGCATTTATGAGACTTATAGGTGATTTTTTACGGTAGTTAAACGAATTTTATACCATTGTTAATGCAATGTTTAGATGGCTGTAAGTGAAACAGTGAGAAAATGAGGGTTAGAGGAATCAAACCACTTGGCTTTTGGCCTTGGAGATGACTAGTAAACTTGCCCATAGTTCCTCCTATGGACTAGCTAGCCAGAAGAGCTAAGGGAGCTGCGGCTAGGGCTAGGATGCTTGACACTGGGCCTAGAATGCCCAAAAAATGATCAAAACCTTGCAAGATCACATAATTCTCTTCAGATCTTCAAAATTGTCACAAATTTGCCCAGAAAATGTATCACAAAAGGCTAAAAGCCTCCTTCTTTGCTTGGACACTGAGCTTGGAGGAGAAATAGAGAATGGATCTTGACTTCCTAGGCCTAGATCCACCTCTAGAAACCCCAACAAAAATTTTCCAAGGCTATAAACGCTTGAAACGCTTCCAAAATTTCTGAATTTGCTTGAGAGATAACCTGCACAAGTGAAAATAATTTTCCCCAAAACCCCAACATATATAAAATTCAAAATAAAACCCCAAACCCCAATTTCTATAAAACAAAGGTTAGAAAAAAATATTTTACAAAATATTCACAAAATATTTTACAAACTATTCACAAAATATTTACAAATATACAAGGCTTGTAAAATAAATTAAAAAAATTCGAGAAAATATTCTTTTTAAATAATGACAATGGCTCAATAATGATTTCAAATTAATTTTAAATACTAGAACATGAAATTTGAATACTGAATTTGAAAGATTAATCTAATGAATTGAAAGATTAATCTGATGAATACCAACATGTTTGCTCTGTTGTAATTCTTGTCCGACTATGTTACCAAAACGGCCAAAACCTCCTTGCCGAACTGGGTACAACCTAGGTACTCAGCCTCAGAAAACTTTCCAATTGAAGCAATTTGATTCCCCCGTGCCCAAAAACTCTAGCATAATCAAGACTCAAGTTCCCTTCCTAGTTGTACCACCTTATTCCTAAATTGTTCTCATCTCTACTCCCTCCGTAAAAATGGTTTTTTTCTTCCCCCTTTCAAGATTTTCTTCCTTCTTTTATTTCCTCATCCACCACCTTCTTCTCATCTCTATGTCAATATTTTGGTTACGTGTAACTTTTATAAAATCAAATCTCATTTGATTTTGTTGATTTTATTTGGATACGAAATTTTGATTTAATAAAGTTTATTTATTATTTTAATGAATTAATTAAATTTATTTAATTTATAATTTTAATTAATTTATGTTATTATTTTATTAATTTTAAATTGTAAAGGTATTAATTCATTACCTTAATTTATATTTTCTCTTATAGTAACTAGTTTATATATAGTGCAATACATGCGGGTCCATGCATACGTAGCTATCGTATGGAGGTCTCGTATGTATGCTAATACTCGTATTTTATTTATAGGTGGGTCATTACATACATCCCTCCTTCCAAAAACTTCGTCCCGAAGTTAGGGTTTCTAAAATATATTAGTGATTAATGTGAGTATATAAGTCTTTATATTTCAAGATTGAATTCGTTTTATATGGGTATTTAAAATTATGTTTTCTTAAATGTTTTATGATTTTACAACTAGAATATTCATGTTCTACCCCGGTTGGTTCCCAAAGCTACTCTAGAATCATCCTATCCTTCCTAATCTCTTCCGCTTCCATCCTATCCGTCCTCTACTAGAGTGTGCCATGGCGTCAGCTATACTGATTAACCATTCATAGACTCTCAAGGGTATCAGCGTCGATTATATCAACCTGATTTCACAGTAGGCATCTGGCACTCATCATCACACGTCTAGGGGAACGTGATTTGCATAGTCCTCCCATGACTCCAGGTTTTGGAGGATAAGTGGTGAGCAATACCTCCACCCCTCCCAGTGGGACCTGAGTCAATGCTCTTTCATGGAACCCTATTGAGTCTTAATTGTACTGAAGTTTTTGTCATCATGTGGTTGTTTTGGTAACAATGCTATCTGCAGTGTAAACACTTGTCCATATATAAGAACATATGCATCAATATATATAAGATAAACAGTTTTTGTATAGTTCATACATGTTGTTATCTCCAGTATAACATATTTGATCACATCCTGCTCATGTTATTGGCTTTCATATTGAAACTGTAATCATTCTCTTATTTCCATCTCATTAATTATATCGATATGCATAAATGAAGCAAAATTTATAATATCTTAATTCCTATCATAATTTATGATTTACATTTTATAGTGAGATTAATCAAATATTGAATTTCACCTTGGTATCCATAACTTAGTAAGGTTAATTTAAATAACATATTTCATCTTGGTATCCATGTACCAGTAGAATTAAGCAGATAATATATATCATATTTCAATAATATAAAAATTCACATTTATATGTGACCCTTCCAAAAATGGTTTTGAGTCTGATTTAAAGTAAAGTAAATATATACAAAATATGACTTAAAGTTCTTCAAAATTGACACAAGTTGGGGTATTTTTGACATATGATTTCCGTATCTTCCCAAGTAGCCAATCCAGGACTATACTTGTCCCACTGAACCTTAACTTGGTCTACCAAACGATTCCTGAGCTGTCGAACCCTATGTTCCAATATACGTAATGGTTCGACCAAAATGATTCCCTCGCCCGATACCTGCAGTTCCTCCCATTGAAGGTTATGAGATTTGTTAGCTATGTAATGTCTTAATACAAATACATGAAAGACATTATGAACTTTATGCAAGTGAGGTGGCAGTGCAAGACAATAGGCGACAGGTCCAACTTTTTCCATGACTTTAAATGGTCCGATAAATTAGGGTGACAACTTTGTCCCTTTTCCGAATCAGATAGTGCTTTTATTTGGTTTGATACGGATGAAAACCTGGTCCCCTACTTCATACTTTATGTCAGTTCTGTGGATATCAGCATAACTCTTTTGTCTATCTTGTGCTTCTTTTAACCATTGTCTAATTTGTTTTACCTGTTCCTCCATCTCTTGGATTAATTCCGGCCCTATTATCACCCAATCTTCTAATCTGTCCCAACTTAACGATGTTCTACAAGGTCTGCCATATAATGCTTCAAATGGAGGCATTTTGATTGAACTATGGTAACTGTTATTATATGCAAATTCGACTAAGGATAAGTACATTTCCCAATGTGATTGCTAATCTATAACGTACATACTCAACATATCTTCTGGTACTCGATTTACCCTTTCTGTTTGCCCATCAATCTTAGGATGATAAGCTATGCTCAAATTTAGTTGAGTTCCTAAGGTTGACTACATGCAAGTCCAAAATATTGAAGTGAATCATGAGTCTATATCTGATATGATCTTCTTAGGTACTCCATGAAATCTGATAATTTCATTTATAAATACTCGAACTATGTCGGCAACTTCATAAGTATCTCTTATGAGAATGAAATGAGCATTTTTCGTTAATTTATCCACCACGACCAGAATGGCATTGTGCCTTTGTGGAGTGAGAGGTAGTCCAGTGATAAAATCCATAGAAATGATCTCCCATTTGGTCATAGGAATGTCATGAGGTTGCAGGAGACCTGCTAGATGACAATGATCAACTTTTACTTGTTGACATTCAAGACATTTTGCAACGAATTGAACGATATCACGCTTCATGCCCGACCAGAAGAAGAGTTTCTTGGTATCAGTATACATTTTCTTTACTCCGGGATGTGCACAATATACTGCTCTGTGGGCTTCCTTAAGAATGGTGTCTTGGAGATCCCCATTATCAGGAATATACATCCTTCCATAAAATCGCAAGATTCCATCATCTTCTAGTTCATATCCCTCAAACTTAGGTTCTTTTGGCTTTTTACTATCAAGACTAGATCTTACCTTTAAATACCAACTATCTCTTATGAGATGTTCTAGTACTCATTGCCTTAAGTCTACTTTGATAGGTATGAGGGAAAATATTCGAGGTCTTCTGCTTAAAGCATCTGCCACTACGTTCTCTTTTCCTTTAATGTATGATATTCCAAAGTCATATTCACTTAGGAATTCACTCCATCGTCTTTGTCTAGCATTCAAGTCTCTTTGGGTGAACAAATATTGTAGACTTTGATGGTCGCTTTTAAGCATAAAGCTTTGCCCTACTAGATAGTGTCTCCATATCTTTAAAGCTAGTACTACAACGGCTAACTCTAAATCATGAGTGGCGTAGTGTTCTTCATGAGGCTTTAACTTTTCTGAGGCATATGTTATTACTCTTCTATCCTACATTAATACTGCACCTAACCCTTGCTTGGATGCATCAATACATACAGTAACATTTTTGTCCATATCAGGGACTCTTAAGATTGGTGCACTGGCCAGCAGTGTTTTTAGTTCAGAGAATGCTTTATTACATTCTCAGTCCATTCATGCTGAACACCTTTACGTTGAAGAGTTGTAATTGGCTTTGTAATTTTGGAGAATCCTTCCACAAATCTTTGGTAGTAACCCACTAAACCCATAAAGCGTCGCACTTCATGTGCATTTTTCAGTATTGGCCATTCCATGATTGCTTTTACCTTTTCAAGATCTACTGAGATTCCTTCACCAGATATGATATGACCTAAGTAATGAATATTTTCCTAAAAGAAAGAACACTTGGATAACTTTCCATATAACTGGTGTTTTCTGAGGCAGGATAATACTATCCATAAATGATCCTCATGTTCTTTTTTATTCTTGGAGTAGATGAGAATATCATCTAAGAAAACTTGTACAAATTGATTAAGATATTTGCAGAAAACGTTGTTCATAAGGTTCATGAATATTGCTGGTGCATTAGTCAACCCAAATGGTACCACAGTAAATTCATAATGCCCAAAGTTTGTTCGAAATGCAGTCTTAGAAATATCGCTTTCCAAAATCCTTAGTTGATGATAGCCTGATCTTAGATCAATTTTTGAAAAGACAGCAGCTCTTTTCATTTGGTTGAAGAGGTCATCAATTCGAGGCATTGGGTACCGAGTCTTTACTGTAGCTCGATTCAAGTCACGGTAATCTATACATAATCTTAAAGAACCATCTTTCTTCTTAACAAAAATTACAGGAGCACCCCAACGTGATATACTAGGTCGAATGTGTCCTATATCCAATAGTTCCTTCAATTGAATTTGCAGTTCTGGA
This sequence comes from Pinus tabuliformis, assembly GCA_031772625.1. Taxonomy (NCBI): domain Eukaryota; kingdom Viridiplantae; phylum Streptophyta; class Pinopsida; order Pinales; family Pinaceae; genus Pinus; species Pinus tabuliformis. Next base: position 1,183,225,501 of record CM062817.1, on the reverse strand, counting down.
AGTTCTGGAGCTTTCATTCTATAAGCAGTTTTAGAGATAGGTTGAGTACCAGGTTTCAATTCTATTGTGAGATCTAGCTCTCTTTCGGGGGGTGATCCTGGTATTTCCTTTGGAAATACATCCGGAAATTTGGCTAACACAGGTTATTGTTATAAGGATGGTCCCTTTTCTTTGCTTACTTCTTGAACTGCGTATGCTTGACAACCTTTCCTTAAGCAACGCTTCATTTGCATTGCTAATATGTAGTGTAACAATACTTTTCTCTTGATACCTTGAATTTGGATTGTCTCTCCTTCATCATTTATACCGAGAATTATTTTCCCATAACAATCTACCCAAGCTTGATGAGCTTCTAACCAATCCATACCTATGATGAGATCATAAGTTCCTAGGTTTGTGACATAAACTTTCAATTTAGTTGAACAGACCCCTAGATCAATTTTGCATTGTTCCACACTTAAGTCTACAGATTGGAGTTCTCTTGAGACCATTTCTAACTGTTTGAAATCATTTTATTTGCAGGCTTCCAACCCACATTTATTTAATGCAAATGACGAAATGAAACTATCTGTGGCACCAGTATCAAATAAGATTTTGAATTTTATACCATTAATAATACCTGAGGATTCCACTGCAGTGGATTGATGCGCTGCTTGATTGTTGTTGACTATTGCATGGATTCTATGATTACCTTGGGTATTTGGTATTGGTTATTTTCCTGCCCTATGCAATATACTTGATGAAGCTTCTGGACAATCACGTTGAAAATGCGGTCCTCCACATCCCCAACAATTAACCTGGGTTGATCCTTTTGAATCATATTGTGAGTTTCTAAATAAAGAACTTCGTCGTCTCATGTCACTTCCTCTCGTATTTCTTTCTCTATTAGTAGTTCCACAAGATTTCCATGGACTTGTGTTTGATGATTCAACAGCTATAGTATTAACTGCCATGGGAGCTCTTGCTCCTACACTTCTTGGGGTAAATTTATTACCATAAGGTGGTGGTCTTGAACTACTTCCCCTGAAGAAATTTCAGGGAATCTTTCCTGGGAACCCTGATTGTAGAGGTTTTGTTGGCCTAACATCCTTTTTGATTCCTAGATGCTCTTTTGCATAGCGGCCACATTCTACCACCTCGGCCACTGATGATGGCTTCCACATCCTAACCAAGGCCCTGATGCGAGGATTTAACCCATATAAGAAGCGTTCAGCTTGACGTTCATCAGAATCTAAGTAGTAAATGTATTTCACAAGCTCCATAAACCTTACTTCATATTCTTCCACTGTTTTATTACCTTGAATTAATGTATGAAAGGCCTCGGCTTGTTGTTCTTGAAAATATGGAGGTAAATACTTAGCGTCGAATCTTTCCTCAAACAATTCCCAAGGGACATTATCCGTTGTGAGGTGTAGTTGTTTTTCCGGATTTCCCCACCAAATCAAGGCACTTTCCTTTAATTGAAATATGACAATTTGTGTTTTTGAAGAAGAAGAGTACTCTCTTAGTGTAAAACATTTGTTCATTCCTTCTAACCATGCCTCAGCACGTTCTCCAGCTCGTCCTCCAGAAAATTCTGGGAGTTTAATTTTCTATAGCTCCCTAGAAATATCTTCCTTTGATTTTCTATATTCAGAAATTTTTGGTTCCGCTGAATTGGTTTCTATGGGTTGAGGTTGCTCTTCTTTGGTCTTAGCCATTGTCGACCCTTTTAATGTTTCCAATAAGGCTTCCAATCACTGCATTATTACGGTCAACTCCGGTATTGGAGCGGTTGGTGTTGATGACGGTCTCGATGGAGGCGGTGATGGTGGTGGCGATGGAGATGGTGATGACGACGGTGGTGGTGTTAATGACAGTGATGTTGCCCGATCACGTCATCGTCGCTGATATGTCCTTATGATCGTAGTGTTTCCTGTATACATAATAAAATTGTGAAAATTTTGAGATATACTTTCAGATTTAACATATAATTTCAAATTTCAAATTTATAAACGGGTATAATTTTTTTTTGCTATTTTTCCTACTAGGCAGGTCTTACTGGTACCAAAGTCAAGGAGGGTGGTCATGCAACCTCGTTGTCCTAATGCAAGGTATTCTATCCTAATGCATAATAATACTTATTCTAATGCATGGGTCTTTATATTATTATAATATAAGAATATAATTATTATAGAATAATAATTATAAGTTGAAATATTTTATTATTAAATTTAAATTATTTCATTCATATATATATATATATATATATATATATATTATTTTTTTTGGTGTGTGAATACTTGGTATTAACACAGTACACTAATTTTAAGTTAATATACAATTTAAATAATTTCAAAATTCTTTTATTATTAAATTTAAATTATTAACTTATAATTTTTGAGAAATAAATTAAATTAATAATATATTAATTTAAACTTATTGTTAGCACCGAAGAGCAACTCCACATTAGGAATCCATATATGTAGCATCACAAACAAAATCTATTTAGCCAATTCCTCTAATGTTAAATTTGAAATATATGTATTCCCAATAAAGTTTGGAGTACGATTTTTAACTCCAGACTGTTCTTTTAAAAATTCATGGAATATTAACGTCAAATGTCTGTAGGGACCCACTTATTATTCCCTTGAACTACATCGTCGTCCAACTTTGTAGAAAATATCTCATTGGACAGTAGGCATTGTTTATTGATTGTTAAATAATATTTCATAATAAGGACACATTGTGTGTAGCACTTCTTTAGTTTGATGTTACTTGGGTTCATGGTATTATATATATATATATATATATATATATATATATATATATATATATATATATATATATAATTAAACGTAAATAAACAAACATAATATTACAACTTTATGTTATGATATGTAGCGCCACTAGAAAGTACTCTGCATCATTGAACACTTCGACTTATATTATGTGTTTCATTCTGCGTTTGTTGTGAAGGATTTGTAAATTCACTCAACTGTCTCTGCGGCGGTCAGAGAATGATGGAGTCTACTACCTGCAATTTGGCTAACTTGATCTCCAAGATTACTGTGAAAGCCCTATCGATGAAGGTCAATGTGGAGGCATTGATGATTCAGTGAAATTACGAGTATTTAGCTCCTGATGTCGTATCTCTCCATGCCCGAGTCTTATCACTCCTTACTACATTTCTCACAATTCAGCGAAATTTCTCACACCTTACTACATTTCTTACGCGAAGTTTCAGAATATTTCTCGAATCGAGACTATGTTTTTCGATTTCTGAAATGTCTTCATATTTCGTCCTTTGAATGAGCAAATACGAAGATTCTCACACAGAACGAGCTCAAACTGTTTCAATTTTATTATATATATATATATATATATATATATATATATATATATATATATATATCATAGTTTACGTTATGTTATGGTGGAACATCTGCCTTATAGCCAGACGTCATATGTGATTATAACCGGGATATGCTACCATGTGACTGCCCTATCAGCAAAACTATGAATAGAAGTGACACATCATTACTCTTCAATGTATATTTTGTGAACCCCACGATGATACAGAAAGATAATCATTTGATTAGATGTTCCTCTATCTGTCGGTGGTTGACATACGTCAAAGGTTTAGACAATTAATATCATCGTTTGACACCAAGCGCCACCTAAGAAATGAGTTCCGATGCGTCAGGTGTTTAAAAACAATGTGTGAGCACCATGGCTTTTATAATGCATGCAGGGTCTGTTAGTTTCAATCTAACAAGTCCGTAAGATTTGCGGAGAGGCTATGATGTGGCTAAGGAAAATATTCACCTACCGTAAAATAGACAGCAGCACACAAAATGACCAAGAGTACTCAGAATGGAGGGTGAATGGAACAATGAATGGAAGGTATTCTCATAAGCTATCGGACAACGGTGAGACTCCTGTGAAGAGTGAGTATTTAGCATAATAAATTCGAATCTCATGCTTAGCAATTGAAGCAGTTCCAGCATGTAGTTTAGTAGTTGTGATAAAAGAATTTTGATTCAAAATCTAGTTGCTATTGACGTCAGGTGTGGCAATAGTGGGGTTTTGAGAATTTTATCGGTGGTCCCAGAAGTTAGACAGGATTTGGCAGAAGAAGGTATAATGTCAGTTCAGCAAGGACTTAAATATACTCTGGGCACTTCCATAATGGCTGCAAATAGGTGAAATTATGTCGTTGCAGATGCAAATCACCAACCTTGGCCATCTATCAGTTCTTTTTTTTTGGGGCATAAATTGTATAATACTTCCATCATTCTCTTGTCCAACATTGGCTTCTTCTCTAAGGAAATCATCTTCTAAAATCGCCATCAATGTGCCATATTTAAAATAAATAAATACTTATATACATCTTTCTGTGATTATAATGATTCAATATAATACTGAGGAGACTTACATAATTGTTTCTAAAGCTTAAATAAACTTGTATTACTAGTTCTGACTTACTATATATATGATTTTTTTTGTACAATGATTTGTTATTTTTGCTCTTTTGTGTACACATATTTCATAACCTATGAGTCATATCATTACAGGGACGAATATCTCAGATGATAGATCAATACAGTGACAGATTCTCACACTAGCTGATATTTGAATTAAACAACATAAGGACCTCTAGTGAGACCCTGAAACCCTGTATGTATTATCGTGGAGTCTTCGGCAATAAGATAAGCTATATTGGAGATAGACTTAATCCACTGAAATGGGAGCCATAGAATTTTGAATTCAACTGTAACCTTATCTTAACAGACTTAACAGGTCCGAGAGTTTGAACTAAGCTCTGATACAAAAATGTAAGAACCTTGATTTCAAATTAATTTTAAATACCAAAACATGAAATTTGAATAGTAAATTTGAAAGATTAATCTGATGAATACCAACCTGTCTGCTCTGCTGCAAATTTGTCTACTCTGTTGTAATTCTTGTCCGACTATGTTACCATAATGGCCAAAACCTTCCTGTTGAATTGGGTACAACTAGGTACTCAGCCTCAGAAAGCTTTCCAATTGAAGCAATCTGATTCCCCCGTGCCCAAAAACTCTAGTATAATCAAGACTCAAGTTCCCTTCCTAGTTGTACCACCGTATTCCTAAATTGTTCTCATCTCTGCTCCCTCCGTAAAAATGGTTTTTTTTTCTTCCCCCTTTCAAGATTTCCTTCCTTCTTTTATTTCCTCATCCACCGCCTTCTTCTCATCTCCGTGTCAATATTTTGGTTACGTGTAACTTTTATGAAATCAAATCTCATTTGATTTTGTTGATTTTATTTGGATACGAAATTTTGATTTAATAAAGTTTATTTATTATTTTAATGAGTTAATTAAATTTATTTAATTTTAATTTTAATTAATTTATATTATTATTTTATTCATTTTAAATTTTAAATTTTAAATTTTAATTTGTAAATTGAAATTAACATTTTCTATTGGTTTTAAGGATTTATCATATATATGATACTCTTGTGAGGTATTAATTCATTACCTTAATTTATATCTTCTCCTATAGTAACTAGTTTATATATAGTGTGATACATGCGGGTCCATGCATACGTAGCTATCATATGGAGGTCTCGTATGTATGCTAATACTCGTATTTTATTTATAGGTGGGTCATTACACCGAAGCCCAAACAAGGTCAACCTGCGCCCACAATCTGAGCCCAAGGGCTAGTATACTTGCAGATCTCTATAATATTTCTCAAGAAAAATCGTTAGATCATACAATGAATCGGATCACCTAAGATAAATCCAAAATTTACCAATGGAATGTTCCTATCATTGACAAATGAAATAATGATTTATGTAGCACTAAAGCACAATATAGGATTAGCACATAACTATCACATACCATAGATCAATGAGACAACGACGCCATGAAATGAACTCCAAAGTTTTTTATTATGATATTCAAACATTCCCAATAGAACAATGGCTCAATACCAGCGTTACAAATTTACATTAGTCCAGAACTAGAGTCTATTTATAGATAAATCTTCCAAGTGGAAAATAACGATTAGTTGGCTTGATCCCCATCAAAATAATCTCGTTCGTTGCTAAAAATTTGATGATCTTTTAATCTCTACCGTAGAAAATATTTATTTTTCAGAAATTTTCGAATTTCTCTTAAAAACTATTTATTATTAATCTAAAAATAAATATTTTGGATTAATTTACTAAAAAATTTGACATTGACTTAACCACCAAGGTCCAAGGGCCTAATTTTTCTTTAAAAAACCATTTTTGCCTTAGTGGGGGACCTCCAAAAATGAACTTCTTTTTGACCCACGAATTTTTTTGGTCATTTTCCACTTGGAGAAATTAATTTCTCTAAAAATATTTTTTTGACTGTAGATTAAATAATTTTCTAGCTTAGGATTTATTTTATTTTTGCAATGACACTAGAAGGGATTAATAATTTTTTTCACCCTCAAATATTTTAGCCATGGTGTCCAAGTACGAGGGACCATGCACTAAAATATTTTTACATCAGATAACTACAAATTCAACCCTCAAAGGGGGAACACCTCTTTACATAAAGACCCTCAAAATAATTACCCAATTCTGCAACACAATATGATCTAGTAGATCAAGTGATTTGTAATAAAATAATTTAGCCAAATAGCTTAAATTATTCCCAAACCACTTTTACAAAGACTCGATATAACACTAGGACTCACCTAAGACCTTGTCAATGAATTCCACCTTAACTTTGGGGTTAAGCAGGAAGAAAGACTCTGTCGATTATCCATGTTTAGAAACACACATAATGCAGTGAGGATGAAAACCTCCTAGGATGAAATTCATCACCAAAATCATAGGCTTACCTAGGTTGTTACATATTTAGATGGTCGTACTAGCATCATTTACATTACAATTTGCAGAAATTGCGTTTACAATGATGTGAGAGGTAGTTGGTTGATGATTCTGAACTTTGAAAATCTTTGCACCACTGCTTCCTTGGACTTGTAACAAAATTGGTGCAACGAGATCTAGGAAATTTTTCTTAATCTACAGGTCATTCAGTGGTCGCCAACCTCATGTTATGAGTTTGTTGATTCAATCTATGGCAACGAGTCAAGGAGCTTCCAAATCTTCTAGATTCCACTGCTTCACATGTATTCAAATGGATATAAGGTTGTGACTCCTAGAATTGCCGTTTAGGAGACGATACAAGAACTGAAGAACTTCTACCAATAACTAGAGCATGACAATGACGCTCTTTGCTAGGGTTTTTGCATTACCTCCATTTGGTAGAGTTCAAATTGACACCTTGAAATGACATGATTTCCTTGCAATAGAAAGACTAGAAGGATTATGTATTTTTCTTGGATTATGTATCTGGTCTTGATGATGAACGACACATGTGGGTTCCAAACGCATTGGCCAAAAATTTCTCTTATGTGATTTCTACCAAAAGACTTTGCTTAATTCATTATGGATCACAGAAGCTTGAATACAAAAATAATTGACTTGTTGGTTCCTGTGCTTGCTGCGTCAAGAATTACACAATATGCCAGACTTAAAATAGCAAGCCAAAGTAGGGTGCAAAGCAAACCACAGCCTTCACGTCTTGACTCTAGACATTGTCTTCCTGCCCAGTTAAGTAGGGTACGAATGGAAAAGATTAGGGCTTCATTCACATATGTTGTGTTGCCGATGAGGAGGAAAGACAAGAAAATTCCAACGGAGGTTTTTTTTGCAAATCAGAACCAAGGAAATAACATTCGGTTTGATAGTTCACAAGTTATAACAAGCCACAGATGGGTCACCACAATTATCTCTTTGGTGGAATATCTAATATATAATCCCAACGATTGACAAGGACTGTCAAATGTAAGGATACACAAAGGCATTGAGGTATGCAAGCCTTGCTGAAGTGTTACTATACAACAATGGCAACGAGATGCATTGTTGCTAGGGCAGAGAACTCTGCATGAATCTTATTGACAGGTTTATTGGACGAGGGTGCAACAAGGAAACTTGATGGATATCAAGTTAGAGCCACGCAACAATAAAATAAGCAAGGTGGTAAGATGAGTGGAAACGCGACAGAACTGACAAGCAGAGAAAGGCCACAAAAACTAGTGGCTCAAAATTGAGCAGGGAAGGAATTCGCCCGCTCTAATACAATGTTAAACACTCACAAATGATAGAAAAAATTAAGATAAACATGGAATACATTTTATTCACAAAGATATACATTTTTATACATTGTCTTATGACCCTTGATTTTCATATTCCAAGTTGCCTCTTGGACTTCTCCAATTGTTTACATTTGTCCACACATATCCTAAGCGATTAGGTGTCCAACACCATCTAATGCAATCTAGTTCAACTGCCATTTCATTGAAGCAATCTAGCTTGTTTTCATTTTCTCAAAATGTAATCAACCTCCAGCAACCCCCCGATAGTTTACTGGTTAAAGTAATTTAACTTAGGGACCCTTCCTTTTCCACGACTTCTTGTTCTGAGATCGAGGCCCCAACGAGAAAAAGGACCAAAGACGAAATTGATTTGTACCTTGTCTAATTTTTCAATCACACTTGCCTGTTGCACCCACCCACCTTAAATTAACTTAATCTCAAGTGACAACCTAACTTTAACTAAATCAAACCAAGACACACACTCCATCACATTTCTATCTTGCAGTGGCTTTTGTGCTTGATTATATCTCTATTGCCATTTCACTTTCAAGTCAATTGGTTATTTGGTCATTCCCATTTTAAGTTCAAGCACATTTATATTTCAAGGCACTTTTACTTTCAAGTACTTTTACTTTCAACATTTACAATTTTAAGTACTTCAATTGAGCATCTATTAGCATTGTCTTTTATTTCAAGTCTTTTCTTAGCAAGCTTTTTTCTTAACATCATAATATCTATGGTTTATGAACGAATGTGATGCCTATGATTTTAATTTAAATGCTTGGAAGTATATGTTGTGACATATGACTGTTGATGGAGGTTGTATCTTGTAATTAACTCCTAGGACTTGCTTAACTTAGAATAATTAATCCTTAGTTATATTTATAGGGGCCACCGCCCTTGGCTTCACTAGGAGTTGAGAGTTGAGTTACAACTGCTTGTGAAAATTTGTAAACCCGAAATCCCTACTGCAGCAAACTGATGTTATTTCTCCTACTTGTTAATCCATACAATTTATTTACTGTGTTCTACGATAAATAGCGAAGCAAATACAACTGCAACATTCACTATTTAAAAATGATATGCTGAAACAAGAAACTGAACAAGAAAGAGATACAACACACATCTACACAGTTATTTTTGTACAAATGTTCCCAAAAAAAACCAATGTGGGAAAATCGGTGTAGCAACTGAGGGTTTTATTATTAAGCAGAAATAATTTTGAATACAATCTCCAGATGCCTTCCCGACAATCCAATTACAGAGAATATCATTGACAGAGAGATTTGTGAGATTACCTCACACTATCACTGGAAGTCCTTGCTGATCCAGCCCTTGAATGAACAACCCCTGGCTGCCTCTGCGCAGTGTCTGCGTCAGCCTAGCGTCACACTATCTAGGACCTGCGTCACTCTTCCCGGCTGATCGATTTGCCTCTGAGATTTTGACTTTTGCTCTCCCAGTCTCACACCCCGGCTTCCAACTACAGAAATCAAACCCTCAGGCAAATTTCGGACTCCCTCAAGGCTTTTGCATTGCCTCTACTGGATCTCTCTCTCTCTTCTCTGTTGAGTATTCTCTGACCGGGAAAGATTTCCCTTCAGATACTATCCCCGCCCCTCTCTGCAAAAGATCACTTCGAATTTCTCACCGACAGCTACTCTATTTCAAAAATTCGATCTTCTGAACTCTCTCTGTGTGTTCTCCAAGTGCTCATCAAGCCTTCTCTTATAATCCTCTTGTTGATCAATCAATGACCCAGATTAGATTATAATCAATGGCTAGGATCAAATTGACTTGATCTTTGCCTTCTTCTAGAAGTGTCACCCACAGTTCAAATTAATACCCTTTAATTATTTTAATTTCCTAAGTTTAGACTTAAGGTCCCATTAAAAATAATTAATTATTTTAATAAAACTGTCTCCGAGTGGAATTTCCCAAAACGATTTATGGGTATTGGAGAATACATGTGTCTAAGCCTCCCTGCAAAATTTGAGACTTACAGCACATCCGATGCTACCATAAATCAACACTACTCAATTCGAAACTTGCCCCCAAGGCCATACCAAGTGGAGTTAAAAAAAAATCTCCATGATATCTCAGGTGTGCATGCAGACGACAACAAGACCATGAGTGCATGATGATTGGCAAGATTTAAACGATAAAAAGCAAATTTTTGACAAGCATGAAGATCATGAAAAAAAAATAAAAAGAAAGTCGAGAACGATGGCCACAGAGGTTGGGATAGATCAGGATTCCAAATTAATCAGAATTGGAAAAGGTACATCAGAGAAAGAACTGATGAATTTGCCTACAAATGGGCAATTACTCAAGCTATTCTTCACTGAAAACATTTGATGACAGGGGTATCCATTTGTTATGTATTTTTACCCTTTTCTTACTTTTAATTTCTTGATTTTCATTTCAACATTTTATTTTAAGCAATGTTATTTATTTTCATCTAGTAGGATATAAATAATTTTATGGTGCATGTGCTACTAATATTCTTCGTTGCAAGATGTTTGTGATCATTGTAGATTTTGGAGTTCTCACATGCTTTCCTAAAGATCAAGCACACATCCCCATGAGAATCCAAATGCTACCTACTCAATTGTACCTAGCATAAAATAAGGACTCCATGGCCCAATGGACAAGGCACCAAACAATTTTTTTCAAGTCTAGAAGTCCAGCAGAGCAATTTTTCCCCTTCGTTTTTCCTTCTTCTCTCTTCTTCTATCTTCTTATCTATGTAAATTGTGTACCCCCATGGGGAAGTTGCAAAAATCTCACTAACATGATGAATTTATATAAAATGCTTACCCTCTTGGGGCCTGGTTACTAAGGAAGTTTCACCAGAGTGTTTATTTCACTTAATTAATTATTCTGACCTTTTAGCGATAAATAATTAATTGATTTTTTCGCTCACAACCTCCAAAGCTAGTGTATGTTTTAATAACTAGGACTTGAGTGTGTTTCTAAGTCTAGGGTAAATGTATATTACCATACTATGCATTATCTCGAGTCTCACAGAATTGCATTAGGATTTTCTAGGATTTTTTAATAATTAAAATCTCCCACAGAACGAGAATTTTTAATTAAAATTTGTGTAACAAATAAAAAAGTGGTACTAGGAAATGTTGTATGGCATGTGGGTACTCGTTTTTCATCCCTAGAGTACCAACATTATCCTAGTACACACTTTGGGGTGGAATATATTAATTTGTCCTCGTGATTTACTCAATAAGTGAGGAAAAAGGCATGAAAAATCAGGATAATTAATAATTGGAAACATGTCTCTAGTTGAACTGAGTGTCTCAATGACTTAAGGGGAGTGAGTAGGCACTCAAGAATCAGTTAAGTGATGAGTCGAGGAGTTGAATTAAGAGGCAAAGGAATGAGGTTGAGTTGGCTCCCAGCTAGGCCGAGTCGAAGCCCAAGAATTGGGGAATCGATTAGTTGCATTAAATAAGGTCAAGTTAGCTCTTGGATGGTGGCCAAATTGACTTGGAGAAAGTATGAGTTAAGTGGGGAGTTCATTCTCCCTTCAACTCCCTCTTATGTTATGCATTTCACACTTGGATCCTACCTTGCCTACGCACTCACGCTCCTAGCCTACACATGGCCACTTGGGCTCTATGCAGCCCTCTCTTGGCTGACTTGGGATTTTCATGTTTGTTGGGATCTCCTTGTCCTTGTGATACACGAATTTGCCTTGGGATCTCCTCCATCTCTTCTTATAAACTGAAGCTCCCTCCTCTTCTGTTAGCTAGTGTTGAAGAGTTGGACCTCTTGGGGAATTGTTGCTGCATTTTATATTGTTCCATCATTTTAATAAAAGAAGGCTTTGGAGGCTACATGGTGTTTTGAATCTTGTGTGGTTGCTTGGAGTACAATGGAAGTATTTGCTTTAAGATTATTGTTGTAATAGGCCTTTGAAGGGGTGTTGTCACCCAGTAAGAATAAACTCTTCAAATTCGGTTATTTGATTAGTCTATTTCTTTTCTTATACTTTGAAATCCTAAATTATATGTTCATCTCGGTTGGCTGACTTATTTTCAAGATTTCATGTGTAGGGGGCACCTATCTACTAATAATTTTTCTTGGCAAAGATCTTAAGGAATAGCAGGTGCCTCAAAATTTGAAGACTTGGGATCCTCCTCGGTTGGAGTACCCATCTTCAAATACAAAAGAAGCTCATTCCCACCTTGCACCAAGTTTCACCTCCAATCCTTTGAAGATTTCTCCAAGATATTTCCTTCTTTTCTTGCACATAAAATTCTCTTCAATATCTCGTGGTTTGATTTTGAAGATTTTCATTGCTAAATCTAGTATTTGAAGGTTAAATTAGTTGTTGTCCTAAGAGCAATAAAATCAGCTACAAAAAGGGCAAGTTACCTTGGTTTTTCCTTAGTTGCATAGTGTAGAAATTGATATCTTTCATTCTAGCATTTCACTTGGTGTTTTTTGGGTTTTGTATACTAACAATTTTGAGTGTTCCAAAAGCATTTTGGGCACTTTTCACATTGATTTGTTTGCTGGTTTTTAAATCGCCAGTGAAATTACAAAGAGATCTGCAGCCAAAATTTGGTCAAATTGAACCATTCAACCACCTAGAAGGAACCTCATACAATTCCCTTTGTAAAACAAGGATTTTTACCATCATTGTAACCGTGAAACCGTCTATTCTCCCTTTATTCACAAGGGATACCATCACTACAAAACATTGTAACATTGAGAGAGCTAGGAGAGTCTCCTAGGCATCCCAATCCCCCTACCCAAGGAGCACCTCTTGTGTGTTCTTGTCTCATTTTCATGGTGTACTTCTAATGGGTCTTAAAATTAACTTAACACCACAAAACATTAGAGTAGACTTCACTTTCATAGATTAGATTTCATTTTATGCTAGTAACGAACCCCTTCAAGCTCCATTATAGCTTAGCTTGATCCTTGCGCATGATCAAAGAGGGCTTGTTGGTTGATTTAGTTTAACTCGGGAAAACCTCTTAATCTTTATTGTGAGTTTGGGGAAAAAGTAAAGGTCGACTTGTAAAACCAGGATAGGAGCTAGTTTCTCCTATTGTTGGATCTCCTTGCAACTCGTTGACTTGTTGAATCAGAGGAGTAATCATTGAAGCGAAGCTTCCTCCTGTTGGATCTGCTTGCAACTTTCTCTACTTCATTCAAAAGGATAAAGATCAAAGAGGAAACAAATATTAGATTAGTTTTCTTTTCCTGCAATCACATGGGTCACATATCCATCTCCACTGTGCACTCACTTAACCAATAAATCTAAATGCAAGTGAAATCTAACTTAATAAAACTTACCAAGAGCACTTTCCACAACATTTCTACAACATACAACACTTGGGCTACATTTCATTTTCCAAATTTACTTTCAAGTAATAATCGTTTACTTTTGGCATTTCATTTACAAGCATCAACAACCTACTTTTGGCATTGGTCTATACTACTATTCATTTATGTCATTTGATTATTTCCTCATCTTGTATATTGATGGTGAATGTGATTATTTTCTTATCTATCTTTCATATTGTATGTTGATGGTAAATGCACTCTTGTGTAATACATTTAACTCCTAGAACATTTCTTATTAATTATAGTTTAGTCAGCCTTGGTTGTTTTTAGGGACTACCCCTCTTGGCTTCGCTAGGAGCTAGCCTAGACAAACAAGTCGAGATTTGAATGGCAGCTACTCAACTCGAGACTTGCCCCCAAGGCCACACTTACTGGATTAAAGATTTTTCCATGTAGCCCAAAGGTGTGGATTAGGTGGCAACAACGTCCACAAGGGAAATTCAAGTGATGTGAGGACTTAGGTAGGAATTAGTGACAATACATCAAAGCTCTCCTAACATTCGAGGCCACTGAAAGAAATTAGTGATCACAAATTGATCTCCCAAAGGAGAGGAGCAACTACATGTGTTAAGATTGGGAATAGGAACTCGTCAATAGCCTCACCAAGATAGGTCTTTGAGTCAAAGATCGAGAGGATGTCTATAATCTAATGGGCCTAGAGTTGAGAGCATCATGGATCTTTTCCTTCAACTCACTACCACTAGCAAATGGTATAAAAAGAAGGAAGCAAGTAATCTACCTAAGGGGGTTCATTTGAGGAGTTCCTTGTAAGATTTATTTCATTTCATGTGTCCTATCACCTCCGTCGCAAAGAGAAATTCATGTCAAACTATTATATTAATTGTTTCAGCAATGATGCATTGGTTAACTAGTGATGCTAATGAAGTACTAAGTTGTCCACCACGGTTCTATTCTCACTATGCTCTATTGTACTTGTATCGAAGGACTTCCAAAGATATGAAGCAAGGTGTAAGTCCCATGCAATTTTGGCAAAATAGGTAACCCTAAGACCTAGCACCTATCCTAAAGGAAGTCAACTATTTGCAACACAACCCCCTCGGTTATGCCTCTTAAAGAACTTCCAAAAATGGAGAAAATCACTTTCAATTAGTGATATTTCACACCATCTTTTGCCCCATGTGCACGATATTCATAATTAATTTCAAGGAACTAATGCATATACACGTAATGTCATGGGCATTGGAAATAAAGATGAAACTGTCAACTAGACCATGGGGGGGCGCTCAATTGGCCATCACCGTGTTATGTAGTATTATGTAAACCATGAGATTCAAGGTTCAAATCTCCCGTGGGTCAAACCAACCAATAATAAAAAAAAAAACTGTCAACTAATAGTAATTTGTTAAATTTAAATCCCATAACCATATTCCCAAGTACCGCCAATTTTATGAAAATTATAAAAGCATATGTCTATTCACAAAGGCATTTTGAAACTCAATTTATGTGCAGTTCAGAAATAAAGGACCCACCTGCCAATTTGAAACATAACTACAGACTAGGAACACTCACAGGGCATTTTGTAATGACTAAATTTATTTGCAGTGTTGGGGAACAATCCATAAATACCAATCCAGATTAAGGGCATGCATTAATTTATATTGTTTGAAGTGAACAAGGCCTAGGAAACATACATTTTAGACTATAGTCCTATATCCTTGATAAAAAAAAGGTAGTTTCTACCCATTCATTTTAATATATTCCTTGTATCTATAGAAAACAAAGATTAAATTAATATCTCGCAGGCATACACATATATGCATAATGTCGTGGCCATTGGAAATAAAGATCAAACTGTCAACTAATGCTAATTTGTTAATTTTAAAACACATAATTATATTGCTAAGTACTGCTAATTTATGAATATTATAGAAGCATGAGTCTATTCACACAGCCATTTTGCAAGTCAATTATCTGCAGTTCAGAAATAAACAAGGCCCCACCAGCCAATTTCAAATATAATTAAAAGATTGTAGGAACAGTTACCGGGCATTCTGTAATGTGTATATTTATTTGCAGTTTCAGGGAACAATCCATAAAGACCAATCCAGATTATAGGCATGCATTAATTTATATTATTTAAGGCTAAAATGGTCTAGAAACATACATTTCAGACTATACTCCTATATCCTTGATATAAAAATAGTGACTAGTCATTCAATTTAATATCTTCATTGTATAGAAAACAAAGATGAAATCAATACCTCGTTAACAATTTATGATTTAAGAAAAGTCAACAAAAAAAGGCTCGTACTTTAACAAATCATGCATAATCCTTTACGAACAACAAAATAGACTTTGGGTTAATAATATGTAAACGGAATTCAAGATATCAGTAGAAATAATTCAAATCCTTTCCAATGTCTTGACCCATGGGGAAAAGGAAAGGGAGGAAATGACAAAGAATGATTGGGGCATAACCTAGAACAGATTTGTTAGTCTAAAATACTCGTATCATAACTCAACAGCCTTAACATGGAAGTTTTTTCTTGTAAAGGATAAAACTATAACTTATTGGTCAAGAAAACAACATAAGCATGTCATGAGAACAAAATAGTTTCCAGAAGCTAGGAAGATAAAACAATGAATTAGCTGCACTTAAACTAAAACCATATGACTATACAGGTGTGGCCAAAGGAAATACCATTCGTCGCATCAAACGTTCAAAGCACCAAAAAGCATCAGCTTCATTTTCAAGAAGGACAACCATTGGAGAGCAAAGATCACTCATTCCTGTTAGACAAAACCCCAAATAAAAATCATACCAATGCATGGACTACAAGAAAATATTCTGAGCTCTTAAGAAAACCAAGAAGTACTAAACCAAGGCATCTCCCTCAAGAATATTTTAATCTGTGGTTACTTTCCAATCTATCTTCAAAAATCTCATATTCAAACAAGCTAGCTCTTTAACACATTTCCAATATAATGATACAGGAGACAATACATTATTGACATTGGACAATGGTATTAGTACAGCAACATACTACTGAATAATCACATATTCTTAGTAACCTTACCAATGACAAAAACATGATAGATTAAAGAATGTCAATGATTAATCCTGACGATAGAAAGTATATCATTCTCTAATATGGTTCAGGTTGGGAATAATATATTGTTTCATATATATAGTCAGAGGAAGAGGTGTTTGCATGCAATGCAAATGCATCCTACCTTGAATCTCACGGAAAATGATGAATTATCCCTCTTATCGGGTGCCTTGAATAGGAAATAGACTATGACCAACATCAAAACACTCACTAGACCAAAATCAATAGATATCCATCACTGTTCTTCATGTGATTCTAGCTATCAATATGTGGCATCATAAAAGCTCATTTAAGACCCAAAATGGCACCAAATGCCCAGTACGGGCAATTAAACCCAACACCATCTAAGGGATCCTAGCTAAGTTACCGGAAGCACTTGAAGAATTTGTCAGAAACGCGGATCCCCTCTTCCGATATGGAAACGGATATGATCCTTGTCTGATCAGAATCCACCCTTAAAATGTTAAAAAGCATGAAATTTGTGTAGCCATAAATAAATAATAAAAATGAAAAAATCAGATTTGCAAATAAACTCACTCTAAACACAATCTCATAATGTCCCTTCTAAATCTTTAGAAACAACAGCACTCCATATATTTGTCAAGGATTCTTACTAAGAAAAAGATAGATGTTCAAAAATGCAAACAAAAAAGTTTGATGAATGTATTCGTAAAGAGATGTAATGTTCCAAACTAGCAAAAATAGTGTTATGCAAAGCAAAAAATAAAAACAACACCATAAAATTGAAACATTCAGTGCACACCCATAAAAAGTCCAGGAATAACCAACAGCTGAGCCATTTTATTATAATATGGGAGAAAAGTACAATAATGTGGAAGTGGTGCACTTTGGCTTGCCTCAATGGCAAGCGTGATCAAGCCCAAGTGGTAATATGTCAAGCCCAGATGGCACAAATAACTGTTGCAATGATGCCCTGTGCTGCCCTTGTGAAACTATGTTGTCTATTGCAAAGATGTTGCTGGAAACCCCACCTCTGGTGCTCAGAAAATTATGGGAAATTAACCCCGGCCTCTCCACCAAATACCCAGAATAACCCATGAAGGAATTGGCCAAATGTTGACCTCAGAATTTTGGCCCAAATTCCCCTTAGCTCCTCTAGCTGTTGGCTAAGTTGGGACCCTTGTTTGACCCCTTAGATCTGCCCAAAAAATTCTATAAAATTAGGAGTGTGATCCTTGCCCAAAACCCAGAAAAACCCATAAAGGGTTTCCCTTGGTTCCAACCTTCAAAAATTGACCCTTCACATCGTGGCCCTCCTCCAATTTCAAATTTTGTTGTTGTGGGTGATCCTGTCAATCTCTTCTCTCCCAACTCCAGCAATCCTCCTCAAATGGCCCTCCAAATGATCTCCTAGCCTCCCAGCTCCAAACCCCCCCAGATGGCGCTGCCCCAAAGAGTCTCACTCCAATGACTGCATAGTCATGGAAGAGATGATGCAGTCCTGCGTGTGATGAAATGATAGCTATGTGTAGGATGGCCCTCTCATCTGTAGATGCCCTCTGTACTCCTGAAAATGATGAAGGATGCTCCTGTCTCACCAACTTCCTGGAGTGCCTCACGTTGTGACTATGCAATCCCTGCACTGTTGTTAACCCCCCCTACTGCTGGTACTCGACTTACAGCTGTTGTAACTTGTATCCCTGTTGTTGCTATGAACTAAGATGAAGAAGAACTCCCTTCTAGGGCTAGCACTCGAAGTCCACCGAAGCAAGGGTTGAGATCTCCAATCAGAGACACTTGTGTGCTAAACAACACAGTAACCCGACTAAGCAGCTCGAGCAACTAAGATTTAGTTCAATATGTCAAAATATACCAAATAAGGCTAAGCCTCCTCTATTTATAATTCGTGGGCTTCTTTTCCCATGTGGGCCCCCTCCAACTAGCAATTCGACTTTCCCTCCTTAGTCATTCGAACTTCCCTCTAAGGTGGTCCGTATTTCCTCATGTGGGTGACCCCCACACTATGCCAACAAAACATTTCAGCCCCTTTTTCCTTCCTAATTCTTTTCCAAAAATCGCATGGGTCTTATGGCCTCCAAAATTGTCGAAATTGTAGAATAAATAAACCTATAACAATTTAATTTCGGAAGGGACATTACAGTCCTCCCCCCCCCAAATGTTGCTTGTCCCCAAGCAACTTCAGCACCTGATGCTCACGTATGTGTTCGCCCTCCCAGGTGGAATCCTCATCCGATAAGTTCCTCAATGCACCAAAAATCGCTTGTCCTCTAGCAATGCCTGAATAAGCGCCTCCTTTGTCTGTTAATTACCCCTATCACCATCAGTAATATTGGGCTCCCAAATGTGTCGCTGACTCATCCTAGGTCCCTACACTGTACTAACATGAAATAATCCCTCAATACCAGGATCCCAATCCATCCTATCCCACTTGAAGCGCCTCTCGCTCCACTCACTATCTTGTCCAGCATAAATACCAAAAGTTCCCCACACCATCGATGACTCGCTAAAGCCCAAAGGAAGACCTATGTGACCTCCACTTGTTGCAGTCAACTAACCCCTAATGGTCGTTGAGTTTTCTAGTACTGTGATGTCTGGGTCCCATGCTAGAGATGGGTGCCACCATGTTGTCGCTACACCACTTTGGCTCTAGCTGACTACCCACCGTGTGTACACGGTATCCTCCTCTCCTGGAACTCGATGGTGGAATACTGATAGAGGTGAGACACATCCTCTCCCAACATCTCCATGACGCCAAAGTCTACCCATCTAAATCTAACTCCAAACCTGTGTAGCCAAAAAGAAAGTTTGCCTCGCCATCCAATGAAGGCCATTGTGTACCCCCATGTGCCAATCCCAGAGTGAACTAGACCACTCTTTACCATGACCCTAACCATCACGAGATAAAGTGATCTATCAATCAACTGAATCCCTGCATCCCCTAGTTGGACCTATTGCAACATAGCTCTGACAACTATAGGAATCCATCCATGCCTCATCTCTAGTCCCTGCATGTGATCAATATATAGGCTCCATGTATCGTGGGCTAATCTGATGCATGCTAATCTACCCTGTACCTGCCACTGTGTAGTATCGATGATTGCTGGAAGCCACGTGTGCCAAATAGCTACCCCTTGAATGCAACCAAAAGATAGGTATCCAATACTTGTAATCGACTCAGGGTATGTGGATCCCTCTTGTCCTTGCCATACATCTCCCCTGGGTGTGCCATCCACCCTCTCAATAATGTGCCAATATAAGGTCTGGAGCCAAGGCACATACTGGGAAACTACCTCAGTCATACCCATTATCCTCTGCTCATGCTCGGTCCCGACATGCCCTGTTTAAAGAGTGACACATGTCTCCCTAATGCATGTCTCCCTAGAAATAGGCTCGGTGATGAACGATATGCCACCCCTGCAGATGATCACCTCATCCCCCAACCTATGGCTATCAACTGACGCACCAACCCAATGCCACTGCTGAAAAATCTCCCCCCTAGTGCGCTGAGTGTCACCCAAATATCTCAGGTGAGCTCCCTGTCCCCCATTGCTTATGCCTAGAGTGCAGAAAGTCTACAGCGAAATCGACTGCGCCCGTGAGGGATGTAGAAGAGGGTTAGGCATGTGAGTCCCCGCGAATACCATCAAGTATCACTCATCTATGTCCCCGTCATTCCTGGGTGAACTATTGACTTGGGTAGCATCGAACGTGCTCTAGCCATGAAAATTGGTGGAGAGGCTAAAGCGCATGAGATCTCTAAGACCCAGAAATGGTTTGAGCAGATTCTAACCAGGTTGGGAGATATTAAAATAATTAGTATTTTTAATTAATATTTCTAACGGAATAGAGAGTTGGGAACAACACTAGAGGACTAGCGCAGAGGTGAGAGAGGCATACGCAAAGCTTCTTAGGCAGACGTAGAGGCAGTAGAATTGAGCAGTCACTGGAGGGCCTGCATGGGTGACGCAGAGAGGCCTAGTGATGATGCAAAGAGGCAGGAGCTGACGCAGAGGGTCTGGGAGTTGCATAGAGGCCAGCAAGCCTAAAGCTGAGACCGGGAGAAGTGCTCGGGATTTTTTTTCTCTGTTGGGTTAGCCAGTTTGGCACCCTGTTGTATTGAAGAATTGTTGAATAATAAAATCCTCCTCTGCTGCACCGGTTTTCCCGCATTGGATTTTTCTAGGAACATTTGTCCAAAATATCTGTGTTGATGTGTCTAATTCTTGTGCATGTATTTGTTTCTGTATTATGGTGTGATATTTGTAGAAGAATTTATTTTAATGTTTACTGAAGTGTTTTTTTACATGACTTACTGGGAAATAAGTATGTAAAATAAATTAGTTGCTGCAGTGATAGAATTTTCACATGGTATCAGAGAAAGTAATCAGAGACAGGAAGGGAAAATCAATTATGGGTTGAGACCATGATGCAGAGGCATCTACGTCAGGAGACTCGCACAAATTTTCAGAAGATTGCACAAGAGACAGTGATTTCGATTTCTCTATGTTGGCTTCCAAGCTGGAAGAAGAAGTGGCTTGTGTGACCAGCTATGCATCATCAAAGGTATGGTATATAGACAATGGAGCCTCTTGGCATATAACGGGAATCCGAGAATGTTTCTCAGATTATCAGGAGGAAAGGATGAATTTTTAGATCACCATCGTGAATAAGGCAATGTGTACTCCAACAGGGACGGGTACCATAGTTTTCCAAACAGAAATGGGGGAGCAGTTCCATGCTACCAACGTGTTGCATGTACCAGGATTGGGGATGAACATAATTTCCATGACACAACTTGAAGGCAAAGGCTATGATGTTTTCTTCATCAAGGAGAAAGTATACATCAAACACCGGAGCTAGAAAAATAAAGTGCAGATCGAGATCAAAAGTAACAGGTTGTACAAACTACAACTAGAATCACTAATGGCACTAATAGGCAGTCATGGAGACAAGGATTTGAACGAACTATGGCACAGAAGAATGGGACATTTGCACCATGGGGCTCTGAGAATTCTCAGGAACACTGTAACAGGAGTTCTGGAACTTAGTACAGAACACGATGATGTATGCAAAAGATGTGCTCTGGGAAAGTATGCCAAATTAGCATTTCCTAGAAGTAAAAACAGGGCTAAGAGTGTACTAGGATTAATACACTCAAATATCTGCGGAACTATGTCCACTAAAGCTCTTAGTGGTGTCGAATACTTCGTCACCTTCATTGATGACCACTCGAGGGAAAGTTGGATTTATTTTTTGAAAACCAAGGACAAGGTTTTCTGTCTATTCAAAGAGTTTAAGGCTCTGGTGGAGAATCTGACTGGGAAGAAAATAAAAGTTTTGCGCTCAGATAATCGTGGAGAGTATGTCGATGAGGACTTCACTGATTTTTGCGCTAAGGAAGGCATCAAAAGAGAGTGGACAACTCCTTACAACCCGAAGTAGAATAGAGTAGCAGAAAGGAAGAACAAGACTATTGTAAAAGCAGTGAGGGCCATGATGTATGATCAGGATATGCCAAAATTTTTGTGGGCAGAAGCATGCAACAAGGCAGTCTATGTCCAAAATAGAACTCCTCATCAGGCATTGAGTAAGATTACTGCAGAAAAAGTCTTCACAGGGAAGACGCCTGAAGTCAGCCATTTCAGGATATTTGGGAGAATAGCATATTGTCGCATACCCGAGGAAAAGAGCAAGTAGTTGGATCAAACTACAGAGAAAGGATATCTAGTGGGATATAGCAAGAACGCTAAGACATATAGAATCTATCTTCCAGGGAGCAAAAAGGTAGTCGTTCGATGAGATGTGAAGTTCATGGAGGACAGGGCTTTCAGAAAATCTCGAGAAATGCCTTCCAAGCAGCAGTCTAAAGAGGAGTCGTTGCTCAAACCTCTTCAACCAACAGAAGTAAAGAATTCTTCCTCGGATCAGGAAGAAACACAGGAGGAGGAGGAGCTAACAGAAGCACCTGCTTGTAGAGGAAGAACGAGCAGGGAACTTCGTCAGATTCTGCGAGACGCAAAGGATTTCTTCGGTGCACCAAGGAACAATAAGAGAGAGCGAAAACAGCCAGATAGATATCAAGCATTAGTAGCTCAGGATGGGGAGCCTACCAGTTTTCAGGAGGCTGCTCAACGTCAAGTTTGGTTCGACGCGATGGTAGAGGAGTACAACTCCATAATGGTGAACGATGTCTGGCAACTAGTGCCAAGGCCTCAAGACAGATCGGTGGTAGCTTAGAGATGGATCTACAAGATTAAATACACTGTAGATGGCAGTGTGGAAAAACACAAAGCCAGGTTTGTGGCTAAGGGGTATGCTCAAAAGGAAGGAATTTACTACGAAGAGACCTGTGCCCCAGTAGCCAGGTATACATCTATTAGAACCGTGATATCTCTTGCAGCGCAGATGATATGCGAGATTTATCAGATGGATGTGAAAATGGCGTTTCTGAACAAATTGATAGAAGAAGAGGTAGACATTGAACAACCAGAAAGCTTTGAGACACATGAGAAGAAGTCTCATGTATGTAGATTGAAGAAAGCCTTGTATGGGCTGAAACAGGCACCTAGAGCATGGTATGGTCGAATTGATGGCTACTTGCAGAAGATGGGATTTGTCAAGAGTGACGCAGATCCAAATCTCTACTATCTGGTTGTAGAGAATGAGCCTCTAATCGTAGTATTATATGTGGATTATCTCTATTTGATAGGATCATCCAGGCTCATCGAGAACTGCAAGAAGAATCTAGCCACAAAATTTGACATTAAGGATTTGGGACAGATGCATTATTTCCTAGGGTTGGAAGTTTGGCAGCAAAAGGGGAAGATCTTCCTTGAACAAGGGAGATATGCTACAGAAATTTTGAAGAGATTCAGGATCGAGGATTGTAGACCCATGGCTACTCCAATGATCACCAACTGGAAGAAAATTGATGCATTACAAGACAAGGATGTTGATCCCACCTTATACAGGCAACTCATAGGGTCCCTGATGTATCTAGTCAATACCAGACCAGAGACTTGTTACGTTGTTAACACCCTTAGTCAGTTCATGGTGGAGCCGAAGAGGGAACATCGGGCAATAGTCAAACATGTTCTCAGGTATATACAAGGAACAGTCAATTATGGAGTCTTGTACACCAGGAGTAAGGATATCAGATTGAGTGGATATACTGATGGAGATTGGGCTGGAAGTTCAGTGGATCGGAAAGATACCTCTGGCTACTGTTTCAACATTGGATCAGGAATGACCTCATGGTGCAGTAGGAAATAGAAATCCGTAGCTCTAAGCTCAACTAAGGCAAAATATATGGCTGTGAGCACAGCTTCGTGCGAGGCCATATGGCTTAGAAAACTGTTTGTGAACCTATTCAGAAGAAATATGGAGGCGACCAGGATCATGTGTGATAATCAGAGTTGCATCAAGTTGTTTGAGAATCCATTGTTTCACGATCGGTCAAAACATATTGATATCCGATGTCACTTTGTCAGACACTGTGTCCAACGAGAAGCTGTACAATTGAGCTACACTCCTACAGGAGAACAGGTGGCAGACATCCTCACCAAGGCCCTTGGAAGAACAAGTTTGATTATTTTAGGGAAAAGATGGGGATGATAAAGAATCCATTTCAGTAGCAGAAATGGGGGTGATGTTGCAATGTAGTAGCAGTCAGCAGTAGCACAATGCACATGATGAGGAGAGGTTGCAATGCAGATGCAGTGTTAGGAAGAAGGACCAACAACAACAGGGATGCAGAGGGAGTTGCAATGTTGGGAGAAAGGACCAGCAACAGCACTTATGCAGAGGGAGTTGTCGTACAGATGTAGAGGGAGTTGTCGTATGGATGCAGCAATGGCAGAGGCAGAGCCATGGGCAGCAGTACAGGATGCAACAGTGCAGAGGATGTTGGGAGGGGAGGCCTAGCATTAGCACAAGTACCAGTGTTGTATAGTCAGAGTGATGCTCATTATGGAGTATTACTAGGGCATAGTCCTCGCTAAGAGGGAGTGTTGATTTGGGGTAGCATCGGATGAGCTCTAGCCATGAAAATTGGTGGAGAGGCTAAAGCACATGAGACCTCCAAGACCTAGAAATGGTTTGGGTAGATTCTAACCAGGTTGGGAGATAATAAAATAATTAATATTTTTAATGGAGTTCCTAAGCCTAAACTTAGGAAAAATAAAATATTAATGGGTATTAATATAAAACTGGGTTAGAAGGTTCCAAAAGTCGTGGATCAAGCCAAATATAATCTTAGCCGTTTGTTGTCACATAGAATGTCTAGGCACCACGACAACGCTCAGATTGGGGGCTATCACCCTGATCCCCAATCTCTCCGTTTAAGTTGTCTCCCTATAGAATGCTAAGGGGGGTAGCCCCTATGGAAAAATGGAATGAAGAAGAAGTAGTTGGGAACCAACCAGTTCAGGAGATACAATGAGGCGATCAAGTACTTGATTAAGATTTAGCAAGACTTAGGATTTGATTAGATTTTAAACGATTAATACCAGTGCCTTATAGAGTCAACGATCTTGCTAGGGAAATGAAGACCAATTAATTGATTAGCAACTGCTGCTTAGATGAATGACTATCTTATATGAAATACAGACCCTAAAACTAATGTGAGATGCAGGAATCTTGGTTGATTTTAGTTAAGTGCCTACTTAGATTGTCAATCCTTCAAATCTTTCTCTGTTGAGCCTGATTTCGTAATAATTGGCAGAGAATAGGTTAGGAGAAGCACATTAAGGTGTGATTAACGATACCTCTCCTGAACTTCTAACATACTCATTGCCTCTGGCACTACAGAGAGTTGTGGCTCTAACGACTACAAGGTCACTGTTTTAAGTACTATTAAAACAGGGTTCTCAAGAAGAGACGGATGGAGATCTATTTGTCTATCGACCAAGCTTATGCTTGGAAGTAAATTTTATCTATGAAAAGTTAACTTATATGCAAATGCATTGGAAAATGAGATGTAGACTCGAGAATGGGAAAACACTTATGTCGCAAAGGCCCTCAATTACCCAAATGAAATGCTCGCTTTATTAGATGAAGACTTAGAAGATAAACTCTTGAAGATATTGTAATTAAAACACCAACTTATTTCAAATCTTCTTGATACAATTTAGCTCAAAGAGAACAAAAACTACTTTGCACTTTGATATCAATGTCAACAAATGCTCAAAAATATGCTTAGCTTAGGAAACAGAGATATGCGATCTATTATAATTCCACAACAAGATTCTTTGACAATCACTTGAAAACATTTGCAAAATGTCTAGCATGTAACGAGCATTAAATAGTCCAAGAAATGGTGATAGATAGATGCAAGATATTCAACAGATGCACAATGTCTTAGCAATTAAACTTTAAGATATTAAATACTTTTAACAACCGCAACTGCATATTTTTAACAACCAATGCCTTAATAACAATGCTCAAGTTTAAATTAAAGTACTTGCGGATAACAATACAATATCAAGTTGTGAGATAGGCAATATTGTAAGTGTTAGTATAAGAAATCAAGAGATTATCATCAATTAAAGATATGAGCAACAAGAGATGATTTTGCAAAAAACTTGTATTTCATGTATAGATGATATTCAAGAAACCATAAGCTTGAAAATGACAATGTAAAACTTGCAAGTATAGAATGAGCTCACACTCCCAATTACAAATAACCAATTGAGATGCAATGAGTGAATGCAAGACTAATCTATGTGAGATGCAAAGTCTTGGTAGATTTTACTTATATGCCTAAACTACGGGTGAAGACCTTCCCCTCAATTATCAAAGCAAGTCTTAGAACAAGGTTGTTGGGAGAAGTGATGGGGAAGGAGGCTAAGGCCTCATTAACGATACCTACCCAAGACTTCTAGGAACCCAAGTGCCTCCTTCCCTACAGGGGACTCGACCACAAGAGAATTGCAAGGTCAATCGTTTTAACCGTTGCTTAAGGCTCAAGCTTATCAAATTGAATAACGAAAAAGGTGATCCTAACTTTCTGTCAACCAAGCTTATGCTTGGAGGTAAATTTTAAGGGATGCAATCTAGATCTAAGATGCAAATGCAAATGCTTTAATGAGATCCAATGTCAATGATGATGCTTCAACAGAGGAAACTTATAATCAAGATTTATGATAAGCACTTAAAACACAAGATTATTAGCTTAGAACAATGATCAATGAAGCAAATTTTAAGATTACTTAATGAAACAAGTGAAATGTAATTAGATTTGGATGTTAGAGCAATATCCCAAAATGCCTTTAACAATAAGCACTTCTTAAGATGTTCTTTACTTATATTAGCCAATGGAAACAAGTAAAGTTATGATGAAAGCACATGTGAACGATGGAAAATGAGATTGCTAACAAGAGATTAGAGAGACTATTTTAAATCTATAATTACAAGTGAAACAAACACAAGAACTATCTCAAATGCAATAGATCAAATAGCCAATTAACGAAACTTAAGAGATTAGATCTAAGCTATGATGATAATGAAACTAGCAATGCAAGAGAGACATGTTAGTAAGCTAGATCTAATGACTTACAGGAGAAGAAAGAGAAGCCATCCCTTTTAAATAAGGAGGCAGGATACCATGGGATTGAGATCCCAAGCTCCCTCAATGAACAAGATAACTTTTATTAATATTACAAAGTAAGAGGTCCTTTAGACAATCAGGATGCACTCTTCAACTCAAGGAGATTTACAACATTGACGAGATTTATACAACAACAATCTCCTTAACATACAAGGTAAATCAGAGTACATCCAATTATGATTATGACTGCAAATTCTCCAAACGAATTGATCTAACCCTCCACTAGCTCATGGCCTTTGTCAAGGATGAATAACAGTCTCCAAATGCTCTAAACGTAAGTGGAGGAAAGCCTCCAACGGCTCATGGCTAGCTCAGAAAATTGATTCAAAATTTTGAATAAATTTTATTTAAAATTTTATGGTGATTTCTTAAGGTTCAAGGTTCCGAACATCTCCAAAAAAATTTTGGTCTTTCCATTGCCAAATCCACTCTTTCGCACCACTTGATAGAGCCCTCCTTTAGGAGCTCTCACCGTTGAGGAAAAGGGCTCAAGATGTATGCAGATTTCTCCAAAAAGTCTTGCAAAAAAATCAAGCCTTCCAAATCGGATTTTTATGCCCAAAAATTTGTGACGAAACCCTTCTTAAATTTGTTGATCTCTGCACAAATTCCAAGGGTTAGCACATCAAAATCAAAGGCAAAAATTAAGGCCCTAGAGGGCTTGTGGCCTAGTGAAATTTGAGCAACAATGCTAGCGGCCCTCAAAAAATTGATCTATGAAATTATTGAGCCACATGTTGTAACTTATATTTACACCCTGGAAGTTACAAATTTTTAAAATTTTGCTAATTAATTATGGGCAAAAGCTTCAAGGTTTATGAAAAATTTATGGGCGATATGCTATTAATGGGTTATATTTTTTAAAAAAGAAATATAAAAACTATTGGACCCAGCATCCAATCTCCAATTTTATATGCCAAAGTTCATTTTTCATTGGTTTTAGTCCACCAAAGCAGCCCCTAATACAAGATGCCAAGCCATGAGATAAAGAAAGCATAAAATGCAACAAGAAATAGCGAATGAAATGTATCTGGCTCGTGAAAAAGGTCTTCCAGGTTTCAACGGTGATAAATGGTTCACACAAAATCAATGAAGATCTACGGTCAATAAAAATTTTGGACCCCATCATTCGAAATCTCCTTGATAAGAGAGGGGGGGTCCGAAATAAGTTGTTTCACAAAACCACCTGTGATTACGTGGCATCATTTGGAGCATTTTGGTCCCCCCAGGTCGAAAACTGCTTACCAGCAACACCAACCCCCCCATAATCCACTTGTGGTTTCAAGGACAACGCAAAGGTTAATTCTGCCAAGCAGGGTTTCAGGTGGCAAAAGATCCTTGTGTGGCCATGTTTTAGATGCGCAATGTTTATCTTCTCCACAAGAATGACAGTTACTGTAAATCAAAGTTTTTCTAATGAATTTGGGACGGCATGTATCTTATGGCTCAACTAATGATGCTTGGAATGAAGAGATGGTGTCCTGCCTGGCCTGGTTTATTCACTTACATTTGAGGATCCATGGCTTGTCTCTGCATCTAGGGATGACAAGATTAGTTCTGTTGGTAGTGATGGGGAGAATCAAGGACTCAGTATTGGGAATTAATAACTGATTGGATTGGAGCCTGGGGACCTTGTTATCTTTTTCTTCTTCCATTAGCTTTCCACAGTATAATTTATGATGAAGGTTCCTACATGGAGATTGCTTAGAATTAGAAGTACTTTGAGCTTTGTATGGTTAGTTTCAGTATCCTGTGCCTATGACAAAATTGGAGCTTTTCAATCTGAGAGTTGAAAGAGCCAAGATTTCCCTTCATGGTCTCATGAAACCCTCAACAATTCTCCATCCAGCCTTTGTGAAAATTGTGGCGACAATGGCTCTTGTAAGCCTTTCCAAAGCTCTCTGAATTGCTTGGAAAATGGATACTGCAACAGGGGGCAAACTGTGGAGGCTAGGAACTTCAAGAGAACAGAGGATCAAAAAGTTGAAGGTGTTGATCCAGAGAGTCCAGATAATGAAGTTGTTGATCCACATAATGTAATGGAGGCCAATGGAAAATTTTGCAGGCCCAGCTCACACCACCACTGGTTTGCTCATTTGGTGCCTAAAATCTCTATTATTTTGGTGGTAGTAACTGTGGTGGCAGTAGCAATTTCCTGCTTCATTCATGTAACCAAGCCAGATTTCTTCCAAGAAAAGGGATTTGTGGCTTTGCAAGAGAAGAACCATGCTTAAAACAAAATCTAAGGTTTTTGGCACTCCTGGAAACATTGAAGCTGATCCTACAGTTGACATTATTGAAAACATTTTATGTTTCAAGCTATCATCTTCAATAAATGTGTTTAAAGGGAATAATGCAGTGCCCAAATTGCAGAGATATTGAAGAGGGGCAGTGGCTTTATGCAAATGGGTGTAATTCACATGAAGACATTCCATTTGAAAACATAATTTATGAAGACGACTATGAAATTTATGGTGTTTCTGAATTAGTATTTTCATATGAGCATATTGATCCGATCAATTGGTGCCCTTATCAAGGTTCTTATGCACAGTTTTCAGTTTCTTTAGAAGAAGCAAATCTTTGGCAAGTGATTATCCAGAGGTTGTTGTCATGTTGTATATGAAGATGTTTCAGTCACCTGCCCTTTGGTTCTGCTAGTGAATCTAGGCCATTAAGGCACCAGCTTGGTTATGATTCCGTGATTGGAGCTTTGTGGTACATAGAGAATGAATTTGTGGGAGCAGAAACTATTGGACATCCAAGTTTCACATCTCCAGATTCTAGGAACTCGTCTCATCCTGTACTGCCAATGTTGAGTTGCATATGGCTTAAATTCTGAAGTTATTTCAGAGGCAGTGGAAGTGGAAATCTTTCGAAGTCGTCTGGATTGGGTTATGCAAAAAGGCACCAGTTTTCATATATTCTAGATGAGTTTTGGGGGAAATTAGTTGATTTCCATGGGCAACTGACAGAATAAGAAAGGTTGAGGATTGTGCTCCTTAGCAGATTTTGAAATATACAAGATACTCTTGTCGAAGGCAGTAGCTAAAATTTTCAATTTATCACTGCATGTACTTCTATGCCTAACCTGTATTCTAGAAATGGACAGTTAGAAGAGAATTATGCATCTACAAATTTCCATACATCCTTAGATGTTAAAGAGAGCCATCATATCAACAGTATGATTCTGAAGGATCAAAATTTAAATCAAGACAGTGTGATATATTAAAAGAATCAAATGCACAATTTGAGGAAATGTATCATCACCTGAGCACCCAAGGATATAAGTGACAAGAGCTTATCTTCATTTCCAGATTTAAAGGTAATAGTTGGCAATTGGAAAACAAATGAGCAGATTATGGCATGAAATCAGCAGTAGAGGATCATTTTGCAGATTTCCAGCATGCAATGAACCAATTCCAAATTTCAATGCACAATACTTGCAAACATTTCAAAGTTTCCAGCATATAATTAGAGATATTATTTTATTTTTAGTTACTGTTCAGGATTTTATTCCAGAATTATTGTAACAGTTTAGAAGAGATTTTTTCTATATATTGTTTCATTTGCAATGTAAAAAGGTTGGCTTTTGATGCCAAAACCCAATCACTTAGTAATGATTTTATTACAGAAATCCTAATTGAAGTATTCTAGGTCCAGTTCTTGACAGAAATTGTGTTTCATGTATGTTTTTCTAATGCTTTCATACCTTACTTCTGCACATGTTTAAAGTAACATAGGAGATCCGGGTAAGATACTAAGAAGAGATTGAGTGTCAATCTCTCTGAAATCCCCTACAAAGTTATAATCATTTACAGAGATTAATTAATGGGACTGTCTGTTTTGGATAATTCCTCTACATCTGTTAATTGTTGCCTTCTGTCATCTCTTGAATATGTCTTGTTTGGTTGTAGAAATCTTCTACACGCATCCAAATTTGCCTGTTTGATTAAGTATTCAGTATGACCGCTTAATTATCAGGAATTCCCTTATATTCTTTTGTCAAATTCTTTAAAAAAATCACGTTATTATGTCAGGCTGGAGGCTGGCACTTTGACCAAGGACTCTGTAAGAAGGGTATTCATTCATAAACAAAGATTGGATAATCATCAGCAACCACCCAAAATTAAATCATAAATCTGCCCATTGTGCTTCATAAGTTGTTGTCTAGTGACAGTGAACAGCGTTAAACAAGGCCTCCTAACAATTGTGGGAGCCCCCTCTGGTTCAAATGCCAGCTTGAACCTGAAGATTGGTCAAGTTAGTTTCTCGGTGTAGTTTTTGCAGCCAAGGACTGCATATAATAAACAAGTACAACATTTGGCATCTTTGTCGGGGAACGAAGTGACGAAAAATTTTTCCCTAGATCACGATAAACAACTAGATCTACTCTTTGCGGTGAACAAAGACTAGACAATTGATATTGGTTGCATTGCTTTCACCTAGCAACTGCTCTTTGTCATATGTCAATTCCACTGGTTTCTGGATTCAGCTGGTTCAAAATGATAAGTGCATATTTGCCTGTGATAATAGCATGCAGCTGCATGTTTTTCTTCTTCATAGTGATAGTTGCATTCAGCAGCATATCTTTCTTCTTTTTGATGATGACAAGAAGTTCCAAACATTAACAAAGGATGCAATTTTATGAGTTCACATGTAAGTCTCTGTTGCCTGTGTAGTTTGAGTTTTATATTGTAAATATTTCAAGTTTTCAGCTGGTGGCAAATGAATCTGCCAGTTAATCCACTCCTCACTTGGTTACATTGGAAAGCAAATTACACCTAACAGTGCAGAGGTTCAGTTCAGTTAGGTAAAGGTTGTGCAGGGTTGAATTAGTTATTTTCAGATTCAGTGAGTATTAGATTATTCAGTTGGGAGAATCAGTTTGATTATAGTAGATTGCAGCTTCAGGTTATAGGTTGATGGCATGACTCCATTGCCCAACACTTACGGCAGCTGGTCTACTAGTTCTCTGCATCCCACGGGGGGAGGCAGTCCCCAGTTGGAGTTGATGTTGTAACTTACTTTTACACCCTGGAAGTTACAAATTTTTAAAAATTTGCTAACTAATTCTGGGCAAAAGCTTTAAGGTTTATGCAAATTTTATGGGTGAAATTCTATTAAAGGGTTATATTTTTTTTTAAAAGAAATAAAAAATATTTGACCCAGCATCCAATCTCCAAGTTTATATGCCAAAGTACATTATTCATCAGTGTTAGCCCACCAAAGCAGCACCTAATACAATATGCCAAGCCCCGAGATAAAGAAAGCATAAAAATGGAACAAGAAATAGAGAATGAAATGTATCTGCCTCATGAAAAAGGTCTTACAGATTTCAAAGGTGATAAGTGGTTGACACAAAGTCGGTGAAGATCTACGGACAATAAAAATTTCGGACCCCCCTCATTCGAAAGCTGCTTGATAAGAGTGGGGGGCTCCGAAATTAGTTGTTTCACGAAACCACCTGTGATTACGTGGCATCATTTGGAGCATTTCAATTCCCCCAGGTCGAAAACTGCTTACTTGCAGCACCCCCTCCCCCCTAATCCCATTGTTGTTTCAAGGACAGCGCAAAGGATAATTTTGCAAGCAGCGTTAAGGTGGCAATAAGATCCTTGTGTGGCCATGTTTCAGATGCACAGTGTCTATCTTCTCTACAAGAACGACAGCTACTGTAAATCAAAGTTTTTCTAATGAATTTGGGATGGCAGGTATCTTCTAGCTCAACTAATGATGCTTGGAATGAAGAGATGGTGTCCTACCTCGCCCGGTTTATTCACATACATTTGAGGATCCATGGCTTGTCACTACATCTGGGGATGACAAGATTAGTTCTGTTGGTAGCAATGGGGAGAATTAAGGACTCAGTATTGGGAATTGATAACCGATTGGATTGGAGCGCGGGGACCTTGTTATCTTTTTCTTCGTCCATTAGCTTTCCTTAGTATAATTTATGATGAAGGTTCCTACGTGGAGATTGCTTCGAATTAGAAGTACTCTGAGCTTTGTATGGTTAGTTTCAGTAACCTGTTCCCATGACAAAATTGGAGCTTTTCAATCTGAGAGTCGAAAGAGACAAGATTCCCCTTCATGGTCTCATGAAACCCTCAACAGTTCTCCATCCAGCCTTTGTGAAAACTGTGGCAACAATGGCTCTTGTAAGCCTTTCCAAAGCTCTGTGAATTGGTTAGAAAATGAATACTACAAGAAGGTGCATATCGTGGAGGCTAGGAACTTCAAGAGAACAGAGGATCAAGAAGCTGAAGGTGCTGATCCAGACAATCCAGATAATGAAGTTGTTGATCCACATAATGTAACGGAAGCCAATGGAAAATTTTGCAGGCCCAGCTCACAACGCCATTGGTTTTCTCATTTGGTGCCTAAAATCTCTATTATTTTGGTGGTAGTAACTGTGGTGGCAGTAGCAATTTGCTGCTACGTTCATGTAACCAGGCCAGACCTCTTCCAGGAAAAGGGATCTGTGGCTTTGCAAGAGAAGAACCATGCTTAAAACAAAATCTAAGGTTTTTGGCACTCCTGGAAACATTGAAGATGATCCTACTGTTGACATTATTGAAAATATTTTATGTTTCAAGCTATCATCTTCAATAAATGTGTTTAATGGGAATAATGCAGTGCCCAAATTGCAGAGATATTGAAGAGGGGCAGTGGCTTTATGAAAATGGTTGTAATTCACATGAAGACATTCCATATGAAAACATAATTTATGAAGATGACTCTGACATTTATGGTGTTTCTGAATTAGTATTTTCATATGAGCATATTGATCCGATCAATTGGTGCCCTTATCAAGGTTCATATCCACAGTTTTCAGTTTCTTTAGAAGAAGTGGAATCTTTGGCAAGTGGTTATCAAGATGTTGTTGTCATGTTGTATATGAAAATGTTTCAGTCACCTGTCATTTGGTTCTTCTAGTGAATCTAGCCCGTTAAGGCACCAGCTTGGTTATGATTTCATGATTGGAGCTGTGCGGTACATAGAGAATGAATTTGTGGGAGTAGAAACTGCTGAACCTTCAAGTTTCGCATCTTCAGATTCTAGGAACTCTTCTCATCCTGTACTGCCAATGTTGAGTCACATATGGCTTAAATTCTGAAGTTATTTCAGAGGTAGTGGAAGTGGAAGCCTTTCAAAGTCGTCTGGATTGGGTTATGCAGAAAGGCGCCAGTTTGCCTCTATTCTAGAATAGTTTTGGGGGAAATTAGTTGATTTCCATGGGCAACTGACAGAACAACAAAGATTGAGGATTGTGCTCCTTAGCAGATTTTGAAAGATATACAAGGTACTCTTG
This sequence comes from Pinus tabuliformis, assembly GCA_031772625.1. NCBI lineage: Eukaryota > Viridiplantae > Streptophyta > Pinopsida > Pinales > Pinaceae > Pinus > Pinus tabuliformis. Next base: position 1,183,190,989 of record CM062817.1, on the reverse strand, counting down.
TTGCAGGCAGTAGCTAAAATTTTCAATTTATCACTGCATGTACTTCTATGCCTAACCTGTATTCTAGAAATGGGCAGTTAGAAGGGAAAATTATGCATCTACAAATTTCGATACATCCTTAGATGTTAAAGAGAGCCATCATATCAACAGTATGAGTCTGCAGGATCAAAATTTAATTCAAGTCATAGTGATATATTAAAAGAATCAAATGCACAATTTGAGGAAATGTATCATCATCTGAGCACCCAAGGATATAAGTGACGAGCTTATCTTCATTTCCATATTTACAGGGCATAGTTGGCAGTTAGAAAACAAATGAGCAGATTATGGCATGAAATCAGCATTAGAAGATCATTTTGCAGATTTCTGGCAAGCAATGAACCAATTCCAAATTTCAATGCACAATACTTGCAAACAGTTCAAATTTTCCAGCAGATAAATTAGAGATATTATTTTATTTTTAGTTATTGTTCAGGATTTTATTCCAAAATTATTGTAACAGTTTAGAAGAGATTTATTCTATACATTGTTTCATTTGTAATCTAAAAGGTTGGTTTTTGATGCCAAAATCCTGTCACTTTCTAAATATTTTACTACAGAAATCCTAATTGAAGTATTCTAGCTCTAGTTCTTGACAAGAATCGTGTTTCCTGTATGTTTTTCTAGTGCTTTCATACCTTATTCTACACATGTTTAAATTAACATAGGAGATCCAAGTAAGAAGAGATTGAGTGTCAATCTCAGTGATATCCCCTGCAAAGTTATAATCATTTACAAATATTAATTAACAGGACTGTTTGCCTTGGTTAATTCCTCTACATCTTTTAATTGTTGCCTTCTTCCATCTCTTGAATGTGTCTTGTTTGGATGTGGAAATCTTCTACACGCATCCAAATTTCACTGTTTGATTAAGTATTCAGTATGACTGCTTAATTATCAAGAATTCCCTTATATTCTTCTGTCAGATTCTTTAAAAAGATCATGTTCTTCTGTCAGGCTGGAGGTTGTTGCTTTGACCAAGGACTCTGTAAGAGGAGTATTCATTCATAAACAGAGATTGGAAAATCATCAGCAACCACCCAAAATTAAATCATAAATCTAGCCATTTTGCTTCATAGGTTGTTGTCCAGTGACAGTAAGCAACGTTAAACAAGGCCTCGTAACAATTGAGGGAGCCCCCTCTGGTTCAAGGGCCAGCTTAAACCTAAAGATTGGTCGAGTTGGTTTCTAGGTGTAGTTTTTGCAGCCAAGGACTGCCTATGAGAAACAAGTAATGCCACAAAGAATGAACCAAATCCTTGTTAGATACCCAAAACAAGCCCCCAAGGCTAGCAGCCATCACAAGAGAGTTCTGAAGTGTAAAATGGCTAAAACCCCAAGTGAAATCCTCAAGAAAGATTTGCAAAAAATTATATGAAACCCTTGATAGGATTTGATCTTGAAGCAGAAAAGGATTTCAAACACTTGTGGCCTCAAGGAAAAATGCTAGACAGCCTCACGAAAATTTCCCTAGCCCTGAAACCCTAGCTGTCTAGGCTAGGAGGAAGATTGGGGCTTCAGAAAAAATGATTTTCCTTGAAATTCGATGGAATCAATCCTGCAAAAATATGTACAAGTAGATCCAAGCCAAAATTGATACCCTCTCTTCAGACCTGAAAAGAAAACTCAATAAAATCCCACAAATATATACATGATAAATAGAAATTGTATACAAGGTTAGAAGAAAATATATACAAGATCTATTTAGAAATTTACAAGAATAAGCTCTTCAATCATAGATCTATTCATTAAGGTTTTACAAATAATTTTTGAGAGAGATTTAAAGATAGAAGAATTTTGATCTAGAGCAAATGGCACGAAAACCCCTTTTTTATTTCCACTCATAAGTCTTTGAATGATCCCACTATGGATTCCTAAGCTTCTATGCCTTGACTAGTTGGTTATTTCAACTGAGAGTGTTCCCAAGTATCCAAGGTATGATCAAATATAATAAATTACTACAAACTTGAAAAAGGTTTGTTAGATCTTCAGAGATTTGGATAGCACAGTGGAAGAGGAGTCTAAGGGTTTAACAGAAACCCAATAGATCTACTCCACCTAAAGTGTTTCTCCAGATCTAAACAATGATGCAAGATAATTGTACACCAATGAATCTTCAAGAGCTAATGGAAATAACAATATTAAAACATCAGTAATAACATGAATCTCAATAGATTAGAAAGATATTACCATATAATTGAAGAATAACACCATAGTTTTGCCCCAAAGACTTTATCTTTATTGCTCAGAAAGAAATATTACAGAGCTTCACTTAGCCAAGAGCTCAAGATTTTTCATGATACAAATGAGCATAGAGCACCCTTATATAGAAAATGATAGAGCTAGAACCCTCCAAGTGGAAAAAATGGCTAGTTTGCTTGATCCGTGGCTTGATCCCTCCAGAAAAAACTTGAACCCTTGATGTTGTTGCACATATCCATAGAATATTTCGACCTCCTTGGTTGAAGAGCTCGATGGACCATTCTTTGACTCTGGAGTGGCCTTGGACCACTGGAATACTCCAAAAGTGTTTGACTCTAGGGTTACTCCAAAAGTGTTTACACCATGTTTTGTGTGCTTCATGAGCCTTCGAGTACATGTTGTATGTTCAACCCCTAGATGGTCAAAGAAAGATTCAAATATCATAAATGTACCATGATGGACTTGCATTGTGGAGATAGTTAGATTAGTGATTGCTTAACCTTAGCTAGGTGTCTTCTCCCCTTGGCATTTGATTTCTTGTGATAGTTTGGTGGAATCCTTTTGCCAAATAGAGAGTTCGTTTTCGTGGAGCATCCCCTACCTTGGAGAAGTATTGTGCATCCAAGAGGAGAGACATTAGGCTCTATATAGCATGGGGTTGCTTGAATTTCTTTTCAAAGGCTTGAAGTCAACATGGGGATGCTTGGGTTGTGACAATTTACTTGTAAGGGGTAATTTGGCTAGTGGATTACATTGCTTTGAAGAATCAATGGAGTCCGTAGAGGCTTGTGATAGAGGGATATGGACTTACCTTGTGTAGCTACATCATCTTGGATCCCTTATTCTCTATGGCATCACCTAGGAGCATGAAATGTACATTGGAGTGAAGTGCTTCACTTGTGTTGTCTTTCAAGCGCTTATTATACATTGCTTGTAAGGGCTTAGAACCACATTGTATTGTTGGTCTCCCATACTTGTAGCGAAAGCACTTATTACTTAAGGATTTAATTGGATACAACCAAATATATATATATAAGAATCAAAAATGAAAAAGATGGTATTACAATGAGCCTTGTGATAGTCAACTTATATCATTGACTGGTCAGAAGGCGAAAAGGGTATATGAGATTTGACATTTCATTAACTAAATAACTTATCAGTATTTATATTATTATTATTATTATGTTTATGTCTACAACATTGCCATCCCCTTAAAAATTGCTTTGTCCTCAAAGCAAGGGTAATGAGGGATATAGCCAGTGAAAACTTTATGTTTCGAATGATGAAGCCCCAACACATAGATGGCAAGGTGTGGTTTGTTAACAACACAAACGCACCAATTCACAATATGTTTCGTCTCAAAGCCTTCTTTTGTTAGTGTTTGTAGCATCGGATGTGTTCTAGCCTTGAAATTTTGTGACGAGGCTTCATTGCATGAGATCTCCAAAATCCAAACATTGTTTCTAGAAATTCCGCCTAAAAATGACTTAATTAGATTATTAACCAAATTTTAAATATTTTCTAAGTCTAAACTTAGGGAAAATGGTAAATTAATCAAAATTAATTAAGTCAATGCGAGAATCATCTAGAAACTCACACAGATAAATCCAAAGATGATCCTAGCCATTGATTAAGTTTTAATCTTGGTCGTTGGTGCTCCAACAAAGGATTACAAGAGGAGATCGATGTGGAAAAGTCGAGTTTCAGTGCCAGAGGCTAGACAGAGGTTCCGAGGGCCAGGAGAAACATTTTCCCAAACAGCAACAGACTAGACGGCTTAAGTAGAGGATGATTCAAACTAAGTGCAAAAGGGACTGCGCTAGGGAGACGCAAAGCCAGTGTAGAGGCAGTTTGGACGGCTCACTTGGAGCTGTGGTCAGAGCCCGAATTTGCCTATGGGGTGAGGAAAATTCCTCACTAGCGCAATTTGGCATCCAAATTGTACTCGGATTATTTCACTGCTGCTTAATAATTAAAACCCTCAGTTGCTGCACCAATTTTCCCATGTTGGGTTTTCCGGGGACTTTTGTCCAAAAATAATTGTGTTATTTTTATGTGTGTGTGCTAGCATTTCTTCAAGCGTTTATGCTTCCACAATTTTATTTGTGTAGATTGCAGTGTGATATATTCAATATTTGTCGTAGCAAACAACAAATAAGTTGTTAAATAAAATTAAGAATTAGGAGAATAATTTCCAGTTGCTGCAATAGGATTCCAATTTGGAATTTTCGTGGAACACGAGATTCTTTGTCAATCAGATCACACTCTTGTTGTCACAATATATCACTGTCGTATCCAAAACCTGCTCAAACAACTCTCCAAAGAGCTTCCTCAACCATATTGCTTCACAGCTAGACATGCTAGCAGCAATGTACTCTGCCTCAGTCATGCTAAGGGCAATAGACTTATACTTCTTGTTCATCCAAGATATCATGGCAAATCCCAGGCTAAAACAACACCCTGATGTGCTCTTCCTGTCAACAACATTTACGGCCCAATCAGCATCAAAGTATGCATGTAGTTTCACATCTCCGACAGTATATCTCAATCGAAGATTAATAGTCCCATGAAAGTATCTCAACACATGCTTAGCAATGACCCAGTGTGCATGTAGAGGCTCGGTCATAAGATGACTCAAAGTCTTAACTGCAAAACATATGTCTAGTTGAGTGTTCACAAGGAACATCAGTCCCCCAATCAACTATTGCTACTCAGATGGATTTGCCAAATAAGGTCCTACAGCTTCTGCACTTAACTTCTTGAAGTTCATCTCCATCGATGTGGCCATGGACTTACATTCTACCATTCCAAATCTTTCCAGCAACTTAACAACATATTTCCCTTGCAAAAGGGAAATCTCACCAGGTTTTTGCCACACATCTAAGCCCAGGAAGTAGTACATCAATCCAAGGTATTTCATCTCAAATTCAGAGGCCAACTACCTCTTACACTCGAGAATAAGAGGCTTTCCACCTGTCAAGAATAAATCATCAACATATAATACCAAAATTAGGAGCATACCTTGGACAACGTTGAAGTAGAGGTTTGGATCGGCATTGCTTCTTGTGAATCCAAGCTTCATCAGGTAACTATCAATGTGGGCATACCAAGCCCTAGGAGCTTGCTTCAATCCATAGAGTGATTTCTTTAGCCTGCACACATGAGTTTTCCTATCATGTACTTCAAAGCCCTGTGGTTGCTCAACATATACTTCTTTATGGAGAATGCCATGTAAAAACGCAATCTTCACATCCATTTGATGAATAGTCCATCCCTAACTAGCAGTTAGAACAACCATGGATTGGAAAGTAGTATAGCGGGCAACTAGTGCAAAGATGTCATCATAGTCCTCTCCCTCTTTCTAGGAGAAACCTCTAGCCACGAACATTGCCTTATATTTCTTGATACTTCCATCCACTTCATGCTTGATCTTGTACAACCATTTAGAAGTCACAACAGGCTTCCCTTTGATTCTTGGAACCACTTCCCACACATTGTTCTTTATGATGGATTCATATTCCTCGGCCATAGCATCTTTCCATACATGTTCTTTTGCTACTTCATCAAAGGTGTGTGGTTCATCCTATATGATGTTGCTCATAGCCATAACGTATCTCTGATATCGACATGGCTTCTTGCTTTCCCTGAAGGATCCTCTAGCAGCAGCATGTATCTCAACATCCTGTAAGGTGTCACAAAGCCAAAGTGGTCTCTTCCTGGCAGGACGATCACACAGAGGGGGTCCAAGGGTCCATGGATTCCATGGGTTCCATGCGATCATTAGCAAGATCAGACTCAGGCCCAAGAATGGAAGGGCCCTCTAAAATGTCCATGGCATCATCCTATTCTCAACATTGGCAGGGGGAGGAGTGTCCCTTGCTTTCCCAAGGGAAGCATCTTCATCAAATGTCACATCCATGCTAAACTCTATATTCCTTTGACCAGGCACATATATTCTATAAGCTTTAGAATTTTCACAGTAACCAACAAATGTACCTTTCTTTCCAGAAGCTTCCAACTTGTTCCTCTTGTCCTTTGGCACATGAAAGTAGACGGGACAGCAAAAGATCCTCAAATGTCCAATATCGCGCTTCATACCTGTGACAACTTCTTTGTGTGTCTTATAACCCAAGGCTTGATGAGGAGTCCTATTTTGAACATAGATTGCAGTATTTGTAGCTTCTCCCCGTAGAAACTTCGACAGCTTTTGATCATGCAACATAGCTCGGGCAACTTCCATGATGGTCTTGTTCTTTCTTTCAGCCACTCCATTTGCTTGAGGTTGTAAGGTACAATAGTCTCCTTCTTGATTCCAGCTTTCTTGCAAAATTCAATGAACTCATTTGAAATGAATTCTCCTCCATTGTCAGACTTGAAGACTTTGATCCTCTTTCTGGTTTGATTCTCTCTCAGGGCTTTGAAGTCTTTGAACATATCGATTGCTCGGTCCTTGTGCTTCAAGAAGAATATCCATTCCTTGCGAGAGAAGAAATCCACAAGGATTATGTAGTAAATCTAGCCACCAAGAGATGTTATTGGCATGGGTCCACATAGATCATAATGTATGAGTTGTAGAATACCATTGGTCCTTCTCTTGCTATAAGGGAATGGTCCCTTTGTCTTCTTTCCACTAGCACGTCCTAGATAAACCCCATCATGATATGATTGAACTTTAGGCATTCCAGAAACCATCTCCTCACCTTACGCAAGGCATCATAGTGAAGGTGAGTGAATCTTCAGTGCCACAATTCACACTGATGATTACTATCATGAACCAATGCTTGGATTGGTCTTCCATTAACTTTGTATAGGGCTTCAATTCTTGATCCCAAAGTGAATGCATCCCTCAAGCGAGATTCCACATAGGCCAAGTAAGAACCTTTCCTCTCATAAAAACAACTCTTATTTCCTTGTCCTCCAAGGCAAATATTGATACAAGATTCTTTTCAATCTCGGCACATATAGAACATCCTTTAGATGTATGATTTCACCAAAATACAAATGAAATTAAACAAAACAAAACCCCTTCACAGGATAAGTAGAATTGTCCCCAAGAATGATCTTCAAATTTGTCTCCATCTCAACCAATTTTGAGAGGACTTCATGATAATTAGTGAAGTGTCTAGAGGTTGCACTATCTACCAACCAACTATCAAACAAAGCTAGAGGAGAGGAACTAGAAAGAGTAGAAATAAGAAAATATTCAGATTTAGCAGTTGCATTATTTCCATACCTTGAGTTCCTTGATCTCTTGAGATGACAATGGCCTTCTTCAGGATTAGTAGGAGCTTCTCTTCTTATTCTATCACTAGACCTGTAATTTTTGTAGCCACAATTGTTGTTGTAGGACCTTGGAGCATTTCTCTTTTCGAGACAGTCTTGGGCATAGTGACCATGCTTGTGACAATTGCAGCATTCAACTTGTCACCTCTCCTTTCTAAATATTCTATTAGAGTCTTGGGATTCAGGGGCAGGCTTTTTTGAATTAGAAGGTCTTCCTCTCCCTTCCCTCTTCTTGTCTTCAGCAGTGAATGCAGAGGGTCCTCCTTTTTCATGCTTTTGAATTCTCCCTCTAGATATCATCCTAGTCTCTTCTTGAGTACACTTGCCAACAAGCTCATCAAAAGAAGGGAACTTGTCATTGTTGCTAATAGTTGCAATAAATGTCTCCCAAATCAAAGGAAGACCTCCAAGTGCAATTAGTACCAGCTCTCTATCAAAAGTAACTTCTCCAGCGGACAACAATTGATCCCTGAGTTGGGATATCCTCATGAAGTATCACTGCACAGTGTCTCCCTTATTCATCTTGATGTCCTTGAGTTGATTCTTCAAGGATAGAATATGATTTGAGTTGTTGACTTTGTACATCCTAACCAACTTATCATACATTTCCTTAGACTTCTTCAACATTGAAATATAAATAATCAAATGGTCTCTCAAAGAATCAATAATAATTTTCTTAGCTTTGAACTCACCTTTCTTGTACTTTGCTTTCATAGCAGAAGAAGCATTCTCCTGAGGCTTGGGTACCTTGCATTGAACATATTCCAAGACATCATTCTCATTCAAAGTCACATCTAACCTGCTTCTCCAAACAACATAGTTAGATGAGTCATTCAACTTCTCTTCAATCTTGAAGTATGAGGAAGACATCTTGACCAAGTCAAATAGTCTTCTTCAATTTAGATTCCTTCAAAGGTGATTGCTCTTGTCTCCTTGGGCTTGTATTCAACTCAACTCTGATACCATGTAAATTTTCCAATGGTGTATATTATGACAATCACTTAATTAATTTCTTCTTTCAATAGCAATCACTTTATCCAATAAATTCAATCTTCCAATGACAGTGAGCAATTGTAGACAAAACAGTGAACCAATTGCACAATAGAAGACAAACTAGAACAATAGAGACATTGTAATTTGGTCAAAGACCAGGGGAAAACCCCACAAGGGGTAAAACCCTTTCCAAATTCTTCTTTTAATAGACTGTCATCAAACGTTCAACAAAGAGATACATAATCCAAGTACATCAATAACAAGTCAAAGATCAAAGCCTTGACTATCCAAACAAACCATCCAATATTGAATCTAAGATGAGCCCAAAAGTCAAATCTGCAATTTCTGGTCAAAGTCAATAGCAATCAACTCTGCGCTAACCAGTCAACAGTCAACATTCAAAGTGCTCCAAAAAGTTCAATCAAGGCAGCAAAGAATTTGGCCTCTTTTCCTCAGTCAAACTTGGTCAAAACAATCACAAATTTTTTCCTCAAAATTAGCAAGGTCAACCCTGCAATCAAAGTTGCCTCAGATTTGCGGTCAAATGTGGTCAAAGTGCCCAAAATTGTTCATCCTTCTTTCTCATGAATTTGACCTCCAAGGACAAATCCAAATCCCAAGTCAAGACTGTCAACAAAATTTCTCTACTCTTCGAATGTGTGAGCTTAGACCCTACAATTTCAAAAGTAGTCAAACCAATCAAGAGAAGAAATGATTGTGTGATGATACCTCCAAGTGATGCCAAGTAATGTCTATTTATATGTGGTTGATGTGGTCAAGTTTCCTTGCGCAAGCCGACTTGTAATTTTTGTGTAGATGTGGTTCCACAATAAAAATAATATATTTCCTTGCGCAAATTAAATTCTTCCATGGGCTAGTAGAGTCTCCAGAGAGTGAGGAGGGCCTCCCAAAGGAGGGAATTTCTCCCTGAGCTGCCAAATTTCAACATAAAAGACAAGTGGAGCCAAGTTGAACCTCTAAACTACGAACAAGAGGCATACACAATTTGATTCAAAATATAAGCAAATTGGACCTTTTGGAGTTCCATTTATAATCTTATGTAGCACTTCACTAACTATGCAAATCAAAATTCCTCACATGGGCAGATGACCATCATGACCATCTGCTTACGTAGAATCTACCCCATAATGCTTGAACCGTCCAACGCTTATCTCTTAGAACATCAAAAAATGTAATCCCACAATTTGTATCCAATTCTATGACCTCCATGTTCATAGCTCTATATCAGGCATGAGCACATTGAGGAATATCCAAAGTGGCCACTTTGTTTTTGACCATGGACTTGTGTGATTGAGCTTGTGAACTCTAATTCAATCCAACAAGACAGACATCATCACCCTTCTACAGAGCAAGCTGAGGAAAAAGAACAGTTGCACATACTCTTGTAACCCCAGCTAGAACTAGTAGCACAAGGTCATACGCTACTAATGCATAATTATGTACAAGTTGCGGAAAAACAACATCTCCAGGTATCTCCATTCATTGACCAACAAATGCTAAGTTAACATATGATACAGAAACGGGTACCACATACTTATCAACAACAATTATTCCCACTGTTTTAGAATGTACCTAACCACCCCTGTTCCAAAAAAATGCCTATCATGCACTTTGTTAATAAAGGCAGATGGTGGTATATTCGTCTCAACCATGAGAAGGGTTGACTCAATGATATTCAAAGCATTCAAAACAAATGTTTGGGAACCATCGCTAAGATTGATACCAAATTATTTCCTTGGAACTTCTCTGTCTGATGATGATACCAATGGTTGGAATGATGTATCGTTGAAAGTAAAAGAAATTGAAGAGGAAATTGCAGGACCCCTTTTCCATAGTCCAGTTTAAGTGTCTTGAATATAGAGTTGGGGCTTTGCATATCAATCATGGCCATCAATACTCATAGCAACAAACAGTTCGATGATGATCTTCAAGGCTCACAAATCTTAACGAAACTCCTACCACTAGTGATAACTTAGAATAACTATATAATATTGAACTTATGTGACTTACTCCCCTCTAAATTTTAGTATGATGGCATGTCAAGGAACACTTACTCCTTACAACATATACCCTAGTTCTGCAACATATACTAAACCACAATTAAAGTAAAATTTCCTAGCATGTTGGTAGGATAGAGCATGAATCACACTACCACTTACTTTCAAGAAATAATTAGGTGTTATAAAATGCAAGTCCTAAACCTTCAAAGGAACACCACCTCTTTCAACCTCTAAATCGATAATCTTTCCAACATTATCATCCATCATTGTCTCCAATTTCAAGAAATGTGTCAAAATATCACCATTCACTCTTGCAAGTAAATCTTGAGCCTCTAATTGCATCTTGTCAACAAGACCTTCGAGAACCACTAAATTTACAACAAGAAGTTCCATCTCAAAGGGTAAGGTTTGTCTCACAAACTGTTTAGTCTCGCATTGAAACCCTAACCCATATGCCTCATAAAATCTTTTGTGAACACGATTCATCTCACATTGACGCTCTAACCAACGTGCCTCAACAAATCCTTTATGAAGAAGGGTAATCTCAAGTGTTGGTCGAGGAATATGGATAGCACTATCGTCCTTATAGTTTTGTATGATTCTCAATGCCCTTACCACTTTATCTAGAGGAATAAAAACATGCAATACAAGTTTTATTTTTGCCATCATTACCACCCTTGAGCCCATGGCATTCGACCTTGAGAGCCCTGTGCTCTAAGCCGCCTCATCATTATCCACATGACACCTACCACTTGAAGGATGTACTTTGGATGTGTCATTCCCTTTATGGCATGGGAACACCTAATAGGGTTGTTTATTAGCCACTACTACCTAGGGAGGTAACACCATTACATGCTTAAAACCCCAAATTTCAAAGGGAAGCCCATTATGAAGTCTCATTTTTGCCCTTGATTAACAAGCTTATTCACTCAATTGCACTAATGAATTATTGTATCTAAAGGTGAGGAGACACATTGGATCTTATAAAGGATTGGCAAGTGGTTTCATCATGGGCTAGGCAACTTAAAAAAGACCCAAGCCCCCCAGAGAATCATATTGACACTTATAGGGGAAGCGTTGAGAGCCATGGGTTTTTGTCATGTGACAGAGCATTACCGCATACCATGGGAAGCCTCAGAACCTTCAACAGCTTGTTCGTTGCCCACATTATATGAGAGATGATGCACTTGGACTAGCAGTGCCCCTAGCCAGCTTTACAGTATAAATAGGATTTGCCAGCTGATCTGAGGCTTGGAGGAGGTTTATTTCATCCTAGAGACATGGGAGCGCCATCTTTTGTGCCCTCATTTGGAGCAGTCTACAAGCATATTTTTCATCAAGAGACCCATGAGACCACTACTTTCACCCTAGAACCATTTGGGGCACCACATGATGTTTGCACAAAGATTGAGGGGCAAGCCCCTTAACCATCATTCATGGAGCCCTCTTCTTCATCTTGGCACATTGAGGACTCGATTAGGCCTTCCAAGCTCCAATGTTGCACGAAGCAGGGATGTTTTTTGGAAGCAAGGACGTGGAAGCGTCATTTCCCAAAAATCTAGGAAGCGAAGCGTCTCGTAAGCGTCTACTATATATATATATATATAGATATATATATATATATATATTTATATTTTTTGCATTTATATTAAAAAACATTTAAAATACAAAATTAGTTGTAGAAGACATGAAAACATGCATATTTTTACATAAATCAAGATAGATATGGCATCCATTATACATCAATGATTAATTATTCTAACATCAACCATCTAAAATCTAGATTCCTCTTCTCTTGTCTAGCCTTTGCCTCTACTTCAATTCTATAGGGATATTAGTGACCATTGCCCAATTTTGATAAAACAGCGTAATTCAAGCCTTATAATATGGTAGAGAAAGCTTAACATGCCTAATCAATGATTTTGACTTGAGTGAAGGGTACATTTTTGCTAAGGCCATGACAAAGGAGTTTAACAATTAACAACACCAACGCTGGGGTACATATAGGGTTGGGTTCTCTTGATTAAATGCCAATCACATGCCCTCATACATTGATATAATCCAATGAAACACCACAATCCCATTGATCCTAAAAACTGTTAAGTCTGCTGAATTTTGAATGGGATATGAAATTCTATTTTCTCCATATGAAGTCTGATGAGGTTGGAACCACTCTGAAACATCCTGAGTCATTTCATGGTAATGTTAAAAATTTAAGTAAAAGGATGGAAATGAAAGATAAAGGAGAATGTCACTTTTACTTTTAAGAATTTAACATTACCATTAGAGAGCATCTAGGAAGCGTTTAGGGGGCATCAAAGGACACCTTCGGAGTATTCGGAAAGCATAGTTCCTCACATAACAATTCGAAATTTCCAAAAACAAAAAAAAGTCTCACGAAACCGTGTGAACCGTCCACTTCTCGAATCTTCTTGCGATTTGCAGTGGATATGCTTTGGAACCTCCACAGATCAGCACTCGATCCTTTCTAGAACCGCGGACCAGGCAGCCGAAACCACAAATCAAGCCCCTGCAGATCTGATTTTCCAGGAATCGCCTAAAAATAGCGGAACTGCGGATCCGATTTTCGGATCCGTACGGGACGTGGTTCCGCCTCTAGATCCTTTGGGGGGGGGGACGGTTCTTGCAACTATCTTCCAACAACCCTTATACGTCACCATTTTATCATTTTCGGCTCACTTCGGATGGCTTCTTCGTTACATTATGAGCTATTTGGTGGGCTTGTCACCAAAGTTATGTTATTTTGCATGTTAAAATATTTTTAGGGGCATCTTAGGCTAATTCGAACTACTTAGAGGATCATATAAACAAAAGTGACTCTCATTTGTGAGAGATCATCATCACACTTGGATCTATTTCTCTTGAAGAATTTCGCTTTTTTTTCTTGAATGTCTATTAGAGATCTCTTGATGCATTTCGATATATTTTGGAGCTAAAATTTCATTCTTCTCGGAGCCATGTTCTTGATCTATCATTGGATATATCTCTTGTTATCTTGTAAGTGATTTTGTTGAAGATTTTTCATGAAATAATGTCTAATGTGTGGAATTATTGCAACTAGCTAGTTCTTTTGTGCCCTAATTTATTGAAAATCATTGTAAAGAAAGTTAGATAATTGAGTGCACATGTTACTCATCGCATAACAAGTAGAAGAATGTTCCTTGTGGATTGAAACTTGTTTTTCTTCCATGAAAGTCCATAGATCTTGGGTGGGTAAATGTTAAAGAGTGGTTGCTAGGGCATCACTTTTTAGCCTCCTTGAAGACAATTTTGGCCAAATTTCTAATCACATAGACTCTATGTTACTTTGGAGCAAGAGCGGGAGTGGGGAGCGGGAGCGACCATTTTCAGAAGCTCCCGGTTTGGGAGCGAATCCCGGAGTGATTTTTTAAAATATATTTTTTAATTTTTGATACATATATGTCAACAAAAACATGTAGAATGATGAATTAGATATAAAAAACATAGATTGAACCATATAACAACAATCATCTAGAAGTTATAATCTTCATCAACCACGTCCGCAAGTTAGTAACATAATAACATACAACATATTGGGTCTCATGATTCATCAATCTTAAAGTTTCAAGCTTTCAAAATTCAATATATAACATTTATCATCATTGATCACCAAAGTTGTACTTGTAAGCTAAGTGTAACCATTACAACAAATAATATCTAACATGAAATGAAATGTTATAAAATGAAATGAAATGAAACGACTTTCAACTTTCATGAAGCATCATATTCATAATTCATTACTAATGAGTTATAATTGCCAACTTCAAACTTAAATTGTCATATATTGTTTAAATAAATATCATAATAAATATGAAAGAGTCAATAGTTATAAAAGCTACTAGAAACTAGAAATGAGAAGTAAATCTATCATCTATTTCTTATGCTTGGGCCTCTTGCCACCACGAGAAATGTCTAATTTTTTAGTCTTGTTGCAAAATTGGGATCTTTGTCATTAATATCACCCTCCAAGCATTAATATCCAGAGGTATCTTTGTCATTACCTTTGTATCTGTATAGGGATCTTTGTCATTAATATCACCCTCTAAGCATTAACATAAGATAGAAAAAGCATAGTATGTCAAGTCAAGATTTTGTTTGAGTGATGCGTACATTTTTAGGAGGGTCATGATAGAGGAGTTCGACAACCAATGTCACTAACATCAAGGTACATAGAGGGATTGGTGCTCTTGATTAAATACGAGTTCCATACCCTAATACATGACAAAATTCAATGGAAACATTGCAATCCCGCAATCCTGAAATCCTGAAAAACTGATAAGTCTGCTGGATTTTGAATGAAATCTAAAATTCTACTTTCTTCATATGAAATCCAATGAGGACGAAACCACTCTCAAACATCCTGAGTCATTTCATGGTAATGTTAAAAATTTAACTAAAAGGATGAAAATGAAGATTAAGGAGAATGTCACTTTTACTTTAAGAATTTAACATTACCACGAATAGCATATCAATACTAGGGCCTAGACTTGATCATTAAGCTGCCCCACTCAAAAACTATTTGTTTCTTTCAAAAAAAATTGCATTTCGAACATTACTACAAAAAAAAAAATGCAAAAAAGGGAAAACGCTCCCAAAAAAGCAGGGAGCGAAAAAAATTTTAGGGAGCGCACTCCCGAGTCCCTCCCGCCCAGAGCGCAGATTGGGAGCGGGAGCGGGGGGGAGGGGGGCGCTCCCCCGCAACATAGCATAGACTCCATAGCCCAAGGATTAGGCATTGATCCAAGATAAATTGTTGATCACCTTCTCCTTACCCCTCTTTTTCTCTTTCCCAAAATTTTTGGCCACTTTCATAGACGTCAAACTAAGGCTCCTACAAAATGCATTAGAGGAGGTATCTTGCAAAACCACTTGTACAAGAATCTGCACTGGTGTCTATGAAAATTCCTAGATCTAACAATCTTAGGAATCTCACTGCAACCAATTGAATCTACTTCTCCTAGATTGTAAATAACATTACAAGCTTATTTCAGATTTCTTCATGAAACATTTAAGTAAATTACTGAAGCAGCCTACACCAATTAAATATGATTTTGAAACATAGAAACTGAACAAGGAAAATAGAAACACATAGGACACAGTTATTTTTGGGCAGCAACTCTGAGGGTTTATTATTATTAAGCAGTAGCAAATTCTTAATACATTATTAAATACCTCACAGGGTTATTCAGTTACAGAGAGAAATATTGGCAGAAGCTTTGCGAGTTTTACCTCACACAATCACTGACTATCCCCCGGCTTTTCTGGCTGCCTCTGCGCAGTGTCTGTGTCAACCCAGCATCAAGCTCTTTGGGTGCTACGTCACTTCTCTGGTTGGTCGATCAGGAAATTCGATTTCTGCCTCCAGGTCTCACGCCCCAACACCTGGCTTCTGAAAATCGAATTCCTCTACAGATTTCAGAGTCCTATCTCTCCCTCTGTGTTGCTTCTGCATGGCCCTTCTAGCCCTGTGTCAACCTTTTCATCAAGGCTTCTAGATCACTCACTGCCTCTCTCTGCTAATGTATCTCCGGCTAAGAATCTCTCTCTTCAGAAGCCGTTATCTCTGCCCCTCAACTGCAAAAGATCTCAATCGATTTTTCCTCCTGAGAACTTCTTACTTCAGAAAATCGATTTTCTCAATCTCTTTGTGTGTTTTCCAAATGACCCTCAAACCCCTTCTTATATCTTTCTGTTGGACAACCAACGGCCTAGATTAAAACATAATCAAAGGCTCAGATTGTTTTGGCTTGATCCATGGCTTTTTTCTAGAAGTTCCACCCCTGATTAGATTAAAACCCATTAATATTTTAATTTTCCTAAGTTTAGACTTAGGAACCCCATTAAAAATATTAATTATTTTAATAAAATCACTTCTAGGTGGAATTTCCCAAAACACTTTCTGGGTTCTTTGGAATACATGTGCCCAAGCCTCCTTGCAAAATTTGAGGCTTAGAGCACATTCGATGCTACCCCAAACCAACAGTGTCTCCTATAGTAATCCTCCAAGTTCGGAGCAATTCCCACATTTGGTTTGTGAGAAGACACAAGCCATAGTTGCATCTTTAGAAAACATCTTGAGTGTCTTTGGTTGGTGGTTTTCTTAAGGGTCTCTAGCACATGGTATTTAAGGAATTGATCATTCTAGACCCTTTTCCCTACCTATATTGGCCTAGGGAGCACATTGGAAGGAATCCTCCCACGCCCACTCATAAACCATAGGTCTCATATAGGTTTCATTCTAGGCTTCTCTAGTGGAGTGAAAACCCTATTCCGAAGAAGGCTCACCTTGCAAAGTTCCTAGATGTTGAAATTTGGTACCGGAGGACAGGTGGTTCCCTAAGGCTTTGATCTTTGGCCTGGGGAAAAGTGTCCAAAAGAATTTAATTTTTCTCCTAAAGTGACTTTATAATTTTTATAAAGTCAAATCTAATTTAAAAGTGACTTTAAGTGATAAAGTTACTAAAGTCTAATTTTAAAGTGACTTTAATAAAGTCAATATAAAATTAGGAGGAAAAAAGTGACTTTGGAAATAAATGACTAAGTGGGTCTTTATTAAAGTGGGGTGAATTAAAAAATAGAAAGTGAGATTTAAATGAGCATTTAATCTCAGCCCTAGATCTCAATCTATTTTAGCCATTGGATTTAAGGATCACCCAAAAGTCACTTAGGGTTAGATTAAAGGAGGAAAAGGTCATTCATTTTCTTTCAAGAGCAGATTGAGAGAAGGAGAGCAAAAGAGCAAGGGAGATTTTTGGACAGGGAGGAGAAGGAGGCAGCAGCTTGGCACACATTCCAAGGCAACATTTTAGCAAATCCGTACAGCTGAGTGAGCACACAGTGAAAGACAGATATTGGGCACGATTTTCTAGAAATCCATACAGCAAGTGCACAAAAATCGAGGAGCAGAAATCCATACAACAAGTGGTTGTACCTTGGCATGCAAATCAAGGCAAATCCGTACAGTTGGATTGCTGGTTTTTTTCTGCACGCAAATCGAGGAAATCCATACAGCGTATTTAATGGCATCTTGCACGCTTTTCTAGGAGGCCGTACAGCATTTATTGGTGTTCTGTTTTGCTGTTGGAAAGTTTTTCAATTCGCTGTGAGGCACGGAAAACGAGATAAGTTGTAAACTTTGCTTGCTGATTTTTTTGCTGAATATTTTTCACTATAAAAATCATTTTCCAGAAATAAGAAAAAGCTCTCAAACTGGTTTTCCCCAAGAGTTGTAGGGGGTTTTTCCAGGATCACCTTGACCAAAAATTACTGTGTTTAAATGTGTTAAATGGTTGTTTGTACCTGCTGATTTTTTATTTCTGCATTTTCCAGCATTCTGTAAAATTTCCAGAATTTGTGTTTTCAGCAAAATTTATTTTTCAATTGTTGAATGTATGGATATGGGAAAGGGCATTTAACTATTTTGGAGAAATAAGGTGAAACTAAAAACTGGGGTGGGAAATGAGAAATTTTTACATGGTATCAGAGCTTGAGTGTTGAAGTGCAGTTTGGGACAGCAAAGAGGAAAATTACAGCGCGCTGATTTTTCACTCAGAAAATTCCAGCAAGCTGATTTTTCACAAACAGCAGTTTTATCTTTAATACAGCAGTGCTATTTTTCAGTTTTAGGACAGCAGGATGTCATTGGGATTGAGGGTGGAGGATAGACTGGATGGGCATACAAATTACAGCGTTTGGAAGGAGAGAATGCAGAGTATCTTTGAGGAGGCAGAAGTCTGGGACATCATGGTGCATACCACACAGAACCCTGTTGTTGTGCCTACTGATGCTACTCAGTTAGCTGAGTATAATAAAAAGAACAACAAGGGTAAGAGACTGATTCTAGACAGAGTCAAAGACCATTGCATTCATCATGTGAGAGGAAAGAGAAATGCCCATGAGATGTGGACAGCATTGTCCAATCTCTATCAGAGTACCAATGAGAACCAGAAAATGGTCCTGAAGGAGAAGCTGAAGACCATTAAGATGGGCAATGATAGTGCAGCTGGATATCTCACAAAGATTACTAATGTGAGAGATGAGTTGGCAGCAGTTGGAGAGGACATTCCACCCACTGAGTTGGTGTGGATTGTAGTGAATGGCCTCCCCCGTTCATGGATGAACTTTGCTGATGGGGTTTGTGCACGTGAGACCCTTCCCACATGTGAGAGGTTTTGGGATGATTGCATTCAGACAGAGATCAGGAAAGGTCAGCTTGGGGCAGCCAAGCCAGTTGAGCAGGATGAGGATGTAGCACCGTCGGCAGGAGGCAAGAAAGGCAAAAGGAAGAAGCGGACTTCCACAAGCAATGGTGGGGGCAAAGGCAAAGGTAAAGGTAAACAGGGTAACACACAGAAGGACTATTCCAAGGTGAAGCGTTGGAATTGTCAAAAGATGGGACACTATGCAGTTGTGTGTTCGGAGAAAAAGAAGAAGGGGAAGAACCAGAGCGTGGCAGCTTCAGCAGAGGTTGAGGACTTTGCAGTTCGTTTTGACTGGGAGTTTGGGTTCACTGCGTATGAGTCCTCTAGTGTAGGATCACCTGCCACACAGGTTCAGAGGGAGCATGCTTTTCCCTCGATTAGCGGAGCATCTTCAGGTATCTGGTATGTGGACAGTGGGGCTTCACGTCACATGATAGGAGTCCGTGAGTACTTCTCAGAGCTTTCAGAGAGTGGCACTGATATAGAGGTAGTACTCGGTGATGACAGAGTTGTTAGAGCAGTCGGTGTGGGGACACTGACATTTCAGAGGGAGTCCAAACCTCCCTTGAAGGTGTCAGATGTTCTTTATGTGCCAGGGATGAGGAAGAACCTCATATCCGTCTCAGCTTTGGAGGACAGAGGATATGAGGTACTGTTCAGGGGAGGACAGGTGTTGATGTATCCCAGGGGCACTCCAGCTGATTCAACTAGAGTGATAGGTGTACGCCATGCAAAGGTGTACAAGTTTGCATTCCAGTCCCTTTTGGCATTGAGCAGTAGTACCGACAGCAGAGCTAACAGTTCTGAGTTGTGTGAGATTTGGCACCGCAGGATGGGGCATATGTATCATGGAGCCTTGAGGACCTTGCGGGAGATCACTACAGGTGTGCCAGATTTCAGTACTGATCACTTTGATACTTGCAGAGGATGTGCGATGGGCAAGTTTGCCAAATCCCCTTTTCCCAGCAGTGACAGCAGAGCGACTGGGATACTTGATTTGATTCATTCCGATGTGAGCGGTCGGATGTCTCATGTTTCCTTGAGTGGATATGAGTACTATATTTTATTCATTGATGATCACTCCAGGAGGACCTGGATTTATTTCTTGAAGACCAAGAGTGAGGTCTTCAAGCGGTTTCAGGAGTTTAGAGCTCTTTTGGAGACACAGACAGGTCGGAAGATCAAGTCCCTGAGGTCAGACAATGGGGGAGAGTACACCCTTGGAGAGTTTGTTGACTATTGTGCAAAGGCAGCCATTAGGAGGGAGTTCACTCTTCCTTACAACCCCCAGCAGAATGGGGTTGCGGAGAAGAAGAACAGATCCATCATAGGGGCTGCCAAATCCATGTTACATGATCAGGGGTTGCCATTGTTCTTGTGGACAGAGGCCTGCAACACAGTTGTTTATTTGCAGAACAGGAGTCCGCATCGTGCCTTGGGGAACATGACTCCAGAGGAGGCTTTTTCTGGGAAGAAGCCTAATATTGGTCATCTTCGTATCTTTGGGTGCATCACATACTCCTACATGCCCAAGGAGAAGAGGACCAAACTAGAGTCCACCGCAGAGAAGGGTATCTTTGTGGGCTACAGTGAGACCTCAAAGGCCTTTCGGATTTACATTCTTGTACAGAGGAAAGTTGTTGTCCGACGAGATGTGAAGTTCGAGGAGGACAGGGCCTTTAGGAGATCATGGGAGTTAGAGTATCTGGATCAGCCAGACCCTCAGCAGCAGTTGAGTTAGTCGCAGGGATCCAGTGGGCAGGGATCAGGAGGATCCGGAGGTACATCTATGAGGATGTCAGGTCCGTCAGTGAGCAGTGGCTCGCCGAGCCAAAGGGGTGGTGCTCCGAGCAGCATGCAGAGCAGTTCACAGAGCAGTTCACTAGGGAGTCCACTGATGGATAGTTCACACAATACCTCAGCTTCTACAAGTTCAGGTGCAGGCAGGAGGGAAGCAGATAGACAGTCAAGAGTTCAGGCTCCTGATGATGATGGGGAGGAGGAGTTTCATTCTCCTATGAGAGAAGTGCACTCAGGGAAGAGGAAGCCCAAGTGGCTTCAAGACACCTTGAGAGATGCCACATCTGTTGCTGAGCCTAAGAGGCCGGTCAAAGAGAGTAGACCACCTGAGAGGTTTTGTAGCTATATGGCAATGGCTACCAGCATCCTTGACTCTGAGCCTTCTAGCTATGAGGAGGCAGCTAGCCAACAGGTCTGCAGAGAGGCCATGCAGGAGGAGTATTCTTCTATCATGAAGAATGATGTTTGGGAGGTCGTGCCGAGGCCTAAGGGCAAATCCGTGGTTACTTCCATATGGCTTTACAAGGTAAAGCATGCTGCAGATGGCAGCATTGAGAAATTCAAAGCGAGGTTTGTGGCTAGAGGGTTCTCCCAGGTAGAGGGAGTTGATTATGAGGAGACCTTCGCTCCCGTGGCTCGATATACTTCGATCCACTCCATTATATCGATAGCAGTAGAGGTGGGTTGGAAGATCCACCAGATGGATGTGAAGACTGCATTTCTCAATGGCTTACAGGAGCAGGTGTACATTGAGCAGCCACAGGGCTTTGAGGTGCATGGGAAGGAGTCCCATGTGTGCAGACTGAAGAAGGCCCTTTATGGCCTGAAGCGAGCTCCTAGAGCTTGGTACTCTAGGATAGATACATACTTGCAGGGGATGGGTTTCACAAAGAGTGAGGCAATCCGAACCTTTACTTTATTGTGATTGGTGAGGAGCCTCTCATTCTGGTGTTGTATGTGGATGACTTGGTCATTACAGGTGCAAAGAGACTCATAGAGCACTGCAAGAGAAATCTTGCGGCGGAGTTTGAGATGAAGGACATCGGCTTGATGCATTACTTTTTGGGTTTGGAGGTGTGGCAGGAGGAGGGGCATTTCTTCCTGGGGCAGGGGAAGTATATTGTGGACATGCTTGGCAGATTCCACATGGAGGATTGTAAACCCATGTCGACACCGATGATCACCAACTGGAAGAAGCTTCATGCTCCGGATTCCGAGTTGGTGGTTCCCACATTTTACAGGCAGCTGGTTGGTTCCTTGATGTATTTGGTCAACACTAGACCAGATATTTGTTTTGCAATCAACACGATGAGTCAGTTTATGTGTGAGCCTAGGAAGGTTCACTAGGTGGCTACAAAACACATTTTGCGGTACTTGCAGAGGACAGTGGATTATGGTCTGGACTACAGGCAGAGGGATGGAGTGAGACTGACAGGTTATACTAATTCTGATTGGGCAAGTTGTGCTTCTGATAGGAAGAGCACTTCAGGGTGTTGTTTTGGGTTGGGTTCAGCAGTAGTGTCATGGTTCAGCCGAAAGCAACAGTCAATAGCATTGAGTTCAACAGAAGCAGAGTATATGGCAGCCAGTCTAGCTAGTTATGAGGCCATCTGGCTTCGCAAGATGTTGCTTGGCTTATTTGGTCAGCCGTTGAGACCTTCAGTGATTTACTGTGATAATCAGAGTTGCATTAAACTCACGGAGAATCCAGTATTTCATGACAGGTCAAAGCATATCGGGATCAAATATCATTTCATCAGAGACTGTGTTCAGAAGGGCGTTGTGAAGCTTGAGTATATTCCCACTGATGAGCAGGTTGCAGATATTCTTACCAAAGCCTTACCACGGGGCAAGCATGACTACTTCAGAGACAAGATGGGTGTGGTGAGGAACACCTTCCTCGGTAAGAGGGAGTGTTGAAATTTGGTACCAGAGGACAGGTGGTTCCCTAAGGCTTTGATCTTTGGCCTAGGGAAAAGTGTCCAAAAGAATTTAATTTTTCTCCTAAAGTGACTTTATAATTTTTATAAAGTCAAATCTAATTTAAAAGTGACTTTAAGTGATAAAGTTACTAAAGTCTAATTTTAAAGTGACTTTAATAAAGTCAATGTAAAATTAGAAGGGAAAAGTGACTTTGGAAATAAATGACTAAGTGGGTCTTTATTAAAGTGGGGTGAATTAAAAAATAGAAAGTGAAATTTAAATGAGCATTTAATCTCAGCCCTAGATCTCAATCTATTTCAACCATTGGATTTAGGGATCACCCAAAAGTCACTTAGGGTTAGATTAAAGGAGGAAAAGGTCATTCATTTTCTTTCATGAGCAGATTGAGAGAAGGAGAGCAAGAGAGCAAGGGAGATTTCTGGACAAGGTGGAGAAGAAGGCAGCAGCTTGGCACACATTCCAAGGCAGCATTTTAGCAAATCCATACCGCTGAGTGAGCACACAATGAAAGGCAGATATTGGGCACGATTTTCTAGAAATCCGTACAGCAAGTGCATAGAAATCGAGGAGCAAAAATCCGTACAGCAAGTGGTTGTACCTTGGCATGAAAATCGAGGCAAATCCGTACAGTTGGATTGCTGGTTTTTTTCTACACGCAAATCGAGGAAATCCATACAGCGTATTTAATGGTAGCTTGCACGCTTTTCTAGGAGGTCGTACAACATTTATTGTCATTCTGTTTTGTTGTTGGAAAGTTTTTCAGTTGGCTGTGAGGCACGGAAAACGAGATAAGTTGTAAAATTTGCTTGCTGATTTTTTTGCTAAATATTTCTCACTGTAAAAAGCATTTTCCAGAAATAAGAAAGAGCTCTCGAACTGGTTTTCCCCAAGAGTTGTAGGGGGTTTTTCCAGGGTCACCTTGACCAAAAATTACTGTGTTTAAATGTGTTAAATGGCTGTTTGTACCTGTTGATTTTTTATTTCTGCATTTTCCAGCATTCTGTAAAATTTCCAGAATTTGTGTTTTCAGCAAAATTTATTTTTCAGTTGTTGAATGTATGGATATGGGAAAGGGCATTTAACTATTTTGGAGAAATAAGGTGAAACTGAAAACTGGGGTGGGAAATGAGAAATTTTTACACTAGAGAAGTCTTGCCTCACTTTGGAAGTCTTGATCCTAGACATACTTATCATTATTGAATATTCATAGCCCTAAGTCTTGACTTCCATCTTAGGTCTTTCTTGGAGAGAAATTCCTTTATCAAGCCATAATTGAGCCTCTCCTTTGAATGGGCCTTTGAAATTACTTCATACCTCATCATTGATACCATCATTCACGTGATTTCCTCCATACCAAGACTCCTCCCATCGGTGAAATCCCGTAAAGAGCAAGGGACATTGACTGAGTTGAAAGTGGGTCTTTGTCCTAGTGTTGTCACTTGGTCTAGTAGTTGTCCCTAGGGTACCCCTCCTAGGACCCCTACTAGATTGTGTAGAAACAATTCCCCTACTGAGTAAGGGGAGATGGGATGCGTAGGAGACTCTCAAGCTCCCTTAAGATTACAATGCTTGTTATGGGTATCCCTTATGAATAAACGCACGATGGTGGTTTTCAAAGTTACAATGGTTATAAAATCCCTTTTTTACAAAGAGGAATGTTATAGGTTCTTTTCTGGTACTAGAATGCTCCAATTTGGAAAAAATGGGACATCAGCTCCCCTTGTATTTTCAAGGACCTGCAAAAAACCAACAAGAAAAATGTGGTGAAAGATGCTTCAAAACACTTGGGAACACCCACAATTGTTAATAGGAAATGCTCAAAGAATTTGAAGTGAAACACTAAGAAGATAAAATGAAACTTCTACTATAAAACAACCAAGAAAAGCCACTTTTAATTAGCTTTTCTTGGCTGATTTGTTGCTGTTAGTACAACAGCAGATTAAGCCTTTAAAATGCTACATTTAACAATGAAATTCCACAAAATCAAACCAAGAGATTTGAGTGAATTTTTTAGAGTTTATATGTAAGAAGAGAACGACGGAATGGGGTCTTCAAAGCACTTGGAGACTAGACTCGGTGCTTGGTGGGAATTTCCTTCTTATGTGTTGAAGTAGGTGGAGCATCTAAACAAAGTGATCCACTTCTCCAACTTGAGGTGCCTATAAAACTTCACAAATCCTTGCCAAGAAAATTTGTTAATAGATAGGTGTTCCCTACACGTGAAATCTAGAAAATATGCCAGTCAACATAGAAGCACATATGGTCTAGGATTCCAAAATGTTAGAAAGAAAATAGACTAATCAAATAACCAACTTTGAATAGCCTATTCCTATTGGGTGACATCAGCTCCCCTTGTATTTTCAAGGACCTGCAAAAAACCAACAAGAAAAATGTGGTGAAAGATGCTTCAAAACACTTGGGAACACCCACAATTGTTAATAGGAAATGCTCAAAGAATTTGAAGTGAAACACTAAGAAGATAAAATGAAACTTCTACTATAAAACAACCAAGAAAAGCCACTTTTAATTAGCTTTTCTTGGCTGATTTGTTGCTGTTAGTACAACAGCAGATTAAGCCTTTAAAATGCTACATTTAACAATGAAATTCCACAAAATCAAACCAAGAGATTTGAGTGAATTTTTTAGAGTTTATATGTAAGAAGAGAACGACGGAATGGGGTCTTCAAAGCACTTGGAGACTAGACTCGGTGCTTGGTGGGAATTTCCTTCTTTTGTGTTGAAGTAGGTGGAGCATCTAAACAAAGTGATCCACTTCTCCAACTTGAGGTGCCTATAAAACTTCACAAATCCTTGCCAAGAAAATTTGTTAATAGATAGGTGTTCCCTACACATGAAATCTAGAAAATATGCCAGTCAACATAGAAGCACATATGGTCTAGGATTCCAAAATGTTAGAAAGAAAATAGACTAATCAAATAACCAACTTTGAATAGCCTATTCCTATTGGGTGACAACACCCCTTCAAAGGCATATCATAACAGAGAATTTCAAAGCAATGCAACATAAACAATTATATCTCAATTCGGATCCAAGCAACCACACAAAGATCAACATACCACGTAGCCTCCAAGGACTTTTATTATTGACAAATGATAGAACAATACAATAGTCGCAGAGCTTCCCCAAGAACTCCAACTCTTGCACACTAGCTTGCACAAGAGGGGAGCACTTTGATTTATAAGAAATGAGGGAAGAGATCCCAAGAAGAAGAAATGAAACCCAAGAAGGTGAAGATCCCAAGGAGGGGGGACGAGTTCCAAGAGGGTATGCATATCCTCCATGTGTGTACACGCAGCTCCAAGTGGGGATGCATAAATCCCAAGTGTGAGTCGACAAGGGAGGGAATGTTATTCAAGACGAATGAACTCTACCACATCACCACTCAACTTTTGGCTCAACTGAACTCCAACTCGACCCAACTAACTGTCATCCCACTTGTCCTCCAACTCGGCATCTTGACTTTGCCTAACTCAGCCTCTTTGGGAGTTTAACTCGGCCTCCAAACTCATGAGCTTCAATGAGACAAGAGATAAGTGGAAAACTGTGAGTTAATTCCTTTTAACTCATAATCAACTCATTATCAACTGGTTGAGACCCTCAATTTGACTAGAGACATGTTCCCAATTATTTAATATCCTGATTTTTACGTATTTTTCCTCAGTTTTTTGAGTAAAAGTGATTATTCTTGAGGAAAAATTAATAGTTTCCACCCAAAAGTGGGTATTAAGGTAATGGTGGTACTCTAAGCATGAAAAATGAGTACCTACATGCCATACAAAACTTCCTAGTACCACTTTTTATGTGTTACATAAATTTTAATTAAAATTCCCGTTCTATAAGAAATTTTTAATTATTAAAAAATCCTATAAAAACCTAATGCAATTCCGCATAACTCAAGATAATGCCTAGCATCGTAATATACGCTGAGCCTAGACTTAGAAAACACCCTCAAGGCCTAGTTATTAAGACACGCTCCAGCTTTGGAGGATGTGAGTGAAAAAACTCAATTAATTATTTGTCCTTAAAAGAAAAAATAATTAATTAAATAAATAAAAAACACTTTGGAGCAACTTCCTTATTAACCAAGTCCCATGGGCTAAGTCTTTTACGCAAGTTCATCATGCTAATGACATTTTTTACAATTCCCCCATGGGGTACAGAATTTGCATACAGAAAGAAGAAAGAAGAAGGGGCAAAATTGCCCTCCATGACTTCCGATCTTGAAAATTTTACTGGTGCCTTGTGCAACTTTGATGTTCTTCTTCCTATCTCTACTAGGTACATCTGGCAGGTAACAGATCTCATTTCAATGTTTACCACTTACATAACTTAGAGGTTATATCACCATGTCTAAGTATCAAACCAAAGCATGCAATACCAATGAAGCATAGAATACCATTCATAAGTACAATCCGTCATCTGAGGTGTGAAGGAAGAGATCTGATATGCCATGCCTGAGCTAGCACAATCTCATATCTGAAGGAGAAACTGGAGAAATGTTTGAGTCTGGAGCTTATGAGCTTAAGAGCTCATGCCAATCAGCAGAACAACACCCCTGCAATGGTGCCTTTGGAAGTTGTTACCCCTTGGGGGGGAGGGAGGTGACCCCCCTAATGAATAAATATGTTCATTAGAGTCCCTCCACATGTCCCCATTTTTCTACATCTCCAAAACTTGGTGGAACATTGCATTTGCTTGGCCTGTAACAGCTATAGCTTTAGGACATATTTTGTGTATAGATTTGTTTTCAAACTAAGGATAAAGTAGCAGGTTTTTATGCCATATGCTTACACATTTATATTCATTAAAAAAGTAATCCTGTCATATTGTTCTGATCAAAATAATATAATAAGCCATCTCCATTCATTCCCTGTCAACTTCCTAGATCATAAAACCATCATTAACAATCACCATCATAAATAAAAAGGAAATAATATCATTATGAGATAACAATTAAAAATGTTCATGATACTATAGAAAAGTTAAAATTGCAGGCACCAAAGTGTAAAGAGTATGAACAATTCTAAACTTGATATATGACCGCTGGGAATAAAAACAACATAGGACAAACATAAACTGTACTATACAAGTAGTCCACCTAATTAAGAATTGAAAAGGTCCCCAGTACGTGCTAACCTTGACAGTAACCAATGTCTTTGTCCATCCATGCATATACTGCCAGAATATCCCAAAGTTTTGCTAAATTGCTTGAATTCTCATAGAACTTCAGTGTCCTATCCGTGCGGACCACATCTAAACCTGGCATACAAAGATGGCATTCTTAACAACCTTCCAAACTATTGCATCCTGCAATAAGAAACTATTTCTTGTATGCTTCACAAGTCCTATATTCCCAAACATTTTAGACACCTGTACAGTTATGTTATCTTATTAATGAAGAATCCAGAATCATAATTCAAAGAGATGGTGGACAATTACCCCTGCCAGGAAAAGATGCACATTAATACAATATGGGAAAATATGATACTGGAAAACCCACCAAAACTCAGATTGTAGATAGCATATGCAACTTTGAACTAACTAGTTTGAGATGTAATTGAAAGTAGCACATTTGGACTTAGTGCAGACTAATCATCGAAACAGTAACATTTCAGATGATGAGAAATTAATTTGGGTAACTTTAAAATTATATTCAGAACATCTTAAAATAGTTCCCACTGTTTTAATTTCATTCATCCTTGACACCACAAATTGTTTTCTGCCTATGCATTTGCTAAGTCAGTTTGCAACTTAACTAGGCATTTTCCCGCGTTATCACAATTCATGGAGTTTACTCAATAGGATATTTAGCTGAATCCCACCTATGGAAATCACATAATAAATCCAATCAACAATTATTTGATCAGCTAAGAAATTCAATCAAGCATGATTAGCAACCTACATAATTGTACATAACAGAACTGAATGAGACGATGTCATTTTAGAAAGAGACTGAAAAGCATAAAATAATCATTTGAAGAAAAAGAGAATGCTACTCGGGAAGGAAAAAGTATTGATGTGATTCGTTCTTAGGATAGAACCTAACAAGAATTTTACTTTATTGTAGTTTTAGTTTTTACATTAATGAGAGTTAAAAGCATTGAGCAGATAAATTTTAGGGTGTTGCATCATACACCATTATAAATGTCCACCTCAGAGATGAATTTTAGTTCATTCCTTTGTTTGGACAAGAACTGATGCCAATAATGCTCTAGGCAGGTTATCATGCAGTTATTCAAATATCGTCAAAGCTGCCAGACTATGGAGAGATAAATAATCATCAATAAACTCAACAATAGAAACAAAAGATTTTCACCTTCATCAATAATTCTAAAAACATGTAAAATTCAAAACAAAAAGGATCGTAGAATTAAAAACATAGCAACATAAAAAAGTATATTTCCGTGATGTACTTGCTGGAAAAACAACCACATGATAGATCATTTGAAACTGGACAACTTTTCTAACCCAGGAAAATAAGTAAATATTAGTAAGCTAATAGCGAAGAATGTCAGGGTATTAACACTACAACACTAGCAGCCGAAAGTTTAATAGAATTACTTAAATGTGTAATTACTAATAGGTGCTACATTATGTTAAGTGACCAACTAGATTAATAAAGCACCATTAGTGATGGTAGTTATTTAGATATCACAAACAACCAAGTGTGTAGAATATAGGGTGATCACTCCAATAACAATCCAATAAACTGTTAAACTCCACACCTCCCGTGTATTTGCATTTTTAATTATTTACATGGTATTGGAACATGTGAAGATTAGAGTGTGGAGGACATGCTTGTGATTCCAACATAGAGTTCCTGTGAATGTGAGCAAGGCAAGTTATTTATTTCAGATGTTTTATTATTAAAAAGGCTTGCTAAAATTTTAAAAGGATCATACTTTAAAGAATTGGCGAAGATAACTAATTAAACTAAAAGAAAGTTGCAAGGAAGAAAATAAATGATGTCCACAAAGAGTGGTCTCAATTTTGGCTTCCATATGGCATGTCAAGTCTCAGGTCTGGCTTTTTCAATTCGCTAGTACAGTTAAGTCACATGGTTCAGATTCGAGTTTGAGTTCCACAATGATGAAATTTAGTTCGAATCCGAATTTCCTAAAGCGGTTCAGGTAAGGTTTGCCATTAGGTTTGTCCATATACATATTTTCACAACATAAATTTTATTTATAGTATAATAAAATATCATACTGTAGGAAATAGTGCCTGTTCAAAGACAGAATATTCTGCAAATACAAAATATATTGATTGATAGAATGATAAGAATGATGATGCATTGAGCCTCGTGGCAGTCTACTTATAAGCATTGACTGCTCACAAGGTGTAGGGGTATGCTCCCTTTGACCTTTCATTAAATTTTGTTTTATTTTTATTATTATTTATTATATTTCTAGTATTATTATGTTTATAACATTGTCGTCCTCTTAAGGAATGCATTGTCCTCAGAGCATAATAAATTGGACTCTCTCTAGTTGAGCATGTTTCTATGGTGGAATGAAGTTTATCTGTTTTTAGGGGTTTAACCCCAGTCGTGCCTTATGTGTTGGTAAAACTCCTTCGTATCATTTGCATGATACTCTTAAGTCTTTTGACCTGATTGTTTAACGTGAAATCTTTTTACTTGCTGACAATATGTTATCCTTGCTTCCATTCCTCTATGTTTGATTGTGTTTTTTGCCCTCTTTTTTAATTGTAACTGATTCTTCTCGAGAGTGAAACCTTCGTGAAACCTTCAACACCATATAATTTGTAGTGTTGACCTTGCCAATTAAACTCCATGAATTGTTCTTCAACTTTCGTGGTATAACTTCCCAACTGCATCAACCATTCCACACCTAGTACCATATCCATTTCTTTGAGCAGTGGAGTGTAGAGACTTATTTGTAGTTCTAGTTCATGAATTTAAATTTTTCAGGTGCCTCCAAATGCACTTCAAGTCCGCATAGCAATATTGCCACTATGATGACATCAACTGCATCTAATAAAATTTTAATAATTATACCTTCTGTGTGCACTCCTCCTTTCTCATCAATCCAGCTTTCTAATAGTATGGGGGAGATAGGGAAACCCTGTTTAACCCCAATATCACAGCTAAAGCTATGGCTTTGACCTGGTCATATAGTCTGTACACCCATGCTCTCCATTCATCGAGGACTCCTAGTTCCAAGAGCCCTTCTCACAGTTTCTCTTTTGGGACCATGTAAAATGCCTTTTAGAAGTCCACAAAGCAACACCACAAATCCTCATCTTTGTTGTCCCATGGTTTCTTTATCATGTTCCTTAGAGTAAGGCAATCATCTACAGTGGAGTGTTTCAGTTTAAATAGTGTTCCATGGGGACACGTCACCCAAGGTCGGGTGCATGCACCCCTCCCACCCCACGCACCCCAGATGGGGGGACATCTGTGTTGAAGAATCTAGGGCAAGGTGGTGTAGTGTGATTCTTCGTTACTTGATAACAATTTGTGGAGTCTTTTTACTTTTCTTGTTAGCTTAATCTTCTTCTTATTATTATTAATGCATATGTGTGTACTTCATCAAACTGCTACCAAAACATAAAAACAAGAACACAACATGTTGGCTCTCTGTCAGGGCCAAAACCTCTCTTCTCTTGAGGGGAAAACCCTTTCATCAATTTCTCTTATTGAAGCTTCTATTGACCAATGCCAAACCCTAAACCTCTAAGAAGAGTATTCTCCAAGCACAAGTCAAGTCCTTCCTTCTTTCTGCACATTTTTCCCCGGCACTTCGTCCTCCTTCTTCCAACACTTAGTTCTCTTACTATGATTCTTGTCTAGAGATAGACCTTCCTTGAGTGAGTCTTCTTTGTAATGACCCATCTTTAATATAGAGAGCGCAAGAATATTAGCATGCATATGATAGCTACATATGCATGTATTGCATGTACTGCACTATTATATATATTTTAAATTAACTATAAATGTTGATTATCACGACACTGCTTCAGATAGAAATTACACCCTAACCCATCACCAAACATATTGCTTAATGCACCATAATTAAGGAGAAAATACCCTAAATAATTTCAAGGATATAAATTTAATAGTATAAAGTAAATATGGTTATAAGGAAATAAATGTAAAATTTAAGTTAATTATAAATATGGTTATATATTTATATATCTCATAATATTAATAAATTATCAAAATATGAAATTAATATCAAAAGGGCATTTATATAAAACTAATAAAGAAATCCTAAAGGTAAATCATATACACATGTCAATATCTGTGTAGCTTTGGACAAATAGAGTTACACGTTACAAAGGAAGGTGTCACCATGTAGGGAGCGGTGACCACCAAGAATTGATACATAAAGACGGAAGAGGAGCATGAAAAGGAAAGGGGGGAAGAAAAATGAGTTTCGGGGGAAAATACAGAGAATGGGGACAGAAAATAAATCTGTTTGAGGGATGAGCCAGGGGCTAGATTTTGGAATTGAAAATTGGAAATCTTTGAGCTGTTCTTGGAGTTTTGGGCATGGGGGTCAGTGGACTTTCATTTCGAAGTCCTCTAGATCTAGGAACCACAGAGGTTGATCCCAAATAGGCAGGGAGGAATCAGTTGGTTTGGTAACAGAATCAAAAAACTCAGAGCAACGTGAACCAGCATCAGATGGGAGAATCAAGTACGCAATTGCATTTAATTTGATAGAATTAATTTGATATAATTTTACAAGAAATTTGTCCATCTAGTTGAATCTTAACTAATAGTCCTTACATTTGGTATCAGAGCTAGTTTTCAAACCCTTGGGATCTTAGAGGCCCCAGAAGTCACTAATCTCTGTAGCTTTGCTTAAGCATCCACAAATTAAATTTAGGTTGCAGGCAAATTTTCCTTTCTATTCTTTTCCTCCTTGTTAATCTGTATTTAAGATTGGAAAACCTTCTCCAACGTAATCTTCATCTCATCTCCAAACATCCCTAGCCCCAGAATAGATGAGCATATCAGAAAGCCTAAAAGAGAGAAGTATGTTCTGTAAAACACCTCAAGAACAATAATACAGCTGCAGTCACCATGAGATGCTTTGGAGAAGAAGCAATCAGGTGTAATCTATCCTCAACAAATGCATTTACATAATATGTCAAGACAATTCCAAATAATAAAGTGCTTGAATAAGCCCAGAAGGGAGCGAGGGAATTATCACCCTCACTCTTATTTGACCCCTTCGCCCATAAAGAAAAGCAGATAATACTCCCAGCATAGCCCCTGCATATTCTGCTAATACTGTCCTGACAAGACCACAAGATTCCATTCCCAAACAACAAAGCAAATAAGATAAATAAAATAAAAACAGAAGTAAGATATAATAGCAAAATATGAAAGTACAATACAGTGTCGTTATTCCTCCATTTATTATGGAAGCCACAACCTATGAAGTAGATAAAAGTCGACCTTTCCACGGTCTTTGTTTGGCCAAAAATATTGCATTGCCAAATATGTGAATAGCTTGCAACGGAGTATGCCCGCATGCAGTGGCTCCGGAGCGTTGTTTCCTTTTGTCCATTAGGCCCTCAGTGGACATCCCGCCATTTTCCAGAGCTTCTCCAAGAGACATTATTTTGTTTACTCTCAGAACCACAATTTGACCTTTCTGTTGGGTGTCCTCGGAGTTTGCTGATAGGTTAGCTCAGTGATTAGGAATGTGTTACTTGGATTCGCATCTTGTGAATTAAAGTGGCATTGATGAAATGAATTATTGATTGATAAAAAAAAAAAAATCATGGCAAACTTCTGAATGCCTTTTCCATGGAGGAACAAAACTTCGATGGACAAATGTGACCGACCTATTTTGTTGAAGAGCTCCAAGGTAGTATCTCTATAAATATAAACCAAGAGTAATCTGTATTGATCGCAATTTCGTATATGTTCCATAATGGTACAATCCAACGACCTTGTAATCCAGTTAAATGTCAATTATGCAGCGCGTTAAATAAAGGACCACCTTGCATTTCAACATGAGCTGCCCAAGCCCTAAATCAACCCCAAGTGAACACATCTCTTTGGAAAAATTATTTCTGACAACCATAATAATAAATACAATGAAATGAATAAGCACAAAAAAAACAACCACCGAACACTACAGAATCCCTAGTAGGCAACTAAACCTTCTGTCGCGTTTGAGTTTGTGACTGACGCCGCCATTCCGTACGCCTGTTCCATAAATGTGGCCCTACCCACGTAAACAGACCCACTCGCCATCCTCCATACTATTCAATCTCTATTCATACTATGTAACCAGAAGAAAATTTTGTGGCCGCCCTCTACATTATATCAAGTTAAAACGGGTCATGTGTCATCAAGGCCCAGACAGTATCGACCTGTGGAGCGAAAGCCGAGATGCACTTCGATTTTCTTCTTTTGTCTAGTCCGTGGAACAAATATTCGTTGACGTATGGCAGTGATGAGATACACCAAAAAAATGTAGAGGAACGATGAGAAGTGCTTATCTTGATTTCAATATTGATTTGATATATAAAATATTATATTATGCTTCAAATTATATTAATATAATTTCTTAATATATATATTTTTTGTTAAATTATAAATTTATTTAAGAAATGTAATTTGTTTTAAAAAAAAAAACTTATATATCATGCGGCACCTTTAATCTATGGTAAATGTATTTTAAAGTAGAAATTTATTATATTAACATTTAAAGTTAATATATTCAGACCTTAAAAGAGAGATAATATTAAAATTAGAGTTCTTTCATTCATGATGTTTTCTATGAAGGGACATAAATTCCTTTTAGTAAAATTATCTAGGACATTATTTCAACTATTTACTTTACTATTAAAGCATTTGTGTGAAGATATTTTAGTGATTATAATTTTAAAGCATAAGACAATTGTTAACATCAAAGGTATAGTTGTAATATAGAGGTGTTATTTGTCACTTTATTAGTTTTAAAGGTATTTGTATATACTATATCATTATGTTCAACATACCTTTAGAATAATTGATTTGAATGAAGAATTATTCTTGTTCAATTCATTAGTTTTTATATAGTTTTCTAATAATATGTTATAACATAATTATGCATATCCTAGATTTTATATATATATATATATATATATATATATATATATATATATTCTAATTTGACACCTCAAATATTGTGGTTCCTGTCTTCTTTCAATGTTATTATTCGTTCACTACTTCCTCTAAATCTAGGTCTTGTAGAATATTCAAAACTTGGATTCCAATTGTTACAAGACTTGCCAAACAACATCCTTGGACTTCCACAACTAACAGCTATACCTATGTTTAGCGTTAAATAAGCAGGAATGAAAGCATATACCACAGATAAAAGATCAGTTTCAAAACTATGTTATGGGTTGTTAAAGTTGATACTAAAGGATTTACATTCGAAGGGATATCTTGAAGGAGTGTCAATGTATAGCTTATTACTGTCTACATGGCTCTGTAAGTGAAATCAAACTCTTGTTTCTTAATTTTCTCAAAAAAATAGCTTAATTAAAGGGCATAGGTAGTGTATTTAGTTGGAGTGCAGAGTTAATGTTGCTTAGACCAGGTTGTGCAAATTTCAATCTACAAAGTTCTGTTGGATGATTTGCAATAGCAACACCATTACTACTACACACATTATTGATCGGAGTATATCTTGTAGAATGGTGCTATCCCTGTCACATGAGAAATATCGTTTGTGACTAATAGGATTTTGTATCATTTTTCAACTGCTTTTGATATTTTGCTTATATAACTTGAAGGAAAGTAATGTGATTGTATTATTATAAATGGCCGCAGAGACAGTTGAGTAAATTTACAAATCCTTCACAATAAACGTTGAATGAAACACAGAATATAAGTTGAAATGTTCAATAATGCAGAGCACTTTCTAGTGGTGCTATGGTATTGGAGTTATAATAAAATGGAATGGTTGATTCTAGAAAGCTAGGATTATGTAGTTATATACCCCGTTAATAAAATTACTTTTGAACCTGAAAATTTGCTAATGTCATGGAAGTAATTACAATAACAATTCAAAAATCTGTTGTCAGCGTTTACTTTAGATACACAGAGATTGACAAATGATATGGATATCAAAAGCTTCATTGGGAAACAACCCACAGCTATAAAGAATGCTAAAACGTATCATTCACTTGAGATATCAGCAAGGGAACAGCTAGATGGAAGTAATTGCTGATTGAGATTCCTCATTACTCAAGAGTTTAGGCAATGTACTACTATATCTAAGATTGTGTTCCAACAACATTAGGGCACTGAAAAGGTTCCCTAAGGTTTGAAAAATAGGGTTAAGGTACTATAGAAATGATACATCAAACAAGTTGTTCAGGACGAACCTAGCACTGAAATCAGGAAAAGACGGTCACAGCCACGAAAACATGAAGTTAGAAGGTGGTTCAGGAGCACAATATGATCCTCTGCAGCAACAGCTGCAAAAAATGCAGGAAGAGATTCTTGCCCTCCAATTGAATCACAATCAGTTGGTCTCCAGTCTTACATCTCCCATGGAAATCCTGATAGAACACCACACTTTGATACAGAAGTCAGAGAATGAAATCTCTGCCAATCATCAGCAATTGGAAGAACTCCAGCTTTTTATGGGACAATATCGTTCAGAACCTTCCTTGGCAAGCACTTCTGCCAGCTCTCCTCAGCCCCTTGTCCCAAATCTAAATTGGACCAGTTATACATATAGGAATGGATTTTGCCCTGGATGTTTTTTCCTTTCCTCATTATGTTCAAGTAGTGGAATTTAAAGTTTGTACGATTTTGGGAGTTTTGTGGAAACTTTTCACTTTCCGATTGTCTAGTTCAGATGTAGTTTCAAGCTAGTATTTTGAAGTTTTAGTTTGGCCAGAAGATTCTTTTTATTTAAGCCAACCAGCAAGCAGTCTCTCTATTATGATGTACTTTGATGTAATTGTTGTGCTCCAAATACAGATTTTTATTTAATATAAATTCTCATTCTGGTTTTAAAATAAAAAATAAAAAATAAAATTCAGTTGCTCCCTCATCAAAACACCTTAAAGATGTCTCAAAGGCGATCCTTAAGAATGATCAGAAGTCAATACAAAATATGTAAAAGAAATTGACAAGGTTGTCTGTAATAAAAACAAGGAAATTTCTCGCTCTAAAAATCATACTCAGAACTTAATCAAATAGGTTAATAAGTTAAAAAAGTGAAAAGAAGTCGCAATAAGAAACATTGAAGCAACTTAGCAGTAAGGAATCAGTGATCAATAAAGATACAACGACTGACCCCATTGAGATAAATAAGTAATCATATGTAAAAATCCAAACCTTGGAGAAAGGAACCAATACAAATCCAAATGAAATCTTATCAACTAATATATCATCAAAAGTATCAAAAGATGATGTTTCCAAAAATAAGAGACAAGATACAAGGATTCCTTATCATCATCCAAATTATAAAAGTCACCAATTAATTCAACAAATTAACAAGAGACAAAATCAATATGAGAAGCTCAATAAAAATATTATTATATTGAAAAGAAGCTCAAGTGTGGAATCTTATCATCCCTTAATCAGAAAAGTCATAGCCACACAATTCTGTAGAAAACTGAATTAGTGTGGTCTGAACCTTTCAAAATAAAATAGTGATGCTCAATGGTTTGTAACTCGTATCATCTTGAATTTTCAACCAATGTGGAAAAAGTCGAAGTCAGGATTAATTCGGCAAGGGTCCAAAAGTTGAAAAACTCGGCAAAGTCGGGAGTTTTTCGAAAAAGTCGGCAAAATTAAAAAAACACAAAATTATTCATTTTTTTTAATTTTTTTTAACATCTAGAGTATCCACAACATCAAATAAATGCATTTCCACATAAACATGTAAAGAAAGCTAATATATAATATGTATATGAAGTCTAGTGCTACATCACATATCAAAATAGTGAATCAACTCCTGAATTTTGAGTCTTGTCTGAGTCTCAACTCTCAAGAGTCAAAATATCAACAAAAAATATAATAAATGTACATCATGAGTCATCTAAAAGTCATCAAGTAATCACTAATCAGTCACTGAGATCCTCTTCCCCTTTTACGGGAATAGGGAATGGCTTTGCCTTTTCCTCTAGAGGAAGAAGACCCTGCCCCTGGGGATACAAAATGAAATGGACTCAATCGTCCTCTAGAAGCCGATGGAAGAGGTGGCCTCTGTGCTACGTTGTCGTTGCTGCTGCCCACCCTAGATGGTGTCACCTCCTCCTCAGCATCCTCATCCAGCTCTGCTACTGCCTCCTGACCTTAATGTTGCTCCGCCTCCTCCTCCTCTATCTCTGGTTCTCCCTCCTCTGCAACTGCTACATCCTCTAGATCCACACCTAACCAATCCGGGATCGTGTCCAAGATCGGCCTCTCAGTCTCGACTCTCCATGCAGCGGTGGTATCAATATTGTCCAATGAGATGGCTTCCACATCAGTAGGTTTCTGAAGCTATCTCACCCACAATCGAAGATTGTAGTAGACGTAGACCATGTCATTGAGGCGTTGGAAATCCAATCTGTATTAGGGTCATTGATTGTAAATTAGTACTTAGAAAATTTAAATATTAAAATTAATCAAACGAATTCAAAAAATTTAATTTGAAATCTTTTTAGTTTTTACCTGTTGCTCTTTTTGGAGTGTATTTTGTCAAATACACTCCAGTTGCGATCACACCCAGAGGAACTGCATGTTTGGCTGAGCACTCGAATGGCAAGATTTTGGACATGGGGTACTCTGGCACCATAGCTTGTCCACCAAGCATCTACAAGTTAAAAGAAAAATGAGAAACATAAAAAAAAACATTGAAATTCTAAACTTGAAAGTTTGAAACAAACTGAAGCTTACCTGGCATTTGGTCGTCCTATTCTTAATAGCCATGTTAAAACCAAATGTGCCACCTCCCATCCTATAGACCTCCATTTCTTTAAAAATCTCCTCACGTTCTTGCTCAGATGACACCATCCTCTCGACACAAGTGAAGAATCCATCCATCACCTTGGCATCAAATCTGAAACCACAAGCATAAGAAAATGCAGGGTTGAGGTAGACACCTGCAGCATGAATGGGGCGATGGAGGGTATTGTTCCATCGCTAATCAATCACTCTCCATATGACCTGTTGTTTCTCTAACCCCTCGTCTCCCTTATCTGCATAATAAGCACGGATGGCTTCTTTGGCCCTATCCATGGCCTCATACAAGTAGCCCATTGCGGGCTTCTCTCCATCAACCAACTGAAGAACCTTTACCAAAGATTCTGAAATGGCACACACCTCCTCTACTCCTGCCCAAAAGCTCTAATCATATGAAACTAGTCTGCATATGCCCTCTCCCTCCGGTTTGCGGCTAATAGATAAAGAACGCCAATCCGCTGAGAGAAACATGCTCTTCACCTCCCACATAGAATTCAACAAAGACTGAAGAGATATGAAAGTAGTGGCAAATCGTGTAATGGCAGGCCGCACCAACTCTTTGTTGTTGGTGAATTTTCTCATCAAGCTAAGCACAGATGAATGATTATAAATAAATTTTGTTATGCTCTTGGATGATTCAACAATATCCCTCACAGTAGAAATTTTACCTATATCCTCCAACATCAAGTCAATGCAATGAGCAGCACAAGGTGTCCAAAACAAGTTAGGATACCTCTCCATAAGCATCTTGCCAGCTGCAACATAATTTGCAGTGTTGTCCGTTATGACTTGGACAACATTGCTTGGGCCTACTTCCTGAATGAAGAGGTCCAACAACTCACATAATAAACGTGAATCTTTAATGTGTGCAGATGCATCAACAGATTTCATAAACATTGCTTGGGACAACTAACCAAGAAGTTAAGAAGGGTCCTACCCTTCTGGTCAGTCCAACCATCTGACATGACTGTGCATCCAGTGTGCTCCCATGATGCCCTAAACTCTGCCAATCTAGCAGCGCACTCAGTCTTTTCATCTTGAAGAAGAGGCCCTCTCAATTCTACAAAGGTGGGGGCTTTGTACCCCGGGCCAACGACAGCAACAGCATCAAACATAGGCTGGTAGAATGGGTTTGTCTTGGCAATGTTGAAAGGAACATCACTCCATAGAAGACACCTACTGACCAACTTGTCAACTTCTGCATTTTCCTTTTTTTCATTGATGATCTGATCCCAGGTTGTGAACCAGTTGTTGTTCTAGGAACAAAAAAAGATGAGATAGAAGGATGAGTACCCATGGGTGAGGAAGGTGATGCTGTTGTAGAAGCACTGCCACTCTCAATTCCCCCCACTCTTGAGCCCCCTACAAGTTGTTTTGTTATTGCTGCCCTGGTGTCTTTTCCCTCCTCTTTATCCATCAATGATTGAATGGCCCGTCGGATGATTTCTGGAGTTGTGTTTTTGCAAAGTTCAACATTTTGCCCCAGAATTTGCCCCAAATGGAATTTTAATCTATTGATGCTTCCTGACATATGCTTGCCACACAACTTGCAAGTCAAATACATTCTATTGACCCCCCCAGTTTCGGGTGTAGCATCAGGCTCACCAAACTCCCACATAGAATCCAAAATCCTCGGCATTTTGTTTTAAACTTTGAGCTGGAATTTAAAGTTTAAACCTGGGCACAAAAAAAATTGAAACAAATTCAAATCAGCAAAATATAATTAGTAATTTGTATTGCACTCAGAATTTAGAAACAAATTAATAAATTTAAAATTTAAATTACAAATTTACAGTAATTTTAATTTTTAATTTTTTACATTTTCAGACCCACCGAAGTTCGAACAGTGAACACTTAAGCCATATATATTTATTATTATATGTTAACACTGTGGGCTCAATTTCTGAGCTAGCATTCTTCAAGTGGGACTGATATCCTTCACCAAAAGGGGACTGATATGCTAGAGTCTGCATTGCTGAGTTAACACCAGGTTCCTAATAACTTCTGTGTACTGTAACTCTTGTTATCAAGCTGAATGAAGGATTGTGTGTTTTCATTATAATCAGATTGTTCTTTCACAGTGGGAGATTGGATTGTAAACAATATATTTCTGAGTTAATAACTTAATATAACTATATATGCATTTCTGGGTTGAGCTTATTGGCATAACTTTTATTCTGTGTATGTATCTCTTTGAGAAAATAAACAAAAACATATGTATCTCTTTTAGCAAACAAACAAAAACATACCTACAGCCTATCTCACTCAAACTGTTCGATGAAAGTTCTCTGGAGTCTGAGACAGATTACACAAAACTTTGGAAAATTTATTGGGTATTTACTATTTAATATATCTAGAGATGAGGGTATCACCGTATCTTACAATGGTCATAACTCATAAGTTGTTAACAGTGAACACTGAACAGTTATATAATATACAGTGTACACAATACATATACGTTGTTATTTGGATAATGGGCCATGGCTTTCTGCTGCCCACAGGGCCGCAATGCGCATTGCGCATAGCCATATATGTAATATGAAATATATATTATATATTAATCATAATATACGTAACTTTTAAGTTTTAACAACGTATGGTCCGAGGCTTTGAGCATACCTTAACCTTGAGGCTTGCGGGCTCCTCTTGAGTCTTGACTCTTAATGCAATGGCAAGTTGGCAACGTTGCAACTGGCAAATGCACACCGAAAACTTAAAGTTGAAACCCTCGATTCTCCACAGTGCGGATCCGGAACAAGCCAAAACACAGTGAAAAATTAAAATGAACAATTTCTGGCTTTTTATGCCCGCGGCCATAAATTTTATAATGCAAACGATTTTTTCAATCGACTCCCGATTAAATCGGGATTAATTCAATTATATCGCGATTTTTTCGTTTTTTAAAAAATCATCAAAAAGTCGGCCGATATAATCGTTTAGGCCAAAAAATCGCATTTTTAGGAATTAATCCCGATTTTTTCGGGACTTTTTCCACACTTTTCAACCATCATAGCTTCAAGAATAGAGAATCATGAGAAGGCAGTACAAGCTAGAACAAAAACATTAGCTCTTCCATAAAATGACAAGGAGAAAACATGTTCAATGCATAGCTAATGTAATGAACACATATATAAATATATAAAGTTTAAACATCAAATAAATAATAATAATAATAATGTTAGGTCCCTATAATATTAGTGATCCCCCCATTACTATTGTCGTTGTATCCCTTATTGTTATTATTGTGCCCCTATTGTCTCCATATTGTTATTATTGTGCTCCATAGAATCCCTCTATTGTTATTTTTGTGCCTTTATATTATTATTGTTAGGTTGGCTTGGTTATATTGTGACCTCGTAGACTCCTATATATAGAAAGGAGGTTTTGTCATTTGAATCATTCAAGAATTATTCATTTGTGTAATGTAAAGAAGGTTGCCCCCTTGAAGAGGCTGAATTCTAAGGCGTTCAACTATCTTTTCTATCTTTTCGTGAACTGGTTTCATAACATTTGGTATCAGAGCTTTGGATTCTAGGGTTTCGCTGCTCCAAATAGGTCATCGTGGCATTTTCGCTATAACTTTTTTTCTGCGATGTTTCAGAAGTGAAACAAAAAATCCATTTGAGACAAAACCGCGATGAACCTCAGGTCCGAATTTCAAATCTTTTCGCACTATATTTGCGGAGATATCATCTGAGGAAGTTGGCCTTTTTGCAAACTCCTGAATTACCTACCAAACAGGTGACCTTGGGAAAATCGTCATAACTTTTGTTTCGAGCATCAGATTGAAATTTCGTAAGTTACAAAAAGAGGACAGACTGTAGTTTCCTGTGTATATTTTTCAGATACTAAGGTCAAAACAGTGACACGTGGCACTTCATACAATTTCGCTCTTCTGGAAAGGTCTATAATCAGGTCATCTTGGGAGATTGTGCATAACTCTGCCTTGGAGAATCTAAATTCAATCAGACTGGTGGCATTGGAAAGAGGACACAAAGGGCTACTGCAAGTCGCAATTTCAGAACTGGATGATCCGAAATGACAGAGATACATCAGATTCAATATCAAGTTCCTACAAAGTGAAAAAAGGTGTGTAGTTTTTTTTAAATTTTTGCATAAGCTTGGTTTGAAAAATTAGTTTGAAGGAATTCAAAAGGCATAGTAAAGCATTATTATCAGTAATTGATGTCCCGAGGAAAGAAAATGCAAACACCTAGTAAGCAACCTAAAAGTTATAGCATGACTCATGAAGAAGAGGAAGAAATGTAACATGATATATCAAAATTAGGAGAGCAAATGCAACAAATGTCACTTGCACAAAAAGTAACAGAATCTAAGACGGATGGTTTAAAGAAAGATGTAGAAACTAAGATGGATGGTTTAAAGAAAGGCGTAGAAGCTAAGATGGATTGTTTAAGGAAAGACGTAGAAGCTAGGATGGATGGCATGGAAGCTAAAATGAATGGCATGGATGCTAAAATGGATGGCAT
The DNA here is from genome assembly GCA_031772625.1 of Pinus tabuliformis. Taxonomy (NCBI): domain Eukaryota; kingdom Viridiplantae; phylum Streptophyta; class Pinopsida; order Pinales; family Pinaceae; genus Pinus; species Pinus tabuliformis. The sequence goes on along the minus strand of CM062817.1, from coordinate 1,183,148,010 downwards.
GGATGATAAGATGGAAGAATTGAAGATAAATTAGAATAAGTTGCTACAAGAAATGGTCACTAATGGTGAAAGGGTAGTAAAGGAAACTCATGATGAGAACAAAAGAAATGTTAATCATGAGTTCATAGACTCTAATGTTGGATCGAAGACCCACCATATTCCAAAAATCGACGTGAGGAAGTTTGATGGCAAGGATCCCGGAACATGGATACTACAGATGGAGCAATTTTTTGATCTCAATAATGTGCAAAACACACAAAAGGTATGTATTGCAACTTTATATTTGGAACCAAATCAGTTTGTATGGTATCAATGGCTTTGCTCTCGTAAACAAATTATCACTTGGGCAATTTTTACGGAAGAAATGACAGCACATTATGAAGATACAAAAAGCAACATTTTTTTTAGCCAATTGATAAGTCTCAAACAAAAGGGTTCAATGATAAAGCACATTGAGGAGTTCCAAAAATTGAACATAAGGGTAAAAATATTTCAGAGAAGCATAGGATTGATGTGTTCATAGGGACTTTAAAGGATAATATCCAACATGATGTTCGCCTTTGGGAACCTGATTCATTAGAAAAGGCATTCAGGTTAACAAGAAAAATGGAAAACAAAATTATGGCAACCAGGAAGCCTACCACTCACAACTATAAAGATGGAAGTGTTGTTGCCCCTAGCCTTCCACAACCTATAAGGTTGACACCACAACAATTGGAAGAAAAAAGAGCAAAAGGGCTTTGTTACAGTTGTGATAGCAAATACACTAAAGGTCATAAGTGTGCTGAGAAGAAATTATTCTACATAGATTGTGAAGAGGAAGAAGAAAAGCAACAAGAAAGGTAGAAAGAAAAGGATATACTCCAGGAACAAAGCCTAAATAAAGAAGAAATGAATCTGACCATATCTTGTAATGCATTCGCTGGAATTAGCACTCCTCAAACCATCAAGATAGAAGGACATATCAAGAAGAAAAAGGTAATAGTGTTGATTGATTCAGGAAGTACCCACAATTTTATTCATTGTAAGATAGCAAAAGAATTAAATTTCTTCCTATATCCAGCACCAGAGTGTCAAGTGATAGTTGCAAATGGAGGAATGATAAATTATTCTGGAAAGTGCCATAATATCAAGCTATCCATGGGAGAATATGTAGTGAATAGCCCAATGCTTTCCATTCCAATGGGAGGTGTTGATGTTGTACTAGGAGTCCAACGGCTACAATCCTTAGGTACAATAGCTTTTAACTTTCAAGAACTTTTCATGAAATTTTATGCCGAAGTAAAGGAAGTTGATTTAAGGGGTATTGCAGGGAAACCAGGAAAGATAATAAGCTCTAACAGTATGACAAAGCTTCTAAAAAAGGAACAACGAGGTGTAATTGCACAATTATGTTCACTAGATGTTTCCACATTGAAATCATCTATTTCTCCAGATCTCCAAAAAGCCTTGGACAATCATTCCAAGGTATTTGAGACTCCCAAAGGTCTCCCACCTATTCGTGATCATGATCATGCTATCCATTTGATTCCAGGAAGTGTTCCTCCAAACATTAGGCCGTACAGATATCCCTATGCCCAAAAGGGTGAAATTGAACATATGGTTGCAGAGATGCTTGAGACTGGTATAATTCAACCTAGCCAAAGTTCTTTCTCTGCTCTAGTAGTATTGGTGCACAAGAAGGATGGATCATGGCGCATGTATCCGGATTATAGGGAGCTCAACAAGCTCACTATTAAAGATAAGTTTCCCATTCCTATCATTGATGAATTATTGGATGAATTGCATGGATCAATTTACTTCAACAAGTTAGATCTTCATTTAAAATATCATCAAATCAAAATGAAGACTCAAGACATTACGAAAACAGCATTTAGAACTCATGAGGGTCACTATGAGCTTTTGGTCATGCCTTTTGGCCTTACCAATGCACCTTCTAGATTTCAAGGTTTGATGAATTCCATTTTCGAACCCTTCCTTGGAAAATTTGCGTTAGTATTTTTTGATGATATACTAATCTACAGCAAGTCTTGGAAGGATCATGTTGAACACGTTGACAGGGTGCTACAACTATTAGAGGAGAAACAATTATATGCAAAAATATCCAAATATTTCTTTGGAGTACAAGAGGTGGAATATCTGGGTCATATTGTATCTCATCAAGGAGTTAAGGTAGACCCTAGCAAAATTAAAGCCATTAAGGAATGGGAAATCCCCACATCCATAAAGCATTTGTGAGGATTTCTCGGGTTGACAACGTATTATCGCAAGTTTGTTAAGAATTATGGGAAAATTGCAGCACCTCTAACAACATTGTTGAAGAAAGATGCATTTTCATGGACTCCAGAAGCAACAAAGGCCTTCGAACATCTTAAAGAGGCAATGTGCCAAGCACCAGTCTTAGCTACACCAAACTTCACAAAAACATTTATTGTGGAATGTGATGCTTCCAGAAATGGAATTGGTGTTGTTTTAATGCAAGATGAAAGACCCATTACTTTCGAAAGTCGTCCAATCAAGGGAAAGTATTTACACAAAGCTATTTATGAGAAGGAAATGTTGGCAATACTACATGCACTTAAGAAATGGTGACCCTACCTAATGGGAAGACACTTCAAGGTAAAAACGGATCATGATAGCCTTAAATACTTTTTAGAACAAAGATTATCCTCTAAAGAACAACAAAAATGGGTCACAAAGATGTTGGGTTATGACTTTGAAATCATATACAAAAAAGGGAAGCAAAATGTTGTGGCAGATGCACTCTCAAGAAAGGATGAGGATGTGGAAGCATTGTTGTGTGCCATTTATATTATCCAACCAGATTGGATAAACGAAGCAAGGGAGGAATGGAAGAATGACGAAAGAGTGAGGGAACTTATTCGAAAGTTACAACAAGATTGCACTACATCTGATACATTTAGCTGGAAAAATGATTCGTTATGGTACAAAGATCACTTATACCTCTATAAGAATTCCCAACTCAAACAAAATATTCTTCTGGAATTGCACGCTTCTCCCTTAGGAGGGCACTTAGGATTTTTAAAAACTTACCACAAGGTTAAGAAGGAATTTTTTTGGGATGGCCTTAAATTGGATATTCAAAAGTTTGTGGCGGAATGTTTGGTATGCCAACAAAATAAAGTTGAAACAATTAAGACACCACGTCTATTACAACCTTTATCCATTCCAAGCCAACGTTGGGAGGAGGTTTCAATGGATTTTATCACAGGTTTACCCAAGTCTGAGAGAAAGAGTGTCATCATGGTGGTAGTTGACAGACTTACCAAGTATGCACACTTTTGTGCATTATCACATCCATTTAAAGCCAGTACAGTTTCTACCGCATTTATGGAAACAATTCAAAAGCTAAATGGAAACCCAAAGATTATTGTAAGTGATAGAGATCCCGTTTTTACTGGAAATTTTTGGACAGAATTATTTTCTTGTCTTGGTACTCAATGAGCTCATAGCTCATCTTATCATCCTCAATCTGATGGGCAAACTGAGATAGTAAACAAATGTTTGGAAGGATATCTTCGTTGCTTTGTATTTGATAAACAGACACAATGGGTCAAATGGTTGCCTCAAGCTGAATGGTAGTATAACACTTCCTTCCATACTGAAACAAAAATGACCCTATTTATGGCACTTTATGGATATCAGCCACCATCCATCACATCATATTTAAGAGAAAATTCTAATGTTCAAGCAGTGGAACATCACATCGAGCATCAACAACAAGTTGTCTAACTCTTAAAGGATATAGGTGACTAGGTATTCCTACGGCTACAACCATATAAACAAATGTCACTCAAACAAGCTAAGAAGGATAATAAATTGTCACCAAAGTATTATGGTCCGTACAATGTGTTGCAAAAGATTGGTACTATGGCATATAAATTGGAGCTTCCTGCAGCTTCTTGAGTGCACCCAATTTTCCATGTTTCATGTTTAAAGAAGGTTATAGGCGACAAGCTCCCAATTCAAACAATATTGCCAGAACTTGACAAGGAAGGAAAAATTATATTGGAACCGGAAGCAGTCATAGAAACAAGAACTCGACAGCTATGAAATCTGTCCATTTCAAAGTATCTCATCAAGTGGAAGAACCTATCCGCTGAAGATTCCACATGGGAGGATGAGAATTTTATACAAAAGCATCCAGAACTACTCAAGCGTTGAGGACAACACTTTTTTGAAAGAGAGGGGCATGTTAGGTCCCTATAATATTAGTGATCCCCCCATTACTATTGTCTTCGTATCCCTTATTGTTATTATTGTTCCCCTATTGTCCCCATATTATTATTATTGTGCCCCATAGAATCCCTCGATTGTTATTTTTGTGCCTTTATATTATTATTGTTAGGTCGGCTTGGTTATATTGTGACCCCATAGACTCCTATATATAGAAAGGAGGTTTTGTCATTTGAATCATCCAAGAATCATTCATTTGTGTAATGTAAAGGAGGTTTCCCCCTCGAAGAGGCTGAATTCTAAGGCGTTCAACTATCTTTTCTATCTTTTTGTGAGCTGGTTTCATAACAAATAACAAATAAAGTGATTCCTCCTAAATAAAGCCTAAAGGACACGACATAACAAAGAATCATGACCAATCAACCATTGTGACTAGTCAATGCATATAAGTACACAATCACATGGAAATTCATATCTTATTCAATTATTTATATATTAGTTGTCCTCTGTGGATTTTCTCAAGACAAAAAGTGCAATACTGACATTTCGGTGAAAAAAAGTAAACATTGTTCATAGTGTCAGTTTCAAGACCCATTTACCCCCATATATATAGAAAATGTTTTCCAGAATCCATATATATATATATAAAGTAAACATTGTTCAGAGTGTCAGTTTCAAGACCCATTTACCCCCATATATATATATAGAAAATATTTTCCAGAATCCATATATATATATAGAAAATATTTTCCAGAATCCATATATATATATATGGATTTTGGAAAACATTTTCTACGCACCCATAATAACGGAAAACTAGTAACAATACAAATTAATGAAAACATAAAACGAGTAATCAAAAAATATAATGGAGAAATTGGAATTATAAATTATATTAAATTATAGTGACTTACAATACACTAACCTAAGAATTGTAATCTTTTGCCACGAATAAAGCCAGCAATGTCCCGTGGTGTGACTTGTATCTCGGGATGGAGCTAAAAACTTGAAGTGGTTTCAACAAAATTGAAATATTTTCCGGAATCCATATATATATATATATGGATTCTGGAAAACGTTTTCTACGCACCCATAATAATGGAAAACTAGTAGCAATACAAATTAATGAAAACATAAAACGAGTAATCAAAAAATATAATGGAGAAATTGGAATTATAAATTATATTAAATTATAGTGACTTACAATACACTAACCTGAGAATTGTAATCTTTTGCCACGAATAAAGCCAGCAATGTCCCGTGGTGTGACTTGTATCTCGGGATGGAGCTAAAAACTTGAAGTGGTTTCAGCAAAAATTAAAATATAAAAAAAATGTCAATGTCCGAAGATTTTACAACTTTGACAAAAGGATATGGTGTTTGGTAATTAACAACACCTGGCTATGAAATTAGGCACTATACATTACCATCCAAATCAGTCAGTTTATTGATGAACATCAAAAGTTAAAAAAAAATGGAAAAATTGCAAATAAGATGTGTCACCACTCAAACTAGCAGGGGTCCTAGAAGGGGATCCTAAAAGTGAAACTACTAGGTAAAGAGAACCAATGGAGCAATAGCCCACTGTCACCTACGTAAAGGCTCCCTGCTCTTTATGGACTTTCACCGATGGGAGCAGACCCGGTATGAAGGGAATCACTAGATGGATGAATTAATGAAGAGATAAAGAGTGATCCCTAAGGCCTATTCACAAGAGAGACTCAATTGCATGGTTTACTTGCTTGAGAAGCAAGGTGTAAGGCTCTCTAAAAAAGGCCAAAGAGATTTCAAGGGCTAGGGTTTGCAAATAAGACTTGTAAAAGAGGGACCTAGTCCTAGAAACCCTTGTGAAAACTTGGTCTCCAAATGGACTTCGTGAAATTATCTTCAGTAAGTTGTGGGACCACACGGGACCAAGTGGACCCAGAATTAGGTCAAGGGGGTGGAGTTGATCAATCAAGGGTGTTCTTGACCTAATTGAGGGGGAGAGGGGGATCAAAGGGGAATTTTCACTAATTTTGATGCAATGATCCTAATGGAGTTACTAGCCAAGGGAAACCAAGGGCAAGAATCGATCTCAAAGCTAGGGCTTGGAATATCTCAAGATCCCACAATCAGAATTGCTTCAAATTTAGACGGCTTCTAGGAGACAGAATAGTGCAATAGAGGGCAAGAGATCAAATTTTTTGACTGGGTGAATCGTGAGAAATTTGGTGCCCCAGGTCACATATTGGGGCTAAGCCTAGAAAGAAAGAGAGAAGTTGAGAAAGATATGATTTAGAGTGATCACCAGGGGAGGATCAGTGCCTAAATATTTGGGAGAATTGAAGTCATGGATATTTCAATGCTTGGAATGGATTCACTTAGTAAAGGAGGCCTCTAGAACAATTTTGCATGGTATTAGGGCATGAGACAATTGCTTCAAGGTCTTTACACTTCGATTTGCATATATATGATGACTTATTAAGATAAAATTTCAATAAAGTATCTCTAGGAATATTCACTCATTCATACAAGGCCCATGACATGATGCAAAGATAAAAAGACAAATTTCGCATAAGAAAAGCAGTAAATTTCAACCTAGTATAGTGAAAATCCCTAGCGACATGCATGTGACATAAGAAAGTAACAAGAATAACATTAAAAGAGTACTAACATGTAACAAAGAGTATATCCAATCATCATTATATCCCAATAGTGAAGCCTCAAGACAAAAAATAAAGAGATCCAAACATCAAAATTCATCCAACTTCATCCTCCAAGAAGGATAGCGAAAATCTCCCAAGAAAGAAATATCCAATCCAAGTGATGATGATCAAAATGATTCATCACACGTGTATTTATACTTCCTAATGAATTTGATTTAGCTAATTAGGTCTAATTTAGCTCCTAAAATAAAATAATGTGCATAATACCAAAACTTTTGATGACAAACCCACCAAATAACTCAATAATGTAAAGATAACCCTCTCAAGAGGGTCGAATGATCAACAAAGTGAGTTGTTGGACATTTGAGGAGGCCTAATGAAGTCCAAGGGGTGCCATAATGTAGAAATAAACTCCAAACATAGTGGACAAGGGGTTGGCCTCTTGTTTTCTAATCAAGAACCTGGGGTGCTGCCAAGTGAGTGTGGGTGCACAAAGACATTCTCATGAGTTTCCAAATGGATCAAATATGCATGTAGACCATCTGTAAGGGTTGCAGTAATGACATAAGCCCTCTCTCTGCAGCGGGAGGCATCCTAGAGCATCTACCAAGTGTATGGTGCAACTGTGGAGCTGGTTGGTCATGTTGGGTTGTGTTATATTCTTTCCACGACTAGCCCACGTAGTTAACCGGGGGGTTAGAGGAGGGGCAGAGCCTCCCTTTCATTGCGTTGATTGCATAGCGAGGGGGTCACAAGGGGTTTGAGGGGTGCAGGTAACCCCTCTATGGGGTCCGGAGCAGCACCCCAGAAAATTTTGTTTTTTGGACCCTATATTAGGTTGGGCGGACCTACCTATGGTTTTGTGCATGTTTTCGCACATGGTTTTAAACACGATGGTTTTTGGTCCATGGTATTGGATGCTTCAGCATGTATAAATATGTATTGTAACATTGAAAGGAACATAATGAAAAATCATGCTGGTAGTCCCGGTTTTGGGATCCAGGGGAAAATCTCTATGTATATGTGTTTTATGTGTTATGCTCTCGCATTGTTTATTTTCTGTGTTTTAGAATTCGTATGCAGGTAATTTATGTACGAGGTTAGAACCTACATTTGGTATCAAAGTTGTTTTGGCTTCAAGGGGACGCCTTTGTTGCTGAGGGGTTTTGCTCGGGCCTGCGGTAAACCCTGTTCAGTGGGAGATCTGCGGGATCGATTCTGGTGGTGAAAGAAGATGGCGAGCAGTGGAAAGATAGAGATCAAGAAATTAATGGTCAGAGTTTTGAGTTATGGAAACTCAAAATGGAGGATCTATTTGTGGATAAAGAACAGTGAATTGCGGTAGATCCAGCTACTAAACCAACAGGAATGTCCGATGAAGAATGGAAGAAGTTGGATCGGAATGTAAAGAGCACAATACGATTGTGTGTCTCATTCAATATTGTTGAATGTATCAGGGGAAGCTACGATGAAGGCTTTGTGGGACAAGTTAAGAACTTTGTATCAATCTAAGTCTCTGGTGAATAAACTGTTCCTCTGGAAAAAGCTGTATAACCTGAGGATGAAAGATGGAGACTCGGTGACAGAGCATCTGAACGCATTTAATACTGTGGTAAGTCAATTATTATCTGTTGATATTAAAATTTCATATGAAAATAATTGCATCAGTTTGTTGTGTTCTCTACCATATTCATGGGATAGTCTAGTTAATGCAATAGGTAGCAATGCAACTGCCTTGCATTTTGATGAAATAGTCTCATCCTTGTTGATGGAGGAAATGAGACGGAAAAATATGGAGAGCCAGAATGGTGATGCCTTGTTTGCACGAGGATGGTCCCAGAACAGAAACAAAAATAAGTCATCGAGTGGGAAGTCTAAATCTAGAGGGAGATGTAAATCTCCAGGAAAACATGTAAAGGTGGTGAGCTGGAAATGTGGCAAAAAAGGGCACTACAAAAGGGACTGTAAATCTAAATCTCCTGATAAAGGAAAAGGATTTGATGATGCTCCTTCTGCAGAGGCGAAAACCACCTCAGATGAAGGTGGGGATGTGTACTTGGCTTCTTCAAGTACACATGTAGATCATGAGGCATGGTTGATTGACTCAAGTGCATCCTTTCACATCACTCCCCATAGAGAGTGGTTCTGCGAGTATGAGAAATATGATGGTGGTGATGTCTTCTTGGGGGATGACAAGAAGGCTAGAATCGTTGGTCGCGGAAAAGTAAAGATGAAGTTGCAAGGTGGAAGGGTTAGAACACTTCCGGGTGTTCTGCATATTCCTGCATTAGCCAGAAATCTGATTTCTGTAAGCGAGTTGGATGATGCAAGTGTAAAAACAGTGTTTGAGAAGGATACCTGCAAGATGGTTCGGGGGGCACTGGTATTGATGCGGGGAGTTCGAATTGGAACTCTATAAAAGCTGCAAAAACTGTTGTTGATGGGTTCAACAGTTTTGTGGTTCCTAAAAGTGGAGCAGAAAATCTAGTGGTCTCTAGAGAGAAGACCATGCTATGGCATCAAAGGCTTGGACATATTGGAGAGAAGGGCCTTCGAATACTTCATGGTAAAGGTATGGTAGAAGGTATGAGTAATAACTCTCTGGATTTTGATTTCTGTGAAAATTGTGTATATGGGAAGCAAAATCGGGTGAGTTTCCCCTCTAGTGGTAAAAGGGCGAAACATATATTAGAACTTGTGCACAGTGATGTGTTTGGGCCTGTGAAAGTTCCATCATTGGGTAAGTCTATGTACTATGTATCATATATAGATGACTTCTCAAGGAATATATGCATATATTTTCTTAAGAAGAAATCTTAAGTCGTTGACAGGTTTAAAGAATTTAAGGCTCTCGTGGAAAACCAGACAGAGAAGAAGATAAAGGTGTTGAGGACAGATAACGGTGGAGAGTTCTGCAGCAAAGAATTTGAAGAATTTTGTAAGAAGTGTGGTATAGCACGACAAAAGACTACTCCATACACACCTGAGAAAAATGGAGTTGCAGAAAAAATGAACAAGACGTTGATGGAAAGAGCAAGAAGCATGCTCAGTGGTGCCGGGTTAGGACAGGAACTCTGGGCAGAGGTGGTGGAGAAAGCATGTTACCAGGTCAACAGATCACCTTCATCAGCGTTGGAGGATAAAACTCCACAAGAGGTATGGACTGGTAAGAAACCCTCTCTTTCACATCTGAAGGTATTTGGATGTGATGCATATGTACATGTTCCAAAGGAGAAAAGAACCAAGTTGGATATAAGTCTGAAAAGTGCATCTTTATTGGGTATAAGAATGGTTTAAAGGGTTATAAGCTTTGGAACCCAGTAACAAGGAAGGTTGTGTACAACCGAGATGTGGTGTTCAGAGAGGTGAAAGATGTTATTAAACATGAAGTCTAACCAAAGGAACCTGAGAAGATAGAGTTTGAGCTTAAGGAGGAAGAATCAGACTCTACAGTAGAGGAGGAATCAGAAGATGAAGAGCCACAAACTTTGGGTGTGAAAAGATCAGTTCGAGAAAGAAGGCAGCTGGAAAGGTATAGTCCATCTGCTTTCTGTTCAAATTTTGCTTTATCTATTACTAATGATGATCCCAGAACTGTGAAGGAAGCAGTAGATTCAGAGGATGGCAAACTCTCGAAAGAGGCCATGGTTCATGAAATGGCATCTTTGCACAAAAATGGGGCTTGGGATTTGATGGAGTTGTCGGCTGGAAGGAAACCCATTGGCAGCAAATGGGTGTTTAAGAAGATGACAAATGCAGAATGAAAGGTGGAGAAATACAAAGCTCGGTTGGTAGCAAAAGGTTATTCCCAGGTGCCAAGAATCGATTTTGGTGATATTTTTTCTCCTATTGCCAAGGTAGCTTCTATTAGATTACTTTTATCTGTTGTTGCTGCTTTTGATTTTGAGGTAGAACAGATGGATGTGAAAACAGCATTTCTTCACAAGGATCTGGAAGAGGAGATCTACAAGAAGCAACCTGAAGGTTTTGCGGTGAAGGGTAAGAAAGAAATAGTATGCAAGTTAAAGAAGTCTCTGTATGGGTTAAAACAGTCATCAAGGATGTGGTATCAGAAATTTGATACATTTATACGGGGACTTGGCTTCACCAAAAGCAAAGCAGATCACTGTGTGTATTTTAAATTAATTGGTGACCGTGTTATTTATCTGGTCTTGTATGTGGATGGTATGTTGCTGGTTGGAAATGACAAAGAAATTATCCAATATTTGAAGTCCCAATTGTCCTTGAAATTCAACATGAAAGAGCTTGATGCTGCAAACAATATTTTGGGCATGGCAATTAAAAGAGACGAGGAAAAGAGGAAGCTCTGGTTAAACCAAAGGAAGTATGTCGAGACAATATTGCAGAGATTTAATATGCAGGATAGTAAACCGGTGAAGGTTCCTATTCCTATAGGTGTGAGGTTATCTGCTGAACAGTGTCCCAAGACACAAGAAGAGGAAGAAGACATGTCCCATGTTCCATATGCAAGTGCAGTCAATAGCCTGATGTACGCAATGGTCTGTACTAGACCAGACATTGCACATGCAATGGGAGTATTGAGCAGGTTTATGTCAAAACCAAGGACGGAGCACTAGACAGCAATGAAGCGGGTTTTCAAGTATTTGCGTGGCACTAGTGATTATGGTTTGTGCTACCAAGGAAAACCAGGATTGGACAGAGTGTTGGATATTGGCATGCCCTTCCATATTGGCATGCCCTTCCCTATCGGCCTTTGGCATGTACAAGTGTCTCTAAGCTCAATAGAGGGTTAACCAAGGACCCTACTAGGTGTATTCAACCTTTAAAGGGGGTGGCATGTCCATGGTTCATCATTTAAGAGGTAGATGGAAAATGATATAATAATGGAATGGAGTGGGGATCAGGGGAATCATCCAGACCACATGTCAAAGTGCAAGGGTAGCTATAATAAGGGAAGCCCACACCTAGGTATATAAGTGTAGGAGGGAGCAAATCGTGGTACATGAGTACCTTGGCCTTTGTTTTTCCACCCTTCTTCATATGCCTTTTACCTTTGATTGATTTTTCTTCATAATTGCTTGGGGCTCTAGGGGATGGAGAGCAAGATGTGTAATATGTAGAAGTGGATACCCCATTAAGGTGAGGTAGTTCATCACCCACCAAGGTTTGGGACAATCATGGCTTTCTTAACAATGGAGGGGGCTCATCTAGGGCCCTTAGGAACCAGGGTGATGGCCACATATAAGGGGTAGAGCTCATGTTTAGCTTTTTCCCTCTTGCTAAATTTGTATGTCTTGGCCATCTTTTGCATTTTGTGGTACATTCCCTGTTGAGAGTGGCCAAATTATGTTTTTTCCTTTCTTTTTAGTTGCATCAACCTCTGAGGCATCGTTCCAGGCCCAACCCAAGGTGTGGACAAGGGGAAGTGGAGGCTAACCCTATGTGGACCCAGTGGACACATGTGGACCTGGATGTGAAAATAGATGAATGGGGCTTAAATGAGTGGAACACGAGTGATGTAGGTGGTATCAAGAAGCAAGACCACGCAACCAAAATCGGGATTTTCCCATGTAGTGCCAACCCAAAAGCCAAATAGTCAGTAAAGGAGATCCCACATCACTAGAATACAAGGTTAACCATAAAATCAGGCAGTGGAGACAAGAATACAAACCTAACCCACTCTTTCCAGCAAATCCCCCTGCTAACTCATGCCCAAAACTGCTCATGACAAGTAAGGAAAACTACTCAACTATACCAACGAAAAGCCATATCTCTGAGGTCGGAAAGCCCACCGTCAAACATACATTCATAACAGATGGGCGAGAGACCACATGGTTGGCTCAGGTGGTGGAGAAAATGGCACATCAAGCTATCTAGGGGCTGCAAGGGGCTGCTGGCTGAGAACCATCTAAGAGAAAATATTTCTCCCATATACACTACCCACAGGTGGTGGGTAACAAGATGAATCAAGGATCGAATGCACTTCAGAAAAGATGGGGAATCGGTGTACTTCTTTAAGTCAAAGTATAAATAGCTTATATGGTTAATATTTTAATGGGATATGGCACTCTTCAATCTCAGCGAACAAAGAAGAGTTAAAACAAGAGGTCATTGAATAGAATACAGCTGAGGTTTGGAAGAATAGGGACTGGCAGCGTGACTTACAAGGTCAAATTAAAAAGAGAAACAATGAGCTATTGGGCTACTTGAAGCAACCAACTGACTCACAGCCACTATAGCTACATGCTTAGAAGGTTCCCAAATTGTTTTAATTTCAAAGAATGTCCGGTACAAGACATTACCCAACAAAATGGTGAATTTGTTAAAATTGACAACTAGGGCCAAACTCCATGTGGGTCATCTTATTAATAGCAGTTGATATTTTTCTGCCTCTCATCGAGAGGTGTAGGATTGATCTAAAGATAATCCGATCCGATAAGTATTCATGGAGATATGAATTTATTTGTGTTATGGGACAATTCGTCAAGGTCGGCCAGCAACCAAACAAACCCCACTTGTGTTCAATGTTTTAGTATAAATAGAGGTAGCCTTCAAGCATTTCTACACACTCACTTGGGATCTCTTCCTCCCTACCTGTCTTTGGATTTTAGTAGGAGAGATCCTAAGGGATAATGCTGCCCCGATGGAGAAAGGAGATCTATGCTGCCCTAATGAAGAAGCCCTAAACGCAAAAAGGAATGGAGATCTAGAATGGTGAAGGAAGCCTACATAACACAGCAAGGAAAGATCTAATTGTTGGTCTAGAAAGAGACCCTATCAGCTGTACTAAAAGGCTCCTATACGCAGCCCTAAGGAGAGACCTATACGTTGTTCAAAAGAGCCCTAGCCGCAGTTCTGTTCGTGCCCTAATCACAGTCCATATACGCCCTAACTACTGGCCTTATTCCGCACTAGATGTTGCCCTACATCCGCAATTTAAGAAGACTCTTATACGCTGGAAATAGGAGGCCTCTATGCTGCCCTAACCGCAGTCCTCAAAGGTGATATAATCCGCAGTCAATGAGGGTTCTATGCAGCAAGAGGAGGATTCCTATACGCTGGAAAGAGGAGCCCTTAACGCAGTCAAAAGAAGACTATTCAAGCATGCCCCAGCCGCAGCCATGGAGGAGTCTTACCACAGCTATCATACCTCAGATTTGGACAGCAACAGCGTCAAGCTTCAGGCAGATGAGGAAGGTCTGAAAGTGGTTTGTATGACAGGGAGAAGAGTGCTGAAGGGTATATGTTGAAGTCTGTCTATAAAGGCAGCATATGTTAGGACTGTGTTGATAATAGTACAGTCACTTGGATGGAGAAAGGGTTGTGAACTTGATGAAGGTTATGAACGGTAAATTCTATGAGAGAAATCATTGTGTTGAAGACCTTGGTTGGAAACCTTTGGAGCAGCAAAGGGGACTGTTAGAGGGCAGATTAATATAGGCCTATGTTCAGTGACATTGGTGGAACTTCGTCATTAATAGAAGGCAGATTGAAGAGCTGACCGTATGAAGGTACAGACTTCCTTGTGAGCAGCAGAGGAAGACTGTGTGTTAGGCCGCAGGCCATAACACCACAGTCAATATTTCGTATGAGTATTTGAGTGCTCAGATCATTAGCATAATATATATGGAGCTGTCATGCTGCTGAAGCTATTAGAGGACTGTTTGATGCTGCTGTAATATAAGATGGACAGAGCTAGTGTCATGGGTTGGTTCAACTGACAAGGAGCAGCATGATGATGTAAGGGTCTCACCTTGAAGGACCTTATGCTGCAAATCAGTTGAAGATTGAAGGCTGCTCTCTGAGCTGCAGTCCTTGGTGTCAGGTGTATAACTGCATTGTGTCATCTTCATGGTGAAGATCTCTGCTCTTATCTAGTCAAGTCAAAGTGTTGACTTCTAATGTATATGTACTATCTCTCTCTCTCTGCTGAACTATTGAAGAACATATAAGAAGAATTGATCAAGGGTTTCCCCACATTGGGGTTTGTCCCTGGCTAGCACCACATCTTGTGTCCTCTTGTCTTGGCTTGTCTTCCGCGATTTATGTTTATGTTCTTATCTGCAGTTTACTTTTATGCTGATGTGATTGCCAATCTGGAAAAGATATTGAGCTAACTGTGAAAATTGAAATAAATTGCTCTAAGCATAGAACATACCTAAACTTAACAGAATTTCGCATCATTATCATTCCAAGTGCATTGCCCTTTCCACACACCAGTTTGAGATTAGATCCAAATTTAAAAGTTGACAGTTCTGAAATAGATCTGCATGTCAAGGCAGGTAACTTGAACATGATCATGAGATAAGTTATCAATACTTCTACGAGGCCACCAAGTCTCATAAAATTCTAACAGACTGCACTAGATCCATACCATAGAAACATTATCTATATCATACGTTACAGAAATTCAAGCAAGAATAAACAAAATTTAGGTTAGAAAGCAATATATCATTATGATTTTTAATGAAAATCCCTAAAAGATGCACAAGATAGAATTGGCTAGGAAAGTAAAAATTGAAGTCTATAGACAAGGCATGTGACTACTTCCAAGGTTGGAGGAGGACATATTCTAGGCCTAAAAATTTTAAGAAGAAGCAAAGCTAACGAATACAATTACCTATTTGGTGTAAAATAATCATCCACTGAATGATCTCTTTGTCCATAGGCATGCTACTTGCTATTTCCATTTTGCAATCATCTCCATTTCTGTCCATATCATGCTTTCTACCCACTTGGACCAAACTTTCCACCTCTGTCTGGTTCAGATTGACTTCTATCATAGATGTATTGGAGTCTGCATAACTATCTGCAATATTTTTCTTGCCATTACGGATTAGCACATAAACATAACTTTCACCTTAAATACCTCTAATGTGCCCACTTACTTCAGACATGTATGCTCTGCCTGCCTACCTGTGCCTGCAGAAGATTCACGAGCAATGCCTCCTCCTTCAGGATGTTCTGGATTGTGAATAATACTGCCATCCTGATTTATCCGTGGTGTAGTTAAAATAACACCACTCCCTACAGATGAATCCATTGTGTGGCAATCTGCTTTCAACTTCGCATATTGTTCTCTGTTAACAGAAATGCAGACTCAGACACCAAGACTCCATAAAAGGGGCAGAAAAGACAATTATTCTCTATAAGCCATTCAATGGATTAAAAAAAAGCAAAATATTCCTCTTTCAAACTTCAGAAAATTCAAGGATGGCCAACTTATCCAAGAAAATTTATGAATAAATATTGACAGAAACACAAAGATGCTTCCTCCATCAGAAATAAAAGCAAACCCATTAAGATGAAAAAGGACACTAGTCAGAGGTGACACCAAAAGGGAAACCACATCAGCACATAAAGAGCATATCCACAGTGGTACAATCAATATAAATTCAATCGTCAATCAGTGTCCATAGTCCACTGTCTGAAAACGTTTTTTTCAGCAATCATCACACAGACTTCAGGTATCTATTAAACAGATGAGGTAAAACAACAATAAGATATTTCTTCTATGTTTGAAAGAGGTCGTTGCATTAAGAAAAAAATAGTTCCTAATAAAGCAGTTTAAGCGAGTGTGAAGATCAAGCAACTTGATATTTCCTACAAATATCCACTGGTTCATTTACAAGTCCTATGTGATCAGTTAAACCATCAAATTATTTGAACATTATGCTAGTTTGTATCTTTTATAGCCTTTACACCTGTACATCGCAGGTGAAACTATAAATTAATAGATGAACAAATCTGTAGCAACTTCTCATATAGAATTCGAGTAGGAGTCTGAGGGTGTCACTTGGCTATTTTATTAGGCAATGTGAACCTAGTGGACTTGTCTCGATTGCTAACAGTGCATAAGTGGCATTAGCTTCTCAGAGTCATAATCATCAAATATTGCTCCATAATGATCCATCTCATAATTATTATATTGGCATTGTTACCACAAAATCTAGCAGGTCTTATAGAGGGAAACCCCACAACCCAAGAGCTAGACAAAGTGCAAACAATGAAGTAGAGTCCCAATGTCACCTCAAGCAAAAGTTAAAACCCCCTGCCCTTTACAGATTTTCACAGATGGGAGGAGCTACAGTAAAGGAGGGATCACCCAATATGGATATGCTAATGATAAGGTACAAAGTGACCCTACTAAAGCTCATTCAAAGAGAGACACACTAAAGGTACAAGACCTCAAAGAAGCAATATGCTCTCAAAGAAAAATCCTAGAAAAGAAGGTTCAAGACCTAAGTTTTTGAGATTTTTGATGTTGATAGGTATTCACAAGGTCAAGGCCCGAGGGAAAGGGTTTCCTACAGTGATATTCTTACAATAATATTTAACTAAGACTCATGAAACTCTCAAAAAAGTCCTCATGTTGAGTGGAAAAGAAACTAGGGTTTCCTTCTTAGAGCAACACCTAGGGCAAGATATTTTATGGATGAAACTTGATTGGATGCCCACTAAATTGATAGGTTAGGTACCCTAGACCTATCTCTTGATGTTTAGGTTCTCAAATCACTCTCTAAAATTTCGCTGCAAGCCCTAGATTTTCACCCTAGCCTTAAAAGGACCAAAATTGAGAAGAGAAAATTATGGAGAATGGACCAATTCCTTGTCTTATGGGGATATGGAGTCAAGGATGTGCTATATAAGAAAAAATCTCTTCCAAGGAGGTCGAAATTTGATGTCCTCACTATCAAAATTTCAACAATTACCCACTTACTGGCATAATGGTTTTTATGAAGAATATCAAGAAGCACTCCACTAGGAACATTCATTACATGTTACAATGAGTAATGCATACAATAAGAACTTGCAGCCTAATTATAGGAGCTTTCAAGCCGAAAAATGAAGAAGTGAGCTTGACAAAATATATGTTATGTACATGTCAATGGCCTAGAGATACGAAATCATGTTGTCAACAGACCTTGAAATTGCTCAAACCTCTTGTAGTTCAGATCTCAAAGAGAATTTAGATAAGAGGAAAGTCACCGAAAGGCCAAAACAGCATAAACTCCAATAGGCCTCAATCTTAAGGTTGTGACCTATGTTACATTATCATGTCAATGAGGGCCTATATATAACTAATCGGCAATAGTAGGAAAAATACCTTAAAATATTAACAAACTGAAAAACAATAAAATATATTCATAGAAAAAATTGGTAAAATATCAGCAAATGTCAGAAAATATTTGCAAAATATCATTTTTGAATATATCACAATATACTAATATAGTAAGGTGATATTAGCATTGCCCAGATAATCTTCTGATTTATCACAATATTGTCAATATTATCATGATAAATGCAACAGTGGTTGTGATACCAAATGATATGTGCACAATACTAGCAATGGAAGAAAGATCCTAGCATATAAGAGCACAAGAAAACAATTAGAAGAGAGAATTACCAAAATTATACACTCATTTGTAATCTCTAATATCTATATATCGAGAGCGATCAAACTTGACCAAGTCTCCAATAAAATAAGATAAAATAGGTGAGTGACCAATTTGGACCAAGTCGCCCTGCAATGTGAAAGATCAAGTACTTGTTGGACATTTGGTTCAACGCTCCCTGTGTGTTTCACGACATGGAATAAGCGCCTCTCCTAGATCCTAACTTTGGCGATTTTAGCGATGACTAATGCCTACAAGTTTTGGTCTAACGACAATTGTGAAGCCAACAAGTGGTATCAGAACGACAGGTCTCAAGTTCTAAACCCACCCAGCTCGCATTGGAGGGAGATTGTTAGACATTGTGTTGAACACTCCATGTTTGTTTCGCAACATGGACTAACTGCATCTCTTGGATCCTAAATTTGGCAATTGTAGCCGAGACTAATGCCTACAGATTTTCATCTAACATCAATCATGATTCCAACAATAATGTGCAAAAACAATGAAGTTCAGAAATTTACTAAAGTAAACTTAGCACTATAATACATGTTTACTAGATTAAACCTAATCAACTTATGAATAATCTTTCTCACTGTTTAAATGAGCATTACATACATAAAAGAAATATATTATAGTGTTCCAAACTAAATTTTGCAATAATCTTCACAATTACCATCATGATATTTTTAACCATTGCAAAAATGACATTGCCAATGATTTTCTCCTAATCATTAATGTAAGGATGTATCACACAAAATTTAACATGAAACCCTCATTTGACAATAAGCACAAGCAACAACTCAACCTTAGTATATTAAAGATCAATCTAAATATACATGAGAACCTGCTAAGACACCAACAAGATGGCACAAATGGATGAAGATATAAATGATTGACAATGGTCTCCCCAATGAATTCGTTGATGCCCAATGAGAAACCTGGATGGCTCCTCCTTTAAGACTAGCTAGGGTGGAGTCTTTCACCACCGACGACTAGTTATTTTAATCAACTAGGGTGGGTAATTGCTCCACCGAAGAACATCTTGCTCAAGGTTTAGAACCCTCAAGCAAGCTCTATGAGCCGAAGTAAACAATCTATCAGATATCCAAACATGCCTATAGAATGATCTTGAGCTCCCTTTTATAATCCTTGGCCACCCCAATACCATGGGTAAGTATTATATGGATACCAATACCATGGGTATGAATACCGTGGGCAAGTATTCCATGGGTACTATTACGATGGGCAAGTATTCCATGGGCACCACATAATCCTTGAAGGTTTCATGAGCCTTGACATAGTCGATATACATTGTAAGAGACCATTTCTCCTACCTTGACCTTTGGTTACTCCAACACTCATCAAATTTATCAAACCCTAGGTCTTGTGCCCTCTTTTCTAGGCCTCATCAGAGAAAGTGAGTTGCTTCCTTGTGAAGCCTTAGACCTAAGTTGTGTCTTTCTTGAAGACCTCCAGGAAGATCATTTCACACATTAATAGTAGAATATCTATTATAATTGATCTCTCTCCTATGGGGACTCCTCCCATCAGTGAGGGGAGTTTGGCTATGGTGAAAGTGGGCCATGTTACCCACCACCAGCGAGTGACCCCTATAGGAGAAAATTTCTCCTAGATTTGTATTCAGCCCACAACAAACAGCCACTTGCAGCAACCACATAGCTCGATGTGCCACTATTCTCTGCCAACTGAGCCAACCATTATGTGCCCTCGCTCATCTGTTATGATTGAAGGTAGGCCTTCAAACCCCGAAGGTATGACTTTTAATTATGTAATTGGGTGTTTATGCTTGCTTTTCTTCGGCACATTTGGACATGGATTAGTGGACGGATTAGGCAGAAAATGGACTTGGACTATGTTGAAGAATCTAGGGCAAATTAGGTTAATAAGATTCTTCTCACCATGATAACTATTTGTCAGGTGTTTTTAACTTTTTCTTATTAGCACAATCTTCGCTTGTTATTATTAGAGTGTATCTTCTTAGTTCATCATGATCAAATAGTTACCAAAACAAAGAGACAAGAACACAAGATGTTGGCTTTCTGCCAGGGCCAAAACCTCTCCCTCTTGGAGAGGAAAACCCGCACAAAATTCTTCTTATAGAGATTCCAATTGATGAATACCAAGACCATGACCCTTGACCTATTATGCCACTCCAAGACCAAGACACCAATCCTCTTTCTTTGACACTGTTGAGATCATCATCATTGTTGCACCATCATCGAGGTCTTCATATGTATATGAGAGTTGTATGTAGATCTACCGATATCATGTCAGTCTCATCATAATTGTTCCTTCACCGAGATCATAACCTTTGTGACTATGTCTTCATCAAGAACGAGGTCATGACTGTGATAGGATTATGACTGCTCCTTAATGTATGCCGAGATAGTGTGCATAGTTTTAAAACTCGGCCGAATCGAATCCGAAACGGCCGAGTTGATCCGAGTCATTGAAGAATTTTATGACCCGGCAGAAAAACCAGTTCGGGAGGCCGAGTCATGACTGACTCGGCCGATTTATTGCATGACTCGGCCGAGTCAATCATGACTCGGTCAACCCGGCTGTTTCCACATCTACTCGGCCAAGTCATTAAATCTAGCCAGTCCCCCCAAAAAACAGCGATTTTTCTAATTTTTTTTTAACTTTTTAACATTTAGCTGATTGTTGGGGACTCCAAGGTGTTTTCTAAATTGGTTAAGTGTTATTTGGGGTCCATTCACCTCTCCTAGTATTGATATGCTACTCAAATTTCATGGTAATGTTAAATTCTTAAAGTAAAAGTGACATTCTCCTTAATCTTCATTTTCATCCTTTTACTTAAATTTTTAACATTACCATGAAATGACTCAGGATGTTTGAGAGTGGTTCCGGCCTCATTGGATTTCATATGGAGAAAGTAGAATTTTAGATTTCATTCAAAATTCAGCAAACTTATTAGATTTTCAGGATTTCAGGATTGGAGGATTGCAATGTTTCCATTGAATTTTGTCCTGTATTAGGGTATGGAACTCGTATTTAACCAAGAGCATTAATCCCTCTTTGTACCTTGATGTTAGTGACATTGGTTGTCGAACTTCTCCAGGATTCGCTCCCAAACCAGGAGCTTCTGAAAATGTCGCTCTAGCTCCCGTTTTCACTCTTGCTCCCCACTTTCGCTCCCGCTCCCAAGTAACACTGAGCCAGATGATGTTGGCAACTCTAGCAGTAGCCAGTAGTACTGGTCACAGAGTTTTGTTGTAGAGGCCATTTATAGCCTCCTTGGTTATTTGTTTTTGTTTTGATCTCTATATCATCATCGTGTATGTATTGGACAATGCACTGGGTGCCATTTTGATATAATGGATATATTCATGAGCCTACTTTGATAATATGTTGTCTTCTATCTATATTCTAATGTTGTGTGTTTGGAAACATGAATGAAAATCTTTAAAATTATGTGTTTTTATAAAAAAGAAATATTTAATGTATTTTTTACAACGATCGAGTCATTGAAATCGAGCCGGCCGAGTCGATACCGAGTCGGAGTCGGAGTCGGAGTCGACCCTCGGCCGAGTCGGAGTCGGAGTCGGAGTTTTAAAACATTGATAGTGTGTCACTATGAGATCCTTCCATCATCATTATGTTGAGACTGTGATCATCCTTGTTACCAAGACTATTGAGATCTTTACCGAGAATGTAATTATGTTCCCTTTTCACCGAGATCATCCTTGTCACTACCATCACTACTCCTTATTATGCCGAGACTGTGAGAGTGTGTACCCCTGTAATATCCATCCGAAAACTTATAGACTCCTTCAACCGAAACACTGTAACATTGTCTTCATCCAAGATTCTTGTTCCATTACTTGTCCGAGATATCACTGTAATTATTAGCGAGATTTCAGAGATATCCGAAGTTGCAGAGGCTTATGCGAAGTTTTGTCTCTCTGTGACTCTAGCTGCATATTTATAGGTGTTATGTCTCTGTATTTGAGCCGACATGACAATGTTAAGTGTTGTGTCTTCTTTGTGAGCCGACTTGACATTTATATTCATTTGCAGGCCGACATGACTGTGTTATACATCGTTTAGCTTATTTCATTTTTCAAGAGGATTGTGCTTATGTTTGGAGGGCTTCTAGACCTTTCTATAGACTTGTATACATTACACATAGGCTCAAGAAGAGCATGACATTAACACTTTGACATCCTAAGGCTCTCGATGGAAGCTACTAATAAATAAACCTATTGCTCATGAAACCCGTGCAGCAAAGAATAACTAAACCTCGTTACACTTTCTTCAACGGAATGTACTCTTGTTCCCTTGTCCCAACTCGGTGGTTAATCTTGTATCTTAGTCCCATGGGATCTCCTCTATTGGCTACTAGCTTCAGGAGTGGGACTACATGGAAAAATCTAATTTTGATTGCATGTATTGAGAAATCCAGAGGCAGCAGATTAGATGATTTCTCTTACTTTGAAAATTGCTTGTGATGTCTTTTTACTTAACTTGCTTAGCTTCTTCTTTAACTTGATTATTATTGTGTTTTCTATCACCAAACAGCTACCAAACAATGAATATCAAAGAGACAAGGGGACACAGAATGTAGGTTGCTAGCTAAGGCCAAAACCTCTCCTCTTGAGAGAAAAATCCACAAGAATTCTTCCACAGATTGATCTAGTATAGGGATCCCCCATTCAGAATTCAGTGCGCTGAGCAGCCTGGGCCATCTCAAAAAGTTTCTCGAAAATGACTGGCAAAGACACATGAAAACATTGTGTGTTGTGCTTTCCTAAGATACAAGCATCACATTGCTTAAGTTTCCTATGAATCATAGGCAAACCAATAACAACATTTCTTCAACAAATGGAGGATGTCATAGTTCAAGTGTCCAAATCTAGCATGCCATAAAAGACTTGATGGAAATGTACCTTCATCATAATGAGAATTGTATGAAAAGTTTTGTGCACAAGCAGAGGTTCCTTGCAGCTTCAGAAGCCTTTCTTCTTCTATTCCAATCATGACAAGAGAGTGATCTGATGCTTTTCTGACCTCAACCTTGCCATCAAATATGTGAATGGAGTGTCCTTGCTGGTGGATGTGGACCAAAGGCAAAAAGTTTCTCCTCAACTTCGAGAGGTATAGAACATCGTGTAGAAGAAATTCTGAAAGACCAGGCAGTTTGAGCTTGATGGTGCCAAGCCCTAATGGCTTGAGTTTTGACTTGTCTACAAAGTGAAGCATTCAAAGAAATTTCTTTTGAAATTCATGTGACAAGTTGCTTCTGAATCAAGCAACCAAGCATCTTTCCATGAAGTAAGTGAAGCATTGAATAAGTCTCCAGCTACTCCAATGTTGCAATGTGCCACAACATAATGAGTAGATTCGAGTGCTTTACCATTCCCTTTGTCAGGTGTTTTACCTTTTCCTTCATTTCTTTCCTGCTTGATTTTGTCCCAAGGCAACTTACATGTGGAAGCATCATGTCCATCTCTATTGTGTCATATGCAACGAAGATCAGACCTTTCTCCTTTGAAATGTCTGCCCCCCTTGCCTCTAAAATTCTTCTTTCCTCTTCCTCTTCGGCCACCTTTTTCTCTAGAAGAATCTTGTGCATGATTCTTCTCTTTTTGCACTAGGCACACAGCTTCTTTAGAAGACTAAGGAGTTGTCTTCTTTCCAAAATCCTTCTCTCTTTCAGCAAACTTCTTCTCAAGAGAGTCAAAGGTAATCACCTTAAGGTTGCCACTTGCTTGCAATAACTCGAGATAATGTGAATAGGTGGGATATAGTGCCTTGACATAAGCTATGAGAGGAATATCTATCTCAACACCAGTGGCTTTTATGTCATGCATAATGGATCTTACTTCTAATGCTAAGACAAGAAGGTCATCATTTTTCAACTCAAGATTGAACAACTTGATCATCAACTGAATGACTTCAAGGTCAAAATCTGAGTCATATAATTCCTTCAACTTCTTAAAGGCTTCAAAGGCATTTGAAAATGGAGAAATTTGTCAAGTCACCTCTTCATTTACTGACGCTGCAATCAACGCATAGGCCTTGTTTTCCTTGTTTTCCCAGATGGCAAGCTCCTTATCTGAAGTAGGCTTTTCATGTGCATTGTCTCCTTCTCCTTCACAAATTCCTTTCCAAAACTCATTGAAAATGAGGGTGTGTTTTATCTTCCAAGACCACTAATGGTAGTTCTCTTTACTAGTGAGAACTACTCCCATTGTTGATATGAGTGAATGCATCATCAAAAAGACAATGTGCCTTTGATTTCCAAAACAGATGCAAGCTGCCTTCGATTTCCAAAACAGACACAATCTTTCTTGGTATCTTCCATTTAGGTAGCAAGAATTCACAACAATACTTTAATGTGGCATATAATATATCACCATTCCTTAATATGTTAATGTCACACCACCATATAATATATTATATACATGTGATATTCATCAACTCCACTCACACAATTATTGTCTTCAAAAAAGGGGACATAAATTATTTTAATATTATAATACTTCACTTATGTGTTGAAAAGTGCAACTAGGTTCGGATTTCATAATGACATGTGTAATTGTGCTTTTATGTAATTGATGTAAAGAAGAAAATAAAATTATATTTGTAATACTTGAGTCATGGGTTTGATGCTCAAGGAATTTTATTTTATAGTATAGGCTCCTATTATGAGCCTTTAGGGTTGGTCATCATGTCATAAAGTCTATTGAGTCAATGCCAAAGTTTGAAGACCCATTTGAGCATGTAATTCATTGTAAAAGAAATTTTTTTAACCCTCCAAGACCTCGTCACAAGCTCCCTTTGAAGACGGCCTAAGAATAAATCTAGAAAGGCATGTCAACCTTGTCACCTAGAGAAGTCGGCTTATTTTGGATGCACCAAACACTATAAATAGGGCAGCTCGGCCTCACTTGAAGAGAGAATTCGGTCAAGGAATATGAACTAAGAAGAAGTGCAAAAAACACAAAAGAGAAGCCTCATCACCGAGCGAAGGAAAGGGGTAGGCAACCGAGTCATTTTCTTATCTATTTTTGGGCTATCTCCTCTACACATGTGAGAATCTAGTATTGTTTGTTGCAGATAAGGGCTAAGGCTAGTAAGGTCACCCTAGAAGTCGAATCAAAGGAGAAGACACATCATTCATCAAGCCGAAGTGTAGAAGGAAGTCTTTCTATTAAAGCAAAGTGGTAACAATGTGTAAAATTTGGTCAACATCCGTCACACGTGCTGCAACTATGGTTTCTGAAGAGGCCAAGGGTTGCAGGTCTGTTCCAAGAAGCCGAGATCTCAAGGATAGCCAACAAGGAGGGAGAAGTAAGCAGTTTGACCATCATTGACTCAAGGAAGAAGGGGTTAAACTAGTAGGTCTTGTGACTTGGTCTTGGAGACATTAATAGGTCAAGGGTCTTGGTCATGGTCTTGGTATCTGTCAATTGAATTCTCTATAAGAAGAAGAATTTGATTGGGTTTTCCTCTCAAGTTGGAGAGGTTTTGTCCCTAGTTGATCGCCTACATTTTGTGTTTGTTGTCTCTTTATTTTTTATACGTTGGTAGTTGTTTAATGAAAAAGAACACTATAATAATCTAAGTAAAGAGAAGATCATAATCTAAAAAAGTAAAAAGCATTCACAAGAAGTTATCATTAGAAGAGAAATCACCCAATTGCTATGCCCTAGATTTCTCAACATGGAATCAGAGCTAAGGTGACAAATCGGGGAAAGGGCATCTCATCAAGGGACACACAAGCACTCAAGGATCAGATCTCGAAGAATATCAAAGCAAAGTCAAGATCTACAAAGAAGTGTCAAAAACCTAGATTGAAGAAGAAGTCTACACCAGAAGAAGTCTTGGGATCCTTAAAAAACCACAAAGAGCTTAATCAAGTTAAAGGGACCTACAAAGCAAAGTATCTTAAAGACTATTCATCCAAGAGAAGCAAGATCAAAGACGTTGTCATCGTCTTTAAAAGTTCTAAGGCAATCTCCCTCTCATTGAAGCAAGGTCCTTACCATTGAAGAAGATCAAGCATCAAAACATCATCAATAAAGACATCATCAACAAGGACATCACTATCAAAGGATCTAAAGTGATCTCCCTCTTTGCGGAGTCAAGGATTACTCTTAAAGAGAACTATCTCTATTATTTATATCATCATCAAATTCAAGGAGGCAGCAAGTGGAAGAAGCATCTTCACAAGTAAGTATATTTATGTCTACATCTGAATCTCTCAAAATGTCTTTTCGCAAGGAAAGCAACAAATTGGTTGGGGCTTCAAACTTTCTTGCATGGAAGAAGAGGTCAGATCTGAATATCATTGAAAATGAGGTTATGGATCATGTCAAAAGCTCTATCACCAAACCATCGAAAGAAGATGCTCAAGCACTTGCAAATTTTATGAAAGGGGAAGTAAGGGCTCAAAGGATTCTCATAGAATCCATCAATGATTCCCTCATTCCATATGTATCTCAACTCGACACTTCAAAACAAATATATGACAAATTGGTAGAGTTGTTTTTTATAAACACTACAAGAGAAATTCTCTCTAAGGCAAAAACTCTACAAGCTAAAGATATCAAAAGAAGAAGGGATAGCCTCATACTTCATGAGGATATTTGAAATAAGGGATAAACTTCAAGATCTGGGTGAAATAATGTCTGACAGGGAAATGACCATTGTAGTACTAAATGCACTACCAGAGGAGTGGGGTAACTTTACTTCAAGTATTTATGGGAAGAAAGAAGCTACTCCATTCCAGGATCTATGGTCACTATACAAGATTGAAGAAAACAGGTTGAAGGCAAAAACTGATGTAGGATCAAATGAGAGAAATCAAGCATATGCTACTACGGCAAAGAGAAAAGGAAAGTTTCGGAAATTTGATCCTCAAAAACAAAAAAAGAACATGGCTAAAATTCAATGCTATGGATGTCAAGAATATGGGCATTACAAAAAAGATTGTCCTGAGCTCAAAAAGGACAATAACAAAAGAGGTAGAGAAGAAGCCCATATCACCAAAGAAGTGGAAAAACTCTCAATTTTATCCCGACTTTTTCAATAAAATCCCGATTTTTTCAAAAGAAATTAAAATAAAAAGTCGTTAAAGAAACTATTGTTGAAGAAAGTGTAACTAGGTTCAATCTTCATAATGACATGATCTTTGTATTTGATGTAATAAAATGAAATAATTTATTTTTTGTAATCTTGCTACATGGGTTTCATGAGCAAGAAGTGTCTCTAGGTAAAAGACTTCTTCTTGATGTCTTAAGGATTTATTATAAATGTCAAAGAGCCATGTCATGTGTATAGAAACTCTTTATGAGTTCATGTAAATATGTACAAGTCTTCAAAGTTGTGTAACAACCCTCCAAGACCAAGATCAATGCCTCAAAAACAAACCTACCAAAGTCTGCAAGCGAAAACAAGGAAGAATACTTCATGTCGGCTCCAAATATGAATTAAATACATAAATGAAAGTTATGTCAGCTTGATAAAAGGACACGTCGGTTCATGAATGTATGTCAGCTCAATATAGGAGGCTAACCACTATAAATACCCATGAAGGGTCAACAAAAATCACATGAAGAAAATCCAGATGCCTCTGAGATTTCGCATGGAGAAGAGGAGTCGCAGTTAGGGTTTGACTGCACCTCGTTTGGGGTTTAGGTGTAGTCAAAACCTCGCATAAATGGAGCAGAATAATCTTGTATAATGGACGTTGCAATGATTGAAGGATTAGACATTCTCGACATCTCTATTTTAAGTACACGGATCTACCTAGACATATCTCAATTGCACAGCTAAGTGATCTCGGCATACCTGTAAGGATCTCAGCTGAATGGAGCAGCGAAGATCTTGGACAAAGGCATAGTGTGTTAATGGATCTCGCATAGCAGTCTTGACATACCTATGATCTGAAGGTGGTATCCTCGCATGGAGAGAGCAGCAAAGTCTAGGCATGTCACTATCTCATTCTCGACATATCTATCTCTGATAGAAGGATCAAGACAAGCTTCGGATGAGGATGCAGAGATCACGTTGGTCTCAAGGATGGTATTCATGTAGTAGACAGTATATAGTCTCGGTAATGATCACAGTGATATAGAGGGATCATGAATACACCATAGTGAGACTCAGATCTATATCCCACTGTCTCGGCATAAGGAGCAGTATTACAATCTATAAGGAGAAGCAGTACTAAAACTCCAGCAAACTGATAATGAAGGAATGATATAGTCCCGGCATCATGAGAATCATTGTCTCAGTGATGATGAAGATATAATGCACAGTCATCATGATGAAGACTTCAATGAAGACCTCGTTGACATAATGTAATGACTGTCATAATGAAGATCTCAGTGCATCAATGAAAGCATAGAGATCACAGTGAGGATCTCAATGGATCTCATTGATATGGTGAAGAAGCAACAGTGAAGATCTCAGGGATACTGGCTTCAATGGTGCAGCAATGAGGGTGATCTCAGCAGCAACAGAAAGGAGGATTGATATCTTGGTCTTGGAGAGGCAAAGTGTGTCAAGGGTCATGGTCTTGGTATTTGTCAATGGAATCTCTATAAGAAGAATTTACGCATGGGTTTTCCTCTCCAAGAGGGAGAGGTTTTGGCCCTGGCAGAAAGCCAAAACATTTGTATTCTTGTCTCTTTTGTTTTTGATAGCAGTTTGATGAAGTTAACATACACATGCGAATAATGAAGTAAACATCAAGTTAAAATTTATTGTTTAAATACTTCACAAATTGTTATCATGCAACAAAGAATCAATGTAAATATGCATGCCCTAGATTCTTCAACAACTACCTTGTTACACAGTAATTTGTCACTGTCTCCCTGTCAGTCTTCCTACTGTGTCATGAGTTCAAATCAATCATGCTCATGTTCTCTTATGTGGCCAAATAACCCACTTTGCCAAAGTTTTTTCCATCATCGCGACTGTTATTCAAATAACCGCGCTCACTGGCGCCTCATAATACAACGAATGCGCTGCCAGCGCGGAAGCACACGTGTTTTCCGCGCTGCTCGAATTTCATGAACCAGCGCAGCCTATGTTTATATTGAGTCGCGCTGACATAACCTTCTCTGTTGTTCAAATGCAACGACAGCGCTCCAGTGCAGTTATACACCCGCGCTGATCCAGTTTGGGCGAGTTTGTTCTAACAATCGGCCTTCCAGATGACTCCAGACCTGGTTGTTGGCCTTGTAAATGTCGCCCTCCCTTCTCTGGCATGTCTGTTTCGTCATTTGAGCCACCTTCCTTGGAGATAAGCTCATCCTCCCACCATTCATGGAGACTCCTTCTCCTATTTAAGCCTCTACCATTGCCATGAGCAGCTAGTTTGGATAGTGTGGAATTGATAGTGCTTAGAGTGCTGCTGCTAGTAGGTAGTTGGTGTGACAAGTGTGGATTTGCTAGAGAGCTTAAGGAAGGTTGTGAAGTATTGCTTGTGTGAGAGAGAGTTTTTGTCTTGGGAGATCTACCTCCAAGGGTGAATGCTTAAGAGACTTGCTGGCTGGACCCTCTTGAGAAGGACTCAACGTCAGAACTTTGGTTGTACCTTTCTCTGTTATTGATTAATAATAGATGACTACTATTATGGTTCCACTTTCATTTATCTTTGTAATGGTTAATGTGAGTTATGTCCTTTCTGACTGATGTATAATTGCATTTATTAGATTTCACGCTTGTGTTTGTGTTTCTCTTTGTGTGTGCAGGTGTCTATCCACGAGGATTGTGGAGGATCGTGACCGGCCAAAGCAAAGGAGCGAGAGCGGCATCTCTTCATCAAACAATAGCGTTGGAATCCAAGTAGGTGTTCATTGCCTATCTTTTATTTGCAATTAGGAACTTGCATAGTAGCATTGACTGATTGTTGCTAGACCCATTCTGGGCTAGTAGGGATCGCCTCTATCCGTAGAGGGGATTTACCTCTCCAACAATTTGGCGACTCCGCTGGGGAGCTGGCCTTTGTCCCTTTTTGTTCATTCTTGTTTTGAGTTTGATTGTTACTCTCTTTTCAAAGGTTGGGGATTAGTTCTCTGCTTTTAGACTTCCTGGTTTAGTCTGGGAGGTGCCTTAATTGTTTAAAGAGTTATTGCCTTGGTTTGGGAGCTTTTGGCTTGATTCTGCCTGTTTTTTAGCCTCAGCGCGGTTTATAACAAAACAGTCGCGCTGACATCGCATAGTTGTTTCTTTGACTTCGTGGTCATCGCGCTTGTACGTTTAACAGTCGCGATGGTTCTGAAATCGAACCAGCGCGCTTAAGCCATGTACTTCCGCGCTGACAGCGCTTTGTTGCTACGCGTGGTTTCTGGTCAGCGCTTTGTTGCTGTGTATCACCCGCGTTGATCCTGTAGAATTGATTTTTTTTCAATTTTGCCTCCTGAGCCTGTTGGTTTGACTATCCCCTGCTCTTTCCACCTGGTTTATGACTTGATTTCTATTGTCTGAACTTTGAAGTACTTGCTTGCGAAGTCTTGTTGGGCGGATCTTGTTTTGTGTCTTGTGACCTGGTGTTATCATCCCGATTAAGTTGGATTGGCTTTGTTTCGTTACTCGTTCACAAAGATTCGTTACTACTTGCTTTTGCTTTTGCGGAAACCTTCCTCTTTGCTTTCTTTGCTTGGTTGTTTGGGTGATCGTTATTGAATCAGTCTTCGTATTGTTTCGATTACTTCTCACTACCCAGACACGGATTACAGTTGTTTGGGCTCAACCGGTTCTTTTCACATTTGTTGTGTTTTTCATTGAGTGATTTTATTTCTTTTACTCGGTGTTGTTGTCTCTCAAAATTCATTTTAAGTGCATTGTGCCATTGGAAAAAGAAATCGAACTAATATCTTTTGCATTCAATAGTTAATGGGAAAAAGAGCATTTCATTGATTTGTGTTCTCAAAAGAAAAAGTTTCATTTCCTTGCCATTAGCTGCATTAGATTGTTTGATTGATTGTGTTCATTGAAAATTCTTAACCCTCTCATAGTTAGAATTCATCGAACGAAATGGTATTCTTTGGCATGTAGTTTGCACCTAGGAAATTGTGAGAGATCACACGGTAGGACCTGAAACCAAAACTTAATTCAAGATCAACCGTAAAATAAACTGAATAAACCTAAAAATGCATTGGAACTTAACGCAAACATTTAGAGATCTAGGCTAGAGACGTGTTCCGGCGTCTTTAAACATAGTCACTATTCTTTCACATTACGGTTGGGTGATTCCTCCTTCTGTGACTCGGTAGTGGTCTAACACGGATTGTGCTCCCACGTACCGTCGCGTATATAGGAAGACCCCACTAGGCTTTTATCCTTGATCCATAGGAAGCCGAGTCTGCCGCCTTGCGAACCGTAACGCACCGAACACAGCATTCGGGAAGATTGACTGCAGTACGGAAAGTCCTTGGTTCTCATACGATTGCCAAGGTGTATAAGCAGTTTTACGGATTGCTTGGTAAACCCTTTGCCTAGAGTCTCCAGAGTAGTCACTTTTGATCTTTTTCGGACTCCCTAAAAGAAAAGGTGCCAGTGAGCGTCTTGTCACTTCGTGCTCATTAAACATTCGAAGGAGACTAGAGTCATCTTTTCGTCCTTTTCTCGACTCTTGAAACATGAAAAGGTCAAGTTTAGTTCCTGTGTCTTAAAAATTTATTCGGCCACGTTAACATTACCTGGTTAGATCTTGTGTGCGTTAGTTTGAGTAGGGTCTTTTATCGTTAGATTCCTTTAGGTCTTGTTTGGGGTTTGTCATCCTGGCTGACCCGTCAACTCCCATTCCGAGTGATCAAGGTTCTCCATCTTCTGCTGCTCCTGAGGTACCAGTTGTAAGTGATACTCTTCCTGTTATCCCGAGTATCCAACCTATCAACTCTCGTGCCCCGGGCGACGAAGATTACGAAGACGATTGGAACCCTATCTGGGAGCCTGACGAGGACGATATTCCTATTACCCCCCCTGGTGTTTCGTCTCCAATGTCTACCTCCCACATGGATGAGACATCTCCTAGCACAGGTGAGACACCTGTGGTGTCGAATGTTGACACTCCCATCCCAGCTACTTCTCCACTCCCCCCGCGTTATTCATCGTTGAGGGATAGAGTAGCTGCCAGGACTCCTGCTACGACTATGTGGGATCCTCATGTCACTCCCACCACGGGACCTTTTGTTTCACAACCCCATACTACACCTGTTACCTCAGTTCCCACGAATCCGACTGTTTGTGTAGCACACTCGACTCCGGTCGTTAGTGCCGTGACAGCGTCTTCATCTTTGAACACTGGTGCTGGTTCCCCTCACAGTCAAGTGAGTGGTGGCCAGCCGGAACTCTCGCCTAGAGTCGTCCACCCTGCACAAAGTGCTCCACCCTCTTCTGGTCCAGTTCCAGGAGGGGGGCCATATGATGCTTATGGGCAAGCTGTTCAGGATCCGAACGCGCAAGGTCCACTCTTTTATTACGATTCTACTGGTCAATACCTCCAATACTCTCAAACCTTGCCTCTTCAACCTTTCGTTGAGGTTTCGGTACCATTATCCATTGCTTGGGACTCTAGTACTCACTCTTTTCATGGGGGCCAAGCAATCCCTGCACAGCTTCAAGGACCGCCTAATCAAGGCCAGCCACCTTATGTGCAAGCCCCCCAAGGGCAGCCACTTTATGGCCAGTCTTACCCAGGACAATCTGGGGGCCCACAAGGACAACCCTATCAGGGACAACCTTCGGCCGCTGGTGGTCTGTCGTTTACCTATCAGAGTCAACCTTCTGGTTATCCGGGGCAACCTGGTACCCAGCAAGGTTACCCGTCTGGACAACCAGGACAGCCTTACATCCAACAAGGCCAACCTGGTCTCCAGCAGGGTTATCCCTCTGGACAAGCTAGGCAAATGTCTATTCCGCAAGCTCAACCGGCAGTCCAGCAGGGGTATCCTTCTGGGCAAGGGGGGCAGCCTTACGTACAGCAGGGCCAACCCATTGCTCAGTCTAGTCATCCTTCTGGGCAAGCGGGGCAACCCTACATACAGCAGGGCCAACCCACTGCTCAGTCTATGCATCCTTCCGGCCAAATCGGCCAGCCTTCTACGCATCAAAGCCAACCCACTGCCCGTCTTAATCATCCTTCTGGACAGGCTGGCCAACCTCAAGGTCAACCGGCCGTCCAGCCTGCTCGACCATCTGTTCTGCAAGGACAACCCTTGGTTGCTCAAGGACAACCTGGCACCCAGCAAGCACATCCTTCTGGGCAAACAGGTCCATCCCAAACCCAACCAGGCCAACCTTCCGGCCAGATGGTCCCAGCCCAACCTGTTCAAGGACATCTTTCTGGGCCCCAAACTCAAATGGGTTATCAAATGCAAGGTGGGCCACGGCCTCAACCTTCTTACCAAGCGCAGCCTTCTTATCAGGCTCAGTATGGAGCTCAGCAAATGTATGGCTACCAGCAACCCCAGGGGCAAACTCAGTTTACCCCGTATCAAAATTATCAACAGATGCAGGTCACTCCTTACCAGAATTATCAGTACGCTGCACCTGCAGGTCAAGTTGCTAATCCATGGGGTGCTGGGGGGCAGACCCAGGGTCAACTGTCTGCATATGGACAGAATCCATATGGACAGAATCCGTATGGACAGAATACATATGGACAGAACCCCTACGGGCAAAGTCCCTATGGGCCAGGCCCCTTCGGGCCGGGCCCATCCGGACAAAGTCCATGGGGGCAACCACCACCTGGTTGGAACCCTGGTACTGCCTCTCTTCCACAGCCACAAATGTCCTTTAACCCTCAGTTGCCTTTCTTAGCGACGTTGGAACTCTCGGATGTGTCCAAGTTGACAAATGATCCCATTCTTCATAATCCGTATTGGCCACCGGTTCCGACTAAAATACCCGGTGATTGCCCAAAATTTGATGGCAAAGCTGGTGAAGACCCTCAAGCCCATGTCATGACCTATCACCTTTGGTGTTCATCGAACTCATGGCTTGATGACTCTATCCGGCTCCGCCTCTTTCAAAGAACTCTCACCGGCTCAGCCGCTAAGTGGTATATTGAGCTGAATCGCGGCACGTTTCAAGATTTCAACTCGCTGGCTATGGCGTTCTTAACTCATTTTCAGTTACCCATTCGGTACGAGACAGGGACACATCTCCTTACGTCTCTCAAACAGGATACGGCTACGCATATATCCGATCATATACATGAATGGAGAAGGCGTCGTCGCTTGATCAAATTTTGGATCCCTGATCAACTCCTGACCGATTGGTTCACGACTTCCTTTGTCCCTGCGATCGCGCGAGACATCGCTATGGGAGCTTGTGTAACTGAAGAGCAAGCTATTGCGCGTGCTCAGTACCTCGACTTAGTATACTCTCAGTCGGGTACTTTATATGATTATTTGCCAGACGCCCCGAGGCCTGGACAGTCCAAGGCTCCGCCAAAACCATCGGTTGACGGAGTCATTGGCTCTGTAAACTCGTCATCAAAGAAATCGGCCGCGAACCCTAGGAAGCAAAAACAGAATGCTTCTAATGGAAATGCTTCTCAGGGCCAATCTAATTCTGGAAGTACCTCCGAGGTAAACGTCGTTCAGTCCACCGCGGCGGATAAATCCTCAAAAGGGAAAAAGAAAGGGAAAGCTAAGGATAAATCCGGACAGCCCAAGCAAGATTCCCCTAAGCCTCCTCCCGAGGAAGGAGCCAAACGAAAACCTAAGTATCCTTGTCTCATCTGCGATGAGGATCACTATACTAAGGACTGCCCAAGGCGGTCCGAAGTCAGTCGATTATTGAAAGGTGCTCCTGGGACTCCTGTCGTGCTTAAAGAACCTTTCCCTTCCCAGCAAACTCAAATGGTGGCAGACCCATCTCAACCCTCTTCCTCGTTTGGCTCTCAAGTGTTCATGGCTGGAACGATTCCCATCCATGTTTCTACTCGAGCAAAAGAATATCCTTCTCCTGTCGGGAAAGAGCCGGAGGTCCCCTCCAGCACTCCTCCGTCCAGTTCTGGTCCTCTCCACATCAAAAGACCCAGCGCTGAGACGATCCCCCGACCCCCTCCGAAAGGTGTACTCCGGAAGTCGTCTTACAACCCTAATGCTCGTGCTGCCCAACATTATGGCATTGTTGAGGACTTAGCTCAGGCTCCGTCTGCTATGTCCGCTCTAGAGGAAGTCCTTGCTATCAGCTATTGGTGGCATAGACCCGGCAGATTCGGATTTGATTTCTTTCGATCTCGAGGGCTTTACATCGAGACGGCCTCACCAAGTCGCTTTCCTTATACAGGTCATCATCAATGGCAAAACAATTCATGGTACAGTCATTGATGAAGGTGCCTCAACTTGCATCATGTCTGTTGCTTGCTGGAAGGCTATTGGTTCTCCTACGTTGAGTCAGTCTCCTACAACGTTAGAAGCCTTCGATGGAAGAGAGTCTCGTCCTTACGGTATCCTCCAACGCTTGCCCATCTCTTTAGAAGGGAAGACGGTAGAAGTAGAGGTCGAAGTTGTTGACGCCAATCTTACCTACAACCTCCTCCTCGGACGTAGCTGGACATATGCCATGCAAGCCGTGGCCTCCTCCCTTTTCCGTGTCATTCGTTTCCCTCACCAGGGGAAGATTGTCACGGTGGACCAGCTCTCCTTCTTCGCCTCTTCTTCTGAAGGGAATGTGCCATTTGTGGAGCATACCTCTAAATCATTCGAGAGCGTGGGTGCCGGACTTTTCAAAGATCCCGCTTTAATGGGAGTCTTTCCCCTCCCACCTCCGAATCTCGCCCCCATCAACATGATCTCTGTACGTTCTGATCCGTGGGTCCTTCCTCCCGCTAATCAGATAGACTCTTGGGGTGATATGATGCCGTTGAGTCCTGCCGAGCTCAACTACGTCGAAATCGTCGCTGCATCGGCTCCCCCTCCTGAACCTGCTCTTCCGGGCAGTGTTCCCGATTCATATGTTCATTTCCCTTGGCTTGGAGATGAGGCTACGTCGGATCCATTAAAGGAAATATTTCCTTCCGATGAAGCCATCATAGAGACCATGTCTCTCGAAGAGCTCCCTTGGTCAGATCATCACCACCGCTCTTCGTTTCTCCCTCCCCATCCGGAAATGATCGCATGTCTCGAGCGGTTTGCTTCGTGCGTCCCATCCCCGCCCCTTCAAACACCTATTCAGCTTTATCAAGTGTCTTCTGAGGGCAATATGGGAAACATCACGCAAACCCAACCCATCGACATCTCTGTGAAACCAGGGATTGTCGAGCACATTCATATCGGAGTCACTTGCACTCCAGAGGAAGTTCAACTCTACACTGACTTATTTCGCGAATTTCGTGATGTCTTTGCTTGGTCCTATGAAGAAATGCCTGGCATCGACCCTAGTATTGTGGTGCACGAAATACCTACGTACCCAGGTGCTAAGCCTGTTCGTCAGCGCTTACGCCCTGTGCACCCCCGAAAGGCCACAGCTATCAAAGCAGAAGTCGAAAAGCTTCTCAAGGCTGGTTTCATTTACCCCATTCCACTGACGGATTGGGTTTCTAATATAGTCCCTGTGAATAAAAAGCAGGGCACTATCCGAGTCTGTGTTGATTATCGCGATATCAATCGTGCCTGTCCTAAGGATAACTTCCCTACACCGTTCATCGATCAGCTCATCGATGAGTGTGCAGGAAGTGAAATTTACTCGTTTATGGACGGCTTCTCTGGATATAACCAGATCAACATCGCCCCCGCTGATCAACATAAGACGGCTTTCATCTGTCCTTGGGGCACTTTTGCCTATAAGAAGCTCCCTTTCGGTCTAAAGAATGCCGGCGCTACGTTTCAACGTGCAATGTCTTATGCATAGTTTTAAAAACCGCTCAGAAAAACCGGTAACCGGTCAAACCGGCCGATTAGCTAGCTGGCCGGTCCGAACCGGCTTAAAAACCCGGTCAGACCCTTCATTTGCCCGATTTTTGGCCCTAGCCGGTGAAAACCCGCTGGTTTAGGACAAAACCGGCCGGTTTGTTACAAACCGGCCGGTTTTGTCCTAAACCGGCCGGTTTTAGGCACAACCACCATAAAGTTAAAAAAACATGTTTTTTACTGTGTTTGAGGGGTTTTGGGGGGGGGACTAAGGGTGTTTCAACCCTAACAATGTTGGCAATTAATGGTAATGTTAAATTCTTGAAGTAAAAGTGACATTTCCTTTAATTTTCATTTTCATCCTTTTACTTAAATTTTTAACATTACCATGAAATGACTCAGGATGTTTGAGAGTGGTTTCAACCTCATTGGATTTCATATGGAGAAACTAGAATTTTAGATTTCACTCAAAATTCAGCAGACTTAATGGTTTTCAGGATTTCATGGTTTGGGGGTAAACAATAAATGCAATTAGAGCTCCAAATGATAAGAAAAACTCCTGATCTAGATCCCATTGTGTTGGACGATATTGATCCAACATCAGAATGGGTGGAGGAGACTGAAGAACCTGTGTTTGAGGCTGATTTTGATATCGACATGGCTTTGGCGGGGGATGAAGCAGATTATGTGGTGGCATCAGAACCAGGATCAATAGCGGCATCAAGGAAAGGCAAGGAACCAATGGAAGGCACTAGTCATGCAGGTCGACAAACTCGTGCTTCCATTAGGTCCACTTCTATTGTCATTGGTGGCATTGATACTAAGGTTGCAAATCAGGCTGAGGCATCCTCAGACTCTGAACCAGATGATGTCTATGTAGCTCCTGATGATGATCTTGTGTCTACTAGTAGTAGTGGTAATGAACTTGATGATTGATCATGTGTATACTGTAGACTTGTAGTAGGCCAATGGCCTCATAGCTTGCAACAATGTTTTTGGACTTTATAGGCCATTTAGAGCCTCATTTGTTATGTATTTTGCTATTTTGTTGATGATATGTATTGCACTCGGTGCCATTTTGATGTATTCACCTTTACATGGTATATAAATGAGCAAACTTTGCATATTTTGTCTCTATTGGCTTGGAATCATGGTTTTACATCTAAAAATAGTTTTGTTTCATTAAAATTGATTATTTAATGTATTTTTTTAAAACCGGTTCGTTTAGACCAAACCAGTGCTGGTTAGACCGGTTCCGGGGTCCACTGATCAGGATCCACTCACTCAACTGACGGGTCCACTCCCGCTGGATCCACTCCCCGCACTTTTCCCTCTCTGAACCGACTGGTTAGGGCTTCGCGCTTAACCGACTGGATCCACTCCCAAGGTTTCAAGCTCCGTAGCCAAGTAGTAACTGATAAGAATGCGTAAGCAGGCTCGACCATATTCTTTTTGATCAGCTCCCTTGGCGGAGGTTTTGGACATTCTCCCTTGCCCGATGCGGACAAGCGACTACGTCCCTACTAATTTGGCCATTTTAGCTTGGCGGGGGTTTTCAAGATTATCCTCTCCCTCTCCTCTCGATGACGGATCCACTGATAAGGATGCGTAATCGGTAAACCGGTTCATTAGGTGGACCGGTCCGATCACCGGTTCCGGTTTTAAAAACATTGGTCTTATGCCTTTTATGAAATTCGTCACATTGTACAGCCGTACCTGGATGACCTTCCAGCTCATTCAGCCAAGCGTCAGGACCATCCCTCCCATCTTCGCGAAATTTTTCTCCGCTGTCGACACTACCGTATTAGGCTCAATCCTCATAAGTGTGTCTTCTGCGTAGAATCAGGCCAACTACTCGGGTTTATCGTCTCCCGAGAAGGCATCCGTCTGGATCCCCTCAAAGTCGAGGCCATTTTGAATCAGTGTTGTTAAAATCGCGATAAAATCGCGATTTTTTCAAAAAATCGCGATTTTATCACTATCCCGCTTAAATCGCGATTTTTATCCCAAAAAATCGCGGGCTTTTTTTATAACGATTTTTTCCGAAAAAATCGCGATTTTTATTGAAAAAAGCGCCGAGGCGCGGGGCAGCGGGCTTTAAGTTATGAAAATCGATTTTTTATTAAAAAAAATGAAAAAAAATGAATATTTTTGTGCCAAACGCTTTTTTCCCGCTTTTTTCTGCTTTTTTCCCGCTTTTGCCGATTTTTCCGCTTTTTTCCCGACGCCGATTTAATCCCGATTGCGCTTTTAACAACATTGTTTTGAATCTTCCTCCCCCTGCTTCTTTGCAACAGTTGCAGAGCTTGCAGGGCAAAGCAAATTTCCTTAGACGATTCATTCCGAATTATGCCGAGGTGGCTAAGGGTTTCACACGGTTATTGAAGCGAGACACACCCTTTCATTGGGATGCTATCGCTCAGGAGTCTTTCGAGCGACTCAAGGGCCTCCTTGTCTCGGCTCCGTTATTAAGACCTCCGAACTATCACCGTGATTACACTCTCTATCTGGCCGCCGCCGATACCACTATCGGCATGGTTCTAGTGCAGGATGATGACGACGGCAATGAGCACGTTATTTATTACCTTAGCCGCAACCTTTTGGATACGGAAACTCGCTACGCTTATGTCGAGAAGTTGGCATTGGCTGCTGTCTGCGCCGTCCAACGTTTCCGGCATTATATCCTGTTGCGCGCCACGACCGTGATTTCTGACTGCAACCCCATGACATACATTTTGTCGCGCCAGTTGCTGGGGGGAAAATACTCGAAGTGGATCGTAATCCTCCAAGAGTTTGACTTGGAATTTACTGCTGCCAAGTCTAAGAAGTCTCTGGTCTTTGCTGAATTGCTCTGTTCTTTGCCGTCTCCTTCTGCACCATCACTTTCAGAAGAGCATATTCCGGACGAAACATTGTTTCTAATCAGCACCCTCGACCCTTGGTATGGGGACATCATAGTATACTTGCAGACGTCTTCCTTCCGTCCCAATGTATCGAAAGACGCTCGACAGAGGATTCGTCATCAATCTCAACCCTATCGCATTATTGGCGATACCCTGTACCGCCTCGGCGCTGATTCTGTTCTCCGCCGATGTTTGACTCTCGAGGAGGCTGAGCGGGTGTTGAATGACTGCCACTCTGGTGCTTGTGGCGGTCACATGTCCGGATATGCCACCGCCCAGAAAATCCTCCGTGCTGGTTATTTCTGGCCTTCCATCTTCAAGGATTGCATCCTTGCCGTCCGTTCCTGCCATGAATGCCAGATCTACCACCGGAAAATGCGTGCACCTCCTGCACCACTGCACCCTGTTGTTACCGTAGGTCCTTTTGCCAAATGGGGCATCGATTATACATCCTGTAACCCTCGTTCGGCCGGGGGGCATGGGTATATTATCGTTGCCGTGGATTATTTCACCAAATGGGCCGAAGCGATGCCTACATTGAATGAAGACGGTCACACAGCGGCGCAGTTTTTGTTTAATCATGTCATTACTCGGTTTGGAGTCCCTCAGGCTATCGTCACGGATCACGGAAAACATTTCCATAATCACATGATGACGGAACTAACGACCCAACTAGGCTTGCGTCAAGATAGTTCGACGCCGTACTACCCTCAATCCAACGACCAAGTTGAAGCTGTGAACAAAGTTTTGATCACAATGCTCCAACGTACCATTGGTACACACAAGTCTAATTGGCATCTGATGCTGTTCCCCGCCTTGTGGGCTTACCGGACCTCTGTGAAGGACGCCACCGGTTTCACTCCTTTTCAGCTAGTTTATGGACTGGAGGCCACCCTTCCTGTTGAATGTGAGATTCCTTCGTTAAAGTTAGCTATCGAGTTGCTTCCCAACACCACTCCGGTGGAGGAACGGCTTCTTTATTTAGAACGGCTAGACGAGACCCATCGCTTAGCTTCTCTAGCTATTGAAGCACAGAAGAAGAGAGTTAAGGCTCACTTCGACAATACCATTCAACCTCGTTCCTTTGTTGAGGGAGATCTAGTACTGCTCTATGATCAAGCTAAGGATAAGCTAGGGGCAGGCAAACTCGAATCCATGTGGCTAGGCCCCTACATTGTGAAGAGAGTTTTGCAAAAGGGGGCATATGAGCTGATCGACTACGAAGGAAACCCTCTCGACAAGCCCCGTAACGGCCTTTATCTGAAAAAATACTATGCCTGA
Source organism: Pinus tabuliformis (assembly GCA_031772625.1). Lineage (NCBI taxonomy): Eukaryota > Viridiplantae > Streptophyta > Pinopsida > Pinales > Pinaceae > Pinus > Pinus tabuliformis. The sequence goes on along the minus strand of CM062817.1, from coordinate 1,183,106,740 downwards.
TTTCGTGCACCTAGTTTGTACATACGTGTGTTTTTAGCAAGTGTGTTATGTGTGTATGATTTCACGTTTTGCTTTAGTGTGAAGGCGTGTTTGCCTCTTATTGTGTTTTCTGCTTCTTGTGCAGATGTCCAGTGCACCTTATGTTGGTTTCGCTGATGGTGCCTGTCGTAGCACTTGCAATTTGTCTTCTGCGGCGTGGGCGATCTATGATCCTCACGGTGAGTTGCTAGATCTTCAAGGCGTGTGCTTGGGTCATACCACTAACAATGTTGCCGAATACAGTGTTGTAATTGAGTTATTAGCCGAAGCGGTTGATCTCGGCATTCATGCATTGGTGGTGAACCTGGACTCTCAACTTGTCGTCCATCAACTCAACGGGCGATATTCCATCAGAAACCAACGCATTCTAAGGTTGTATTTACGTGTAAGGTTGTTAGAAAGGAATTTTAATTACATCACATATCAACACATTCCGAGACGATTAAACACATTAACTGATGCATTGGCAAACCATGTATTAGACAGACATTTGTGTAACAGATAAACATTATACAAGAAGACATAGAAAACATAATAAGACCATAGGATAAGCATGTGTATATATAAAATCCTTTTCCAAGCATAGTTTGCATGTGTGTTGTCATGTGTGCTTTTAAGCTTGCATTAAAAATTAAAATATGTGGGTCGTATGTTATGCAACTGATACATTAGATTACATTTGTGTTAGACATTTGCATAGCATATAAAAACATCATCATATGTAAAAGATCCATCCAAAATCGGTATATATATATATATATATATATATATCGTGTGGCGCACCAAGGCGCTCAAAAATAAGTGTATATGTCTAGATAAGGCCGGTGTCCTCAGTACATCTGAGACGCGTGTCTCTCAAAAAACATCAGTGGGAAATAAGACCTAGATGTCTACTGTGGTGGGTTATGCTCTCTGTAGCATACGACTGCCCATGCCACCCGCCTCAAGAGGCGGTGCATCCTGGGTTCTACCCCCACTATGTGGATCTGAGATGCTATGGGGACCTCCTCTATCCCCTGGTAATCTGGAACCCCCGCCAGTAAGCCCTCGAGGTTCTATATCACAGTCTTCGTCGTATTGACTCCTGGAGGAGCCAGGGCCAGGACTCCAGCGCCTTGTGCCTCTCTCCGCGCCTCTGGGGCCAAACCAAGGGGTCTCGTTGGTCCTACATCTGTATACCATAGCATTCATCGTAAAGACATGTACATGAAAAATTAAAAAACATTACAAAAAAAATAAAAAAATAAAAAGAGATCAAGTGGCTTACCACCATCGTCTTAATGCTCTCCCGCAGGCAGTGGCATGTCTGGATCTCCGCGGAAGTCCATGCCAGCATATGGCCAGTCCTCCACAAAAATAACCTGTCGATCCAGCCACTCTCGGAAATATACTCCCCAAGCCACTGGGCGGCCGCCACCTCCTCGCGGCATGACATGGCCCCATCGACTAGCCCTCGTCTCTCGGGGACCTCTGGGTGGATCCACGACCATGTCCTGTAGCTGTAATGCCGGTACCCGCTCCAGCATGAGCGGGAGTAAAATCGACCCATAGCCAAACTGCTTCGACTCACCGCGTCGACAGTTGCTTAGCTGTCTCTTCATGCTGGTTGTTACTGCTGCTGCCCAGTTGAACACCGTGGGATTCAAACACTCGAGAGCTAATAAGAGATTGGTCTTCGAAGCCTCGTGGTTGGCCAGAGAACCCGCTGCCCGGGTCACCATGAAGAGTATGGTTCGAAGGACGATGTCCTCCACCGTCGGAATAGCTACCTTCCCACTCCGCGTTTTGCGTGCCTGTGGGCACACCCGAGCCATCAGCGTATCTAGGGTTTCACCACTGGGTCGCTGCCCCTCCAGAATGGGCATCTCACCTCGGCGTGATAACCCGGTCAAAAAATAGATATCCGTGTAATCGAACTCGATATCACGGCCTCGAATTGTAAACTTTCCATCAATAGGATTCCAGGCTCTAATTAGGAACTCGAGGAGATCGAGCTGTGCTCGCAAGCACGGAGTGAGGAAGAATTTGAGTAACCCGCATGCCCGCATTGCATTACGGCACCCAGCATCGGCGAATGCCGCTATATCCTCATTATCGTGAGCTCTCTCTTGCCAAACAAATGCCATTTTGTCCTGCATGGCCACAAAAAATCATTAGAGCCCTGACCGTTGAAATTCATACGTTCAAATTGTTAAAAATTGAGTTTCGCGACGTCAGCGCGACTGTTTTTAAAACAGTCGTGCTGATCATGGCACCCTTTGTTTTTTTCCTTGGGTCAGCGCGGAAGCACACGTGTTTTCCGCGCTGATCCGGGGGTGGTATGTGTAAAAATTATTCGATCAGCGCGGACCCGATGAGGAAATCCGCGCTGACCGAGAGCGAATTGAAGTTCACAAAATTCGCCCAAAACACCACTTCCCACCGTGGAAATGCGGCTAAAATGACTCAAAATGAAGCGCAGGAGAAGGAGAACCTACCTGGAACAGATTGCAGGGTGGTTGATGTCCGCACGGAATGGAATTTGCTCCGTCAACCTTGCAGCTCCACAACGTCCTCCACGACTCAAAATGGTAACAATGGTAAAAAACCTCCTTTTACCCCCCTATTTATGGTAAAATTTTATAATTAATTATCATTTTTCATAAATGTGGGTTTTTTGTCATGTTTTTTACCATGTGCTTAGTGCCAATGTCATTCTACAATGTTTTTATGCATGTGGTACATATTATCTCGAACAGGTTTACGCGTGCGGTGTTTCTTGTGCAGATTCTTATACCGGTGGGGTCACGACGGTTCTACACACACTTGGTCCCGCAACGTCGTGTTTAAGCTCTTTTTCGACGTAAAGCAAGAAAAGATGGCCGAGCCCCCCTCTCAGCTCGTTAAAAGAACGAGAGGCGGTCGCCTTTAAAGCTCTTTTTTCGACCGTTTAAACTAAAAAGATTGCCGGGTGTTTGTCGTTTCGCACTCGTTATTGGCTCCAAAACGACGTACTTCTGACCGCTTTTCTACTTTTTCGGGTCAAAGTCACTACTTACGAAAAGTACTCCTCGATCATACTGGTCGGGCGGTTCTTTCGAGCATTGTTTTATACTTTTTCGGGCTCGAGAGACACAACTTTACGAAAAAGGACCCCCCTGGAGTTTTCTTTTCCGCTGTCTTTTCAGACTCTCTAAACAAGAAAAGACGTCGAGTTCTTCCTTTGTCAGACTCGTTAAAACTTAATGACATCGGACACCGTCGAAATGACGCTTTCCAAGCATATGCTATCCCCGTCAAGCTTGTCATCCAAAAATAATCGGGGTACCTGCCAGAAATGGTGGGGAAAATGGAACTGTAATAATCGTCGTGTCGGCAGTATGTCGCTCTTGAACATGGCACTAGTTTGCATTCATGTCTGGGTGGGGATTTCTCATCTTGTTTTACACTAGCCTCCGTGGGTTTGGGTTATCCTATTTGGCCTCTCATCTGCTCATTGCCCCGTCACCATGACCTCTGCTCATTTGACGTCAGATACTGCCAAATCCACTGTCGTGCCGCCGATATGTTCAAGAGAAGTTGACCTCTGCAAACTTACAACCTCCCTCTGATACCTCGCACAGAATATTTTATCCTTCTCTGTCTCGTGTCGATGATGTGGGAAACATTATGGCCCACCTTCGATCAAGGTTACCTCCTGTCGACTTCAGCTCATTATCCAGGACGGTGACTTAGAGACTCCCTTCAGGTGCCTTAGAGCCTGCATGCCTCAATGGCAGGTTCTTCGTGTTCGACGTGAGGTTTTCATCATTGGCCTCCGATCGAATGATTCTACGGGTGTTCGACACCAGCTCATTGATTCACACGCCGCGGATTGTACCTATAAGTACCTTGAGGACCATTGTCATTATTGGTGGTACCTCTCGCGTCTGTTAACAGTTTTCGTTATTGGCTGGTAATCAGACGATGTTCATGCATGTTCGACTTCAGCTCATGTATTCACATGCTTGGACTTGTACTTTGTTCGGGTCGGGTTGGAGCGCAAGACCCTAGTTTTTGTCTGTTGCACACCAGGTTGCGATTTTGTGGATTATTATTACATGACTCATTGATGGATGGCTGCGCCCATACCTGAGTCTTTTGGGATGGCTGCGACCATACCTTATTATCATCATGGTCTCTTCAGCTGGGTGGCTGCGTCCATACCACAGACCTTCTTCGTATGTCTTTTGGATGGCTGCGCCCATGCCTAGACTACATGTAATAGAGATATCAGTTGTACATACGTGCAGATTCTTCCTGGTGGTGTTCCAGTTCAGCGAGTTTTGTAAAGCATTTCACCCCTCCCACTCTCTCGGGCTTCATGCTTTAGGGGGCATCTGTTACACAGTAATTTGTCACTGTCTCCCTGTCAGTCTTCCTACTGTGTCATGAGTTCAAATCAATCATGCTCATGTTCTCTAATGTGGCCAAATAACCCACTTTGCCAAAGTTTTTTCCATCATCGCGACTGTTATTAAAATAACCGCGCTGACTGGCGCCTCATAATACAACGAATGCGCTGCCAGCGCGGAAGCACACGTGTTTTCCGCGCTGGTCGAATTTCATGAACCAGCGCATCCTATGTTTATATTGAGTCGCGCTGACATAACCTTCACTGTTGTTCAGATGCGACGACAGCGCTCCAGTGCAGTTATACACCCGCGCTGATCCAGTTTGGGCGAGTTTGTTCTAACAGCCGGCCTTCCAGATGACTCCAGACCTGGTTGTTGGCCTTGTAAATGTCGCCCTCCCTTCTCTGGCATGTCTGTTTCGTCATTTGAGCCACCTTCCTTGGAGATAAGCTCATCCTCCCACCATTCATGGAGACTCCTCCTATTTAAGCCTCTACCATTGCCATGAGCAGCTAGTTTGGATAGTGTGGAATTGATAGTGCTTAGAGTGCTGCTGCTAGTAGGTAGTTGGTGTGACAAGTGTGGATTTGCTAGAGAGCTTAAGGAAGGTTGTGAAGTATTGCTTGTGTGAGAGAGAGTTTTTGTCTTGGGAGATCTACCTCCAAGGGTGAATGCTTAAGAGACTTGCTGGCTGGACCCTCTTGAGAAGGACTCAACGTCAGAACTTTGGTTGTACCTTTCTCTGTTATTGATTAATAATAGATGACTACTATTATGGTTCCACTTTCATTTATCTTTGTAATGGTTAATGTGAGTTATGTCCTTTCTGACTGATGTATAATTGCATTTATTAGATTTCACGCTTGTGTTTGTGTTTCTCTTTGTGTGTGCAGGTGTCTATCCACGAGGATTGTGGAGGATCGTGACCGGCCAAAGCAAAGGAGCGAGAGCGGCATCTCTTCATCAAACAATAGCGTTGGAATCCAAGTAGGTGTTCATTGCCTATCTTTTATTTGCAATTAGGAACTTGCATAGTAGCATTGACTGATTGTTGCTAGACCCATTCTGGGCTAGTAGGGATCGCCTCTATCCGTAGAGGAGATTTACCTCTCCAACATACCTCACTCATGATTTTTTGGAAAAAATCCCGATTTAATCTCGACTTTTTCAATTTAATCCCAACTTTTTCGATTGGGAAAAAATCACCAAAAACTCTGTCGATAGAATCGGTCAGTCCAAAAAATTGGACTTTGTCGATTTTATCGAGACTTTATCACGACTATTTCCACATTGGTCAAGACATCAAAGAGGATGTCAAACCATCAAGAAGGACTAGTCTTCACATCATCTTAGAGAAAGGATCTAAGGAGCATCAAGAAGGACTACCCATTCTCATCTCAAGGATCACACCATCTAGAAGCAAGAAGAAGAAGAAGACCTCAAAGACTCTACTTTCAAGAAGAACCCTACCTCCATTCAAAGATATAAGCACTACACATTTGAAGCATCTTGAGGCCTCCACATTCTACATTGACATCCAAGGAAGCAAGAATAAGCATTGCCATCATCATCAAAAGAATCAAGGTGTTCTCCCTCTCTTTGAATCAAGGATCACATCTCAAGCATATTTGAAGAAAGACATCTCTAGAATAATAAGTATTGTCATCTTCAAAGAATATATCATCATCAACTATCATCAAAATCAAGAAACGCTTCAAGTTGAAGAAATCATCATCAAAGAAGTATCTTCACTTGACAAGTAAGTACCTTTATATCTATGTCTGAATCCACTACTAAAATGACTTCATTTTGCAAGGAGAGCAACAAAAGGGTTGGGTCATCAAATTTCCTTGCATGGAAGAAGAGGACAAATTTGATCCTTATAGAAAATGAAGTCATTGGACAAGTTAAGGGTTCAATCGGCAAGCCACCACAAGAAGAAGCTCAAGCTCTATCAAAATATATGAAAGGGGAAATAAAGGCTCAAAGAATCCTTATGAATCAATCAAGGATTCCCTAATCCCTTATGTAGCAAAGTTGGAGAATTCAAAAGAAATCTATGAAAAGTTGGTAGAATTGTCTTCATAAGCGCTATAGGAGAAGTTATATCTTTGAGAACCAAACTATATAAGATGAAGGTAGCAAAGGAAGAGGGGATAGCCTCATATCTTATGAGGGTGTCACAAATAAGAGAGCACCTACAAGAGTTAGGAGAGATAATGTCTGAAAAGAAATGACCACCATTGTGTTCAATGCACTACCTAATGAATGGGGCAACTTTGTATCAAACATCTACGGAAAGAAGGAAGCCACCCCATTCAGTGAACTTTGGTCATTATGTAAGATCGACTAAACTAGGTTAAAGGCAAAAAGTGATGAGGGATCAAATGAACAAATTCAAGCATTTGTTGCCATGGCTAAGAGGAAAGGAAAGTTTGGGATGTTTGGTCTTCAGAAAATGAGGAAGATCGGTATGTCAAAGATCCAATGCAATGGTTGTCAAGAATATGGCCATTTCAAGAGAGATTGTCCTAAACTTAAGAATGGCAACAAGAAAAGGAAAGAAAAGAATGAAGCCCATATCACCGAATAAGTAGAAAAAACTAATGAGGAGAAATTCAGGAAGGAAGAAGGGATGGATATTCAATATTAAGGTCTTTAGGTACATAGCTAGGAGAAGTAGGAGGTGAAAAGAGCTCTATTATGGTTAAAGATTGCAGTCAAGATAAGAAGCATCATAAGTGTGATAGGATGCAACATATTGGAAGATGGCATCATATTAGAAGCATATGATTGAAGTAGTTCATTACATCATTATAGAAGCTTGAAAGGATAGTTGAAGTAGAATTCTACATGGTTGTAGCAGTCATTATGATGGAAAGGAAGTAGCTCATGATATCCTCATTAAAAGCATTAAAAGACAACTGAAATAGTAGTATATATGGTTGGAAGAAAGTCATCTAGCATGATAGAAAAAGATCATCATACATCATCATTATTAGAAAGGAGCATTTGCAGGATGAGGATAATCAAGATCCTCCATTGGAATCTTCATTAGAAGGTTCACCTCTACTTGGAAGAAGCGAGTGTCTCGCTAATGGTCTACATTTCACCTTATGTGGGATCCATTGTTTAGGAGGATGATGGTATTGTGGCAAAAGAGTGAGGCATGTCAAGATGGTTAAAGTACTTTCAAACAAGGAAAGGAAGCTACCAAAGGAAGTCTAGATGATCAAAAGGAGAAAAGAGGTATACATTTATTTGATAGATTAAAATCATGTCATCATATAGTTGCAAATAAAATGTTTGAATGCTCTATCTCATGAGCATGATCAAAGAAGAAGGATCTCTTCCTTTAGAAAGATGCATGAAAGCATATACCTTGAACTAGTTCACATATTGATAAGATGAAATCAGCATAATATGTCCTCATATGGAATATGAGGTTAATTGACAAGATGAAGGAACTATGAATAGAAGTTCCTAGGGAACAATATGTGAAGAAAGGAAGAAGAATTCGTGAGAAATGAAACTATAGTCACGTAAGATCATAAAAGTGATCAACATCCTATGAGTAGAAGAATTAGTTATGACATCTCCATTGAGAAGACCCTGATAAAGTCTATAAAGGAAGGAGACCCTTGACATTGAATGTCTTGGAGATGTGTTTATGACTGTGCAGGATGTTGATGTTGTAGGAGTAGATGTCATGATGAAAGGCCATCTTAAAAGGTAACCTTGATTTGATGTTCATTTTTTTTAACATTTGGTTCTGTTGAAACAAGGCTATTGAAAGAGAGTTGTAGATGTCACCTACAACTAGTACTCATGGGAATGGATGGAAGATCCTGAAAGAAACATGACTTGGAAGAGGTATCTATGTGAAGAAAAGCTAGATGTGGACTGGAAGATCACTTTCCGATGCAAAGAAGGATGACATGACTATTGGTTCAACACTATGGTTCGTTGAAAGGAAAGTAATGGATGGTCGATGCCCTAAGAAGAAAAATCTAGAAGATGAAGGGTCCATAATGAAGAAGATGAGGTTCATGACATCGAAAGGAGGAGCCTACAATCAGCTAACAGTACCATGATCTTCACCAAAGAGCAGATAGTTGTTGTTGGTAACAAGTCCCTAGTTAAGAGGGAGCTTGGGCAATTCCCTAGGTAAGAGGGAACTTGGGTATATTCCTTTTATAGGAGAGGGAAAGATAGACACATCATTCTTGTCTTCATGTTGTGAAGAAAAAATGGAGGATTGGGTAAGCATTTGAGATTGATTTTGATACTCTTTGAGGATGTGGTAGGGCATCCAATAAGTAAGAGTAGTCGAAGAGGAAATTCCTTGAGGATGTGTTATTCCAAGATAGTAAATCTCCTAAAAGGACATACCCTATTTGAACACCCAGGTGGTTTATGTGTCTTGAGAGACAATGATGATGGTGTTTGCCAGTGATTGGTCTTGCTAGCAATGTGCTCTGATCTTGTGGAGAGATAGAGTTGTTATTCAAGGCCTTGCTATGTGACAATGTTGATTAATATGATGAAATACTCTAGTATAAGCTGATTAGACAGCTTATGCGATCGATTACCAATCTGACTCTTCTTATGAGAATTCTTCAGTCGAAGAATGTCCAAGCACCATGTATGGATTATGAATACCTCCCTAGTTAAGAGGGAGTGTTGAAATATGTAACAAGGTTCGGTCTTCATGACATGTAATCATGATTTTATGTATTTGATGTAAAGAAAAAACTTATTCTTTTCATTCTTGAGGCATGGGCTTTATGTTCAAGGAAAATTTATTTATAGGTCAAGCACCCATTGGGTGCTTCTAGGGCTTGTCATTTTGCCTACAAGTCAATTGAGTCATTGTCATGCATGGAAGACCCTTTTGGGCATGTTACATATTGTAAAGAAAAATTTATTTGAGTCATAATAGAGTCAAAGACCCTCCAAGACCAGTTCATGGTGCTACAACAAGTCAACCCTTCAGAAGATGACAGGTCAGCCTAGGAGCAGTGACAAAGTTGGCCTAAAAGTTATGACAGGAAGCCTATATATAAAGAGCTCGACCTCATTTGTAGAGTGCATCAAAAAATCAAGTTCGTTAGAAGCACAAGTATATCTAGCGAAGGAGAGAGAAATAAAAGAAGAAATAACCTGAATCTTTGAGGATTGTTTTAGGGCAAAATTTATAGCAGAATTTGTTTGAGAGTTTTATTCACACGAGCGAAGAGACTAGGGCAGAATTTGTTGCAGCAGAGCCGAAGTACAGTCACTTCAAGAGGCCGAAACAACGTGTCAAAGGATCAGTTTGTGAAGCTGAATTTTTCAAGGAATGAGTAGCCCAAGCGAAGAAGAGGAGACTCACAAATCTGCCCTAAACTGTCCACACATGTGGAACCACAGAGATTACAGGCAGGTCAAGAGTTGCAGACTTGTGATAGAGGCCGAATTTGTAGTGTTGCAGCAAGTTTGACCAACATTGACTTTGTGGAAGAAGAGTTGATCAAAAAGGTGACTTGATTTGGTCTTGGAAGGGACTTGGTAAAGGGTCATAGGTCTTGGAATTCGTCATTTGAAGTTCTATAAAAAGAGAAGAGTTCTTGTGGGTTTTCTTCTCAACAGGAGAGGCTTTGGCCTTGGATGATAGCCTATATCTTGTGTCCTCTTGTCTCATTATTTTTAATGTTTAGTAGTTGTTCCCTGGTACAAACACTAATTATAATCAAGAGAAAGAAGAAGCTAATCAAGCTAAGTGAAGACACATCACAAGCAGTTATCAAAGAAGACAAATCACCTAAACTAGCTGCCCATAGATTTCTCAACACAGGTGTTAGCATTTTTGCCTCAAAATCTAGCAAGTCTTGTGAGAGGGCTTACAAGACAACAGCCAAACCAAGGGGCAATGCTATGAGGTGGAGGTCCACTGTCTCCACAACTCACCAACTCCTACTCTTTAGTGGGCTTTCACCACAAGGGAGGCTTCTCTATGTGGGCCACTGAACAGATATTCAAATTCCATGGCTTAGAGGTGACAAGGATAGGCTAATGAATGGCACTCAACTTAAGGACAAGACTCAGTCTAGCAAAGACAAGGCAAAGCATGCCCTCCAAAGGCCTATCTAGGGCACCTGTTATCTAGCGTTTAATAAATAGGCAAGTAGAAAGACTTACCAAGGTGCACAAGACCAAGAAAAACCTTGTTAAAGATGTGTATGATCAATAATTTGAGCAACAAGCCTTCAATAAGCCCCAAGTTTAAGCCTAGGATTAGGTTAGGGATTACCCTAGGGCAAAATTACCAAGGGTTTGTGATGTCAGCCCTAACTAGAGGAATTTACCATGGAAAAGATTTGTTTTTTAGGCAATGAGACACAAACAATGTGTAAAACCGCTCAACAAGCCAATGCACTCCTCCTAGTTGAATTCAGCCCTAGATTAAAGTCTTGCATGGAAGGGTCGAAAATATGGGAAAGAGAGAAAGAAAGATATATTTTAAAGGATTTTCTATGTTGTGATCACCTATGTGGATGGCCAATGCTCGACCCTTAGGTGATGGAGTCTAAGAGAGACCTACTAATGGAAAAGAAAAACCTAGTATGAAGTAAGGGCAAGAAAAACCCTAGTTTCCAAAACCCTGGCTATCATTTTATGAGGGGACAAAGTCATTCAAGAGAGTTTAACATGAAGTTACATTAGAGGGAGTCGCTACCTTAACAGATTTCTAGCCAACTAAGTCACAGGACACGTCCTCCAGGGTCCCGTGTCCCGTATTTTACGTACTGGACACGAAAACGGCCCTAATACGTGTCGAATACGGTTTTTATCGTGTCCTGTAAAATGGAATACGTATTCGCCAGTTTTCGTCATGTCCTGAATTTGGAAAACGCGTATTTCGTTGGTAGAAAACGTTGCCTGCATAAGCTGCAATTTTTTTTGAAAGAAACAAATAATTTTTGAGTGGGGCGGCTTAATGATCAAGTCTAGGCCCTAGTATTGATATGCTATTCATGGTAATGTTAAATTCTTAAAGTAAAAGTGACATTCTCCTTAATCTTCATTTTCATCCTTTTACTTAAATTTTTAACATTACCATGAAATGACTCAGGATGTTTGAGAGTGGTTCCGGCCTCATTGGATTTCATATGGAGAAAGTAGAATTTTAGATTTCATTCAAAATGCAGCAGCCTTATCAGTTTTTCAGGATTTCAGGATTGGGAGATTGTAATGTTTCCAGGTGACACCACCTGCCCGAGCTACCCCTGCCACCAATAGAGGACGTGGTCTACCTCCTATAGCTCCTACTTCTAGTTCTTCAGCTTCTAGAGCATAGCAAACTCCACTGCCAACTCCACCAGCACCAGCATCTACATCTAGAGGGAAAGGGAAAGCTGTGGCATTTTCTCGCAAGAGGGGCAGAGGAAATCAATAGGATTAGACTTTAGTTATTTTCTTATGTGCTTGTAAGTTGTACATGAACAATGAACATTGAATATTCAAGAATCAAGACCAAGCATACAACATTCTAGTTTCTAAATAGTAAATTTTGATTCTATTTATTTTTTTAAAGTGAACTATGAACTTTGAGAAGTAATTATATTTTAATTTGATTAGATAAGCTGCAACCTACAATTTAATATGGATAAAAAACTATATTTCGGTATATATATATATATTATTAAATATATATAAAACGTGTCCCCCATGTCCTGTTTCCAGGTCGCTGCGTTTCGTATTGAATACTCGTATTTACGTGTCCTCCGTGTCTCGTGTCCTCGTGTCATGTGACTTAGCTAGCCAAGGAATCCAGATCTGAGTTGCAGTTGCAAGGAGGATTGGAGAGGAGCGGTTCGACAATTGGCCAGAGGATTTCCAAGAGGGAAATCAGGACAGGGAGAGTTCTAGGAGGGAAGTCAAAACTCAAAGGTAGTCCAGAAGAGGAGCTAAAATGGCAATGAATGGACTAAGGGATCAGGACAAGTTGGAGGGGGCTTCCATCTTTGTCATCTAGAAGGCCAGGATCCTGGCAATCTTGGATCAACATCACATCAAGGACTTTACCTTGAGAACCATGGCTATCTCGATCGACCCAACTTAGAATGAGAAGTATGAGGATGCAATGGCAAGGGCGAAATGCATGATCCTAGACGGGGTCAAAGACCATGTCATACCACATATTGTTGAAAAGAAAACAACAAAGGAGATGTGGGATACCTTGAAGACCTTGTATCAGGGCACTTCCGTGCAGCGGAAGATGCTATTGAAACGTAAGCTACGGTCGTATCAGATGAAGAAGGGAGAGCAGATAGATCCATTCCTTCTGAGGTTGTAGGAGATTCGCAGCCAGCTTACTTCCGTGGGGTCTACATCGGATCCAGAATTTATGGTTAGGACTGCCCTGAATGTAGTGTCCGAGGAGTGGGAGACCTTTGTCCAAAGTATTTTTGGTAGGGCTACTCTTCTAGGTTGGGAGGAGATGTGAGCAGCTCTTCGCCAAGAAGAGATCAGGAGGTTGACCAAGGCGAGGAGTAGTGGCAAGGGAAGTCGAATCAAGAAAGAGGATGTGGCTCTAGCATCTGCAAGACAGCAAGGTAAGAGGAAGAAGAAGGATATCTCCAAGGTGAAGTGCTTCCATTGTGGGTAACTGGGACATTATGCATCCCAGTGTCCTAGGAAGAAAAACAAGGGAGAGGCTTATGATTCTAAGGCAGCTCCAGCTAAGGCGGAGAAAGAGGTCGAGACTAATGACAATTGTGCCATGAGTGCTCATGCACCTCTAGAGAAGAGATGGGGAGACATCGAGTTGTAGACAAGAGGACTACAAACTAGGGGCAGGACCCTTGAGGTGCCCAAACTCATGGATCATATCTGGCTACGGGAGCCCTTAACGACAGTATCAGGGTGACAGTGATCGGGTGGAGCAAAGTGTAGTGGAGCAACAAGGCAGTGCTTGGGTGCAGAAATCTAAGACAACAGAGTGGAGGTTGCAGCAGTGCGAGAGGCACATAGATGTAAGCAGCAGTGCAATGGCAACCAAGGGAGCAAAGGATAGCAGCTGAGACAACTTCAGCATCACGTGGCTTCCAAACTAACCGAGATCTCAGTATTTTGGGTAGATCAGTTACTTACTTCTTAGTAACTGAGTTGCAGTACAGCAATTAGCAGCGGCAGTGCTAGAGGCAGCATGGGCAACATATTGAGAGGGAGCTGTAGTACAAATGTAGCAGTGGCAGTGACAGTGTCATGGGCAGCAGTACAGGAAGCAACAGTGCAGATGATGTGAGGCAACAAGCCAAGCATCAGCACAGGTACCGGTGCGGAGGATCAGTGTGATGTTTCCATGGTGAAACATTACTAGAGCACATTCCTCGCTAAGAGGGAGTGTTGATTTGTGGTAGCATTGGATGTGCTCTAGCCATGAAAATTGGTGGAGAGGCTAAGGCACATAAGATCTCCAAGTCTCAGAAATCGTTTGGGGAAATTCCACCCGGTTGGAGAGATATTAAAATAATTAATATTTTTAATGGGGTTCCTAAGTCTAAACTCAGGAAAATTAAAATATTAATGGGTATTTAATATAAAATTGGGTGAGAATGTTCTAAATTACATGGATCAAGCCATATTTAATCTTAGTCGTTGATTAGGGACTTAATCTCGGTCGTTGAAGACTCAACGGGAAAAGTATAAGAGGAGGCTTGAGGGTTAGTTGGAGATACACCAAATTGATCAGTCGGTTCGATTTTCTGGAGCGGGGTTTGCTGAGAGAATCGAACTAGTGATATGTTGCAACGAGGGACAGTTCAGCGGAAAGTCGAGAGTACATAGCAGAGAGGTAGGGATAGTGCCAGAGAGAGCGCAAAGCCTGGGAAGGCTGACGCAAAGGCAGCTGGGACTAACGCAAAAGCTGAGGAGGCTAGTGTGGGTGACGCAAACAGTTTGAGGGCTGACGCAGAGAGCCAAGAGGTTGACGTAGAGCTATTAGTAGCTGCACAGAGGCTAGCTGAGCTGAGACAGGGCCAAGAGGCAGCGCTGACAGATTTTCATGGGGCAGACTAGAGCTGGGAGGCAGACACAGAGGGTGACGCAGTCCCTGCAGAGTGACGCAGAGCAGTAGAGAAGCTTGGAGCAGCTTTTACTATACAGCCAAGGAGCTGCCATAGTTGTTGTTGGATCGTTCATCCAATGATTGATCAGCCAGAATATCCATCTCCGAGGAGAGGTACTACTACCGAGAATAATCTCTATTGGGTGAGCCATTTCTGGCACCCTAGTTGTACTCAGAAACTACATAATAATAAAACCCTCATATCTGCTGCATTGGTTTTCCTGCATTGGGTTTTTCCGGGGACGATTGTCCAAAAATAACGATGTCCCTTGTGTGCTTGTCTCTGTTATTTCAGTTGTTGATCTATATATGAGTTAAGGCTACATTTGTGTTTATTTTCGGTATTTATATTTATAAATAACTTGTTAATGGAATGAACAAGTAGGAGAAATTAAACCAGATAATGCAGTAGGGATTTCTAACATGTCAGAGTTTAAAATTTCAACCCTGATGATGACCTTCGACTTGCTTAGATACCTTTCTTGAAACTCGATACTTGAGTGTCTCTTTGATTAGATGCCCTTCCTTTGACTTTAGCACCTTAGCTCTGATACCATGTTGAGATATCTAAGGCATTGGAATTAGATGATTTCTCTTCTATTAGTGATTGTTTGTGAATGCATTTTACTTGCTCAGATTAGGATCTTCTTCATGTTAGATTATTAGTACTCTTCATCAAACAGTAACTAATGCATGAACATAAATAGACAAGAGACACAGCATGTAGGCTATTAGCAAGGGCCAAAACCTCTCACCCTTTGAGAGGAAAACCCGCACAAATTCTTCTTATAGAGATTCCAACTGATGAATACAAAGACCAATACCCTTGACCTAGTAGCCACTCCATGACCAAGACACATGTTCTCTTGACAGTCCTCTTCTTGAATCCTCTTCCATCGAGATCGTCATCATTGTTTGGATACCGAGATGTGCCTTGACACTGAGATCTTTCATTCTTGACACTGAGATCTTCACCATTGCCTTTACACCAAGATCTTCACCACTACTTTGACACCGAGATCTTCACCACTGCCTTAACACCGAGATCTTCACCACTGCCTTGACACCGAGATCTTCACCACTGCTTTGACACCGAGATCTTCACCTTTGATTTGACAACGAGATATTCACCACAAAGATAATACAAATTGTAGTTACAACAAACTGTTATGTTATTAATGTTGGAAACACTGAGAGGGGGGTGAATCGGTATTTCTTTTCAATTGTTATTTTTACCAGTTAAATCAATTATATTTAGAGCACAGAATGAACAATAGGAATAAATGTTTTTATTAATATAATCTTTACAATAAATCAAGTACAATATATATAGGGCTCCAACCCGTTGCCAAGCACCAACTTGGTCTTTTGTGAGGATCCAACCTCTAGAGCACCAACCCTGTCTTGTCAAGGCACCAACCTTGGATTTAGGAGCACCAACTCCAAGGACACCAATCGATCCAATTCTGAGGCACCAACCCCAAGGGCTCCGACCCTATCTTGTCAAGGCACCAACCTTGGATTTAGGAGCACCAACTCCAAGGACACCAATCCTTCCAATTCTGAGGCACCAACCCCAAGGGCTCCGACCCTATCTTTCAAGGCACCTACCTTGTTTGTTCGAGGCTCCAACCTTCAGGGCACCAACCCTCTGGGCTCCAACTAACAGTTATATTTTGTCTAGATATGTTTTGATATTAATTCTCTGCTCCCAAAATCTTCTTCGCTGAATTCTGTCAATCTACAGTTTAACTGTAGTCTCCATGCTACATCATCAATGACAACCTGTCTTCATATGAAGGAGTCTTCACAATTCTTCATACTGTCCAACAGAGTTTGCAAAGTTTACCTCATGATGAACACAACAATGCATCATGATCTTCAATGAAGTCTCCAAGTAGCACATTTTCCCCTCATCATGTCTCAGAACTTCTTCATCATGGCTTCAACAATGCTTAAAGATGCTCCACTTCAATGCTTCAAAACGGACTCCAATTAGTCATACAACAAATGTCCAAGTTTTTACGCTTCTACATCGTATTCTGTTGTCTCCACAGTCAGAATTAAGAGGCCTTCACGGACCGAATCAAGAGAAAATGCCACTGAAATTGTCATTCTCGCTATCTTTCTTCAAATCAGGATTCCTTTGTATCTTTGTGCTTCTCCTGAAGTTGTTGAGCTATATTCGACAACACAACATCCGTTTTTTTATATATAATCCGTGACTGAATTTTAAACTCCTACTGGTTGACAACTTTTTGCAATGCTTCAATTATGTTAGATGTTGCCAACTACTCTTGCTTCAAGCTTCATTCCCAGATATATCTGTTTGTTTGAAGGTTGCCTCTATTACTGTCCTTGATTTACCTGTTCTCACATCATATCCCTGAGTCAAGATATTCAACTTCTGTAATACCAGCAACATAGTTATTTGCCATATTACTCTAGCATTAGATGGCCTTCTCTACTGCTCCAATTTTTTCTTAGTGATCAAGGGGAAAACATCTTCAACAACAGTCCAAAGAATGGTTAAAAGATCATGTTCTTCATTGTAGTGCTCCTGAGAAATGATCTTTATCAAAGAATGATTGTTAATATAGCTCATCAAGGATTTCAGCAAGACCCTTTCACGGATAGCTTATGCAATAATGATCAAGAATCACAGGCTCGCCCTAACTATATGCATGGTCTCTTTTTGGCAGAATCCCATCATCAAACACTCAGAATATCAAGGATATCTTCATCAAGTCAAAAACATGTGTTGTTGGCTAGAGAGTTTAGGAGATTTTCATATTGTATTTGCTTTCTTCTCCATACTTGTGTAACTTTCTTCTCTGGCATGGTTCTAGCTTCTGTAGGAACCCAATTCAGGTTACAATTACATGCCATATGACCAATGTTATGACACTTGAAGCATTCTATGTTGTTCATTAATAAGAATTCATGATTTCTTCCTGCAGAATTGCTTCTTAGAGATTGTCGAGGACCATAATGTCTATCATTGTGATAAGCCCTACAATCTTTTGCCACGTGTCCAAAGTTTGTACAAGAATAACAATAACCAAGAAATATACTTTGATACTTGGGAGAAGAAGGTTTCCTTGATGTACTTCTGAAGTCTTTCTACCCTGAGATCCTTTGATTATAACCATTGCTTCTTGCATCCTTGACATCATCTACATTTCTTCTTGGAACGGGACTTCCTTCATTGTTGCCTTGACTCTTATCCTTGCCTTTGCTGGAACTGGAAGCATTAATATTTCTTTTTTTCTTCCTCACATCCTTTTTGTTTGAAGCATTATCATTCTTGCTTGAGGATTCTCCATCATAGCCAAGACCTGATTTATCAAATGGGGATCTTTGATGGCTGAGCATGTCATCCAAGGCTTGAGATCTCTTCAAAAATTTGTCCATCCCTTCAACCTTTTTCCTGAGGGAGACAATCTCTTCTTCCAATCTTTCGCAATCATTATTCTTCTTAGCAAGTTGTTTCTCAAACTCTTCCTTGATACGTATTGCTTCATTTGCTTCTGTTTTAAGGGAGATGATATCTGATTTCATTCTGAAGATTTCTTCATTTTCCTTAGCTAGACTGCTCTCCATTTCTTCCATGATCCTTGTAGCTTTACATGTTTCGGCCTTGAGAAGGTTGAGGTCGGATTTTAGTTTGAATATTTCTTCATCCTTTGCTTTTAGTTGGCATATCATGGTGTTTTTCTCCTTTTTTGCTTCATCAACATGTCCTTCTATGATTACCAATGCTTCCATTGTCTTCTCAGTTCCTTGTGCTTGTTTCCTTGCTTCTTCTAGTTGTGATCTAAGGGAGGAGACCTCTTCCTTGTATTGACCAATCTCTGCTTCAAGTTTGTTCAAGCTCTTGTGCCTTTGTTCAAGGTGGCTTGACAAGTTATTTTCTCGTTTCTTTGCTTTATCCAATTGATTTGTCATGGATATGACTTCTTCATGATGCTTTCTTTTGCTTTGATGAAATTCCTTCTTAAGATTGGCAAGCTCTTCATCCCTTTCTTGTACTTGAAGCTTGACAAGGTCAACTTTCTTCCTTGTTTGATCTTGGTCACCAGCTAGCTATTAAATGTAGGAGAAAATTTTCCTCCTATGGGGTTACCCATTTTGGTGGGTAGCAAGCACAATTGCCTTGTCTTTCAGTGCATTCATGTCAAGAAGAGAAGTCATTTGGAAAAGCAACAATTGAATAATCTTGTCTTCATGTAGCAAAACCTTCAACTAAGGCATAGCTAGTTGTTGAATAAAATCCATAATTCAGATCCCATTGTCTTGAATGATATGATCCATCCTTGGAATGGGTAGTGGAAATTGAACTGACAAAATTTAATGATGATGATTTGGGATGCACAGGCTTGAAAAAATATCCACTAGTAAGACCAAGCACTATTAACCTATAATGTCCCTGACCACTTAGGAAGCTTATGATGGAGTCTGCTAACCTTATACGGTTCCTGTAGTCTAAAGTGGGGAAAAATTAATAAGGGGGCTTAACTTGCCTAAGGAAACATTATAAAAGTCTAAGGGGTGAAAAGGGGACATTTCCTAGGCAAGTGAAAAGTCACTTTAACTTTATAAAGTGAAAATGTTATAAAGTGACTATAAAAATTAAAAGGGTAAAGAGGCAACAAAAATGGCCATAAGTTTATAAAAGAGAAAAAGTGAGAAGCCTTCTCATTCATGCATTTGAGTTTTTGAGGAAAGAACTCTTGGAAAGTTTTCTTTAGAAGAAGCTTAGGGTTTAGAAACCCTAGTCGCCATGGTTTCATTATTGAAACTAGATACTCTAACTGGTTCAAGGAGTGGAACACTTAGATTTCACAATCGAAATTCAAACAAGAAAAAGGTTTACAAGAGATTTGAGCTAAAATGGGTGTTAACAGTTGAACCTTTGATTTATTGTTCTTCATTTATCATCTTTCAGGCAGAAAACTCAAGCCAAATCTGAAGCAATGTAACGAACAAAGTTTTCCTACTCAGAGGAATGTTCTAATACCAATGTAACGAACAAGGTTCGTATACTCATAGGAATGCTTTGATACCAATGTAACGAATAAGGTTCATTATAGCAAGTTAAACATTCCAGAAGACTTGGAATATGAAGATCTCCATTGAAGATACAAAAATATATATTAAAATGTATGCATGAGAATGATACAAATGAGAATGAAGGCTTGCTTATATACCATAAGCAAGTGTCCCTTTATGAACGATCATGTCCTTAGAGACATACCTCTTCATTACCTAATTACTAATTAATCATTATTTATGACGTGTTATTATTATTATATTTAGATTATTTATATCTATATTTTATTCGTAACATTGTCTTCCTCCTCAAAAAACTTTGTCCTCAATGCTTATTGATGAAAAGGCTTGATCTCTTCTTCTTGTTTCGAATGTCTTCTCGTCTCGGAACTGTCATTTTCGTTGATACAAGTTGATATGATCCTTGGAGCGATAAATATATCTGTCGAACTGAAAAAAGATTTGGCTATCCTAAATCATTTTTTTGCGAAATCTTGCGGTTACTAGATACTTCGTGTGAACTTTTATCAGAAGATTGAATTGCACTAACATTAGTAATCTTTGAAACAAATGTTTGTTGTTTTTTATCTGAGTGATACAAATATGCAAATTGATTGAGTTGTCTGCTCTTGTGATTCGGATGTCGATAGGGAGTTCTTGTGGTTTGATTTTCCCTTATCTTGTGTGTGACAACTTCCTGATTTACTTCAAATACTGATGTTGTTGCTTTGGTTACAAAATCTTCATTTGGATTTTTCATCATTTGAACTGCAAAATCTGAATATGCTTTTCCTTCAACTAGTTTGTCCTCTTTTTGAGTTGTGATATTCACTTGGTCAGTATTCGTTCCTTTTTCTTCAACTTGGGTGGTTATGTCTTAATATTTTGATACGTCTTTTGTGTTGAGTTCTCCTATTTTGTTTTTCAACGATTTCTTGTCATTTTTAAGTTTCTTAATTTGCGTCAATAATTTCTCGTTGTGGTCCTTGAGGCGACTAACTTCTTCTTTTTTGTCAGTGGTGATCTTGTCAACTTCTCTTTGCATATTTTGTATCAACTTTTTACTTCTTGAAGAATTACTTTGGAGATATCTTGTATGTCTTCTGTCGTCATTGAATTTGGCTTCAAGGTAACGTCTTATAGCATTATTTTTTTCTTTTTGTAAGAAAATGTCAAAAACTTCTTATTCGAATTCAGGATTAAGGACCCTAAAGTTTCCATCTAGGGTGAGCCCAAAACAATGTCACTATCGTCAAAAAATAAGGCTTTCACGGTGAATTGCGAGATAAAAATATAATCCCCAATACTTAATTGTAGATTACTTATGTCATATTGTTTGTCACTTGTGTCAACAAAATTAGTTTCAATTATATTCGATTCAGGATCACTAATTGGTTAGCACATTTAGGACTAAAATAATTACTATCTTCAGTAGGACTGATGGAGATCATAATATCTCTTCCTGTTAGTGATCCTTTGACTTTAAATAGTGTACTAACACATCTACTAAAGGTTTTATGAAATCTTTCCTTATTGGTCTCCATTTTTTCTTCATCATTTTCCAACTAGACTCCTTTTTTTTAAATGGTCCTTTGAATGTGGAGATGAATTCTCTTATGCCCTTTTTAAACCTTACTTTTCCTTAATATTAATTGCCTAGATAATTCCTTTTATAAACTTAATATTTATAATCGTGATAATTTCATAAACACGATGGTAGAGACAAGTATTTTTACTTTTTTTGTTTTTGTTTTTATTTAATTGTGACTGTATAGATGTGCTCATGACCGCACAGATTAACAGAGGGAAAAGTATAGAAAAATGTATAGTGATGGCAAACATGTGATGGTTGAATAGTGCAGTGGATAGTGGCAGTCAGGGTGAAGCAGAGCGACGACAAAGCACAAGTCGCAAGCAGTCGAGCTGATGGTGGCGACACAAGCAGGCAGGTAGTTTCAAAGTGATAGGGAGCGGTGTTGTGGCTGCACAATGGTTGGGACACAATCGATAGAGTTGGCCCAGGCGGGTGCAAATACGACAGAGTAGTAGCTGTGGTGGTTGTAAACTATTACAGGCGGAGGAGTGATACACCCGAGTGGTGAAAAGCAACTTGAGGATGAAAGGCGGTTGTAGGGATGGACGTCGTGGGCCTTCATTGTGTGATTGGTGGTTGGCAACATAGGGATATAGTGGCAGTAGCAAAGCCTGGACAGATGTCGGCTAGGTAAGGGTTGATATTTATGTATTTATATAAATATCTTTTTACAAGATCTTTTTCAAAAAAAATTATACATATAAACTGTTTTTTTTTTAATTTTATTATTATTATTATTAATTATTATTTTATTTTTTTCTATAATGTATGTCTTTTCTTTCCAATTTGAATTTTTTTTCTTTTTGTTATTATATATAAAACCCTTTTTTTCAATCTTTGACTTCTCTTTTTTTGTATTTTGATTTTTTTAAATAAATTTATTATCCTTTTTTTATATCTTTTTCCTTTTCTTTTTTTTAATTATTTTTTTATGTTATGGCCAAGGACCTATTGGTGAAAATGGAGAAACTCCAACTTATGTAGCGAATGCTTCAGTCACAACAGCAACAAGGTTGACGATATTTATGGCCAAAGACCTGGATCGTAGAACGCGCTTTGTGCAGTGGTTGAGCGGCCAAAGGATCGAACACCTCTGATACCAATGTAATCAACAAAGTTCGTCTACTCAAAGGAATGCTCTGATACCAATGTAACGAACAAAGTTTGTCTACTCAGAGGAATGCTCTGATACCAATGTAACGAACAAGGTTTGTTATAGCAAGTTGCACATTCTAGAAGACTTGGAAAATGAAGATCTCCATTAAAGATACAAGAATATATATTAAAATGTATGAATGAGAATGATACAGATGAGAGTAAGAACCTACTTATATACCCTAGGCAGGTGTCCCTTTATGAACGGTCATGTCCTTAGGGACATACCTCTCCATTAACTAATTACTAATTCATCATTATTTATTATGTGTTATTATTATTATTATTATTATTATTATATATATAACAAGCAATTATCACAGTTGGAGAAGGACGAGTTTCTCTCTTGTTTTGTGGGTCGAATCTTCTAAGATAAAAGTTGAGGACAAAGGTGGGAAGTAGGCTAGAGTTCTGGAGTTTAGTAGCACGAGTTTCCTTTCTTTGGAGTGTGAGTTACATTTTTCCTTTGATGGGCTGAAGTCTACGTCCAAAGGATAGAAGTTCCATCCAGAACCAGACCGGTCATTGAATCGATAGACACCACGGACAAGGCACCGATTAGAACCAGACAGAAACTGGTGAAAAAACGGGACCAAAAAACTGGTCAACCAAAAACACATAGAATATTCAAATTTTAAAGAAAAACATACATAAACCATTTATACACAATTAAGCAAAAGTTCTCATTTATATAGCATGTAAGGGTGCACATAACCAAAATGGCACCAAGTGCAATCCATCTCTAAACCGAAAATATACTAGCAAACAAGCTCCACATGGACTCTAGCATCCAAAAACAAATTATGCTACAGCAAATACCTATATATCATCAAAATCATTGCCTATATTGGGATCTCCATCATCAATACGACCCTCTAAGCATTAAAATAAGATAGAAAAAGCATAGCATGTCGAGTCAAGATTTTGTTTGAGTGATGGGTACTTTTTTTAGTAGGCTCATGATAGAGGAGTTCCTAACATCAAGGTACATAGAGGGCTTGGTGCTCTTGATTAAATACTAGTTCCATACCCTTCTACATGAAAAAATCCAATGTAGAGTTGCAATCCCCCCAATCCTGAAATCCTGGAAAACTTGTTAAGTCTGGATGGATTTTGAGTGAGATCTAAAATTCTACTTTCTCCATATGAAATCCAATGAGGTCAGAACCACTCTCAAACATCCTGAGTCATTTCATGGTAATGTTACAAATTTAAGTAAAAGGACGAAAATGAAAGATAAATGAGAATGTCACTCTTACTTAATTACATAGTATTAGGGAATATGGTCACATACTAGGCTTCCCCTGTCATAAATCAATGCTTTTATGAAAAAAAATTGTGTTCAAAGAGTCCTTGGCAGCAATGTACAAAACCAGCCGGTTCTTGACCGGTTCGGTACTGAACCAGCCAAAACGGTTCAGGTCACCAGTCCAAACCGGTTTTGGCCTCAAATCAGTCAGACCGGTCCTAATAACACTGGTTCCATCCATACCAAAGTTAAGTTGCATGTCAGAATAAAGGGACGGGCTGTTCTCTCTTTCCTGGTCAAGTCCATTCCCAAGAAGACAATATTTGTGACTGAAAGTGAGCCACAGTTTCACTGTACGGTGTTGAGGAGGGGGCATAACAAGAAAAGGGCAGAGTAAAAGGGGCTGTCCAGCTGATTCGAACCAGAGATTAGAATCTCTCCTGCTGCATTTGTCATCAGTCCTTGGAGAGTATATTTCTGGGCTGCATTGAGGTTAAATAGAGGCTGACTCCCTGATCTTATGGACGTGCTGAGCTGCTGTGCATAGGGATTCAAATTCTGATCGTGCATATGCCTGTAGGGAGCTGATATCCAATGCCAGAATCAACTATTATTTCCAGATCTGCTTGCTGAAGTACATACCAGGTTCCAAATAATAGTTCTGTTCCTTGTAATAGTTCCAAGCCTGTATGTGAATGAGTTAATGCCTGTCGTAATTCTGGGTCATTCCCTTTGATGAAAGATGGTCAGTTCCTCACCACATGGTGTTAGACAGTGGTGTCTTTCTTGTTGAATATTTTGTGAATGATATATAGCTACTTGAGTTTAATTTTCTGGTCTTGTAA
Organism: Pinus tabuliformis; assembly: GCA_031772625.1. Taxonomy (NCBI): domain Eukaryota; kingdom Viridiplantae; phylum Streptophyta; class Pinopsida; order Pinales; family Pinaceae; genus Pinus; species Pinus tabuliformis. The sequence goes on along the minus strand of CM062817.1, from coordinate 1,183,082,322 downwards.
TGACTTAATTGGATATATATTGGAGAAATGTGCACCTACAGCTAACAGATAGCAAACTGTTTGACAAAAAGCATCACTGAAACTCTCACATAGATTCAGAAATTTATTGAAAACTAGGAGATTTTGTGGAAAGGAATTTTACACAACCATGGTTTTGTAGGATATGAGCCAAAGAATGATGCAGATGAGAATCGATCCCCAGCAGTGGAGATGATTTTGATGATTTTTATCATCATGACATGTAATTATTGATTGTAGCCAGTAGCATGATATTTTTCAGACCCCAGGAGTCCAGAGGCCATTCAGAGAATCAAAGTTTATATTTTGTTTGAGATGTGTCGTACTTGGTGCCATTTTGTTATATTCATGCTTGCATGTTATATACAACAGAAAACTTTGCATTTTTGTAGTCTAAAGATTTGGATTTAACTTGTTCAGAAATCAGTTCACCAGCCTGTCCCAGTCCAATTCTGGTTTGGTCCCAGTCTAACCCTCTGCCAGTTCTGATCCCAGTTTGGGCTTTTAACACTTTGGATGTTGTCAGATAAACTGGAACTACTTCCTTAAGGAATCGCCATTTTATGTAAGTTTTCGAGAGGCCAAAGAGTCATTCAAGCAGCTGAAGCTGTATTTTTAAATCTGATTTCGCAATCTAAATTTCAGCCAAAATACCTATTTTTAGAAAAGTTGAAGATATTTTTTTTGTTGGAGCCTGGACATATATGCTAATCCCCGATCATCAGCTTGTCCCAGTCCAATTTTGGTTTGGTTCCAGTCTGACCCTCTGCTGGTTCTGATCCCAGTTTGGGTTTTTAATACTTTGGATGTTATCAGATTGTCATTTCTTCCTTGGAGGAATCGTCATTGTTATGTAACTTTTCAAGAGGCCAACGAGTCATTTAAGCAGCTGAACTTTTAGATCCGATATGGAAAATCTAATTTTCAACCATAATACCTATTTTTAGAAAAGTTGAAGATACTTTTTTTGTTGAAGCCTGGACAGGGAATCACATGTGTCCATCCTGAGAACTTCATATACAATTCTTAAGCTACATGCAAATTGATATTTAACTATGTAATGATACATTTCAAAAAAGCCCATCATATTTTAAACAGGAAAGATCCTATATTATATTTCCCTACAAAAGAACAAATTAACATTGCCAAATTTTAGTAGGTGATTAATATGACACAACCGGTAGTCTAGAAATCCATAAAATTGAGGGTAATGATGAAGGTTGACCATTCAAGATTAATGTAAGGTCAAAAATTCTCAGAAGTACACTACATTTTGAAACAAAAATGTCGAAGTTCTATTTTGAAAAAATGCCACAACATAACCATAATTATGTGATGATAAACTAACAGTTCGAGCTGACAACTTGTTGGAAAGACCAGTGTTACCAAAATCCAGATTAAATCCCGATAAAATCTCCAAATCGCGGGTTTTCCAACCACACTAGTTTTTCAACCAGATTTCATTAATTTTGCCATTTTTTTTTATTTTCTCCCGACTTTTTCAATTTTCAGACCCTTGCCATTGTATTTCCAAGTCCAACTTTTGCAACATTGGGAGAGACAGATAGACCTAATTATTATTCCAGAGAAAAGGATAAACTAGAAATACCATTCAGTTTAATTAGGCATATATACAAAATTTGATTAAAGAGCTAAAAAAGACCGATGTGTTGAAGAATCTAGGGCATTCATATTAAGGTGATTCTTCTTTAACATGATAACAATTTGTGAAGCATTTAAACAATTTATCTTAGCTTATTGTTCCATTCATTATTAGTATGTGTGTTTAGTTCATCAAACTGCCATCAAAAACAAAAGAGACAAGAACACAAATATTTGGCTTTCTGCCAAGGCTAAAACCTCTCCCTCTTGGAGAGGTAAACCCACGTAAAATTCTTCTTATAGAGATTCCATTGATGAATACCAAGACCATGACCCTTGACACAATCTGCCTCTCCAAGACCAAGACATCAATCCTCTTTCTCGAACACTGCTGAGATCATTATCTGCACCACTGCTGCATCACTGAGATTGCATCTTGAGATCTCAGGTCCTTACTGAGATCATCCTTTTCTCTGCTACCATGCCAATGTCATCATACTGCTGCTGCATGTTCACTTGATGTTCTTCTTGAATGGGATCATCAGAGATCATGATCCCATCTTATATCCATGCTAGAGATAAGGTTTCCTTGTCTCCATTATAATCATGATTATGAGCTTGTCTTCATAAGATCATTACTTTACTGAGTGACTGTTATGCTTAATAGAAACCTGGTTCAATCAAGGTCAGAGTGTGATATTACCCTCATCATAACTGTGATGTAGATATGTGCAAAGACTGTGTGTATGCGAGAGATCACTGAGATACACACATAAACAGATCTGACTACTGTGATCCCTACAGAGAATAATTATGCCGAGACAGAGATCTAGGATCATTGCGGTATCTAATAAATTGAGATCCTTCTCATCATATACATATACCTTGACTGTACTGCGATAAGCCGAGACTGTGATCATGCCAAATTTGTCATGCTCCTTCATTGTTATGGATCCGAGAATGATCATATTATTACTGCGGCTTACCAGGACTATGGAGACATTGTTGTGCCAAGGATAATCATCCAACTGAGGTCCTGTCTACTCCACCATGTATCCGCAATCATGACTGCACCTAAAACCCAAACAAGGCACAGCCAAACCCTACTGCGGCTCCCTGTCTCAACTGAAGCCTTGACTGCCTGCGGCTAGGTGCAGGGACATGTCCGAGGTTACTCCTACCTGCACCCATACAATGTATTCAACCTGCAACCCATTCGAGACCGGTACCACGCCTTCCTGCACCCTATACTCATCGAAAAAATCAGAGGATAATGCAAGTTTTGTGTGTCACATTTGCAGATACCTTGACAGGGTATTTATAGTGGTTACATCCACATATTTGAGCCGATGTGAACCATGAACCGACATGTCATTTTAACCAAGCCGACATGACTTCCATTTATTCAATAATTTCCTTTCAATCCATTTTGGAGCCGACATAAGGATTTCTTCGTTGTTATAGCTTGCAGACTTCAGTGTGCTTGTTCTTGGAGGATTGTTCTTGGTCTTGGAGGGTTGATACACATTGTTGAAGACTAGTATACATTTACATAAGCTCTTAAAGAGCTTTTACATATGACAATCCTAAAGACATCAAGAAGAAGTCTTTTGACTTATTACATTTCTTGCTCATGAAACCCATGCAACAAGATATACAAAATATAATTTATTCTCTTTATTACATCATTTACAAAGATCATGTCTTTATGAAGACCAAACCTAGTTACATTTTCTTCAACAATATGTTGGTTGCAATGCAGCTATTCTCAAAAGAAGGTCATCCAGTCTCTTATCACAGGCAATTTCAACTTGGATTTCTTTCCGTTTTTATTTCTATTTTCGAAAAGTGCATCTCATATTATATTCCCGATCAGTTAGACTATGTATCGTAGGAGGGGGCAAAATACCACTATTTTGGCAACACTCCCAATATAGACAAGGGTTGAGATATCAACTACAACTTCCTTTGAACATACATGAGTGCTAAAGTAAAATGAGCAATTACAAAATCACTGAACACCAAAATTGGCCACTTTACCATGCATTGACTTCTCCACTACTATCTAACTAGATCTAGAATGTCAAACCTAAAACTCTACACAAGAATGAAACCAAAGGTCCTGTTGACCACTGGAGTGGCACCTGATGATTATATGAAGACTCCATGCCCAAGGATGATCCAGAGGACACTTGTACCATCAGATATCGTCAGTCAACAAAGTTTTTTAACTCTACTTCTATCTTCTCATCATCTTTCTTGTACCCAGATTCCACACCCCACGGGGAATTGCAATAAGTGATACTAGTAATTATGAGTTTTGAGTCTGTAACAAGCCTAGGATGTTGGGACTTGATCAGCAAACGAGTACACCTTGGAGTGTTTTTTTTATCTGGTTACTTATCCCTTCTTTTTCAGAGGCGGATAATTTTCTAGGTTTTTTCACTCACGTTTTACCCCAAGTTGGAGTAACAGTTTGAAGGTTGAGCCCTTGACACATCTTAGTGTCTAGAGTTGATGTATATTACCATACTAGATCACACAAAAAAATTTGTGGAATTTGATTAGGTCTAGGTAGTCATTTTTTAATTTTTTAGATTTTGCCGCAGATCAAAAATTGCAAATAAAATTGTATTTAAATTGTAATAAATGTAGTCTAGAGAAATTGTATGGGATATGAGTAATCAAAATTACACCTCACCCTCAACTTTCTACTATGACACACTTTGAAGGGTTAATAATGTGTTTTGGACCCTAAAAACCCACTTTTCCTAAGTTTAGTGTGAAATCTAGCAATTAATTAAGCCAGAAATTAAATAAATGGAGAAAAATAAATATCCCCACATGCTAAATGTTGTGGAAATGAGGTGGAAAATTATGGGCAGTCAAAGTGAAGTCCCAAGGTGATGTGGACTCCTAAAATCAAGGAAAGGACATGTGCTAGAATAGAATCGAATTTCTGGCACTAAATGAAAAAGTTGCTTGGAAATTCAAACTTGTGAAGTTAATGCACATTTGGGAGGATTTGGGAGAATATTTGGTGGAGATTTTTGTGTGAAATTGTCCCCACATGGGTTACCACCCATATACACTTGTCATTCCACCATAAAATTCGAATTTGGCACATAAGGGAAGAAGAAAATGATGTCCACTTGCCAGAATTCGATTTCTGCACTTGGCATTGTAGCTCCATTCAACAAATTCGAATTTCTCTTTGGGATTGTCACCTCATGCCACTTGTTTAATCACTTCTACATTGGGATTGGCTCCTGTTGGACACCTAATCCTAAATGGGTTAGTGTGGAAGCTGAATAGACTAAGTAGTCCAAGAGACCTTGGGATGTGAAACCCAATGGTCAAACAATGTACTATAAATGTATATCATTTGTCAATAAAAATTGTACTGCATGTCTTATCTTTCATATTTTCTCTTGTTGCCCATATGTGTTTAACATGGTATCAGAGCAGGCGTATTCCTGCCCTGCATAATTAATACCCTGAAGGCATATTACTGACTTGTAGGTAGGTGTAGGCAACAGGGTCAACAGGTCCATACACACTAACTTTGTTATCTTGTTATTAATCCATCAAATTATCTTAATTGAAATTATCTATGTTTGTCCAATAAATACCGTTAGGAATGTGTTGAACAAATCTTTTGCTCCACTGTTTGAAATGGATTCAGGGCTGCACCCAGGCAGCAAAAAAGGAAACTAGCAGCAGGCTAACACAAATTTGTGTTGTCCCTTTAACAATTGTTTACAGATGGTGGGATAATGGGATTCCCTCTCTTCAATCATAGCACACAAAAGGATGCTAACAAACGTGCCACCCATGGACAATGCAGCCTCAGGTTGGATGAGAGATATATTGTTTTGTAACTATTGGCATAACCCTAATCTTTATTTCCCTCGTTGCTCATATCACATTTTGGCATAACTTTATTGGATTTGGGCATCTCTATTTTAAGAAATATTGGTTTAAAAGCTAAGTCACCAGACATGTCCTTCCCCACCCCCCCATGTATCGCAAACCTTGCATGTTCGACACGAGTTTGACTCTGTCCTATTCGTAGGACACGAGTTTGACATGTGTCAAACACATGCCCTACTGGTGTCCTGAAATTTGGACACGTGTCATGTGAAAAAAAATCCCAAAATCAATTTATTGTCTCATTCTCACACAATTCAATCACAATTTTGGAGCTCTCAAAGGTTTTGATGTGCAGCTAAGGGAAATTAAGCAATGTTAGAAGGGATTCCAATTTCCAAGTGTTGGAAAGTGGATTTGTCCAAGCCCTACTAATGTTTTTAATCGTAATGTTAAATTCTTACAGTGAAAAGATGAAAATGAAATATAAAATCCTTTTACTTAAATTTTTAACATTACCACGAAATGACTCAAGATGTTTGAGAGTGGTTTCAACTCATTGGATTTCATATGGAGAAAGTAGAATTTTAGATTGCACTCAAAAACCAGCAAACTTAACAGTTTTCAGGATTTCAAGATCGCGGAGATTACAACATTTATGTTGCAGTTTGTCATGTATGAGGGTATTGTAGAAATTTCTCATTTCCCACCCCGGTTTTCAGTTTCTCCTTATTTCTCCCATATAGTTAAATGCCCTTTCCCATAACCATACATTTAACAAGCTGAAAAAAAATAAATTTGCTGAAAACACAAATTCTGGAAATTTTACAGAATGCTGGAAATTGCAGAAATAAAAATCAGCAATAATAAACAGCCATTAAAACACATTTAAACACTGAGATTTTTGGTCAATGTGACCCTGGAAAAACCCCCTACAACTCTTGGGGAAAACCAGTTTGAGAGCTCTTCTTTATTTCTGGAAAATGCCTTTTTACAGTAGGAGAAATGTTCAGCAAAAAAATCAGCAAACAGACTTTTACAACTTATCTCAGCCTTGCTGAAACTCAGCCTTGCTGATACACCGCTGTTGTTGCTGATACACCGCTGCTGTTGCTGATACACAGCTGCTGATACACCGCTGTTGTTGCTGATACACAGCTGTTGATACACCGCTGTTGTTACTGATACACCGCTGCTGATACACTGTTGTTGTTGCTGATACACAGCTGCTGATACACCGCTGCTGTTGCTGATACACCGTTGTTGTTGCTGATACACCGCTACTGTTGCTGATACACAGCTGCTGATACACCGCTGCTGATACACCGCCCAGAAATCACCCTTGCTCTCTTGCTCTCCTTCTCTCAATCTACTCATGAAAGAATTGAATCGAATGTGATCTTTTCCTCCTTTTCCTCCCTTAATATAACTCCAAGTGACTTTTGGGTGATCCAAGTGACTTTTGGGTGATCTCTAAATCCAATGGCTGAAATAGATTTAGATCAATGGCTGAGATTAAATGCTCATTTAAATCTCACTTTTTATTTTTTAATTCACCCCACTTTAATAAAGACCCACTTAGTCATTTATTTCCAAAGTCACTTTTCCTTTCTAATTTTTCATTGACTTTATAAGAGTCACTTTAAAATTAGACTTAGTAACTTTATCACTTAAAGTCACTTTTAAATTAAATTTAACTTTATAAAATTATAAAGTCACTTTAGGAGAAAAATTAAATTCTTTTGAACACATTTCCCTAGACCAAAGATCAAAGCCTAAGGGAACCACCTGTCCTCCGGTACCAAATTTCAACACTCCCTCTTACCGAGGAAGGTGTTCCTCACCACACCCATCTTGTCTCTGAAGTAGACATGCTTGCCCCGTGGTAAGTCTTTGGTAAGAATATCTGCAACCTGCTCATCAGTGGAAATATACTCAAGCTTCACAGCTCCCTTCTGAACATAGTCTTTGGTGAAATGATATCTGATCCCGATATGCTTTGACCTGTCATGAAATACTTGGTTCTCCGTGAGTTTAATGCAACTCTGAATATCACAGTAAATCACTGAAGGTCTCAACGACTGACCAAATAAGCCAAACAACATCTTGCGAAGCCAGATAGCCTCACAACTAGCTAGACTGGCTGCCATATACTCTGCTTCCGCTGAACTCAGTGCTACTGATTGTTGCTTCCGGCTGAACCATGACACTACTGCTGAACCCAACCCAAAATAGCACCCTGAAGTGCTCTTCCTATCAGAAGCACAACCTGTCCAATCAGAATCAGTGTATCCTGCCAATCTCACTCCATCTCCCTGCCTGTAGTCCAGACCATAATTCACTGTCCCCTGCAAGTACCGCAAAATGTGTTTTGCAGCCACCCAGTGAACCTTCCTAGGCTCACACATAAACTGACTCATCGTGTTGACTGCAAAACAGATATCTGGTCTAGTGTTGACCAAATACATCAAGGAACCAATCGGCTGCCTGTACAATGTGGGATCCACCAACTCGGAATCCGAAGCATGAAGCTTCTTCCAGTTGGTGATCATCGGTGTCGACATGGGTCTATATCCATCTGGTGGATCTTCCAACCCATCTCTGCTGCTATCGATATAATGGAGCGGATCGAAGTATATCGAGCCACGGGAGCGAAGGTCTCCTCATAATCAACTCCCTCTACCTGGGAGAACCCTCTAGCCACAAACCTCGCTTTGAATTTCTCAATGCTGCCATCTGCAGCATGCTTTACCTTGTAAAGCCATCTGGAGGTAACCACGGATTTGCCCTCAGGCCTCGGCACCACCTCCCAAACATCATTCTTCATGATAGAAGAATACTCCTCCTGCACGGCCTCTCTCCAGACCTGCTGGCTAGCTGCCTCCTCATAGCCAGAAGGCTCAGAGTCAAGGATGCTGGTAACCATCGCCATATAGCTACAAAACCTCTCAGGTGGTCTACTCTCTCTGACCGGCCTCTTCGGCTCAGCAACAGATGAGGCATCTCTCAAGGTGTCCTGAAGCCACTTGGGCTTTCTCTTCCCTGAGCATGCTTCTCCAATAGGAGAATGAAACTCCTCCTCATCACCATTAGTAGCCTAAACTCCTGACTGTCTGTCTGTTGTCCTCCTGCCTGCACCTGAACCTGTAGAAGCTGAGGCACCGTGTGAACTGTCCATCAATGGACTCCCTAGTGAACTTCTCTGTGAACTGCTCTGCATGCTGCCCGGAGCACCACCCCTCTGGCTCGGCGAGCCACTGTTCACTGACGAACCTGACATCGTCATAGATGTACCTCTGGATCCTCCTGATCCCTGCCCACTGGATCCCTGCGACTAACTCAACTGCTGCTGAGGGTCTGGCTGATCCAGATACTCTAACTCCCGTGACCTCCTAAAGGCCCTGTCCTCCTCGAACTTCACATCCCGTCTAACAACAACTCTCCTCTGTGCAGGAATGTAAATCCGAAAGGCCTTTGAGGTCTCACTATAGCCCACAAAGATACCCTTCTCTGCGGTGGGCTCTAGTTTGGTCCTCTTCTCCTTGGGTATATAGGAGTATGTAATGCATCCAAAGATATGAAGATGACCAATATCAGGCTTCTTCCCAGAGAAAGCCTCCTCCGGAGTCATGTGCCCCAAGGCACGATGCGGACTCCTGTTCTGCAAGTAAACAGCTGTGTTGCAAGCCTCTGCCCACAATAACAATGGCAACCCCTGATCATGTAACATGGCTTTGGCAGCCCCTATGATGGATCTGTTCTTCCTCTCCGCAACCCCGTTCTGCTGGGGGTTGTAAGGAACAGTGAACTCCCTCCTAATGCCTGCCTCCGCACAATAGTCAACAAACTCTCCAAGGGTGTACTCTCCTCCATTGTCCGACCTCAAGGACTTGATCTTTCGACCTGTCTGAGTCTCCACAAGAGCTCTGAACTCCTGAAACCGCTTGAAGACCTCACTCTTGGTCTTCAAAAAATAAATCCAGGTCCTCCTGCAGTGATCATCGATGAATAAAACATAGTACTCATATCCACTCAAGGAAACATGAGACATCCGACCGCTCACATCGGAATGAATCAAATCAAGTATCCCCGTCGCTCTACTGTCACTGCTGGGAAAAGGGGATTTGGCAAACTTGCCCATCACACAACCTCTGCGAGTATCAAAGTGATCAGTACTGAAATCTAGCACACCTGTAGTGATCTCCCGCAATGTCCTCAAGGCTCCATGATACATATGTCCCATCCTGCGGTGCCAAATCTCACACAGCTCAGAACTGCTAGCTCTGCTGTCGGTATTACTGCTCAATGCCAAAAGGGGCTGGAATGCAAACTTGTACACCTTTGCATGGCATACACCTATCACTCTAGCTGAATCAGCTGGAGTGCCCCTGGGATACATCAACACCTGTCCTCCCCTGAACAGTACTTCATATCCTCTGTCCTCCAAAGCTGAGACAGATATGAGGTTCTTCCTCATCCCTGGCACATAAAGAACCTCTAACACCTTCAAGGGAGGTTTGGACTCCCTCTGAAATGTCACTGTCCCCACCCCGACTACTCTAACAACTCTGTCATCACCGAATACTACCTCAATATCAGTGCCACTCTCTGAAAGCTCTGAGAAGTACTCACGGACTCCTGTCTTATGACGTGAAGCCCCACTGTCCACATACCAGATAACTGAAGATGCTCCGCTAATCGAGGGAAAAGCATGCTCCCTCTGAACCTGTGTGGCAGGTGATCCTGCACTAGAGGACTCACACGTAGTGAACGCAAACTCTCGGTCAAAACGACCAGCAAAGTCCTCAATCTTTGCTGAAGTTGCCACGTCCTGGTTCTTCCCTTTCTTCTTCTTCTTCTCCGGACACACAACTGCATAGTGTCCCATCTTTTGACAATTCCAACACTTCACCTTGGAATAGTCCTTCTGTGTGTTCCCCTGTTTACCTTTACCTTTGCCTTTGCCCCCACCACTGCTTGTGGAAGCCTGCTTCTTCCCTTTGCCTTTCTTGCCTCCTGCCACCAATGCTACATCCTCATCCTGCTCAACTGGCTTAGCTGCCCCAAGCTGACCTTTCCTGATCTCTGTCTGAATGCAATCATCCCAAAACTTCTCCCATGTGGGAAGGGTCTCACGTGCACAAACCCCATCAACAAAGTTCAACCATGAACGGGGGAGGTCATTCACTGCAATCCGCACCAACTCGGTGGATGTATGGCCTCTCCAATCGCTGCCAACTCATCTCTCACATTAATAATCTTTGTGAGATATCCAGCTGCACTATCATTACCCATCTTAATGTTCTTCAGCTTCTCCTTCAGGACCATCTTTTGGTTCTCATTGGTACTCTGGTAGAGATTGGACAATGTTGTCCACATCTCATGGGCATTGCTCTTTCCTCTCACATGTGGAATGCAATGGTCTTTGATTCCGTCTAGAATCAGCCTCTTACCCTTGTTGTTCTTTTTATTATAAGCTGTCAACTGAGTAGCATCAGTAGGCACAACAACAGGGTTCTGTGTGGTATGCACCATGATATCCCAGACTTCTGCCTCCTCAAAGATACTCTGCATTCTCTCCTTCCAAACGTTGTAATTTATATGCCCATCCAGCCTATCCTCCACCCTCAATCCCAATGACATCCTGCTGTCCTAAAACTGAAAAATAGCACTGCTGTAATAAAGGTAAAACTGTTGTTTATGAAAAAATTCAGCTTGCTGGAATTTTCTGAGTGAAAAATCAGCAACTGTAATTTTTCCTTTTGCTGTCCCAAACTGCCCTTCAGCACTCAACCTCTAATACCATGTAGAAATTTCTCATTTCCCACCCCGGTTTTCAGTTTCTCCTTATTTCTCCCATATAGTTAAATGCCCTTTCCCATAACCATATATTTAACAAGCTGAAAAAAATAAATTTGTTGAAAACACAAATTCTGGAAATTTTACAGAATGCTGGAAATTGCAAAAATAAAAATCAGCGATAATAAACAGCCATTAAAACACATTTAAACACTGAGATTTTTTGTCAATGTGACCCTGGAAAAACCCCCTACAACTCTTGGGGAAAACCAGTTTGAGAGCTCTTCTTTATTTCTGGAAAATGCCTTTTTACAGTAGGAGAAATGTTCAGCAAAAAAATCAGCAAACAGACTTTTACAACTTATCTCAGCCTTGCTGAAACTCAGCCTTGCTGATACTCCGCTGCTGATACACCGCTGCTGTTGCTGATACACCGCTGTTGTTGCTGATACACCGCTGCTGATACACCGCTGTTGTTGCTGATACACCGCTGCTGATACACCGCTGTTGTTGCTGATACACAGCTGCTGATACACCGCTGCTGTTGCTGATACACTGCTGCTGATACACCGTTGTTGTTGCTGATACACCGCTGCTGTTGTTGATACACCGCTGCTGTTGTTGATACACCGCTGTTGTTGCTGATACACAGCTGTTGATACACCGCTGCTGATACACCGCCCAGAAATATCCCTTGCTCTCTTGCTCTCCTTCTCTCAATCTGCTCATGAAAGAATTGAATCGAATGTGATCTTTTCCTCCTTTTCCTCCCTTAATATAACTCCAAGTGACTTTTGGGTGATCTCTAAATCCAATGGCTGAAATAGATTTAGATCAATGGCTGAGATTAAATGCTCATTTAAATCTCACTTTTTATTTTTTAATTCACCCCACTTTAATAAAGACCCACTTAGTCATTTATTTCCAAAGTCACTTTTCCTTTCTAATTTTTCATTGACTTTATAAAAGTCACTTTAAAATTAGACTTAGTAACTTTATCACTTAAAGTCACTTTTAAATTAAATTTAACTTTATAAAATTATAAAGTCACTTTAAGAGAAAAATTAAATTCTTTTGAACAATTTTCCCTAGACCAAAGATCAAATTCTAAGGGAACCACTTGTCCTCCGGTACCAAATTTCAACAGGTATGCAACTAGCATTTAATTAAAAGCACCAAGCCCTCTATGTATCTTGGTGTTCCTGACATTGATTGTTGAACTCCTCTACCATGACCATAGTAAAAATGCACCCATCACTCAAACAGAATCTCAATTTAACATGTTAAGTGTCTTCTATCTTATTTTAATGCTTAGTGGGTGATGTTGATGATGAGAATCTCAATATAGACAATGATTTTGATGATATATAGTACTAGTTATTTGTTGTAGCATAATTTTTTGGACTATACAGGCCATTTACTGTAATGACCCATCTCGAATTACAGATAGAATATGACTATTAGCATGCATACGAGACATGCATATGATAGCTACATATGCATGCATTGCATGCACTACACTAGTATACGTGCTAACTAATTATGAAAAGTGCAATGAATAAATTATTGACATACTGAGTAAATACCTAACTCGCCATAACATAATGAACTTATTGAGGGAATTACTTGCTATGTATACTTGTTATTTTCATGTCCTATTTATTCTTTCTTAGTAGCTCTTCTTTTATCATCATTCTCATATCCTGATGATGGATCCCATTTGGGATTTGAAACATTGGTATAAAAATGTTCATACTGTGGATTCTCCGGTCACTGATTCAAAAAATATATAATTAACATATTATTCAGAATAAAAGCAAATACAAATGATTATATAAAATAAAACGGTAACTATCATATTAATAATTATATTAACTAAATGGGAACTATAATATAATATTATATTAATTATTATTAATTATTAATTATTAATAATATTAATGAAATTATATATTTTATATTAAATATAATATAAAGGAATTAAAGGAAATAAATTATTAACTAAAAGAAATTTAATTATATACATATGTTATATCAACTAAAGGAACCAAATAACAACGTCCAAAGTACATATGACAAAAAAATTTAAATAAACCTTTTGACAAGGACATAACCGACTCAATCAATTCATAATGTTATTGACCGGCTGTAAAAAGGGAAAAAAGACCACTCTGGATTTCCACGTGTCAGAGAGCAGGGAATATAGATCAGATGAAAATGCTGGGAGACGGTGGTTTTGGGGAATATAAGGATAAGGGATATGACATAGAAGGGGGTCTCGATTTTGCCTTTCCAGTGAAGGGAAGGGAGGAGGAAATACAGAGAGAGTCACAAACAGAGGAGGAATTTTGAGGAATTGTTCTTGGAATTTTGGGCACAGGGGACAAAAGACCTCAAATACAGAGTCTTCTGGATCTGGGAACTGAAAAGGTTAATCCCAGAGTAGGCTGGGAGGAAACAGTTGGTTTGGTGCAATTTGGGAGCAACAACAGCCAAAATCAACCCAAGCAAGATTTACAAGTAATTATCTGCATTTAAATTTCTTCAGTATCAGTTAAATTTCCAATTACTTGTGAAATTAGGCATTAAGGTTGGTGAAAATTGGATTTTACATTCACTAAAACTAGGCATTAAGTTTGTAAAAGTTGGGTTTTACATTTAGGGCCTTTTTGTTGATGTGTTTTTGGTTTAGAGATGGATTGCATTTGCACTCAATGCTATTTTGGTTACATGCATTAGTTTGTCTATTGAATTTGTATCATGATCATCTAAATCTTTTATATATTTCATATTTGAAGTGTAATTCACTAATTTTTTATATTTTTCAATATGTAATATATAATGTTTCCTCTGTGTCCTATTTCGGGGAGTCGTTGTGTCACGCGTTGGATACTTGTATTTTCATGCCCTATGTGTCTCGTGTCCTCGTTTCAGGTGACTTAGTTTAAAAGTAATACAATAAACCAAATCAAAAGCAATGTTACATCAGCCACAGGAAGCTATAGCATGTTTGCAAGGAAGAAACTCTTTCAGTGAAGATGGGAAAACTTGAATATTATGAAAGAGATGGAACAGATACTGAACATATAAATCTACTTTGCAAACCAGATACCAGAAACAATACAGTTGCTAAATATGGATTACCTTCGACGTGTTCTGAGAGAATTTCGCTCCGCAAAGCTACTTTTAGGATCAAAGCATCCCAGCAAAAACTCCCATACTTCTCCTCTTATCGATGGATGAACACCCTGATTTCACCACAGTCCGCAGTATAAATCAACCTTCCCGCAGGATATCTTCGAGGTGATACCCTATCATTATGTATTGCAATTTCAGACATAGAAAAGAAGCTGCTAGTGGGCAGAACGCACCACAGATTTTACCAAGCTATGCATTTTCCTAATCCAAAAAATATTCCTGAATATAAATCCTTTCTGTGGCAACCAACTTTTCCCTGTCCTTCCCCAGATGAAGAAAATTAGCTCCCATCATATAAGCATTAAAAGCAAAGAGACCAGCATGAATGCAGGCAATAGCAGTAACATGGAATTAACAGATACCATTTATAGACCAAAAATTTCCACATTTCATAGATAATTTTCAAATTTTTAGATTTTACTTTTTGGATCTGAAGATTCTGAACATACTGCACTTGAACTAAGATAGCCTAGAATAAACAGAGAATAAATCATGTTAATGTCCACAAATAACCAAAAGCTTTGATTGAGAATAAGCAAAAGTGAGCATCAACAAGGAGTGCCTTGTTAGTTTACCCATTGTGGCCTCGGGCACACTGCTTAAGTTGTTCCATAAAAATGTGTGGAGTTGGTGCTTCGCATGAGTGGGCATACCTACTTTTGCAAATGTGTGGGTGTGTATCTACTTTGGCAAATGTGTAAGCATGTACCTATCTTTGTACATGTTGGTTGCACTACTTCAGTTAGTTACTTGGAGAAACATGCCTGGCACAAGTTGTCATGTAACCACCTACCCTTAGCACATGTAAGACAGATGAGTTAGGGTTAAAATGGACCTTGTCAAGATGGAGCACCTCGCTTGTGGCCTAACTCTGTTGGGTGGACCTTGTCAAGATGGAGCACTTCGCTTGTGGCCGAACTCTGTTTGGTGGAGCTAGTCTAGGTTTTTACTTGTAACCCCCTTCTCTTGTTCTATAAAACTTTAAAAGGGAAGGTGAGGTGCGTTTCTTAAAAGCATCAAACTAGAGAAAAGAGTAGTGAGATGTAATAGCTAAGGTGTTCTAGTTATAATGTTTTGCTTTGAGTTTGTGATACATTGATCAGTTTTATATTGTAAGCTTGGAAGAAGCTGATTTTGGTTAACATAATCTTCCTTTTCCACTGTAATAAAAAGATTTGTGATTGTTGCTGCATATTGAGTACACTGATCTGAATTTTACATAATTGATTTCTACCTGCAGTCAGGCTAGTGCTGAGCTGATTTACCATGTCAATATAATTTTCAAATCTGATTTTTATTCTACTTATTGTGCAGGTGTTGAACTAATTTAGTATTCGGATCTGATTTTCAGAATTATCTTTTCTTAGATCCATCAGTTTTTTGCTGCTATAGCAATCTCGCTATTGATATGCGGTGTCTACACTCTTGAATCTTCTATATAGCATTTTGGTTTATGCAGATCTGAAGTTTTGGAATGTGTTTCACAAGTTTTCAGATTCAGTTGTAGGGTATATGTTCTGTGAATGCAGATCTGTTGTCAACGGTGAAATTCTGACACGGTATCAAAGATGCACCACTATAATTTTCCATCCAAGTGCACAAAGAATTCATCTACCTGAGAGAGGTAGTTGAGAGCAAAAGATTCCAATAGGTGTGATGACCAGAAAGCTCTAGTAATTATTGGTGAAGATCCATTCCTGTGGAAGGTTAGTGTGTGTGACACTTAAGAAACTCCAACAATTGAAAAAAAAGAATTCATGCTCAAGAGGGTTGAATTGAAACTGTGATAGGTTGCTTCTTTGGCTGATCTATTTTGATTAAAGTTCTGTTCACAATGACTTCAGGAATAGCTAACTAGATGCCAGGGCTCAAAGAGTGTGACTAACTAAAGGGAGCTTCAAATTTCACCAATCAGAAATGTATGTTGCAGATGCTAATGGAAGAGATGCACCTCTGGAACTTAGTGCTCATTGCCTTAAACAGTTTATCATCACCATGGAAGCTTCTTGCAAAAGGTTCTATGATCAAGAACACCTGCAGGCTGCTAATTTATTAGAAGCTTTTGGATGCATTTATCCAATAAGAACACAAGACAAGAACAGAAACTAGAACCAATGAAGTTCAAAACTTAGTTCTCGTCAAGAAAATGACAAAAGGTGCAACCAAAGGAGGACCCAAGAGGGGTATGAAAGAAGACGCATGTTCTTCTAACCATGGTAAGAAGGATTTGTCATGTGACATGTTTAAAGTTCCAAAGCCTTACTATGCTAGCCAATGTCTTGAAAAGAAGACAAGCACCAATAACAGTAATTTACAATGAATGTAGAAGCATCAACCAAAGTGGATGAGTTAGCATCCAAGGTTTTGAAACCACTTTATCTATGGCTTCATGCCTTTCCATCAATACCACTCCTAGTGTTGGTTGGTATGTATTTTGAAAAAACAAAAACATATATATTCATGTGCATCCAAATGGATCCAAGCCATTATACACATACATGCAAAGTTTTTCATATACATATGGCAAGCAAGGGTGCATATAATCAAAATAGCATCGAGTGCAATCCAACCTTTGACCAAAAATAGATTGACAAATAACTAATACTATAACTAATACTATAAAATCATGCTATAACTAATACCTACATATCATCAAAAATCATTGCCTATATTGAGATCCTCATCATCAATATCACCCTCTAAGAATTTAAATAAGATAGAAAAAGCTTAACATGTCAAATAGAGAGTTTGTATGAGTGATGGGTACATTTTTACTAGGGTCAAGACAGATGAGTTCAACAATCAATGCCACCAACATTGAGGTACATAGAGGACTGGTGCTCTTGATTAAATGCTAGTTCCAAACCCTCATACATGACAAAATCCACTGGAACAATTCAACCCCCCAAATACTAAATCCTAAAAATTGATGAGTCTGCAAAATTTTGAGTGGGATCTAAAATTCTAATTTATCCATATGAAATCCAATGTGGTTGGAACCACTCTCAACCAGTGTTTTAAGATTCGGCCAGCTTGGAACCGATTTGGCCGAGTTGGTCC
This sequence comes from Pinus tabuliformis, assembly GCA_031772625.1. NCBI lineage: Eukaryota > Viridiplantae > Streptophyta > Pinopsida > Pinales > Pinaceae > Pinus > Pinus tabuliformis. Next base: position 1,183,064,775 of record CM062817.1, on the reverse strand, counting down.
GAGTGAAGGCCTCACCGGGTCGACTCGGCCAGTCGGGGTATTACCGAGCCGGCCGAGTTGTGCTAACAGCTGTGCCGGGTTGGATGACAGTGGCCCGTGAATTAAAAAACAACGATTTTTTTTAATTTTTTTGCTTTTGGGTGACTCCAAGGTTTTCACGATGATACTTTAATGGTTTTTTGTCCCTAAATAAGTTTATCTCACTTGATCTTGAGAGGTTTGTTTAGGTGGTATCACATATGTAGTAGAGATTCCTTAAGGGATAGCTTCATTCTTTTTCAACCCTTCCAATAGGTTCTTTGCCCCTTTCTTAAAGCAAACCTAACTTTGTGGCCCCAACCTTGGCCCTCCAAAGATGAGCATTGAGCCTTGATTTGATTCCACATGATGCTACACCCCTTGATGAGCCTCCAAATGCTAAAACACTAAACTTAAAAGCTTGGACATTGGACTATTTGATGATATGCCCAAATGGACTGAAGATGCCCCCTAGCTGGCCTTGACCCTATTTTGGTGGATGGTGCCTTCTTCGAAAGCACAGATGAGGATGGTTATCATTGAGATGACTTAGGAGGGCTAGCACATCCCTCTTTGGTGCCAATGCTTACCCTTAGGGGTGCCATGTCACGTGTCCATGCCATTCGATTGTCATCATCTGCCCAATTATGTTATGTTGTAAACCAAGTCTGCATGTGTAAATTGTAAATAATCTTAGCAGATCTGAGTCATGTATGTAAATTACCTAGGCAAACCTAATTTTCTAGTGATAATCTACGTTCCAGAAGGTTTTTTGTCTCACCGACCCATGATCGGCAGAGTTTTCCTTCAGCCTAACCCCAAAGCCAGAACGGATTTTGTCATTAGAATCTTAGGGGAACCTTAGTGTGCTTCGAGTTTATGTAAAAATAATTTGGAAATAACTCTAACTATTTGGTTAGGTTATTACAAATTGTTTGATCTGCTAGATTATAGATGTCGCAGAACTGGGTGGTCTATGAGGGTCTATGTCAAACGGGTTTTCGCCCTTGAGATGTAAAATTGTAAAAGTCATGATGTAAAGTGTCTTGAGGGTTAGAAAATGTTTTAATCCCCTCATAAGTCCTAAGTCCTAGGTCCTAAGTGATTTTTCCGAAGGGCTAAGTTTGAGGATCCAAAAATAAAAAAAAAAAATTAAAAAATAGTAAAAATAATAAAAAGATGTAAATAATAAAAAAATAATAAAATTAAAAAAATTAAAAAATAATTAATAATTAAAAAATAATAAATAATAAATATTTGAAAAAATAAAATAAAATAATAATAAGGAGAAAATAAATGCAAAGTTTTAATTTTTTAATATATTAAAATACATTTAAAATTTCGACGAATGAGATTAAAAAGGATTTTGATCCTCATCCACGGTCGAGATTAGTTTGACATGGATCACTCGAACTAGCTGTTGGGAAATTTTCTTTTACATAGGGTGTTAGAGGTCATTTGAGATCAAATTCAATCTGAGAGTCGTGTGCTAAAGAAAGCTCTCTTGCATTCATTTTCTGTGCAATAAAGAAAGACTTTGGGGTTGAAATCTTGCTGGTGTTACTCTTCTGGAAATGCTATAAGATGTTTTATTTTTCTGCATAATTTTATTTTCAGTCATTGATAATAGCTTGATGAAGATTGATTTAGGCACAGGTATCTTGTCTGATCTCTTGGGTTTGAATGACAGTTTAATTTCTGAAATATAATGGCAGGTATCTCCATTTGATCTAGATTTCACTATTGTTTTCTCCCTCTATGTTAATGGTTGATTTTAAGCTGTGCAGGAAATCCCTTTTTATTAGATTACTGGGCATTCGGGGAAGTTCTCGGTTGAACCAGCCAACTCCCGGATTGCGTTTTCTGAAGGAACCAAACCAGTTTTGAGCCCGGGCTTATCATTTGAATTTTTTTTTATGAATGCATGAAGGGTTTTTTGAAGTATCTCACATTAAATTTAAATTCTGAAAATATTACTGTGGATTATTGACAAATTTGGCTGCTTGGAGCCTTCAATTTGTAATTTCTGTAATTATTTAGTTGATTTAGGGTTTTTCAATTTTGTTTCTTGCACATTTTACTTCTGGGTTTTCTGTTTTTGCCATTGCAAGTTGCAGGTAGACATCTTGAAAAAAATTTCGGAGTTTTCATTAGACAAATCTAAATGCAGGGCAATTTAAAATTTACTAGAGAATTTGCAGGGTTTTTCTGAAGAAATTTGAGGTTCTCCAAGCCATTTGTCGGTTGTTTGGGGTTTTGTTTTTCGCAAGAAAATTTTTTCGAAGGCCTCTTAGAAGGCCTCATTGTAGATCAAGAAACCAACAAATCGGGCTGAAGAAGAGCAAGGAAATCAGGTTTGGGAGATGTTCTTTCATGGAGCATGTTCCAGGGAGACTGCAGGAGCAAGGGTGGTACTAGTATCTCCAGAGAAAGAAAGCATTCAGCTGTCTTTTAAGCTGGCTTTTCAAGTCACAAACAACATAGCAGAATATGAAGCTCTGTTGTTGGGCCTTAATGCAGCTAAAGACAGAGGAATCAAGAATTTGAAGGTGTTTGGAGATGTTGATTTGATCATTCAGCAAGTAAATAAAACATTTCAGGCAAAGCACCCAAGGCTGAAGGCATACAGAGATGAGGTATGGAGAACCAGAGATTCTTTTGATTATTTTTGTATTTCATATATTCCTAGAGCCCAAAATCAGCTTGTTGATTCCCTTGCTGTTTATGCTAGTCTATTTATCCCTCCAATGCCTCCGAGACTAGTGTATGAAGTCCAAGTGAAGTATAGACCATCCTTGCCTGACAATGTCCAGCATTGGAAAGTTTTTGATGATGATGATGAGATAAATAGGTTTCTGCAAGTCATTGATGAGTTTTCTGAAATGCAAATTGACCAAGATAATGAAGCCTTGTTAGAAAACCCCAAATCCCAGCTTAGAAATAGAATTGGTAAAGAGAGCATTGTCCAGCTCCCAGCAATCATATGCCTAAGGGTTTAATTCTTTTAGAAAGACTGTTTGACCAAAATGATGTGCCTTACAAAGCTGCCCAAAAAGAAGATCAATTTGCAGTTTGTAAGCATGATATAGGAAGTCCAGGTCAGCCTAGATATGTAAATTTGTCCACTCATCTGTCAGCTAATCAAAGTGTTGAATACTACAAATTAATGAAGCAATTTGCTAATGTGTTTGCCTGGGAGTATAGTGACCTGAAAACTTATGGTAAGAAGATAATTCAGCATAAAATCCCTTTGGAGAAAGACACCATTCCTTTTAAATAGAAGTTGAGACCAATAAATCCTATGCTTCTTCCACTGATTGAAAAAGAAATTTAAAAATTGTTGGCTGCCAAGATCATAGTCCCTCTCAGATATTCCAAATGGGTAGCCAATCTAGTAGTAGTAAGGAAGAAAAGTGGAGAAATCAGACTGTGTGTTGATTTCAGAACTTTAAACAAATGCTCAAAGAAAGATAATTATCCCTTACCGAAGATGGAGCATTTGTTGTAGAAGGTCTCAGGAGCCAAAGTAAAGTCTTTTTTAGATGGTTTTTCCGGCTTTAATCAGATTGTTGTGCATCCAGATGACCAAGAGAAAATTGCATTCACCACTCCTTGGGGCACTTTTAAGTATGCCAAGATGCCTTTTGGTTTGATGAATGTTGGAGCAACCTTTCAGAGAGCTATGGATATAGCATTTGTGGGAGAGAAGGATAAATTTGTCCTTATCTACCTTGATGACATAACAGTTTACTCCAACAACCATCAAAATCATTTGCAGCATTTAAAAAAAGTGTTTTTGAAGTGCAGGAGGTTTGGAATTTCAGTCAATCCCAAAAAATCACAGTTTGCTTTAGAAGAAGGCAAGCTGTTAGGACATGTGGTGTCTGCTGCAGGTGTTCAGATTGATCCAGAAAGAATAAAAGCAATACAGACCTTGTCTGTGCCTAGATCAAAGAAAGATATCCAATCCTTTTTAGGCAAAATTAATTTTGTGAGGAGGTTTATTCCAAATTTTGCAGAATTGGTTAAGCATGTGACCTCCATGTTGAAAAAAGGATCAGAGGTAAGATGGACTGATCCAGCAAGAAAATCATTTGAGTCTATTAAAAAGGCCATTATGGAGGCTCCAACATTAATAAGTCCAGACTACAGCAAAGAGTTCCATATATTCTCATTTGCCTCTGAAGACACCATTGCAGCAGTTCTATTGCAGGCAGATGAAGAAGGTTCAGAACATCTAGTAGCATTTTTCAGCAAAAACTTGAGGGATGTTGAACTGAGGTGTGATATTATTGAAAAACAGGCATATGCTCTTATCAAATCCTTGAAATCTTTCAGAGTTTTCATCTTGCATTCCAAGATAATTGCATATGTACCCTCTACTGCAATAAAAGATGCCTTGACACAGCCTGATGCTAATGGAAGAAGGGCGAAATGGATTGCAAAGATGATAGAATTTAATATAGAACTGAAGCTCACCAAGCTTGTCAGAGGTCAGGGTCTTGCCAAGTTATTGGCTAAAGAAAATTGCAGATCATTGGATATTGATTTCCTGCGCACAATTGGAGAAAATGGTCAAGCAGAAGAGGAAGAAACAGTTGAACCACAGAGAAAGCAGTCAATGGCACAAAATCTAGCTTCATGTGATTAGTATTCTGCAATAATTAATTTCTTGTTGAAGCTAGAAATCCCTTCAAAACTTACTCAAGGTCAAGCCAGAACTATCAAGCTTAAGGCAGCTAAATATTGCATTATTGAAAATCTGCTCTATTGGAGGGATCCATCTAGAGTGCTTTTGAGGTGTCTGGACAAATAACAGTCAGTAGGAGTTATGCAGCAATTTCATTCCAGCATGTGTGGAGGACACCATTATTGGAAAACTACAACCCATAAAATTCTCAGAGCTGGGTACTATTGACCCACTTTATTTTCTGATGTGTTTTCTTTTGTTAAATCTTGTGACAGGTGCCAAAGATTTGAAGGAAAACAGCAGTTGAAATCCCTGCCCTTAAAACCAATACAGGCAAAAGGACCTTTTCAACAGTGGGGCTTGGATTTCATGGGAGAAATCAATCCACATTCCAGTGGCCAGCACAGGTGGATATTAGTAGCTACTGATTATTTCACTAAGTGGATTGAAGCAGTCCCAACCAGGAAGGCTGATCATAATGTGGTCATGAAGTTTTTAATTGAGAATATCTTCAGCAGATTTGGTTGTCCACATAAACTGGTCACAGATAATGCAGCAGCCTTCAGGGCAAAAGAATTGGTGGATGTGTGTGATTCAATGGGTATTAAACTGGTTCATTCCACCTCATATTATCCTCAAGGAAATGGTCTAGCAGAATCTTCAAACAAAAGCCTGATAAGGATAATTAGGAAGCTGCTGGAAGACAATAAAAAGAATTGGGATTCTAAGCTCAAGTATACACTGTGGCCTGACAAAGTGACCATTAAGAAATCTACAGGGAATTCTCCTTTCAAGTTGGTATATGGCACTGAGGCTGTATTTCCAATTCAGCTAACTCTCCCTGTGGCAAAATTCCTTCAAGAAGAGCAGAATGAGGAAGAAGACATGGCAAAGAGGATCACTGATTTAGCAGAAGTACATCAGATTAGAGAACAGCTGGTTGAAAAGGCTGCAGCACATCAGAGAAAGATCAAAGAAGCCTTTGATAAGAAGGCAAAAACAGATAATTTTCAGGTTGGTGACTTGGTTTTGAAGTGGGATGCATTAAAAGAAAAGAAAGGCAATCACGGGAAATTTGATGCTTTCTAGATAGGGCCTTTCATCATTTCACAGATTCAAGGGAACAGCACCTTCATACTGAAAAGTATGGGAGGAGAGGCAGTTTTCGATGGCCCAGTCAATGGGCGTTTTCTGAAGAATTGTGTTGTTTAAAGTCCTTGGCCTTGAAAGTTGTAAATATTTGGTTTTTATCAGTTTTGTATTGGCGAAATAGACTCCATGCCCAATGGAACACTAGGGATTTGGCTAATTTGTTTTCAGCTGGAAAGGCATTGATTTGCAGGTTCTTGAGACCTCACAAGGAGGATCTCATCCCCAGAAGGAGCCAGTGTTAGCTCTGCTATGCACTTATGCCCTTGGAGAATCAGATTACTACTGTGGCAGTGTGTTTTTGCAAGAAAAGAGCTCGCGACAGTTCATTTTACCCTTCCCCTTTTCATTTGCTCTATACCCTTATAACTCCCGCCACCCTTGTTTTCCTCCGTTTTGCTCTGAATTTCTCCATAAACCCCCGAAATCCATCGGAGCCCCATTTCAGCTTAGCCCCGGGTGCTTATAGTGTTGAACCCATATAACCGCGCGCAAACGAAGTCCCCAGCCCGCGGCTTTCCCCGGTCACATCACCCCCCGTTAACCCTTTACTTTTTTTCCGTCGTCAGATCGTCCGTCGCCGCAATCCAACGACATACGCAGCCCCCGCTCCCGTAACTTGCACGCATCTTAGTCAACGGGGAAAATGGTTTACCCCACCGTCCCATCTGCCACGCGGCGCTTTTATACTCGATCGCTCCTCCGCATACGAAAACCACCCAACTCCCATAAGCGGTGCGGAGAAACCGCTTACCGCCCTCTCTCGTACGTCCTCCCGCTTGTTAACCGTCGCGCAGCTCCGGCTTCTGATAGCCCTTTGATCATCCCCGCCCGAGATCCAACAGCCTATAATCTTCCCGCACATATACCTTCCGATAGCCCACGTAACCCGATCTCCACCATCCAATCTGTCAGATCCGACGGCTTATAATCAATTGCGCCTCTGTGTCTTCCCATCGCCGCCCGCCAAGAGATCTAGACCGTCCGTCTGAGCCATCCAACGACCAATATTCATTCCTGCCCATCGTCCATTTTCCATGCATTTTCCGTGTTTTGGGCCTGTCATGTGCATGCGAAGAAGAAAGGGAGCCATGATCCGGTACTCTGTGCATTGAACCCCCAGCAACCACATTTAAAAAGCAGCACGGCCAAGGATGAGAAGGACAGCCTTGAGCAAATAAACACGGCATTTCACTTGTTCGTGAAGTACAGCAGAGCAGCATAAAGGTCATTTTGTTCATTAAAACAATCAAATTGTATCAAAGACCATATCTGATAGTAAATGTGGTTGGTGGTCAGTTATGACCCCTCCACGCATAGGTCAGCAAAGCAATTTTGTAAACAAACTCTATATATGCCCAAAAGCAAGATGTAATAGGGTTGATGAATGTTATCTTGATGTAAAGTTCAACTTCTGGAGACTGCAACTATTGTGACACCTACAGCTTCTGGTCTTCATTTTCAGCTAATGCAAGCTTCTTTTGTTGTTAATTGCTCACTTTCCACTTCTTCTTTGTTCCAGGTTGTGCCTGTTATGCATTTTTTCATGTGCTCTTGATGTTTATCATTAGAGGGGCTGTCATCTCACCTCTGTGTTAGAATCTAGTATGTTTCATTGAATATGTATGCAGGTTTCTGTTTAGTTGGTGCCAGAGAGTTGTCATCTTGTCTGAGCATTAGGAAATAGAATTACAAACCTTTTAACTGGTTGCAGTTGGCCATTAGAGGGTCCTATGCTTTGCTGGTGTGATCAGTGTTCTCTATCATCACATTTTCCTTAAACTTTGAGTAATTGGTGGTCTAAAGCCTTGTAGTCTGGGGGTGTTCACCCATGTCTGGGGTTAAGCATAGTAGAAGTAGTTATTTGGCTTGAATATGCATCATTTCTTCCATTCATCCACCATTTTCCAACATTTTTGTTGAGTTTGTAATGTTCCCAAGCATCTCTGATATACAACCTAGGAGAGTTTCTTGGGGTGATAACATTACCCAAGAAAATGTACAAATACTTATAGATTTTCTCCCCTAGACAACAATTCTCGTTTTGGGCTTAGATGCAAAACAAAAGCAAAAGGAAAGAATCATAAAAACAAACACATCAACATCAACAAGGTTACCTCATAAGCCAAAGATTATTCACCACAAGACAAGCCAAGAGGCCTCCAAAGTCTTTTCAATATTATTGAATGCAAAAGTATTTTGACAGAGTATACACACGAATAGAGCTTCCAACCATGGGCAACAATGAGGCCAAAAGGCTTATTTATACAAGAAAAGGGAGCAAATCCCAATGTAAATTCAACCAACAAGTGGCAAATGTGGTGAGAATCCCAAGGCAAAAACGAATTGCTAAGTGGCTAGGGTATATGCCCAAGTGTCCAACGAATTTGAGTGTAACAGTGAAGACAGGTAAAGCTGGCCAGCGTATCCTATAGAGAGTGTTGTGTCACGTGTGATACAAATTTGTTGCCAAGTGTGGAAAAACACAGAGTAAGGGAGCCAATAACTCCAGCAAGAAAAACGTGTGCCATCATACCCCAAACAAGTGTTATAAACTGCCAAAAAACGAGAAATGGTTCTTGAAAGAGAATGTGTGCAAATGACCCTTGGTGGGCTCCCCATGTTTTGGAAGTCATTCCTTTCAGGCATTAGTAGCAGAAAGGAGCCTCCTTCATTTGATAAACTCTTGGGCTCTTGTACTCAAGAGGAATCCAAGCTCATTTCAAGAGGGAGAATTCAAAAACAAGATGAAGGAGAACCTACAACTTTTGCAACCAATGTGAAGAAAGGAAAAGGAAGATCTTTTAAAGGCAAGCCAAAGAAGCCCGCTCCACCATTCAATAATAATAGAAGGGACTTCTCTAAAGTCCAATGCTTCAGGTGTCACAAATTTGGTCACATGGCTCGAGATTGCCATAATAGAAGAAATGCTCAAAGGCCCTCCAACAGCAAAAACAACAACTTCAACGATAGAAGGAGAGGAAGAGATCCTGCTGCCCATACAAGTGTTGAAGAGCCCCAATGCCCTCAAAAGAGGACCAGAAATACAAGGTATGCTAATAATGTTGCAAATTCTCAATCTGAATATGTTCTTGTTGCTGCTCTTTCTAGCTCTTCTTCGGATAGCATTGATAGCTGGCTGGTGGATAATGGAGCATCTAGACATTTCACTAGGTATCATGAAGTCCTCTCAAATTTGGTTGAGGAGTCCAATTTGAAAATTTTACTTGGGGATAATTCTACTCATGATGTCAAAGGGACTGGCTCTGCTTCTTTTCATTTGAATTATGGTCAAACTATTCTTCTACAAGATGTGTTGTATGTGCCAAGCCTAAAGAAGAATCTTGTCTCCATCTTTGCCATGGAAGACAAGGGGTTTAGAGTTGCATTCATTGATGGAAAAGTCCTTGCTTGGCCAAGGAATTCTAGCATGAGGGCAGCCTTCACAATGGGTGTCAGGGATGATGGCCTATACAAAGTTTGTGGACGACCAATTCAAGCATTGGTCCATGATAGTACAAATCAATGTGAACTTTGGCACTGAGCATTTTCTCACCTTCATTATAAAGCTTTGCCTATTGTGAGCAAGATGGTTACAGGGATACCCAGGATGCAGATTCATCATGAAGGTGTATGCCTGGGATGTGCTAGTGGGAGAAATGTCAAGGGACCATTCCCTTCTAGCAGCAACAACTATAAGGAGATTCTACATTTAATTCAATTTGACCTTTGTGGGCCCATGACGGTGAAATATCTTGGAGAATACTTGTACTATGCAATCTTTGTTGATGACTGCTCTCACAAAACTTGGATCTTCTACTTGACAACCAAGGATCAGGTTTTCGACATGTTCAGAGATTTCAAGGCTCTTGTGGAAAATAAAACAGGAAAGAAGATCAAGATCCTGAGGACAGACAATGGAGGAGAATATACTTCGAATGAGTTCAAAGACTTCTGTAGAGAGGTTGGGATTAAGAGGGAGGTCATTGTTCCATACAACCCTCAACAAAACGGAGTCACTAAGAAGAAAAACAAAACTATCTTGGAAGTAGCCAAAGCCATGATTCATGATTGAAAGCTTCCTATGTTTCTGTGGGGAGAAACATAAGCTCTAGAAATCCTGCTCCTGTGACCTGGCTAACATAAGCTCTAGAAATCCCTCCTAATCTCCCCACAAGACAAACCAAAAATTGGGGACATTACACATCTTAACGTTCATCATTGCTTCTAGTTCATTTTTAGTTGCTCTTTGTGAGAGCAAGATTTGTTGCACTTGGTCCCATAATTTTGATATATCATGTTGCATTTCTTCCTCTTCTTCATACATCATTGTAGAGCTTTTTAGGGGCTTAAAGTGTATCATTTTTTTGTTTGCGAGTCATTTTGGAACCAATTAATGATATTTATGCTTCAATACGCCCTTTGAATCACTTCAAATTGATTTTTTCAAACAAAAGTTATGCAATTTTAAAAATACACACCTTTTTTGTTTTTAAGAGCTTGATTTTGAGCTTGTTGATATTGCCAATCTTGAAATTGTTGTATCACGGTGATTTCGGCCTCCCAAGGTCTAAAATTTTGTCCTAAAATAGCTCCCTATGTCTTCTTTCCACCCCTACAAGTTGGACTGAGATTGGATTCTTTGAAATGAAGTTATGCCAAATCTCCCACAATGACCTTATTATGGACTGGTTTAGTATAGCGAACTTGTAAGCGTTGCCACGTGTCACGGTTTCAACTTTCGGCCTTGAAACTTCTAGCCGAAAAACTACATTTCATGCACTTACAATCCCTTTTTACAGAAATCAAATCCAATGCTTGATTAGAAAGTTATGACGATTTTCTCTGGGACACCTATTTCAGAATGAATTTTGGAACATATAGAAGCCCTAACTTCCTTTGACCATATCTCTAAAAATATCGCAAACTTTTGTTTGAAACTTTAACCAAATGTTCACCAAGACTTCGCCTTGATGTGGGAAAAAATCCACGGTCTAAAGCTTCATGGAAAAAAAAAGTTATAGCAAAAATGCCACAATGGCCAGTTTGAAGCAACAAAACCCTAGGATCAAGAGCTTTGATACCAAATGTTATGTACTCAGATCAAAAAAAACACAGAAACATAAGAAAAGATAGATCAATAACTTGATAATAAGCCACTTCAAGGGGGCAACCTCCTTTTACATCACATAAATGAACAATTCTCTGATGATTCAAATGACAAGACCTCCATGGTATATATAGGAGCCTAAATATAATTAGGGCCTACATAAAAATAATAATGGAAGGGCACAACAATAACAATAGTGGGCTTCTATGGGGCACAACAATAAAAATATAGGTGTCACACTCATATTATAGGGACATAACAGTGTATAATGGTTTGGATTCACATGGATGGACATGGGTTGTATTATCTATTTTTTAGTTGATCATTTTTGTGGTCTGACTTTGTTTCTGGCTTCCATTGTTGGATGAATTAGATGTTAATTGATGCATTTTGATGTTTGGAAGCTTGCTATCTTGTCTTGGAGCTTCATTATTGCAAATCAAATGGATGGATATAATATTTTTGTCATGTAAGTGCTTTCTTATGTGAAATTTTTCATGATTTTGTCTAATGTATGGAATGTTATGCTTGGATTATGTTTGTCACCTAATTAATGATGCGAAATTCATAAACACATACCACTTTGGCTCGTTGTATATATTACTCATCCTGGCAAGAAGATCAACCTATTCCTAGGTGTGGGTTAATACCTTTCACCTTGAAACTCCATTAATTTGTCTAAAGAAGTATAAATTTCTCTTGTAACCTAGTTGTTGCATCTCTAGGGCATGCAAAATTTGGAGGACTCCTTGAAAGAGCGAAAATCCTAAATCAATTTCACTTTGACTCCATTCTCCACAATTGGCTAGGCACTGGTCTCAATCCTTGATGATCACTCTAAATTTTTCCCTTTTCTATAATTTTTCTGCCTTAACTCTAGACTACCTAGCTAAAGCATCCAACAAATTCCTTCTGAGCTATCAATTTGCAGAGCAAGTTGGCAAGGAACTACGTTGGAGTGTCTCCCACTCGCCCTCCAAGTTTCAAGCCAATCCCACGGTCGGTTTGTGAGAAACACCAAGCCCTTGTCCCAAATCCGTTTTGGTCTAGGTATCCTTAGTTTAGCGCATTACAAAGGGTCTATTTGCTTGAAAACTCAAAGGAAGTTAATCTCTCTTGAACCTTTCCTCTCATCCTTCCTTGACCTAGTCCTATTATTGATGATCATTATAAACCCTCGGTCTTGCTTGGGTCTTCTAGGTCTCTCTTGTGGTCCCAACCTTTCTTATGCTTGTTACCTCACAAGGCCTTAAGAAAGGTCCTTCTATTCCCCAAAGAGCCTTAGATCTAGTACATCCTTGGATAAGGAATACCTCTAATCCCTAGGCCTAAACCTCCCTTGAGCCTTTCTTAGAGAGCCCCTCACCTTGCTTCTAAAGCAAGCAAGCCTATTATTTGAGTCTCTCTTATGAATGGGCCTTAGGAATCACATTGCATCCTATCATTGACTTATCCTCATGATTTCCTCTATATCGAGACTCCTCCCATCGGTGAAAGTCCGTAAAGAGCAGGGGAAATTTCCTAAGGTGACAGTGGATCCTTGTCCCATTGTTGTCACTTGGTCTAGTAGTTGCCTCTTTGGAAAGTCTCCTAGGAGCCTTGCTAGATTGAGCGGTAACAAGACTCTTTTGCATAGAGTTGTTGCCCTTCCAGAATTCCAAAAACCTTGTCCAATGCCTCGAATGATCCTCCCAAGTCCTGCGGTAAATGAGTATGTCATCAAAGACAACCAATAAATGCATCTACAATTGTTTATTGAACACATGGTTCATGCAAGGCTAAAATGTAACAGGAGCATTGGTTAGCCCAAATGGCACAGCCAAAAACTCAGAGTGCCCATAATGGGACCGGAAAGCAGTCTTTAAGAAATCTCGTTCTTGAACTCTTATCTAATGGTAGCCAAAGTGAAGATCTATCTTCAAGAAGTATTTGGCTCCCTTCAATTCATCCATCAACTCATCAATCCTCGAAATTGGATACTAGTTCTTGATTGTTCTCTTATTAAGTGCCCAATAATCAATACACATGCTCAAGGTGTTATCTTTCTGCTTGGAAAACACCACCGAAGAAGTAAAGGGACTAGAATTAGGACGAATGTTGCCCAACCGCAACAATTCTTTAATGGTCCTTTCGATCTTGTCCTTGTATACCTTGGGATGACAGTAGGGGTGGTTATGACTACCCGAACTGTTGATTTCTGGTAGCATCGGATGTGCTCTAAGTCTCAAATTTTGCAGGGAGGCTTGGGCACATGTATTCCAAAGAACCCAAAAAGCCTTTTGGGAAATTCCACCCGAAGACAGTTTTATTAAAATAATTAATTATTTTTAATGGATCCCTAAGTCTAAACTTAGGAAATTAAAATAATTAATGGGTATTAATCTAACTGTGGGTGTAACTTCTAGAAGAAGACGACGATCAAGAAAAAATGATCTTAGCCACTGATTAGTTTCTAATCTAGGTCATTGAATGTCAACGAGAAGATTATTTAAAGAGGCTTGAGGGTCATTTGGAAAACACACCGAGATTTGATCAGTCAGATCGAATTGCTGAGCCAGAGAGCAGCGTAGTGATTTCGCGGTGATCACGCAAAGGGGCAGAGATAGTTTTGGCTAGAGAATCTTCTACGGAGCCAATAATACGCAGTAGAGAGGCAACGAAAGACGCAGAGGAGGCAGCCCATTGCCCAATGAGGGTGACACAGAGCCAGGAAGAGCTCACACAGAGCAATGCAGTGCCTTCCAAGCAGAAGCCCGAGATTTTGTTGGGGGTTTGACATTCTGAGTCAGGAGGGTTGAAGTCGAAGCTCCAGAGAGCAAATTGATCCAACATAAAGGTGACACAGTGCCTCAAAGGAAGTGATGCAGGCCCACGCAGTGACTGTGTAAGGGCAGCGTAGAGGTAGTCGGGAACTCATTGGTTCAGTTGTCAGATCAACCGGGGCTTGCAATGTAGAGTGAGTTAATCTCAATAATTTCTTTTGTCAAGTGATATTCTTTGTACTGGATTGCCAACAAGGCATCCAAAGTTTGTATTCAGAAATAACTACTACTTGATAATAAAAACCCTCAGATCTGTTGTATCGGTTTCCCCACATTGGGTTTTTCCAGGGAGTTTTTGTGAAAATTCCTAAATCTAGAATCCCTACTGCAACAACTAATGATATTTCTCCTATTGGTTAAATTCCTTTAAACAAATTACTTGCAGTTTCCTACGGCAAATATTGAAATACCTACACTACAGCCTTAACTTAATTAAATTATATGCGAAAACAAGAAACTAAGCAAGAAAGAAAGTACAACACAATAACACCGTTATTTTTGGACAAATGTCCCCGGATCTAAGGGTTTCATTATTATGCAGTAGTAAATCTGAATACAACTTCTGGATGCCTTCCCGGCAGTCCAATTACAAAGAATATCACTAACGGAGAGATCTGTGAGATTACCTCACACTATCACTAGAAATCCTGGTTGATCCAGCTCTTGAATAACTGCCCTTGGCTACTTCTGGCTACCTTTGCACTCCCTCTATGCAGTGTCTGTGTCAACTCAGCGTCAACCCTTCTAGGAACAGCGTCACTCCTCCATCTGATCAATCTGTAGCCCAGGAACTTCGATTTCTGCCTCCCGATCTCACACCCCAACTTCCAGCTCAGAAATCGATCTCCCCAACAAATTCTCAGACTTCCTTTCAGCTTCTACATTGCCTCTGTGTCAGCGTGTGTTGCCTCTGCGTAGCTCTGTGTCAGCCCCTCTGGCTCTTGGTTCTCCGACCGGGAAGGATTTCCCTTTAGATACTATCACTGCCCCTCACTACAAAAGCTCGCTTTGAATTTCTCTCTGGCAACTGCTCTACTTCAGAAATTCAATCTTCTGAACTCTCTCTATGTGTCTTCCAAATGACCCTCAAGCCTCCTTAAATAATCTTCTCGTTGACATTCAATGGCCCAGATTAGAAGCTAATCAATGGCTAAGATCAATTCTGCTTGATCATCGTCTTCTTCTAGAAGTTACACCCACAGTTAGATTAATACCCATTAATTATTTTAATTTCCTAAGTTTAGACTTACGGTCCCATTAAAAATAATTAATTATTTTAATAAAACTATCTCCGGGTGGAATTTCCCAAAATGCTTTATGGGTTCTATGGAATACATGTGCCCAAGCCTCCTTGCAAAATTTCAAACTTAGAGCACATCTTATGCTACCAAAATCAACACATTTGTACAAAAATAACAGTGTCATTATGGTGTATCTTTTCCTATTCAGTTTCTTGTTTCGACATATTATTTTAATTAGTGAATGCTGCAGTTGTATTTCCTTCAATATTTACAGTATAACGCAGTAAATAACTTGCATGGATTAACAAGTAGGAGAAGTAACATCAGTTTGACATGCTCAAATCCTCTACTTGGTGGTCTACCTGTAGGAATATCGCCAAATACCTTTTGATGTTTTTGGAGCAATGCCTAGATATCCTCTGGATACTGTCGAGGTTGATCTGGTGGCTTCCTGTCATAAATATAACACTCAATTGCACATTCTATGTTCCCATGCCGCAACATTGCCTTCATGTGGGATGACACTATCTTGGGTGGATATTAATGCATGGCTCACAAAACTACCTTTTTTCCACTAAACTCCATGTACCACATTGGTATCTAGTAAATCCACGACAAAGAAGTCATCTATCAATGTGTAATTCCCCATGGTTATCTTTAGTTTGGGGACTCATCCAGTGCAATCCATCTACTGACCACCCGATATGACTATTGTGAAGCCATCAAACTCCTTTGTCGGAATCTCCCTCCAATCCACCATTGTTGCATCTATAAATTTGTGGGAAGCCCCACTATCAATCAACACTGTCATCTTTTGTCCCAATAGAACCATATGATATAGAAGGTGGGTTATCTAGGAAGTATTGACATGGATGCAATAATAGGGCCTTTAGCCCCAACCTATGATGTCTCCTCACCTATTGCATGATGTCCCTACTCCAATATTTGTCCCAATCTCGACTCCTCATCATTGTCACTATCTAAGTAGACCTCAATGTAATGGGCCTTGCCTGCCTTTTCCTTCCCTACACATTTGTGCCCTAGTGACCAAGGCTCCTGACAGCGGAAACATAGCTCTTTCCTCCTAAATTCTTTCCAAGTCTCCTCATCCATCTTTGGTTGCCCAGTCAACTCATTTTAGAAGGTTTTAACTTCTTTGTTCTTCTGGGGGAAAGATGATTTGGAAAGAAATTTGCTTCTAGGAATAGCATCCTGCATGTCTCTAGCCCTACTGATTGCATCCTGTAGAGTGGTAGGCTTATAAGCCTTAACCCAACCATGCAGAGGCTTAGATATCCCCTCAACAAACAACATCACCAACCATGCATCAAATATGTCAGTGACCATCACTGTCAGCCTTTGAAATTCTAAGATATATATCTCTGGATAGCTAGTCTATGCCAACTCTCTAAAATGAATCTTTGGGTCCTTCTTGTCAAAGCAATCAATGAGCTTTTGTGTAAACTCCTCCTATGTGGTTATGCTAGCATGACCCATAGTCACTAATCCATGGTAACAACATTCATGGGCCTCACCATCCAAAGGTAGGGTAGCCAACTTAATGGCATTTGTCTCTGTCATCTGATTGAGCTAGAAACATATGTCCAGCTTTTGAACCCATGATCACGCTAAACATTATGAGGATCCATCAAAACATGAGAGAGACACTTTCGCCTATGTTTTTTGTAGCTCTTGGTTCTGCACCATATCCCTCTTAGCTCCTTTAGGCCTGTTTACCATCTTGAGGTTGAAGAAATCTGTGAAAGTTATGGCAGCTTCAAAATCTAGCCCCTGCGTCCTATATTCCACCAAATATGCCCCAAAAGGCTAATCCTAATCAACCTGCTCCACTTCCACTTGGTCAACAACTGTCTCATTTAAAAATTGTGGCAAAGTGAGCCTATACGACGGCTTTGCAGGGTTGTGCATGCATGGCAGCCTTCTCCACTATTAGACCCTTCACTATGAATGGGATGTTTCTTTTGGTGTTCCCTTATTGTGTTATTGGCTAACTTCCCCATCAACTCCATCATCACCTTTTGGCCCTTGGCTAGATCATTCAAGATGCCAACCAAACTATTGAATTCTTGGTTCTCTCTATCTCCCATGATTGTCTCACCCTTTTCAGACTATACTTCTTCCTCCTCTTCTTTTTCGGGAATTTCTTCTTCCTCTGAGATTGGAGTGGGTTCTCTGACCTTGTAGTGTCTCTTATAGGTGGTGTATGGGTGGTCTTCAAAACTCATCAATTGTTGTTATAAATTTGATTTTCTAGTAGCATAAAAGGGTAGAGAAATTTTCAAACCAATAATTATTTCCAATGATACAATTTGACTTCTTTTAGAACATTCCAATCATTAAGCAGTTATACATGAAAATTTCAGCCATTAACATTAAGATCCATAGAGCAATAAAGATCACTGAAGACAATAAACAAGAGACACCAGAATTTTGGTCAATGACCAAGGAAAAACCCCAAAAGGCAAAATGCAACAACCTTTCCTTATGAGAGAATGTCCAATTCAATCCAATTTGTACATCAAAATAACATATATTTGACAAGATTACATAGACAAATACTGACCATCAAGATGACCTCCCACAAGTGCCAAGTCAACCCTCTAACAACCTTCGCATATCCACAGAGATATGTGCCACAAACCCTCACATATGTTACAGAGATAATGAGACATAGGTCTGTATGGTTCCACAGAAATATTGTGCCTCGGGTTTGAATGGTTCCACAGAGTTCTAGGCCACAAACTTGCATTGTTCCACAAAGAGTATATTTCTTCAGATCTGCAAGGCTCCATAGATATATAGGCCACAGACCCGCACTTTCTACAGAGAGTATATTGCCTTAGGTTCGCAAGGTTCCATAGATATATAGGCCACAGACCCGCATTGTTCCACAAAGAGTATCTTGCCTCAGGTCTGCAAGGCTCCACGGGGCTACTGTGCCTCAGATCCTAAGTGTTCCACAAAGCTATAGAGAGATCCGAAGTGTGTGTTGGAAGACAGGGAATAGGCTCTATTTATTGTGATTCGTCCATGCGAATAGATGTGTCTCTTGGGTAGGAGGACTTGATCTTGGAGGGGCCTACTTGAGCACTTGTGGGGTAATAAACCAATAAATATAAATTCAAATTTTTCTTTTCCTTTTCAAGGACATGAAAAATTCCTTTTACAATTTTCTTTTGACAAATACATGATCATGCTTGAATTAATAAATTTCTCTTTTGAAAATACCAACCGTGGCTATAATTTTTCAATACTCCCTCTTAGCTAGGGAGGTATTTTTCATTCTCTCTCAAGATCAATCTCCTCAACCAATCAACTAGCCTCTTGAAAAATGACCTAAGGGAGAGATCAGATGTACAAGTATCATCATAAGGAAAGGTTCATAGCATCAAGTTCATCCCATAAGCCAAAACCAATGGCATCAAGGTTAGAACCCAACTGACAATGGAATCAAACCATATCATTTATGAGGCCAAACTCTCTAACCATATGAAATGGTTTCTCAATCAATCTCAATGACCCAAGAGAGTAATCAAAGTCAATCTCTCCAACCATCCCACTGGTCTCTCAGTCAAAATCAATGACCCAAGAGAGAGAACACAACATCAATCTCCCCGACCAGCCTACTGGTCTCTCAGTCAAACACAATGACTCAAGGGAGTAATCAGAATTAAACTCTCCAACCATACCAAGGGTCTCCCGGCCAAACTCAATGACCTAAGAGAGTACATAGGGTCCATCTCCCCAACCATAAGCAACAGTCTCTCGGTCAAGCTCAATGACCTAATGCAGGAATCCTATCTCAATATCAAACTCCCCAACTATATAGTCTCTCAGTCCACGACCCAAGGGAGGAATTTTGATCTTGATGTCAAAAAGGGTCAATCTCCCCAACCATATCGTCTCTCATTCAATGCAATGACCCAAGGGAGAGTACTCAAAATTAGTGTCCTCGACCAAGCCCATTGGTCTCTTGGCCAAACACAATGACCTAAGGGATCAATACAAGCCTCAGAGCCAACCTCCCCAACCATAAGGTTTCTTGATCAAACTAAATGACCCAAGGGAGTTACCAAAACAATCATCCCAACCATAAACCATGGTCTCTCAACCAAGCCGAAGGAAGATTCATGATGCTATACAATCAATGCTTCCTCTCTCCAAGTGAGGAATTCTCAATTATTACAAGTTTCTCTCAAAAGCAAACAAACTTCATCTAGGATAGTAGCTTTGTCAAATCCTCAACGACCTGCTCATCAATGTATTCAAGCCTCGTAGCTCCTCTTTGCAAAATATTTCGAATATAGTGACATTTGATCTCAATGTGCTTCAACCTGTCATGAAAAAACAAATTCTCAGAAAGCTTTACATAACTTAGAATATATCACGATTGACTCCAACACCTTATCAAACACACCAACAAACAACTTTCAAAGACAAACTGCTTCACAACAGGCTGAACAATAATCTATATATTCATCTTCAGCCGTGCTATGCAATAGAGATCTACACAATACTTGTCCATGATATCCAGGCTAAGATGGCATCCAAAAGTGCTCTTCTTGTCTTTGGAACATCCAACCAAATCAGAATATGCAAAGCCATGCAACAGATAGTTCAATGAGCAAAACAATTCAACAACAACGTCTCGCAGCTTCTTCAAATTTGTTATCATGGAAGTGTCCATGGACTTGCAGTCCATCATGCCAAATTTCTGAAGGATCTCAACAAAGATTTCAACAGGCTCATACCACATCTTCAATCTCCGATAGTAATGCATTAGACCAAGATCCTTCAATTAGCTCCCTCTTACACTAGACAAAGAGGTCCTCAGCCCCAGTCGATAATAGATCATCAAAATCACAGGCTCATCTCTAGCAACAGATTGATATCGTTCTAAACAACCATTAATTCGAAAGTACCATACACAAGGTGTCTAACTTCATATTCTTCTCCCTCTTACTAAGGTAATGCTTCGCTTGGTACTTCTAGCCATCTTCATCTTGGAAGTCACAACTTACTTCTTTTCGGCATAGATCAAATTTGCTCCCTCTGAGTTCATAGCTCAACACAAGTCTTGTTTCCATTATCTTTGCTTAGTTCTTCCATTTTTTCCCTCCGCGGCTATAACTGTGGCAGCATTCATCATGTACCTACAATCCTCACTAGTAGGGCATGGAAGAACAATCACAACCAAGCAAGATATACAAAGACAAGAGACTAATAGAAACAACAATAGTAATAAACAAGAAAGAGAAATACAAAATACTTATCTTTTAAGAACATGTCGGCTCCCTCTTGATCTTAGCCTTCTTGCATCCAACTTGCAAATCAACCTCGTCCACATCATCATCATGATGTCTTTCTTGCAGGAGCTAGGGTTTCTTATTTTAGCAGAAACGCCCAATAACTTGCAAATCAACCTCGTCCCCATCATCATCATCATGTCTTTCTTGCAGGAGCTAGGGTTTCTTCTTTTAGCGTAAACGTCCAATCCTAGGGTTTTATCAAAGACCCTAGAGCTTTCTTGTTCAAACCCATTTGCATACTAGGGTTTACAAACCCTCAATCTAACATTTTGTCATCAATCATCTTTAGTCAAAATAGCTTGACTTCTTCAAAAACATCATAGCAATAAATTTCATCATTCCAATATTCAAATACTTGAGTATTGCTTCAGTATTACTGAATTTGAGCCTTTCAACTTAAACACGTAAGTTCTACCAATTGCACATCTATCTTGAAAGATATTTTAGTGCTTAAATTTGAAAGAGGACATGGCCTCTTCATGCAATTGTACATGAAATGTATCTTTCCAGTGCAAAGAATACTTTGTGACAATTTCCAAGGAAAGTTTTCCAAAAATTTGATACTTGTCACTTCAGATCTTCAAAGATTCGATTCTTGCATACAAGCTTTCTTCAAATCTTAACAAGCTCATCTTCTTGAGAATGCCTTTTGCCTTCAAAACTTGAAGGAGGACTTGACCCTTTTGAAATATTCAGAGGGATATCAGGTTGGCTCCTGGCAAAGAATTTTGTCCTTAGCTTGTGAATAGATCAAGATATTCAATTTAGGGAGACAATTAAGAGTCTTGTGGCATATTGGAAGACTTCTCGAACTCATCTACTTGTTGACAAGACTTGTGCATGTCACAAAGACAAATCAAGCATACAAATAAGCTCGTCTTCCTTTGGCTGCAAGCTCCACAGTTACAATGGATCAGCTTCTCAAAAGAATTCGCAAATATCATTTTTCTTCAAGGATTTCACAAGGATTTCACTGAGGTATGATTCAAATTCTTCAGCCAAGGAAGAACAATCACTTCTAAACTCCTCATCAGGGTTCCTTTCACTTGTCCACAATAAGTCCACTTGTAACATATTGGTTAGAGTCTGCACGATCAAAAAGTTTCTCTGACTTGAAGGCAGGCTCCTTTCATCCAAAATTTGCATTAGATCACTAGACTTTTCATCACAAGAGAACTCAGACCTTGTCATAGGAATATGCTTCAAAAATCTCGACCTTCATTTCAGTGATATACCACAGGACAACAATTTTTGCTCAACAAATGATGCTCGACCTTTGTCATAAGACTGATGTTTCTCAATTTATTTCACCAAGTGATTCCTGAGGTATTTCGGCCTCTAAATTTTGAGATTTTTGGCCTATCAGATCTGAAACATATTAAGCTTCAAATCATATATTTTGTGGTTTGTTCAAAGCCTATCTTCAATTCCAATTTTTTATCCTTTTCATAAATGCAACGAGAAGAGAATCTTTGATCTTGGACTAGGGCTTCGATCCTTTTCTTCACTGTAAGCCCAGAATATTTACACACCCTAGCAAAGGAATATTCAGGACCATCAAGTAATTTTTCTACCTTTACATCATCAACCTTGTTTATCGAAGTTGAATCACAACATGTCTCAACATGACTTGTAGATTTTCAAACTTAGAGATTTGGCAGTGCAATCAAACTTCATTGGCTTTGTTTATGACTGAACCAACTAATTCCATTCCACTAACGACATTTTTATTCTTGAAGTCTACCCAGTAACTTTGGTTTCTGTGAAGTGTTCTTCTTGGCAATGAGTATTAGCATCTTCTAATAGGTCAGTCTTATTAGACATAACAAGGAGAGACCATTAAAGATAACAGAGTCTCTAGATGCACAGTCTCGGTCACCTTTAAGATCATTCGGCCTTGGACAAAACACCTTCTAAGTTCAAGATTGCCCAATATATCTTCTTTAATGATTCTGTCCTTTTGATAATCACAACAATCAAATCTAGTTGGCTATGGAGATCTCGGTCCCCTATACAAAGGTCAATCTGAGATATAACATTCTGAGATTTTCAATTCTAGCCACAGAAGCTTGCACATCTTTATGTCCTCAAAATTGCCTCTAAAAAATTGACCAAAACAAGAAGTTTGGGCAAATTTTTTGGATACAATCTGGAGCTCTTCAAATCTCCTAAGGCTACTCAATCATTGTAGAGGTCTTGTGGATCGATGCTTTAAGACTTGAGTCATAGAAAAAACTTCTACAACAGATCTCCTAAGATGATATTTGACCTTATAGTATTCCAGCCTTTCGCAATCTTCTTGGTCTCTGGGGTTCTGATATTTTAGGACTTCAGCCTGAACATAGAGGGGGACGTTGACTCAGCTTCATATGCAAAGAGTTCTTAAACTAAAACTGCTCTTTTCACCTTACCTCTGATTCGATGTTGAATTTTCTAGTAGCATACAAAACTAGAACAATTTACAAACTGATAACTACTTCCAACGATACAATTTGACTTCTTTTAGAACATTCCAATCATTAAGCAGTTATACATGAAAATTACAACCATTAACCATAAGATCCATAGAGCAGTAAATATCACAGAAGACAATAAACAACAGACACCAGAATTTTGGTCAATGACTAGGGAAAAACCCAAAGGGGAAAACCCAGCAACCTTTCCTTACGAGTGAATGTCCAATTCAAACCAATTTGTACATCAAAACAACATATCTTTGACAAGATTACATAGAGAAATACTGACGATCAAGATGACCTCCCAAAAATTCCAAGTCAACCCTGTAACAACCTTCACATATCCACAGAGATATGCGCTACAAACCCTCACATATGCTAAAGGCTAAAGAGATAATGAGCCATAGGTCCGCATGGTTCCACATAAATATTGTGCCACAGGTCCGAAAGGTTCCACAAACCCACATTGTTCCATAGACAATATATTGCCTTAGGTTCACAAGGTTCACCGTTCCATAGATATATAGGCCACAAAAATGCACTGTTCCATAGAGAGTATATTGCGTCAGATCCACAAGGTTCCACAGATATATTTTGAGAAATCAATGGGCAGATAAAAGTGAAGATTTCTCTTACTTGATAATTACTTGTGAAATTATTGTTGGCTTATTATTATTACATTTGTGTTCTTCCTTTCATCAAGCAAATACTAAAATGCAAAAATATGAAAATCACAAAGAACAAGAGACACAAGATATAGCCTCCAAGCTAGGGAAGATACCCCACAAGGGGAAAACCCAGAAAATACCCTCTTCTTATGGAATCAGATCAAAAACGAGATACCCAAGACCCAAGACTGATACAAGAACCCAACCTTCAAGAAGCCAAGTTAATCCCTCTGAATTTTCAGATCAACACCCACAGAGAGCTCGTATTATCAACAAGATTATCTCCCATAGAAAAGCGCATCATCTCAAATTATCTTTCACAGAAAGCCTCACATTATCTCAGATATATAGTCCAGGAAACTCACATTCTTTTGCAGACATATGGCCTCAAAAAAAACTCACCTTTCCTCACAGGAATATATCCTCTGAACTTCGCATATCCCTTGCCTCAGAATGCATCACAGAAATCACCGAATTGCTTGCCAAATTGGAGGACGCATGCCAATATATAGTTGTTCTCATATAAGAAAAGACATCCTTTCAGTGAGCCGACTTGACATCCAAGAGGACCAACTTCACTTCTTGAGGTGAATTGACCAAAATTGTATTCTTTTTAATTCTTTTTCTTTTTCCTTAAGAAGTCCAAATAGGACTTTGACTCAATGAATCCTTGAAGCATGAAGAACATGTTTATCTAATGAAATAAAATAAAATAAAAATCTTTTTTTCTTCTTTTTGCTTTTTACATAATGATACAAGTACAAGAATAATTATGAAGACCAAACCTAGTTACATTTTCCAACAATATATAGGCCATAGACCCGCATTGTTCCATAGAGAGTATCTTGCCTCAGGTCCGCAAGAATTTATAGGGATAATGTGCCTCAGATCTGAAGTGTTCCGCAGAGCTATAGAGAGATCTAAACTGTGTGTTGGAGGAGAGTGAATAGGCTTTGTTCATAGCGATTCGTCCATGTGAATATGTGTCACTTGGGCAGGCCGACTTAATCTTGGAAAGGCCATCTTCAGCACATGTGGGGTAATAAGCCAATAAATATTAATTCAAATTATTCTTTTCCTTTTTCAAGGCCATGAAAATGTCTTTTACAATTTTCTTTTGACAAATACATGACCATTCTTTAATCAATAAATTTCTCTTTTGAAAATATTGACTGGAACTATAATTTTTCAATAATAAACTGCCCTTCAAACCACACAATTGTCCAAGACCATGCTTTGATACCACTGTAAGATACCCCCCAGGAATATCTCGAAAATACCACTAAAATTTCTGAGTTTTATTGAGTTTATCATTGTGGTATTTTGTCAAACAATTTGTATACATATGGTTGTAGATGCACTTTTTGTAATTTATTTCATATAAGCATACATAGTACCAAATAGTGCCTAAGAGATAATATAAACAGCAGTGACTAACTTTATTAAATTCCAAAAGGGTACATACCACTGATAGATAATCGTTACAGCCACATAATTGTGATTCCTCTGGAAATAACTCGGGTAAGCTACAACAATGTATGTTCTCCTTCAGCAATAATACCAGCAATTGCTTAGCTCCAAATCTGATATAAATAACTCTGAAATTTGTCTTTTGTGTATAAGAGTCCAGCTCAACCACAAAGCACAGGATTTAGCCTCCTTCAACAGTGACTCAGCTCCGTAGCAAACTCAACCCCTAATATCAGATCTCAGCTATCCATGTACAGAGATATTCTTCAGCAGTGAAGCCGACCAGCAAACAAGAAAACTCAGCCCCACAAACAGACTAACTCTCGCAGTTAACTTGGCTAGGAAAGGAAGAGGCTCCCGGCCTCCTTTAATAGGTGAAAGTCGACCCCAAAAGGTCAGAGTCAGCCCTCAAATAAAGGTGCAAATTCGGCCAGCAACACAGAGATGAACTTGGCCCCTCTTGCAAGCAAAACTCAGCCTTTTAGAACAAAACTCACTATCCCTTGGAATCATAGAACTCGACCTCATAGAACAGTGACTTCGTGCAACAAACTCGGCCTCTTGTAAGGGTAGAAACTCAGCCTATATGAGAATCTAGAAGATCCAAAGTCAAATCATAAAATCAATTGATAACACTTTTAAAACTTACTCCATTTATGCTTTTGTCTTCTTTTCCATCAACAATGAAGCTCAATGTCAAAATCTGAGTGATTCCACTCCAATACTAACTAGGGTGTATAGTTTCAACACCAAAACACCAGCAACCAGGGTGAAAGTTTCCAAAAACCCTAATCTCTTTCGCAAGAGCTCTCCAAAATTCTAATTTTCAAGTGAGCAAATGCAAAAATGAGGAGAGACTCATCATTTTCCTTTTTTATAGCTCACTTGACTTTCTTGCCACCTTTCTGCCCTCTATTTTAATGAAGTCACTTTAGACTCTAGAGGGTTTTCTCACTTTATGATTGAAAAGTGACTTTTTGTTAACCTAAGATCCATGTCCCCTTTTCCCTTTTAGCTTTTATAAGGTTTTTTTCCTAGGAAAATTGTGTTCCCTTGATTAATTTCCTTGTTCTAGCCTACGGGAACTTAATTAGGCTAGCATAATCATCCCCTTGTGTCTCCTAAGCAGATGGGGACCTTACAAAATATATATATAAACATGATTCCAATTCAAATTCAATAATGAAATACATTGATCCATACATCATAAATGATTCAATGAAATAGAAATAGTAGAATATTGTATACATTGATTTAAATTCCTCATTCATTATTTTAGAATTTGATTAGTACCAAGCAAAATAGTAGATTATTAGATACTAAAGTCCAATGACTGGAATAGTAAATTAAAATTCCTCACTCAAAAATAATAAAAAGTGGTATGTCAAAGACACAATCTAATGTCATTAAAATCCAGACTCAATACTCAAGATTTAAAACCGAAAATGAACAATCGACATGAACCAATGTTATCAAAACCTAACTAGTCATCAAACTGGTTGACCGCAAAATTGGGAATCGAATGAACCCAAAACCATTATATAAAAAATATGTGAAGTTTCTCATATACATAGCAAGGATGCATATAACCAATATAACACCAAGTCCAATCCATATTCGAATCAAAAATACATCAACAAAGAGGCTCTAGATGGCCTCTATAGTCCAAAAAAATCATACTACAACAAAGACCTACATATTATCAAAAACATCACCTATATTAGGATCCTCATCATCAGTATCACCCTCTGAGAATTAAAATAAAATAGAAAATTTTTAGATGTCAAATCAATAATTTGTTTGAGTGATAGGCACATTTTTTACTAGGGTCATGACAAAGGAGTTCAATGATGAATGCCACCAACTTCGAGGTACATAGATGGCCTAGTGCTGTTGACTAAATGCTAGTTTCATACCCTCATACATCATAGAACCCAATGGAAATGTTGCAATCCCCCAATCCTAAAATCCTGAAAATTGTAAAGTCTGCTAGATTTTGAGTGGGATCTAAAATTCTACTTTCTCCATGTGAAATCCAATGGGGTTGGAACCACTTTTAAACCCCCTAAAACAAATAATGATAATGTTAAAAATTTAATTACCACTGATAACATAGCATTAATAGGGCCCTAGAGTTGAATATTAGGTTTACCCACTCATAAATTATTGTTTTCAAGCAAAATTCAAAGGATACATCCAACCCATTTTGAGGCGTGACACCGACAACCACCCCTTTCGGGGAAACACACCCCCCACCTTGGGGAAACATTTCCCCCTGCATCTCCCTAAGTTTCCCCAAAAGGGGGATGTGAGGAAACGTTTCCCCAAGCGTCCCCCCATCCCTGGAGCTTGGGAAACATGGAGAGCATCCCCCACCCTAGGGAACGCGTCATTATGGAACACTGATAACTAAGGCATCGAACATCTCCTTCACCTTATTCTTCTCTCGAATACATGAGGAATTAGATGGTCCTTTATGGCATCCAAGATCATCCACCTAACCTTCACTTCCATTTTGTTGTGAGCTACCAACTCCTATAAACCAATGTTTTAAAACTCTGACTCGGGTTCAAAACCGGCCAAGGGTCAACTCCGACTCCGACTCAGTATCGACTCGGTTGTTGTAAAAAATACATTAAATATTTATTTTTTTATGAAAAAACATAATTTTAAAGATTTTCATTCATGTTTCCAAACACAAAGCATTAGAATATAGCGAGAAAACAACATATGATCAAAGTAGGCTCATGCATATTCCATTATATCAAAATGGCACCCAGTGCACTATCCAATACATACATGATATAGAAATCAAAACAAAAACGCATAACCAAAGAGGCTCTAAATGGCCTCTACAACAAAAGTAAAACATGACTAGTCACCAATACTACTGGCTACTTCTAGAGAAGCCAACATCATCTGGCTCAGACTCTGAATTAGAATCAGACAAGGAAACCCATGGCTCCTCCTCCTCATCACCATCTCCAACTACAACTGTAAAATTAGTAGCACTAGCAGGCACAGTCGCTGCACACTGTGATAGACGAGATATGCGCTTCCATCGTGGCTGAGTAGAGGAAGTGCTTGCAACTGGAGGACTTGGGGTTGGGCCTAGTACTAGTGATCTGCATTCAACTGAACATTTTGTTCAACTAATGCCCCATTTGTAAATCCAAATCAAGCCCAATATCCTCATCAGAAACAAACTCTGTTCGATGACTCTCCACTGCCCAATCTGATGTTGGATCAATATCTTCCAACACAATGGGATCTATATCAAGGTTTTGCTCAGCAATTGGTTGCATCTTAGACGGAGATTGTATTGGACATAGACTAGATCATTTAACCATTTTTGTTCCAAACGGTTTCTCTTCTTTGTGTGAATCCTCTCAAAGACAAACCAATTGCGCTCACACCCAATAGCACTACAAGTTTGACTCAAAATACGGATCGCAAACTTCTACAATTGAGGACAATGGCTACCAAATGCCTCCCACCATTGTGCTGCAAAAAACATAGTTGTGTAATGAGTTAGCTCAACAAATTATATCCAACCTTCAAATTATAAACAATTTAACAAAATAAGAATTTGAAAATTGAAATTGTTTGTTTACCTGGCTCATCCGCTTCCCTTGCAATCCTTGCTAGGTTCTTGCCAAAGGTACTTGTGGCTCTGCTCAAACAAGTGATTTTTCGATGTATCTCCAGCTAGTCACTCTCCTTAAAGACCATGTGGTCAATGCAGTCAATCAATCCATCTTTATAATGATACCTCAAGAGCTTTATAATGATACCTTGGATTCAAAAAAAATCCAATTGCATGTATAGGGAGATGGAGTTGATTGTTCCATCATTGATCAATGATTTCCCAAATGGGCCCATACTTAGCCACTCTATCCTTATATGTTGCCTTTATTTGCTCCTTTAATTGATCCATAGCCTCATAAATGAAGCCCATAGCCAATCTTTCCCAATCCACCAACCACAACACCTTAACCAGTGGCTCAACAACCTTCACAATCTTTGTTGTCTTTTTCCAAAATATTTCTTCATTAACTTTCTTTCTCACATCTTTGCCATCTTGTTTGCGAGACCATTGACATTCATTAAATTCATCACTGGAAAACACCCTTTGCAAGTTTCTATGTTGGGAAAGCACAGATTGTAATGTCAAAAAAATGAGTTAAAAATCTAGTGATGGCAGCCTAATAATATCCCTGCCCCCTGTGTGTTTCCTCATCAAGTTCAAAATCCATGAGTGATTGTAGATAGATTTTGTTATGCTTTTGGCATGCTCTACAGTGTTCTTAACCCAATCTATTTTACCAATATCCTCAAGCATGAGGTCTATGCAATGTGCGGCACATGGGATCCAAAAGATGGTTTTGTGTTTTCCCTCTAACATTTTACCAGCAAGAACATAGTTAAAGGCATTATCTGTGATGATTTTAACAACATTAGCCACCCCCACCTCTTCAACAACCTGATTCAAAAGTTGAAACAAGAAGTGTGCATCTTTCACCTTATCTAATGCATCAACTTATTTTATAAACATGGTTCCCTGTGGGCAAAAAATAAGAAAGTTTATGATGGTACAGTTCCTTTGATCAGTCCATCCATCTGACATGATGGTACATCCTGTTTTTGCCCATGAGCTTTTGAAATCTTTCAAATATTCATCAATGGACAAAACCTCTTTTTGCAAAAGAGATCCCCTTAACTCATGCATAGTAGGGCCTTTGAAGCCCTTTCCAGCAACAAATATGGCATCAAACATAGGTTCATAATATGGTGAACGAGAAGCATTGAAGGGGATATCAGCATCATACCACCATCTAGCTATGTAATCACAAGCAGTTTCTCTCAATTCTTTCTTCCAATGGTCATCTAAAGTGGGTTGCATTTGACCTCTATTAGCTTGAGGACCATGTGCACTATCAGATGTTGATTTTTAATGTACCTTGGACAAGTGGTTTCCCTTGGGTTAGTCTCTACGTAGGGAAAAGTGTCCAAAATAATTATTTTCCTAAGTATGACTTTATAAAGTGAAAGTGACTTTATAAGTGGTAAAGTCAATGTTAAATTATAAAGTGAAAAGTGACTTTAGACAAAAAGTACAATGTGGGTACTTTATTTAATGGGTGAGTTAAAAAATAGAAAGTGAGAATTAAATGCACATTTATTCTTATCCCTCGATCTAAATGAATCTAAGCCATTAGATCTTAGGGTTGCCCAAAACTCATTTAGAGAAACAAAAGGGGGAAAAGAAAAGAGAAACTGCATTCATTCTTCATGAGCAGATTGGAGAAATGAGGCTGAGAGCTGGAAAAAAGTTCTAAAGGAGAAATTTGTTGCAGCAAGCTGAAGGAGTGATTTCTGGGCAAAGCTGGGCACAAAAATCGAGGCATAGAAGACAGCAAAAGGTACAGTATGAACAGCATTTAATGTTGTGAGTTGCACGTCATTCAAGAGAAGCTTTTGAGAAAAAAATTGGAAAAAAAAAATCGTATAGCGGTACGGAAATTTGTACAGTCCATATAGAATCCGTAGTCGTATCCATAAAGTACACATTTTCATCTTCAAGTGGACATGGAAATCGAGGCAAAGTGGGCATGGTTTTCAAAGAGTTTTGGGCTGAAGAGTTAAGTTGTATGTTGTTGTTTTGTTTTGTCTGCAAATGTATTTTTCCTGAACTTGAAAGATAAATAAATTTGAAGAGCTCTCTAACAAGTTTTCCTAGAGAAGATTGAAAGGGTTTTGCCTAAGTCTAAGTTGACCAAAATTCTGTGTGTATTTTTATGTGTGTTTCTGGTCTGTTTATGTTCATATTTATTTTCAGCATGTGTTGACAATCCCATGTGTTTTAATCTACAAATTTCATTCCAAAATTCTATATGTTGAATGTATGTTTATGGGAAAGGGAATTTAACTGAATGGGAATGAAAAGGTGAAATTAAAACCGGGTTGGGATTGTAGGAAACATTTTAGTCATCATATTTCAACATGGTATTAGAGTTACAAGCTGAAAATAGCAATTTGAACAACAAATAGTAGTTTGGGACAGCAAACAGTGGTTTGGACAAGAAGCTAAATTTTTGGGCAGCAAACTGATATTTTGGGACAGCAAGGTGAAATTTCACACAAACTAAACTTTTGGGACAGCAAGGTGTTCTAGAAAGTTCATTTCTCCATTTTCTTGGTTTTGTAAATTTTGGATAGCAGTCATGGCCATGTTCTTAAGGATAGAGCACAGACTGGATCGGATATCCAACTATGCTGTTTGGAAGGACAGAATTCAGACAGTGTTTGAGGAGGCAGAAGTTTGGGACATAGTGCGGCAAGTGGTTGTACCTCCTCCTGCTGCAGATGCACTTGTTGAATTCACAAAAAATAATGCAAAGGCAAAAAGGATTTTGATGAACAGTCTGAAGGATCATGTGGTTCCTCAGGTGAGAGAAAACACATATGCATATCAGATGTGGATAGCTCTAACCACTCTCTATCAGAATACCAATGAGAGCATGAAGATGGTACTCAAAGAACAATTGAAGAACATTAGGATGACAGAGGCTGAAAGTGTAGTTCATTATCTTGGTAGGGTCAAACAGGTAAGTGATGATTTGACTGCTATTGGTGAGGCAGATGCACCCACAAAGTTAGTCAGGGTAGTTGTAGCAGGACTTCCTAAGTCTTGGGAGGTCTTTGGAGATGTTGTTACCTCTAGGGAGAATATTCCCCATTGGGACAGATTCTGGGATGATTGTGTGCAACATGAGATACGGAAGACTGGCAGTGGTTGGGTGAAGATAGTAGATGAGGAGGATGTAGCCTTGACATCCAAGGGGAAGAACAAAGGGAAGGCCAAGAAAGAGGACTCATCAGGCTAAGGGAAAGGAGAAGAAGAAGAAGAAAGATATTGTTATAATTGGCAACTAGTGCCAAACTCCATGTGGGTCACCCCATTTATGACAGCTGATATTTTTCCTAGATTCCTCTTGTCGAGAGGTGTAGGATTGATCTAAAGATCATCCAATTCCGACAAGTATTTATGGAGATATGAATTTATTTGTAATTACTTGACAAATTGTCAAGGTTGGCCAGCAACTAAATGTGTGGCACAAATCATATAAATACAAGTGAGATTGATTCATTTCAAATCATTTCATCATCTCTTATTCTTCTCTCTCTCCTTGTATGATTGGATATACACAAGGAAGAGGATCTCTCACACGTGGGAAGCAAGAAGATGCACGCTGAAAGAGGACGCAGAAATTGTTGATTGCGTTGACCGAGTTTCACTAAGGCAGCTGAAGGCATCTTTGACCTGCGTTGACCAAACGTTAACTCATCAAGGGTGCAGTTTTGGTGTCGCTGCCTCTCCTAGGCAGGCTGCAGATTTTTGCACAAAAATCAAGGCAATCTGTCCATAGGTTTGATTAGCATTGACTGCCCTAGTTTTGGGCAGCAAGTTGACTTCAGTCAACAATAGTTTGATTGTGTTTTTGGGGCTGTTCAAGGACTATTTCTTCAGGTTGTTCAAGGGCTAGTTGACCAGAAATTGACCAAGCATATTGGAGATCAATTTCAACTCATTTGACCAAGTTTGACTTTGCTGATCTAGGGTTTACTGCTGCTGATATAAAATTACAGAATTCTGATTTTGTAGTATTTCTCTATTGAAGATAAAAGAAAATTTGATCAAAGGGTTTCGCCGCATTGGGGTTTGTCCCTAGCTAGCCGCCACATCTTATGTCTCTTGTCTTGGCTTGTTTTCTGTTGATCGTTTAATATTCTATCTGCACTTTACTTAATATATATGTGATTGCTAATCTGTGACTAATAAGAAGAAAAGTAGTAAACTGCTCTAAGCATAGAACATACCATAATTTAACATGGTATCAGAGCTGAGGTGAAGACAAAGCCCAAGCAAGAGCAAGAGCAAGAGCAATCACCGAAGAGAAGGTTGGCAAGGCTATCCTAAAAACTTCATGGGGTCCTCAACACTTTTCCCCGCCAAAGACAAGCTCCATGAGAAGTTTGACTATCACGGATGGAAGATGTCCCTCGATCTGAATTTAAAAGATCAGGAAGTGTTGGACCATGTGAGAGGCAATATTGTTGCACCTCCATCAAATGCATCTGCTGCTGCCAAAAGAAAGTGGTCCAAGGGAGAAGTCAAAGCAAGGAAGATCATCGAGACTCTATCAACAAGCGCCTAGTGGCCTATGTTTCCGAGCTAACAACCTTCATGGAAATCTACAATAGACTGGACTACTCTTCTCAATGATAATGCCATCCTAGGATTTGAGGAATTGATGGCTAGATGTATTCAAGAAGAGACAAGGATGGAAGAGCAAAAAATGCCCGCACTTAAAGGACATCCCTCTGCCTTTTCTTCTCATGCTCAAAGAAGAAACAATTCTGGGGCTAAATCCAAAGGAAAGGCTGGACCTAAGGGTGGAAGAAAAGGTCGATGTCATAATTGCAATTAAATGGGCCACTATGTGAGGGAGTGCCCTAATAAAAGGGACTCACACCATGACAATGACCAAAATCACTCTCAAGGCAATTAAAGGAATGGCAGGTCCAATGGCAAAGGTAAAAGAAACGCTGCAAATCAAGGAAGAGGACAACCCTTCAAGAAGGCAAGAAACTCCAAGTAAGAATCTAATGTTGTTAACAATAAGCAAGATGAATATTGTCTACCAGTGACCCTCTCTACTATTGCTCCCCTGGACTCACTGGGAATTTGGCTTATTGATAGTGGTGCCTCAAGGCACTTCACTGGTTACAAAGAAGCTCTCTCCAATCTGATAGAAAAGGAGACCAACCTGGAAATTGTTCTTGGGGACAATGCAAAATATCCCGTGAAAGGCGTAGGGAATGTCACTCTTCAATTGAATCAGGGTAATATAATTCATTTGCAAGAAATCATATATGTACCTGATCTCAAAAAGAACCTGGTGTCCGTTTCGGCAATGGAGGACAAAGGCTACAAGGTAACCTTCATCGATGGCAAGGTACGTGTATGGAAAAAGAATTTTAAGGAAGCTTTCACTCTTGGGTTTCGAGTCGATTCATTATATCAGGTCAGAGGAAGTCCGTTGGGTGTCATGTCTTGTGACACATCACTTCAGTCCGAACTATGGCATCGGAGGTTTGCTCACCTTCATTATAAAGCTCTACCCATTGCAAGACAAATGGTGACAAGGATGCCCGAGTTCCGAGTAGAGCAAGAAGGTGTATGTCCTGGATGTGCCGAAGGAAAGCTCAAAAGGGGACCATTCCCCTCAAGCCAAAGCAAGACCTCCGATATATTGTTGTTGGTTCACTAAGACATATCTAGTACGATGCATATGAACTCTTTGGGAGGATATTTATATTACCTCACTTTTACAGATGATTATTCTCGCAAGTCTTGGATATACTTCTTGAAAAAGAAGGATGAAGTGTTCACTTTGTTTCATCACTTCAAAACCTTGATCGAGAATCAAACCGAAAAGAAGATCGAGATCTTAAGGACCGATAATGGGACTGAGTATGAATCCAATGAGTTCCATGACTTTTGCAAAGAGGCTGGAGCCTGGCATTAAGAGGGAGACTACAACACCATATACTCCTGAGCATAATGGTGTGGCGGGAAGGAAGAATCGTACGACTGTGGAAGCCGTCCATGCTATGCTTCACGATCAAAGGCTTCTGAAGTTTCTATGGGCCGAAGCTGCGAATACCGTCGTATATGTGCAAAACGGATGCCCTCATCAAGCATTGAGTTCTAAGACTCCCGAAGGGATGTTCACTAGTAAGAAACCTGACATATCTCATTTTAAAATTTTTGGAAGTCCGGTATATTTTCATGTGCCGAAGGAGAAGAGGAATAAATTGGGTGCATCTGGAAAGAAAGGAATCTTCGTGGGCTATAGCGAAAACACTAAGGGCTATAGAATCTATGTGGCTGGTCAAAGGGAAATCGAGATTAGCCATGATGTCACCTTTGACGAAGATATGGCTCTTAGCAAAGTTGACAATCTTCCTACTCAAAGGGGATCTAAAGAAGCTGACACCAGGGAACCAAAGGAAAAGGAAGATGAGACGATGCCCGATGTGGAAGAACCTATGGATCCTATTGATCCCCCTCCGCAAGAGCCTTCCTCTTCTAGGAAGAGGCCTTCATGGCTTAGGGGGACACTTGATGATGCTGAAGGGCACATAGCACCTAGGGGAACCTTCCGAGAAAGTAAGAAGCCGACCAGGTATCAAGGATACTTGATCATCATGAGCACGATCATCCAAAATGAGCCTTCGTCATTCGCAGAAGCTGTCAAGCATCAAGTATGGAAGGATGCTATGACTGAGGAATATGAGTCCATCATGAAAAACGATGTCTGGGATGTGGTCCCCAGACCCCAGGACAAAGCAGTTGTCACTTCGAAATGGCTTTACAAGATAAAGCATGCAGTTGATGGAAGTACGGAAAAGTATAAGGCTCGTTTTGTCGCTCGTGGCTTCTCTCAGATGTAAGGTATAGACTATGACAAGATATTTTCACCTGTTGCCCAATATACCACCATCCGCTTGATCATAGCCCTTGCTACTTCGCAAGGATGGAACCTACATTAGATGGATGTCAAGACCGCGTTCTTGCATGGTTCGATCAAAGAAGAGGTCTATGTGGAGCAACTCGAAAGATTTGAGATTCATGATCGAGAATCTCATGTGTGCAGGTTGAAGAAGGCCATCTATGGGCTGAAGCAAGCACCCCGAGCGTGGTATGAGAGGATCGATAGCTACTTGATGAAGTTGGGATTCACTAAACTTTAAGGTTGAAGATGACAATCCTCTCATACTGGTGTTGTATGTTGACGACCTCTTTCTAACAGGTGCAGACCCTCTCATTCACAAATGTAAGAGGGAGTTGGCTTCTGAATTTGAGATGAAGGATCTAGGACTGATGCATTATTTCCTAGGACTAGAAGTCTAGCAGAAGCTAGGGGAGATTTTCCTATCTCAAGGAAAATATGTAGTGAAGATATTGGAGAGATTTAGTATGGTGGACTACAAGCCCGTGACTACCCCGATGGAGCTTGACTTCAAGAAGTTAAGTAGTAGTGCTGCCAGACCTGTTTTACGAAATGCTACCAAGTATCGTCAACTCATCGGAGCATTGATGTTCTTGGTGAACTCTCGTCAGGATATATGTTTTGCAGTCAACACGTTGAGTCAACATATGGTTGAGCCTCACCACTCACATTAGATTGGTGCCAAGAATCTGTTCAGATATCTTTGTGGCACAATCACTCATGGGTTGAGATACACTGTCGGAGATGTGAGACTACATGGATATATCAATGCTGATTGGGCAGGCAGTGTGGTGGACCGAAAAAGCACTTCCGGGGGTTGTTTCTCTTTGGGATCTGCCTCGATATCCTGGATGAGCAGGAAGCAAAAGTCGGTGGCTTTGAGCACCGCCGAGGCAGAGTATATTGCTACTAGTATCGCCTCTTGTGAGGCGATCTAGTTGCAAAAGCTCTTCAGTAAGCTGTTTGGATTTACATTGGATACCATCGTGATCCTGTGTGACAACCAGAGCGAGATTCGTTTATCGAAGAATCTCGTATTTCATGATCACTCCAAGCATATCAATATCTGATACCACTATATTCGGGATATGGTGCAGCGGGGAGCAATAAGGCTCCAACATATTGGTACAGATGAACAGGTCGCCGACATTTTGATGTAGCCCCTGGGAAAGGTCAAATTCTTGACTTTTCGAGAACAACTTGGTATCGTTCAGAGACCCTCTTATGAGGGTCGAGTATGATGTATTGAGTTCTGGGAGCTCCGGGGGGGCGCGAGGTACTTCTTGGAGCGACATGCAACCACAGGGCAACTCACCATCCCCTGGTGGTGCACTATGTACAAGATGAAAGGTTCAACCTTCCCCTGTGACACCCCGTGGTGACTGTAGGACAGGATGATTAGTTCTCCTGTGGGCCAAGATGATTAGTTCTCCATAGCGACTATAGGACATGATGATTAGTTCTCCTGTGGGCCAAGATGATTAGTTCTCCGTGGCAACTCTAGGACAGGATGATTAGTTCTCTTATGGGCCAAGATTAGTTCTCCATGGCAACTATGGAACAGGATGATTATTTCTCCTGTGGGCCAGGATGATTAGTTCTCCGTGGCAACTATTGGACAGGATGATTCGTTCTCCTGCGGACAGGATGATCAGTTCTCCTGTCGAGGCATCCTACCCATGCAATCTAGGACTCATGGGAAGTACCTCTCATCTGATCAATGAGTAGGGAAATAGGGTTAGGGACCATTAGTAGTACTAACGATGGACGCATCGTTATATCTACCATACTCCCTATGCTAGGATGACCTCCATTGATCTAGGATCAATGGTACTGATCTGGGATAAATGAAAGTGGTATGACACTCTGAGACTGACTTCGGGTCAGTGGAGGATGGTATGATACATCCTCGATCATTTCTTCTTCTTCATAGTTCGAGCAGAGCAAAGCAGTGCAAGGCAGTGCATTTGATGGTTGGGATAGTAGCGACGGTCAAACGGATTGCAGATGGAGTTCTCCCTAGTTGAGAGGGAGTGTTATAATTGGCAACTAGGACCAAACTCCATGTGGGTCACCTCATTTATGACAGCTGATATTTTTCCTAGATTCCTCTTATCAAGAGGTGTAGGATTGATCTAAAAATCATCCGATTCCGACAAGTATTTATGGAGATATGAATTTATTTTTAATTACTTGACAAATGGTCAAGGTCGGCCAGCGACTAAATGTGTGGCACAAATCATATAAATACAAGTGAGATTGATTCATTTCAAATCATCTCATCATCTCTCATTCTTCTCTCTCTCCTTGTATGATTGGGTATACACAAGGAAGAGGATCTCTCACACGTGGGAAGCAAGAAGACGCAGGCTGAAAGAGGACGCAGAAATTGTTGACTGCGTTGACCGAGTTTGACTGAGGCAGCTAAAGGCATCTTTGACTTGTGTTGACCAAGCGTTGACTCATCAAGGGTGCGGTTTTGGTGTGGTTGCTTCTCCTAGGCAAGCCGCAGATTTTGGCACAAAAATCGAGGCAATCCGTCCATGGGTTTGACCAACATTCACTGCCCTAGTTTTGGGCAGCAAGTTGATTTCAGCCAACAACAATTTGACTGTGTTTTTGGGGTTGTTCAAGAGATGTTTCTTCAGGCTATTCGAGGGCTAGTTGATCGAAAATTGACCAAGCATATTGGAGGTCAATTTCAACTCGTTTGACCAAGTTTGACTTTGTTGATCTAGGGTTTGATGCTGCTGATATAAAATTACAGAATTCTGATTTTGTACTATTTCTCTCTGCTAAACTATTGAAGATAAAAGAAGATTTGATCAAAGGGTTTCCCCGCATTGGGGTTTGTCCCTAGCTCGCCGCCACATCTTGTGTCTCTTGTCTTGGCTTGTTTTTTGTTGATCATTTAATGTTCTATCTGCAATTTACTTAATATATATGTGATTGCTAATCTGTTGCTAATAAGAAGAAAAGTAGTAAACTGCTCTAAGCATAGAACATACCATAATTTAACAGATACAAATATGTCCAAAGTTAGATGTTGGGAATGTCAGAATATGGGACACTATGCTGCTACGTGTCCTGACTCTTGAGAGGAAGAACAAGGGGAAGAAGGGTATTGCAGCTTCAGCGAGGTAGATTAGTTTGCTTCACAGTTTGACCAGGATTTTGAATTTATTACTTCTA
This sequence comes from Pinus tabuliformis, assembly GCA_031772625.1. Classification (NCBI taxonomy): domain Eukaryota; kingdom Viridiplantae; phylum Streptophyta; class Pinopsida; order Pinales; family Pinaceae; genus Pinus; species Pinus tabuliformis. The sequence continues at coordinate 1,183,026,049 of CM062817.1, read as the reverse complement.
CATCTAGGAGTACATCATTCGATGTGTGGTACATAGACAGCGGGGCTTCCCACCATATGACAAGTGCACGAGAGTTATTTTCAGAGCTTGCAGAGTGGGCACTTGATATTGAGATTGTACTAGGAGATGACCGCACAATGAGAGTTGTTGGTGTGGGCACTATGACCTTTGAGAGGGAGTCTTTGCCTCCTTTGAAGGTCATGGATGTTTTGTATGTTCCGGGGATGAAGAAGAACTTGATTTCAACGTCTTCTATGGAGAAGGGGTTTGACGTCACTTTCTCAGGAGGGTAGGTATTGATGCATCCCATGGGAGCTTCCATCACTTTGGCCAAAGTGATTGGAGTCTGCTGTGGGAAACTATACAGGTTCAGTTTTCAGTCGGCAGGAGCATTGGTGAGTAACACATCTGGTAGCACTAACACTAGTACCACCAGCAGTAAAGACTTGTGCAAGTTATGGCATCGGAGGATGGTGCATATGCGTCATGGAGCTTCGAGAGTACTGAGGGAGACCACTACTAGAGTTCCTAATTTCAGTGTCGAGCATTACGAGGTCTGCAAAGGATGTGCTTTGGGCAAGTACACCAAGTTACCATTCCCAACAAGGGACAGTAGATCTACAGGTATGCTAGACTTGATTCATACTGATGTTAGTGGTCATATGTCTCATATGTCTTTGGGTGGTTATGAGTATTATGTTATACTCATTGATGACTACTCTAGGAGAACTTCGATATATTTCCTGAAGACCAAGGGTGAGGTCTTCAGTAGCTTTAAAGAGTTCAAAGTTCTTATGGAAAAGCAGACCGATAGGAAGATTCGAGTCTTGAGGTCAAACAATGGTGGTGAGTACACCGATGGTGGGTTTTCTAACTTCTGTGCACAGGAGGGCATTAGGAGAGAGTTCACGGTTCCTTACAACCACCAGCAGAATGGGGTGTCTGAAAGGAAGAACAGAACTATTGTTGGGGCTACTAGAGCGATGATTCATGATCAGGGGTTGCATTTGTTTTTGTGGGCTGAGGCCTGCAATACTGATGTTTATCTTCAGAACAGGAGTCCTCACAGAGTATCGAGGAATATGACTCCGAAGGAGGCTTTCACTGGAGAGAAGCCTCGCGTGGGACATCTTCGTATCTTTGGATGTCTCACATATTTTTATATCCCCAAGGAGCAAAGGACGAAGATGGAACCCATGGCAGAGAAGGGTATCTTTATGGGTTAAAGTGAAACTTCGAAGGCCTATCGGATCTTCATTCCTTCTAAATGGAGAGTGGTGATTAGGAGGGATGTGAAGTTCGAGGAGGAGAGGGCATATCGGAGATCATGGGAGTATGATGAGAGAGAGTGACAGACTTCTCCTCAGCAAGGAGGTTAAGTATAGGGAGCAAGACCTCTGGGTTTTGGATCGACTGGTTCAGAAGGTACTTCACTGTCAGTGACATCTGGGGCACTAATGGCAAGTTCACCGAGCACTTCTTTAGGGAGTCCACTGCTACAGAGTTCACGTGGCACTTCAGCTAACAGAGGCACAGGTGCCAATATAGGTACTTCGAGCACAAGTGTTGGTACAAACACACCAGGATCAGGTGGCAGACCTTCAGGTTCACCAGACTTGGGGGCAGAGGATGAGATTCCCTATGGGGAAGCTTCTATAGGGAAGAGGAGGCCCAAGTGGTTTCGAGACACCTTGAAGTAAGCGGAGCCCGTTGGTCTTCCGAAGAGGGTGAACAAGGAGAGTGTGCCACCTTAGCGGTTTTGCAATTATGTAGCCAAGGCTACCAGCATTGTTGACTTTGAGCCTACTAGCTATGAGGAGGCTGCCAGCCAGGAGATATGGAGAGAGGCTATGGTGGAGGAGTATGCCTCTATCATTAAGAACAATGTCTGGGAAGTAGTGCCTAGGCCTGAGGGCAAGTCAGTTGTGACTTCCAGGTGGCTCTACAAGATCAAGCATGTTGCAGATGGTAACATTGAGAAGTTCAAGGCGAGGTTTGTGGCTAGAGCATTCTCACAGATAGAGGGAGTTGACTATGACAAGACCTTCGCTCTCGTAGCTCGGTACACTTCTATCTGGTCCTTTATTTCTATTGCTGCAGAAATGGGTTGGAAAATCCATCAGATGGATGTGAAGACCGCATTTCTGAACAGAGTTATAGAGGAGGAGGTGTATGTTGAGCAGCCAGAGGGCTTTGAGGTACTTGGGCAGGAGACCCATGTATGTCGGTTGAGGCGAGCACCCTACGGACTTAAGCAAGCTCTGAGAGCTCAGTATTCGAGGATTGATACTTACTTACAGCATATGGGTTTCACGAAGAGTGATGCAGATCCAAACCTATACTACATTGTTGTAGGGGATGGTCCGCTCATTCTTGTGTTGTGTGTTGATGACTTGTTCATTATTGGGGCAAAGAGACTGATTAGTGGTTGCAAGGAGGATCTTGCTATGGAGTTCAAGATGAAGGACATTGGGTTGATGCATTACTTTTTGGGGCTTGAGGTGTGGTGGGAGGAGGGGCATATCTTTCTGGGGCAGAGGCAGTATGTTGTGGATGTGTTGAGCAGATTTCATATGGCAAACTATAGACCCATGTTTATACCTATGATCACCAACTGGAAAAAGCTTCATGCTTCAAATTCTAGTTTGGTGGATCCCACATTGTATAGGCAGCTTATTGGGTCCTTGATGTATCTAGTCAACGCTAGGCCAGATATATGCTTTGCAGTGAACACACTTAGCCAATTCATGGTTGAGCCCAGGAGGGTGCATTGGGTAGCTGCAAAGCACATTCTTCGCTACGTGCAAGGGACTGTTGATTATGGTCTGGACTATAGGCGGGGAGATGGAGTGAGGTTGGCAGGTTGCACATGATGCAGATTGGGCAAGCTGTCTTTCTGACGGGAAAAGCACTTCAAGGTGTTGCTTCATATTGGGTTCAACAGTTGTGTTATCATTTAGTCGAAAGCAAAAGTCAGTTTCTTTGAGCTCTTTTGAGGCTGAGTATATGGTTGCTAGCTAGGCTAGTTGTAAGGCCATTTGGCTTCGCAAGTTGTTGTATGGCCTATTTGATCAGGAGTTGAGACCGATGGTTATTGACTATGATAGTCAAAGTTGCATTAAACTCACGGAGAATCCGGTGTTTCAGGACAGGTCAAAACACATTGACATCAAATATTATTTCATCAGAGACTATGTTCAGAAGAGGGTAGTGACGCTGGAGTATTTATCAACAGATAAGTAAGTGGTCGATGTTCTCACGAAGTCCTTGCCAAGAGGCAAGCATGTCCATTTCAGGGGCAAGATGGGTGTGGTGAGAAACACTTTCCTCAGTAATAGGGAGTGTTGATTTTTAATGTACCTTGGACAAGTGGTTTCCCTTGGGTTAGTCTCTACCTAGGGAAAAGTGTGCAAAATAATTCTTTTCCTAAGTGTGACTTTATAAGTGGTAAAGTCAATGTTAAATTATAAAGTGAAAAGTGACTTTAGACATAAAGTACAATGTGGGTACTTTATTTAATGGGTGAGTTAAAAAATAGAAAGTGAGAATTAAATGCACATTTATTCTCATCCCTTGATCTAAATGAATCTGAGACATTAGATCTTAGGGTTGCCCAAAAGTCATTTAGGGAAACAATAAGGGAAAAAGAAAAGAGAGACTGCATTCATTCTTCATTGGCAGATTGGAGAAAGGAGGCTGAAAGCTGGAGAAAAGTTTTGAAGGAGAAATTTGTTGCAGTGAGTTGAAGGAGTGATTTCTGGGCACGGAAATCGAGGCATAGAAAATAGCATAAGGTATAGTACGAACAGCGTTTAATGTTGTGAGCTACACGTCGTTCGAGAGAAGTTTGAGGAATATAAACAAAAAATCCATACAGCCCGTATAGCGGTACGGAAATCCGTACAGTCTATATGGAATCAGTACAGTACAGTCCCTACAGTCGTATTTGTACAGTTCATATTTTGAGCTCCAAGTGGGCATGGAAATCAAGGCAAAGTGGGCACGGTTTGCAAGGAGTTTTGGGCTGAAGAGATAAGTTGTATTTTCTTGTTTTGTTTTGTCTGCAAATGTATTTTTCCTGAACTTGAAAGATAAATAAATTTGAAGAGCTCTCTGACAGGTTTTCCCCAGGGAAGATTGAAGGGGTTTTGCCTGGGTCTAAGTTGACCAAAAATCTGTGTGTATTTTTATGTGTGTCGTTGCGCTGTTTATGTCCATATTTATTTTCAGCATGTGTTGACAGTCCTGTGTGTTTTAATCTGAAAATTTCATTTCCAGAATTCTATATGTTGAATGTATATTTATGGGAAAGGGCATTTAACTGAATAGCAGTGATAAGGTGAAATTAAAACTGGGTTGGGATCACAGGAAACATTTTAGTCATCAAATTTCAACATCAAAGGGAGAGGAGGGTGTGAAATAACTTTTGATATCACCCTTCTTTTTCATTTTACCCTTACCCTTTTCTTGAATAGACTCCAAAGAGGGAGGAACATAGCAAAAGGGGTTGGATGCATCAATGCAAGGGATAGATGAAGAGCCCTCATAATCAAAATTGGGGTTGGCAGCCATCATGTGTTTTATACTCCTCCTCCCAATTTTAGCCTCTATCTCTTTTTGCCTAGCTTTTTCTTCCTCAAACTTCTCAAATTTTTCTATCAACTCCTTCCTAATCTCCCCAATTTGTTTTGATGGTGCTACACATGGAGCAATTTTGCCTCTAATACCAGCGAAGTGTTGTTTCAACCTATGAATTCCCCCTACACCTCCCTTAATTCTTCTATGACAAAGTTTGCAATGCATTTGATTATCAATCATCTCAGCATATGCCCAAGCAGCATCTTTCATTCTAGGAGTCATTTTCTGATATTTGGACTTGGACATGAAAGGAAACAAATCTGAAAATGAAAAGAACTGAAAAAAAACAACTCTTCAATGTTCATTTCTTTTACAAAAATTACTCTTTTCAATTTCCGGATTTGCAAAGAAGAAAACACACAAACAAAGGCAAATTTTAGAAGTGAAAAAAAAAATACCTCCAGACTCTAGCCTCCTCAATGCTGCTCCAACAAACTAACTCCTCAATGCTAATCCAATGGCTGCCCAAGAAGCTCCTCATTTTTGCTCCAATGATTGCCCAAGACCCCTCACTGCTGCTCCAAAAACCAACTCCACAACTCTTCACAAATTCTCACACAAATTCAATGAGATAGCTGTGAGGAAATGTGAGGGGGTTGGGTAGCTTTTATAGGCTTGGGAGAAATTAGATGGGCTTCAGGAAAACCTAAAGCCAAATTCCCTCCAAAAAAATGTCGTTGGCCATGTTTGACCGGCTCGGCTGGTTTAAGTCAGACTCGGCAAAGTCAGTTGATCTATTACCGAACGGACTGAGTCGGTGACCGGTTCGGTAACAGACTGACCACCGAACCGGTTTTTGTACCGAGTCGGCCTGGCTAGGGGTCCGGCTCAATCAGCGCAGCTGATTCTGATTCGGTCCGGCTAATTTTTAAAACACTGTTATAGACCTGTAGGTAGAGTCATAACACCCTTGACAATATCCCAGAGATCTTTCTCTTTTAGTAAGAATGTAACCCTAACCTTTCATGCTAAAGAAATCGAGGCAGCGTCCAATCTGTCCTCAAACCAGAGACGTGCTTCCATATATGAGCTCTATTGCCCAAACTCCCAAATCAAAAAACTTCAAAAGTCTCACTCCGCTAATCCTTCCAAGTAATAGATTTACTACTACAAATCCCTAATAATCTCAATCAGAGATCAAGTTCTAATACCATGTGAAAATTTCAAACCCTAGGAGACCAATGTCCTTATGATCTCAATCAAACGAGTAGATTGTTGAATTTAATAAATGTTCAAATCAAATTTCAGACCACAACATCAATCACATAATATCTAGAACTTAGACAGCAAAAGCATACAAATTAATTTCCAACGCATATGTAATTAATCTTTCATATCAGCTTTTCATTCCTTCAAAAAACTCACAAGAAAACATCCACACACTACCCAAAAAACATGTTATAAATAAATACATAAGAAATAATGTAAAATAATGTAAATGATAATAATCATAAATAATGATTAGTTAACTAGTAATTAGGTTGAAGAGTCATGTCTAAATGAGACATGGCTCTCCATGAAGAGACACCGGCTTGGTATATAAGCAAGCCTCTCACTCTCATTGTATCATCATTCTTATTCATATATTTAAAATATAATATTTATATCCTCAATGAATAACTTCATATTTCAAGTCCTCTAGAGTAATTAATCTGAAGAAGGAACTTTGTTCGCTTCATTTGGTATCAGAGCGGTTCAATCCTCTGGCTGCCTAACCACTACACAGAACCACGCTCTCTGACCAAGGCCTTTGGCCATCAGGGTTTCGTCAACATTGTTGCCGTTGAGATTGAAGCGTTTCGCTACACGTTTGGAATTTCTCCGTTGCTGATTTGCCAGTTGGCCTTTGGCCATTAAAAAAAAAATCATTAAAAAAAATATAAAATACAAAATTATATATTGAATTAAAAATTTAAAATATATATATATATATATATATATATATAAAGTATAAAAAAATAATATAGTAAAGAATATATATATTAAAAATAAGATAAAAAACTTATATAGCAAAAAATATATATTAAAAGTTATATATTAAAAACCAAAACAAAACAAAAATCAAGTAAAAAGAAACGCACTTTACCTGGTCGGCACGAGTAACAAATGCCTAAGCTGCAGCTGCCTGAGCCACCGCAACTGGACGAGACAAACAGACACAAGACCTTAGCGGAACCTCTGCACGTCATCAGCCTTCAGCTGCTCTGGTAACTGCAACCATAAGATACCCAACACTCAAAGCCGCCGCCACCTCTACCGCCGCTCGACTGTCCGATTGGTCGCTCGATAGACATCGATGCAGCACTCCAAACACCACTGCACGACCCTTTAACCATTTTACTTGTTGGTTGTTGCCGCCATAGCCACTAGAACATTGTCATCGCTGACATTTAGCAATATTCATTGTAGATCCTTATCAATGTGCATTCGTCTACACCTGTAACTACGAACTACCGTGGGCACAAGTCAGGGGTTCAAATATTAAATAAGTTCCTCGACATTCTCAAGTGAATTTGGTGCAGCCGTTAAAGATTCCAGCTCGATAGTTGTCTACAAATCTGAATTCGAGAATTGTGTTATCAACCAGTGGGAAAGTCGTCGTCCACAATGGCCACATTCTGTATAGAGATTAATCTCGTTGTACATTTATTGACTGAGAAATTGTCATCAGATTGTTGTCGAGTAATCATTGTTGTGGGGAACTGAGAGGTCACATCATATAACAAAGAATCAAGCCCTTCAAATACTAAATCGAAAAGTATACATACTAATTAGCGTTAATTAACTACAAATCATTACTCCAAAACATTAAATCTTGTGCAAATCGATACTATATAAGTCTCATAATAAAACCCCCACTCTAGGATAATGCTCCTTTGTCCTATACACCTTAAGTATTCCATTTGAAGTAAAATATATATATATTAGGTGAAATTTAATAAGATAATACACCCTAAGGTTCCATTTGAGGTAATTAGAAATAATAAGGTTCCATTTGTTGTAATTAGAAGTAATAAAGGGTTATTATTAAACGTTAAATCTCATCAACGAATACAAAAGTAATTCATTTCCCTCAAAAAAAAGGAGTCTAATTCGAAAATAAAAGAAAGAAGATTCTCCTATAAAAGTATTCCAATTATAACTTTTAAATTATTTACATTAAAAGGGTGTATCCAAAGGAAAGAGATAATAGCCCACGGGGCTTTGGATTGACGGTGAATGGGTGCACTATTACGGCACTCCTTGTATATGTCACTGGTTCAAATCCCCCGTGGGTGCTTACCTACCAAAAAAAAAGAGATTAACATTGCCATTAATCTAAACATTGAAGTTAATTACATTAATATTAATTTGGCAAATCAACTATTAATTCTAAAGCCAAATATAGGGGAACAAGAGGATTTTTTTGGCAGAAAATAATATGAAATTAATGATTTACAAGTGACAATTGATCATTATGAGTACGTATCTCAATTCTGTGTCATAACTATGCTTGACAAAGAGGTTGACATAATTCTCAGTCGACCTTGGTTCAAGGAATTAGGTACGTTCATTTTAAACACAGAAAACAAATTCTTGATGTTCCCTTACAAGAAGAAGATGGTCATGTTCTAAGACATGACAACGAAATCAAAATTGATAATGCCTTCAGTAAAAGATCTTAAGGATATTTTTTAATTAATTTTTCAAGAGAATCCAAAAATAGTATCGAAGAAGCAGAAAGAGCTTGAAGAAGTCATATCCAACAAAAATAAGGAAAATTCATGTTTAAAGGAGCATAATCAAAAGCTGCTTACACAAGTAAGAAAATGTAAAGCTAAGAAACACCAATTAGAACAAGAAAAGGAAATTTCTAAAAAGAAACTCAACGAAAATCTATTAGGAAAAGAAGAGGAAAGTTTATGCATAAAGAACCTTAACCGAAGCTTATTAGAACAAATCAAGTGTTTAAAAACTGATAAGCTTGATAACCAAAATAAAGTCGACTCAGAAAATGAGGAACTTTTATGTCTCAGAAACCATAATCGAAGTCTACTCACTCAAATTAAAAAACTTAAGGATGATAGGAACTCATTGGAAAATAAGTTAGAAGAACTTATCACAAAAGAAATGTCGAAGTCGTCAGTCCAAGTTGAAGGTAAAGGAACAAAAACCGATCCAGTGAATATCATAACTCAAGAAGAATGCAAACTAGTTGAAGAAAAGACACACTTAGATGTTGCATTTCAGATGATAAACACCCCAAGTAAAGATTCAGTAACCAACTCAACAACATTGTCACCTAAAGTAAATAAAAAAAATAAAAAGAAAAAATTCACACACTTAATAAGGGAAAATCAAACCAAAAAAGTTCACTATCGGCATCCGAATCATGAGAGTAGACAACTCGACCATGCTACATATCGGGACCATTCAAAATAGAAACAACAAACTGATGTTCCAGAGAAGTGTGATGTAACCTCAATCCAGTGACCAGTCCTATGATGACAAATCGTTACAAAATACCAGTGATTAGAATATTCCGCAGAAGATTAATCTAGAATGGTCTGATCCCTTCTCAGTGCGACAATTTTGTTTGTCGATTAGAAGATCATATGACTGTTCCGAGACGAAAAGACATTCGAACCCGAAGAAGAGATCAAGCCTTTTTCATCGACAAGCTTTGAGGACAAAGCTTTTTGAGAAGGAAGGCAATGTTATGAACAAATATATAGGAAATAATATAAAATAATGTAAATGATAATAAACATACATAATGATTAGTTAATTAGTAATTAGGTTGAAGAGTCATGTCTAAATGAAACATGACTCTCCATGAAGAGACACCTGCTTGGTATATAAGCAAGCCTCTCACTCTCATTGTATCATCATTCTTATTCATATATTTAAAATATAATATTTATATCCTCAATGGATAACTTCATATTTCAAGTCTTCTGGAGTAATTAATCTGAAGAAGGAACTTTGCTCGCTTCAAAACAACACTGCATGTATACCAAAAGAATTCTCTAAACTGATCTTGTACAACCAGTTGAAAAAAATCAGAAACAGTAAAAAACTGTTATATGACCTCCAGGACAACCTATACAGACTATCCATGTGAGATGTGATACTGTACATATGACTGTACTGATCTGTACGTCACAGTAGGTACAGCTGTACAAACTTTTGTATGGCTGTATGGAACTATTATACAGGATTGCATGCTGCTAGAAACATCTCTTTCCTCACTACCTGCTTTCTCTCCCTTTCTACAACTGTTCAATTGTGTTGAAAGCATCTACCTTGCCCTATTTTTATTTATTTAGTGCAGCCTCTATCTTTATCTTTTTAGCAGAGAATCAATTTTTAAGATTTCTCATCGTCTAAGTCATGCATGAGATAAAATTTTAGACTCAACTGCTAAATATAAGGCTACCACTTTCTTTTTACTGATGTGAATTACAAAATAAAATTACTTTTTCCAAGAATAGAATTACTTTTCAAAAATATCTCGATCTACTTCTCACATGTTCACATTAAACATGTGCAGAAGTTGCTGTCCAAGCTATAATTCTCAACACTACGTTCATGTTCACCCATCACTTCACAAATCTGCATTGTAAATTTACCGAAATATAAGTATCCCTTGCTTGGTGAAACAAGATTCTCAGCTATTTCTTTTAGTTGTGAAAGAAGACATCTGAATTATGTTCCAAAAATTAATGTTTTAAGGATGAATGCACAAACTCCAAAATTTTTGAAAATAGTTATTTTCAAAATGAATGCAGTATACAAGGTTATTCATGTTGGGAAGAAGCTACAAAGAATGTGTGTGATACCCTTATCCAATTCTAAGAACAATTTAATGGAGATAAAACTCCATAGCATTTGTCTACAAGAAGCAAGAATGGAATAAAATAAGAAATCAAAAACAAAAATATGGAGTCTTAAAGATGAATGCAAGCATGTTCGCGAATTGTGGACAAAGTTCAATTTTTTTGCACCAGCCTTACTTCGAGTTAAATATCACTTAGATCATAAATTAGTAAGCAGGCCACAATGAGAATGAGGAGATTTAGGGAGGTTTATTTAAGTTTTGAAACAATAAGAAGCTCAGTTCCTAATGAAGTTTGGCTAAACTTGAGAAGACATCTCATTGTATGTAAACATCAACAGCTCTTATGGTGCAGATGGCGGAAGCTAATAGATTATGGTGTTGGTATTTGCGTGATGCTATTATTAATACATAAAGCAGATGGTTGCATCCAACTACTCTGGAAATATAATGGTGCTTCTCTTGAATTGGAGAAGCCTGCCATGCAGATATTCAGCTTATCTTAGGAAGCTTCATTATGTGAAATACATTGAAGGACATCTATCTCACCCACACTAGTAAGAGAGATCAAATGGGGATAAAAATGTGCAGATCTGCTCTCCACAGAAACTTTATAATGCTTGCAATTCCCTTCCAACTTAGTAAAGCAATTTTAAGTTGAGAAGTCCATTGAAAATTATGGATTAATAGATCGCTTCGATGATGGCCATGAACTGGACGCTGGTTGTAATGGTACTGACAATAGTGAACTAGATCATGTCGCTTTCACTGTTGCTTATAAAGATCCTTGTTAGATGATCCAAAAATACTTTATTATCATAGGTTATAAAATTGAAATAAAATAATTATTAATTTAAGAAATTAAATTAATAATTATTCTAGAATGATTAATTATTTTAGAGACAATTAGAATTAGTATATTGCTGTAACAAGATATGACTCTCCAAATGTGTCGTATCTTAGGCTCTATTATAGGAGATTAGTTAGCTAGTTGGTTTGAATAGCATTTATTGTAAATGGACACTTGTTATTTAATAAGTGCTCCATAATTAGAGGTAGTTAGGACATGGAGCTTATAAATAGCTCATTGCAAGAGTGTTTGGTTGTTCGGGTGTAAACTCTTGCAAAATCAATTATGTAATTGTTTTTTTCTGATTAATAAAATTACGTGTTTGAGGACACTTCTGCCATTATTGTGGTATCCGAGCTCCAGTAATGCTGCAGTTGATTTGAAGAGGAGATTCCAGCTCTATAATTTTTTGGAAACCTCCATTGAATGATAAGCGAATGATTGGTATGAGAATTGTTAAATTTTTGTTCAAAAAGAAGAAATTTTATTATTTTAGTGATTTTAGATTTTTTAAAATCTGAAAATCAATTGTAAGAATTAGTGTTGCCACCATTTGACTACGATTGCTGTGAGGAATTCTGAAGTCACTAGAAGATCTGGAAAGTTCAGACCACATAAATTGAACTTTCATATTTCTATTCGGTTTGTTTGAAAAAGAATATCGATCAAATTTATGTTCATATTCTGTTGGACAAGAACAGGGAACGTTGAAAACGGCAGCAAATATTGTGACCCCTGCGAACACGTGTTTTTTCTCACCGATGTACATATAGTACTGTAAGCAAAAGGAATGCCTGTTATATCCTTCTGCTTCTCCATTTTCACCATCCAGAGATGGTATTGAAATGAAAGTATGCGATAGCCAACTGTCGAGTACTTGCAGCGTAAATTCCTTACAATTCTTCTTTCATAAACTGTCTTTCGCTCTCGCCATTTTTCAGTGAACAAAAATCGAAATCTGGATCAAAATGAAAAATTAGAAATTGAAATCTGAAATTGCAATCGGGAATCGAATTCTGGAATCGAAATCGGGCAAAATGAAAATTAGAATTTTATATAATTGGGTATCTGCAGCGGATTTTTTGTTGTTTGTTTTTTGGCAGTGAAGCAGCCGGCGTGAGCGGTCTATTTCAAGATCACGTTCTAGGTCATTGTCGCATCGTCGTGGAAGAAGCCGCAGTCTAAGCTACAACAGCCGAAGTCGCAGCGATTTATTAGAAAAGGCAACGTGTACCTGACTTCTACTGTTCGAAAACTTTTCACGGGCGTCTTTTAAACGTGGCTGGAAGTGAAATTCCTTTACTGTCAAGGCTATGAACGAATAAAGTGCAGTATGATCAAGATCTGGAAACTGGAAGCATAAATAGTTTGATGATCTCTGGGCATTCTCTCGACCCTTTGCTTCGGTAACCGTCGTTCCAGCCAAGCTTCCAAACAACTTTGACAACCTGCGTGGATTGGTAAACTTACCAAGTAGAATTCTCTTTTTAAAAGTCAACGTGAGTTAGGAATGATATATGCTTTAAAAGTAGAATTCACCTTTTAAAAAAGCTCACGTAACATTCATTTTTTTTTAATGGTTTTTTTTAAAAAATCATGATAAGATGCATAATAAAGGTTTTGTAAAGGAGAAATCAAGTGAATTACAAAGTTTTTTTTAATAGTTTGTAATTTGGAGAGATAAGGTTTTGTAATATATAGTTTGTAATTTGTAATTGGGTGAGATGCGGTATAATCATTTTATGTAATTGGAGTAATAAGGGTGATGTTTTGAAATTTTTTGGAGTAATAAGGAGTTTTATTTGTAACTTGGAGAGATAAGGTGTGTTTGATAATTTGTTTTCAAGAAGCTATTTTTTTAATTGGGATCATCATATTTGTAACTCAAAGTAATTTTACTTTGAGGGGGGTAAATTTTTTTTTACCAGATTGTGCAAAAGCACCGTTGTAAAAAGTCAAATTTTGAAAGTTGCCCTGTAAAAATTTGAGAAATTGACTAGAGCCAAGTGCAAAGCTCAGTCAATATTCTCCTGTTTTGACGACTATTCGAGGGTCAAGGCCAAGCCCCGATAGATCGTGTTTTTTGCGTGGTGTATTGTGTTGACTATCTTGTACCTTCTGTTCTGCTTCTTGGTGCGTCTCTTCAACGATAAAAATGTCTAAGTTGATTAATTTATTTTCTGATTCCGACAAACTTGAGGGCACTAAATCTTATAAAACGTGGCATCGTCTTATTGAAAGCACACTCATTTACAATGAATTATGGCAAGGAATATGTGATGGAGATGTAAAGCCGAATAAACCCACAGATGCAGATCCACTGGCAAAATGGGAAATCAAGAATGCTAAAGCCTTAGCTCTTATTAAATCGTTTGTGAATGATGAAATGTATGTACATATAGAGAATGCCACAGATGCATGGACTGCCTTGAAAACTTTTAAAGACCTCTTTGATACTCAGCCAGAATCAAAGAAGGTTGATCTACAGTTAAAATTGTTGCAACAAAAATTAACTGAAGATGGTGATATTCTTGAATATCTCTCCAGACTTAAGAATATTAAGCAGGAAATTATTAATGCTGGTTTTCCCGCAATTGATGATAGCTTTATGGTCACAATTGTAATTGTTGGGCTTCCTTCTTCCTATACGCATTTTTTAGAAACTTTACAAGTTACTGGGAAATTAGAAAAACTAAAGTTTGATGAACTTTGTGAAATGTTAAGTCAGCATGATAAAACTTTTGGGAAGAAGAAGAAAGTTGGTGAAGATGTTTTTCTCACAGAAGCCAGCACAAGTAAGTCTTCAGCAGATAGTTCTCGAGGAAGAGGCCGATGGAATCAGAATCAAGCAACACATAATCGAGGTCGAAGCCAAAGTAGAGGCAACAATTTTAACAGAGGAGGAAGAAATAATTTTCAAGGTAGAGGAAACAACCAAGGAAGAGGCAATTTTCAAGGACAAGGATATAATAGTCAAGGTAGAGGACAATCTCCAAATAGAGGTCAAAGCAGAGGCAGAGGACAATCTTCAGGACGAGGAAGAGACTTAAGTCAAATTGTATGTCGAAGATGTAACAAAGTTGGCCATTATGCTGAAGATTGTCGAACTTCACTTAGTAGAATTCCCAAGTTTCAGCAGCATTCAGCACAATTTGCAAATGATCAAGATGAAGACAGCTCAGAATATGTTTTTACTTCCTCACCAGCATCACAAATTTCATCTCATCTTAGAAGTGACTATGAAGATGCCTGGATCTTGGATTCCGGGGCAACTCAGCACATGACATGTCGACGTGATTTTTTCTGGAATTTTCAAGAATGCCAACTTAATTCAATTTTTCTTGCTGATGATACAAAACATACTCCTTATGGAAAAGGAGTCGTAAAAAAATTTCTCCCTGACATTGGAGAAAAATTGATTTCCAATGTATGGTATGTACCTAGTTTCAAGAAAAATTTGCTCTCTTTAGTCACGATTCGACAAGCAGGACATCAGGTGATTATGGAAGATGGTTTAGTGAAGATTAATTCAGTGAAACAGAACTTGAAAACAGTTATGACAGGTTATGAAGATGGCAAATTGTTACGGATGAAAGGGACAGTTATTCCAAGGCATTCTAATTTTGCAGGGGCAGTGACTACAGGTATTTCACCTATCAGACTATGGCATGTAAGATATGGACATTTGAATTTTGAGAGTCTTTCTCAATTGCAGAAACAAGGAATGGTTAAAGGACTTCCCACATTCAAAAAGGAAAATGCAAAATGTGAAGCTTGCATTTATGGGAAACAAAATCGAGAAAGTTTTCCAACAAGTTCATGGCGTGCAAACAGGCGGCTACAACTAGTTCACAGTGATGTTTGTGGTCCACTACAAACTTCATTTGGTGGTTGCAAGTATTTCTTACTATTCATTGATGATTTCAGCAGAATGACTTGGGTTTACTTCTTGAAGAACAAGTCAGAAGCATTTGATAAGTTTAAAATTTTTCGCCAACTTGTTGAAAATGAAGAAAAGATAGGTACTCTCAGGACGGATAATGGGGGAGAATTCACTTCAAATGAATTCAAAAATTATTGCAGTGAAAATGGCATAAGACGACATCTTACTAATGTTTACACTCCACAGCAAAATGGAGTAGTCGAAAGAATGAACCACACTTTGTTAGGAATGGCGAGATCCATGTTAACCTTCAAGAGGTTAAGTCCAACATATTGGGCGGAAGCAATACATACCGCTGTCTACTTAAGAAACAGATCTCCAACTGCTTCTTTAGACGAAATCACACCTTATGAAGCTTGGTTTGGTTTCACACCTCGAGTTAAACATCTTAGAGTTTTTGGGTCAGTGTGTTATGCCTTAGTTACGAAAGAAAAACGAACTAAGCTTGACTCAAGAAGTTTAAAATGCACAATGATTGGCTATTCTGATGAGAAGAAAGGGTATCGTCTTTTGACCAATGGAAAATTCATTGTGAGCAGGGATGTCATTTTTGATGAAACAGAGAGTAAGAGTGCTGAACAAATTGAAAATCTTCTTCACAAATTAGAAACTAAGGGAAGTAAAAGAAATGGAAAAGTGCAAAGTCAACCAACTTCACCAAATTGGTATGAACTTGATTTTCCTTCCTCTGAAGATGAGTCATCCAGTCCATCTACATCAACAACATCATCTGGGTCTTCTAGCAGTTCACCCGCATCTCCAAGCAGCAGCAGTTCTTCAGACAGTGAGTCTCCACATTCTTCACCTGAACGATGAACATCAGTTTATATTAATCCTCTTTACAATGATGGGGACTTTACAGACGCGCAAACAAGTGAGCACCAACTTCCGAAATGGGCAGTTCAACTTTTGAAAGATGTAAAGCCTGATGAACAGAATAAAACTGGCACCCGAAGGGCACATAGAAGTGAAGGCAATTTTGCCCTGATAGCAAATGATTTTATTGAACCTTCCACATACAAAGAGGCAGTAAAACATAAAGAATGGCAACAGGCTATGGTTGAAGAATATAAAGCAGTAATTGATAACAACACTTGGAAACTTGTTGAATGTCCAGCAAATGTTAAACCCATAGGATGCAAATGGGTTTACAGAATTAAGTATAATCAGAAGGGTGAACTTGACAAGTATAAAGCACGACTTGTCGCAAAAGGTTTTGCGCAGCAAGAAGGCATTGATTATGAAGAAACCTTTGCTCCAACAGCTAAATGGAACACCATCCGATTAACACTTGCATTGGCCGCTCAAAAAGGATGGAAAGTTCATCAAATGGATGTGAAAAGTGCTTTTCTCAACGGGGATTTACAGGAGGACGTGTATATGACCCAACCACCAGGTTTTGAAGTGGAAGGACAAGAACATAAAGTCTGCAAATTGATCAAGGCTTTATATGGGTTAAAACAAGCTCCCCGAGCCTGGTATGCAAAGATGGATGATTACCTTAAGAAAGTTGGTTTTCATCGCAGTGAATCTGATGATACTTCGAATGTGCGACAACAGGGCAAATATCTGGTAATTCTTGTTATGTATGTCGATGATTTGATCATCACAGGTAATCATGATGATCATATTGCACAGGTAAAAAAGGAGTTACATGCAGGTTTTAAGATGACAGATTTGGGATTACTTCACTACTATCTTGGAGTTGAAGTCTTCCAACATCCACATCATATTTTCATTTCTCAGAGCAAGTATGCCGCAGAGGTTCTTCAGCGATTTGGCATGCAAGATTGCAAGCCCGTTCTCACCCCCATGGAGCAAAACTTGAAACTTTCAAAATTTGAAGGGGGGGGAAAGGTGGACAATACAACTTACAGACAGTTGATTGGCAGCTTGATTTATTTGACAAATACTCGTCCTGATCTATCTTATGCAGTCAGTATTCTTTCACGTTTTATGCAGGAACCACGAGACAGCCACTGGAATGCAGCCAAAAGAGTTCTTCGATATATCCAAGGAACAAAAGATTTTGGTCTTCTTTACACAAAGACTAAAAATTTTGTACTTGGTGGATATTCTGATGCCGACTTTGCTGGGAGTATTGATGATCGAGCATCAACATCAGGTTATTTAATGAATATGGGGTCAGCAGCAGTATCTTGGAGTTGTAAGAAACAAGCTACAGTGGCCACTTCTTCAGCAGAAGCATAATACATTTCAGCATGGGAAGCAGCATGTGAAATTGTTTGGTTGCGCCGAATTTTGCAGGACTTGGGCATTTCTCAGGGAGAAGCTACATCATTGTTCATTGACAGCCAGTCAGCCATCAAACTTGCCAAGAACCCAGTTTTTCATTCAAAGACAAAGCATGTGGACACCAAGTATCATCATATCAGGTCGCTCATTGCCAAAGATGTCCTCAAACCAGTTTATTGTCCTTCCGAAGATCAGATCTCCGACATTTTCACAAAACCGCTTGGCAGAATAAAATTTACTAAGTTCAGGGATGAACTTGGTATCTGTTGTAATGTATCTTTGGATCATAGGGGGGAATGTTAGATGATCCAAAAATACTTTATTATCATAGATTATAAAATTGAAATAAAATAATTATTAATTTAAGAAATTAAATTAATAATTATTCTAGAATGATTAATTATTTTAGAGACAATTAGAATTAGTATATTGTTGTAACAAGATATGACTCTCCAAATGTGTCGTATCTTAGGCTCTATTATAGGAGATTAGTTAGCTAGTTGGTTTGAATAGCATTTATTGTAAATGGACACTTTTTATTTAATAAGTGCTCCATAATTAGAGGTAGTTAGGACATGGAGCTTATAAATAGCTCATTGCAAGAGTGTTTGGTTGTTCGGGTGTAAACTCTTGCAAAATCAATTATGTAATTGTTTTTTTCTGATTAATAAAATTACGTGTCTGAAGACACTTCTGCCATTAATCCTTAAATCTTCATTTGTAATCATGATGATAGACAGCAAGTGCAGCTCAAGTCTGTCTCACATAAGTTTGGTCCATTTCTCAAGTGCATGCACCATTCTTGTCTTGTGATTTGCTAATGATATTCCTGATTCCAAAATAGATCAAATGATCTACTTTAGTGCCAGATTTCTGAGACAAATTTGATATTTATAGCAAGACAGCATTTCGTTGTTTGGCAAAGGATATATAGCGATTATAAGAGACAGGTATTTACTATTAAAACCTTCTATAGACACTTCAAATATATGAATAACCCTGATTCCCAACATTCTGTTCACCTCAAGCCATTTTATGCCTGGTCAAGTTAGAGTGTAATAAATAAAATAAAAACTCAGAAATTAGATGGTGGAAGCAGTGATTAATCAACAAACATGCTTACCTATAAAATCAGTATAAATGTAGTCCAGTGCAGAGCATGGTTTGAAAGATAATAAAAAGACTAATCTTACCCCTCGCTGAATTCGAGACAGGACTTTTCCAATGTCAAGGTAACCTTCTTCACTAAATGCAGAACGCCACTTACGTTCACTGAGTGTTTTTCCAGCCTACATAATCAGTCATCAGTCATCAAAAAGTCATCTAACCGCGTAAGAACAAACTACAAATTAGAATTAAGGGCAGCATAAAATGGTAATTACTATGTAATATATCAATGTCCTCAGTTATCTAGTTTGTAGACTACTTATGGTCCCATAGAAACCATAAAATGATGCACTCGGTCAATAATAAATTGTGAACAATTGTGAAAAACATTAAATCATTAGAAAACCAATCTCAGACATGATTCATCACCATTTAAGTTAGCTTTCAAGTTTCAGGTTAATCATACACACTGTATCGTATAAATAACCCAATGGATTGCAACACCACTAAAAGTAACTTTCAATTCACAATCGCTAGCTACGTAAAATTTCAAAAGATGATGTGTAAAATTTTGACCAGCCATTGCCTAAGATGCAGCGTTTGATGTTTTGATATAAAAACTTGTTTTAAATGCAAAAGCCAAATATTTCAATACGTAATCAGTGCCTTTTATGGAGTCAAAGAGAAACAGAAAGAAACAGAAAACAATAGAAAGTGAATTTGGCAGAAGATAATCTAAGGTCTATCACTCAAAGACTGTCAAGATTGAAATCAATGACACATGAAAGCTTAAAAAGATATGTTTCATACATAAAAAAATCTGTGATGCTCACAAAGAAAAACTCACTTTGTTATCAAAATTTGGAGGATGAACAAAGTTTTGACAAATTCGGACAGTGGTATTCCCAAGGTACAAATCAGCTCTGCTAAATGGGGCAAAAATATGTGAACCAGAAGAGAGATAATTTATCCACGTGTGAGAGCTTGAGAAAGAGAGAGGAAGAGAGCTAATTCATCCTTCTTTTCATCTTTGTTGTCCTTCTTGATCTTTGCTAAGATGCCCAGAACTTGTCTTCTTGAAAGAGTGCAAATTGGTGGTGGAAGAATGAGGTCAAGTTACCTTTATACAATGATTTTCCTTAGCCAAAGGGATGTGTCTTTTGTCTGGGCCGACTTGACTTGGAGGGAGGCCGACTTGCAACTTTTGGAGCCAAAAATTACAATCCAAAATTCAAATTTTCTTCTTTAAAAGGTTGCAATGGAACATTGACTAAAAATAAATTTTCTTTTCACTCTAGCATTTAAAATATGCTTTACAGTAAAAAATACAAGTACATCAAGTGACCAAATATACATTATGAAGACCAACCATAGTTACAAATTCAACAAGGTGTTTATGCAGTAGACAATAAATATTTAATCAATCAAGCCACCCAAAAACTATGGTCAAACCCGGTCTTCCCCTCCAAGTCAAGCCACCCAATTTGATCCAAAAATTTGCTCTGCCTTATTTGACCCAGAAATTCTGGCCTCCTTGCAGCTGCAAGTTGCCCTAGAATTTTGGCCCCTGCAGCCCAGAAAAACTGCAAACCAAGAGAGAGATACTACGTCCACACGTATGAGTTGATGAAAGAGAGAAAGAGAACCAATTTGTCTTCCTCTTCATCTTATTTGTCCTTCCCTTCCTTCACTTGCTTGCCAAAAACTATCTTGTGAGAGAGATGTGAATTGCCCAGTTGGAGGTTGAACTGTCTTTATATAGTGATCTGTCTTGGCTGAATGGGTGTGTATTCTGCCAGGGCCAACTTGACTTAGAGAGAGGCCAACTTAACAACTTTTGGAGCCAAAAATTACAATTCAAAAATTCAATTTTTCTTCTTTGAAAAGTCACAATGGACTTTGACTCAAAATAAATTTTCTTCTGACTCTAACATTTAAAATATGCTTTACAATGATAAACACAAGTACATCAAGTGACCAAATATACATTATGAAGATTGACCATAGTTACAAGTTCAACAAATGTTGTGTCAATGGACCAGCTAATCAATAGACCTCGTAATTTACTGACAAACCATTAATACCAAATAGTGAACTCTATAACAATTAGCACCCCCAAATGACTTTCATTAAGAAAGAACTGTAAATTAGCACCTGGATTTATAAGGTCAAATCAAGTGTTAATAGTGGATCCATCTAGATTACATTATCCCCTACGGAATGTTGAGAATCCCAAAATTGTCAATGAATCAAACTTGTAAGATAAATCTCTATAACATCAAGGCCTTCCATGGACTAGATTCAAATATATGAATGAAGTGAAGCTAAGAATGCCCAAAGAAACTGCAACCTACAACCTATAATCCAGCCATGTACAAATTCTCCTGAGTGAATAAAAAGTCACTATCAACCATGGGTGAAACCATCTAG
Organism: Pinus tabuliformis; assembly: GCA_031772625.1. Lineage (NCBI taxonomy): Eukaryota > Viridiplantae > Streptophyta > Pinopsida > Pinales > Pinaceae > Pinus > Pinus tabuliformis. Next base: position 1,183,005,007 of record CM062817.1, on the reverse strand, counting down.
TCAAGGACTATTAAAGTCAATCCTTGCTAGACACGACGTATCCTACCACTAATGCCTATGGCCATGTACAAATTCTCCTGAGTGAATAAAAAGTCACTATCAACCATGGGTGAAACCATCTAGTCAAGGACTATTAAGGTCAATCCTTGCTAGACACGACGTATCCTACCACTAATGCCTATGGGCCCCAAGATATGAGTACAACCCTATCATTATGAATGAATGTTCTAATGCCAAACAATAATAGGAATTATCCATTCAAAGCCCAATGATAACGAACTTTGCTAAATGCAAGGTGGATAACTAATAAGGCTTGCAATCACTAAGATACTGAGCTTCTAAGAGCAAGATGTGTCATAGTTGATAGGGGAAGCCCACTAGAAGGAAAGTGATAATAAATCGCTCCAACAAGCACATATATGGATGTTACAAATAAGTAACTAATGTGATTGAAGTTCAAAGTATCGATCCTCAACATGAATCGACCTCTTCAAACTCAAACTAAATACATAACCAATGATACAAAAGACCAAGCATGAAACTTTGGATCCCAAACTATCCTTTTCTAACATGAAATAACTAAATGAGAAATATATCAGAATATGATTCATGATTTACTTGCAATAATTCAGTTTTTTTAGCCAACGCCAAGCAAAGACATGACTCAATGAATTGAAAACTCACAATCCAAATGGAAAACTAATGACCTATAAACACCCCTAAAACTCAACTTGACCCACAGCAAAGCAAACACTGGGAAATAATTTAAAACTTCATATCAAAAAATGAACTTTGACTCGTAAAGAAAAGCACAAAGAATGGCTCAACCTACCTAATAGCTTAAAAAGGGAACAACTGAACTGACCTATCCTAATAATTTGAACTATCTTCTTTTCCTTTTATTTTTCTTTTTCTCTTTTTTTATGGCCTTGATGTCACTCATATGCTCAAATTCTCAAAGTCACTCAAAAAAGAACCTGAACACTCATCATAATCAAATGACTAAAATAACAAATCATGGAGGCATGAAACATTGTGCGACCACTCATGCTTAGAGGAGAAGCATAACCAATCATGTGATATACCCAATACATAATACTCAAGAGCATGTTGATCGATTAAAAAGAGCACATATTTTGATGGTCGTTCTCTACAATAATTTGCCAAAAAAGAAAGAGAAAAAGTATGATCCTTTTCCACAAATAAATCCTCTATGTACCACTCATACGGTCACAATAGCCCCAAGTAGTCTCGCATGCAAAATCCAACTCGAGAACATCCGCGATAGGTGTCTGACCTAGAAATTCTTCTTGTTATCTTTACTACTCAAAAAAATACCCATTTTTCTTACCTTCTTCCTTGAGGTCCAGATTGAACAATAGTTGTTATTAGTATTACTCTTTCAACATGTTATTTTGAAATAACAACATTGACTGCTGCCCCCTTTTTGCTACAAATATTACTCTTATTAGGAAACGATGTCTCCTTTCAACCTATAAAGCCACTTAATCATCATTTTCAACATGATTACTGAGAAAAATAAGTATTTCATGCTCCAAATCTTGATCTACAAGTGTCGATGAATCAAAAAATAATGTGTTCTAAAGAGGAAGAAGGGTCATGATAACCAAAGCTTGTACTAGCAATTTTGTCCTCTAACATGATCATGTAATTGCCTATATCCTTTTCGTCACAAACTACACTCTATAACGCTATGTTACCCCTCATATTGGCATTGAGCGAAAAAATGTGATTTCATCACATGACACCATTGCAAGGGTAAATTAAAGGGACACTAATGAGGTGATGATACATAACTTCCATTTTTTGCTTGGAGATTGTGGTTGTGGATCATCTTCATCATGGCGGTGATGCATGATTTCTTTAGTGTTTTCTATTGCAGTTGAACTCGATGCATAGCTTTGCTCTTCGTGGTTACATTTAATGCTTAGATAGATAGTTATGGTTTGTTTCAAAGGGCCATCCCCTTTTCCAATTTGACCACTGTGAAGGCATAATGAAAGGTTAGAAATCATATCTTAGGATGGGACCACCCCCTTATGCACTTTAACTATGATAAAGACATGTTAAAGGTTATGTTATAAAAGGGAAACCCTTTCCATATCACTCGCCTAAGCACCAAATTATACCATGCAAATGGCCAAAAAGTGAAATGACATCGTCCTAAAGGGATGGCCCCCTTTGTATCCCATTTCATTTCCTCACTCATACCTTTCCATGGAGCAAAACCTTGGAATATATGTGGAGGTGAGGAAATAATATTTTATTAAAAACTTTTATCAATTCATTTGATGGGTTAGAGGAGGAGTTATGGGTTGTAACTAGTAGCTAACTCATTCATTCTAAAGCATAATATACTTAAGGGGGGGCATGGGAAGACAACCTACAACTATGGCATTTTATATTGGATAAATCGCGGGTCCTCCTATTGTAAGACATGTCAACCACTACATCATACAAAGTCGCCATGAGATAGCCTAAGTCCATTGTAAAGAATGGAATTGCCTTCCCAAGGGTCATTCTCTTTCCTTATGTTGGCTCGAAATTCAAATGATATGGCATTGAGAAAGCGTTTCATTAGATAAATGTGGCACATGGGGCTGCTTTTATAAAAAACTGAGCTGGTATGAAGCCACTAGCCATATTCTATTTACATCATGTTATACCTTGTGTCCACAATTACATGGATAAAGTTGTCAAATCAAGTTGTTTTCCTTAGCCGCCAAGCCATATCAAAGGATTAGAGGGACCATTGCATCCAGTCGATTTTCTAGGCTCGGTCAAAGTATTGTATGGGGATTGTTGTTGTGCATTCTTACCCATATCAAGAACCATCATTCTATTCTATGGAACCGCCATTGATTGCATGAAGACACACTTAAAATTTGAAGAGGTTGATTGATCATAGCATCAAGCAAGCATTTCATTCTATAAACGTGGCACATGGGGCCAATTTTATAAAAAAAAAACAAGTTGGTATGGAGCCACTAGTCATATTCTATTTGCTTCATGTAATATGTTGGGGTCCACAATTATATGGATAAAGTTGCCAAATCAAGATACTTTCCTTGGCTACCAAGCCAAATCAATGGATTAGAGGGACCATTGCATTAGTCAATTTTTTTGGCTTGGTCAAAGTAATGTATGGAGATTGTTGTTTCATATTCTAGATAATATCAAGAACTGTCATTTTACTCTGTGGAATCACCATTGATTGCATGAAGCCAACTTTTAAAATTTGAAGACATTGATTGATCATGGAACTCTTATTTGGGTAATAGCCACCTTGGGCATAAAGTCAAAAGGCCCCAAAAGAACATGACCAAATCGTAGAGATCACATGGCAAGGTGTTTCTTTATTATATTGATGGGTCACTCCCTTTTTATCCATAATATATGGCATTCAAAAAACATGATAATAGGGGGCGTAATGTTACTTACATTAGATAAATATTTACCTTCGAAGTTAATGGCACATTTGCGGAGGCAGAGACTTTTAGTTATTTTTGGAGAAGGACCTGTTGACCTCTACTGGTCAACTACCCATGCAGTACATCCCCCTTTCCTTGGCAAAAAGGGGCAGCACCTGATCAGCATGTCCGTGCCATCCTCCCATCATCAGCAGCTTGATCATTTTTGTTGTAAACCCAGTCTGCATGTATAAATTGTAAATAATCTAAGTAGATCAGAGTCATGTATATAAAGTTGCCTAGATGGACCTAACTTTCTAATGATGATCTGTGTCCCGGGAGGTTTTTCGTCTCACCGATCTACGATCGGCAGAGTTTTCCTTCAAACCTGACCCCAAAGCCGGGATGGATTTCGTCATTAGAACTTTAGGAGAATCTTAGTATGTTAATCTGCTAGATTATAGTTGTGTCGCAGAACTGGGTGTTCTATGAGGGTCTGTATTAAGTGGGTTCATCCCTTTGAGACGTAAATTGTAAAAATCATGATGAAATGTGTCTTGAGGGTTGAAAAATGTTGTAAATCCCCTCATGAGTCCTAAGTCCTAGGTCCTAGGTGATGTTTTCAACGGCTTAGTTCGATGATCCATCTTAAAATGAATTAAAAAATTAAAAAATGAATAAAAATAATAAAATAAATAAAAATTAAAAAATGAAATAAATAAAAAAAATAATAATAATAATAATAAATAATAAAAAATTAAAAAACATAAAGCAAAAACCCTAAACAATAAAATAATAATATTTTTGTGAATGCATGCAAAATATCTTTTTTTTAATAAAATCGACGGATGAGATTAAGAGATGTCTTAACCCTCATCGACGGTCGAGATCGCTTCAACATGGATCACTCAAAACTAGCCGTTGGGATCATTTCCTTTATATAGGGTCTTAGGGGGTCATTTTACAGGTTTATCTGATCTGTGAGTCTGTACTGAAAAAGCTCTCTTGTAATCTGATTTTCTGGTTAATAAAAAGACTTTGGGGTTCAAAACTGGCTGGTGTTACTCTCTGGAATTGTTGTGAGATGTTTGTTTTTTCTGCATATTTCAGTTTTCAGCGGTTAATAATAGCTGGTTTTCAGAGTATTGTGGGTACAGGTATCTTGCTCACGTGCTAGGGTTTGAATGTTGTAGGGTTTCTGGAATAATGGCAGGTATCTCCATTATTTCTTGAAATCTAGCAGCATTTCTTGCCCTCTTTACTGATGTTTGCTTGAGGTGTGCAGGAAATCTTTAGGTGAAGGGTATTTGTGGGCGTTTGGGGAAGTTCTGGGCTGAACCAGCCAACTCCCACAGGCTTTTTTGTGCAGAGCCCAGCTGATTGTGCCCTGGGTTAATCATTTAAGTTTTACTTCGTGTTTTACAATTGAGAGATTTTCTTTCTGTTCACAGTGAAGTTCAAATTTCTGATATATTGAGAACATTACTGCAATTATTGTTAAATTTGGCTGTCTCAGAGCTATAAATTCTTGTGATTTTTGGCAAATTTTCAAGGGTTTACTGCAAAGTTTTGCATATATCTGTCGGGTTCATGTTGTCTTGTCTCCAGGGTTATCATTTCGCTGCCTGAATTGCCGGAAGCGGCAGGCTCATAAACAAACCATCATCTTCCGTTGAGCTGGATTACAAATTCATTTCATTCAGCAGATGCCAGAAGTCCAACCTCGATAATGTATTGAAATATTCCATCGGTCTAGATCATTGTTCCCAGCAATCTGCATATCAGTTTTTCGAGGTCTGAGGAAAGCAACTCGGTTATCAAGTGTCGGCTGGGGAAGAAGGCTGTGACATCCTTGCTGTAGGACAGAGAAAGAAGATATTCTGATCATATACGCAATTGGTCGCCGTCACGAGTATATGAGTGCGTGTTACCAGGTAAGCTTCAACCGTCTCAGGTATTTTCTAAAAAACCCCGCTGTCACTATTTCTTATATCGAAATTTCGCTGCATATTTAGCCTTGAAGCTTTCTGGTGGGTGTCTGGAAAATTTACTTGGGTTCCAATACGTGCATTGGCGATCAAGATCCCTCAAAGCCGAAGTTTTGTTTTGCTGCCTTACTCGACTTCATCCCTCCCGCAGGCTTCTCGACCTCTGCCTCAGATCCATTTGAAGCCACGATTTTATCACCTTCCCCCTTTCGATTTTTTATGTTCACATGGTTGACCTTTCATCTTGTATTTTTTCGTTCAAAACCGCAGTGTGAACCCAGTCTCGGCTTTTCCTCATCGGATTAAGCGCATTCTCGATTTCCCATCTTCTTTTCTGAGCCTGGGGCACGATTTTGTTTTTTCTGGTATTCATTTGTCTGTCGGCTTCCTGCATTGGCGTGCTGGGGCTTGTATCACGCCAGCCTTTTGCTCAAATCGTCAACAAGATCAAAACCTTTACTCCCACGCGTTGTCCTGTGGCTGCATCAATTCTGGTTTTGCTTTGTCCGAACCGTTCCACGCATCTGGTAATGCGTATGACCCCAACGAAACTGTCGTTCTCACCTCCGAGCCCTGTCACGAAAGCCATCTCATCGTTCAGCACTTTGGATATGCATTTGCCTGCGTTTACATCCGGATTTTAGAGCTGGGTCGAATCGTTTGTTTTGACTTCGTATTTCTGGCAGCGTAGTCGTAGGTTTGCGTCTTAGGCTTTGTAATATATTCTTTAGATTTTAGATTTAGATTTAAAATTTTTTATAGTTTTGTTTTAAAGTTTTAATTTTTGTTTTTTTAATTTGAATTAACGTAGATGTAACTTAGATTTTAATTTAATTTTTTTTTTAGTATTTGGCTTTTAATTTAGTTTTTGTTTTTTATGAAAAGTAAAAAATAAAAAGATTTATTTAGATTTAGTTTTATTTTTTTTAAATAGTTTAGTTTTAGACTAATTTTTAGATTTCATTTTTAAAATTTTGTTTAAAAAAAAAAAAAAAATTACAAAATTTTTTCTTTGTCAGATCCAGTTATTTTTCAGGAATTATTATCTTTCACGCTGAAATCTGAGTTTTCAAGTTGAGATGCGAAGTTGATATCTGGTTGATAGTTTATGATTCGTGGTGGTTTAAAGCATTCATCTTTTTAAATTTTCAATTGCTGGATATCATTTTTGTCATTCTAAGAGCATTGTGATTTAGCTTATTCTAGCTGATGATAGATGATCGTTGTTCATGGTCCATGTTTTTATATCATTTAACAAGTAATCGTCTTATCCGCAATCTCTTAAGGCACTGGTCTGCTCAATTAATTAAATCTTTTTAGTGCTTATCCTAATCGTGTCTCGTGTCTCCCAACCAACTGGTCGATAGTTGGCCTCATCATCTCACAGGGACTACCCCCCTTAGCCGCGGGAGACAGGCTTAAACGGAGGGATCGGGGATCAGAGTGACAGCCCCCGGTCTGAGCGTTGTCGTGTCAATCCGCGCGACAACATTTTTTGGCGCCGTTGCCGGGGACACTTTGTTCTCGGTGTTTCAAACGACAATCATTCATCTTCTCATCTTTCTCATCTCTCAGTTGAGCTGGCAGATTCAATATTTTGGCATCTTTTCATCACGTATCAACAGCGCCTCTTGGTTTTGTTTCCTGTTTGGGTGGCGACTCCACTTTCTCATTTTTCCCAGACAAGAAGCTTTCCTCATATCTGCTTGTGGTTACTTTTTGGATCCTAGAATCAGATTCATTGTTCAAGTGGCGACTCCACTTCTCTCATCTCTTAATTTTCTTGAGCAGAAATCTCTTTCTATCATCCATTTGATCCCTTGTTGTTCATCATGGATTATTCATGTAAACCATGTCATTTTACTAATAATCTCTATGATCTTCCGAAAGAGGCCATTTCTAAATTATTTAAGTTCTCGGGTGATGATCCGGTCGCTGTTAGACATCATTTAAACATGTTTACTTGTGTAATGGCCATATATTGTAGACTTCCTCAATATAATCATGAAGATTTCAAGATGCGTCTATTTGTCCATTCTTTAGAGGGTAATGCCTTGAATTGGTTTAATAACTTTCCTGATGATTTTTTCACTTCTTTACAAGACATTCTCAATGCTTTTAAAGATAGATATGATAGTCCAAACAGCTTGCCTTCTGCCCCTAAAATTGTGCAACAGAAAGAAAGAGTTCAAGATCAGAATGTGTCATCAACCGAAACTATTGCAGATCAAGTTCATAATAGTAAAAAATCAGGGATAAGTGACAATGAAAAGGAAGAGCAAAAGCAAATAATACAAGATTTAATGATGCTGGTGAAAAATATGGAAAGCAACCAAACTAATCTTATCAATGATGTTAAAACTTTACGCACCCATCTGGAAAAACGTAATAAGGAGATTGAGGACACGCAAAATCAGCATGCTAAGGAAATTGAGGCCATGAAAACTAAACATGAAACAGAAATTGGAAACATGCAAGCGAATCATGAAGAAGAAATAAATTCCATGCAGCATTGCTTGATGAACATAAAGGAAGAAAATGTTAAAGTAATAAAAGACATGGAAGAACATCATGCCAGACAAATTAGTGCTATAAGGGTTGAACACTCTAGACAGATGGATGCCATTAGAATACAGGTTCAAAAGTTTCAGCAATTGGAAAATGAAAGAAACCAGATAACATCAATAGATCAGGAGCCTTCTCATTTGTTGCAACAAGCTCCATCTTATTATGAGGAGGTTATTAGTTCAGTTGAAAGATGGTTGATTGAAGATGGACTTAAGAATGATAAAGATCAGATGCGGGCTAAAGAGAGACATATCACGCATACTTCATCTGATAGTTTCGAGACAGAAAGTTCCAGCTCATCAGTAATTCATCTTGCCAGAAAGAAAAAGCGCAAGAGGAAGAAGATTAGACGAAGATTTGATGCATCAGACGGTCGTGAGCAGCTTGATTTTCGGATAGGAAAGAGTCCTACCATATGCAAAATTGGACATGGCACATCCGACAAGCAGCCGACAGATTTGCCTGAAAGCAGGCAAATGCTCAGTATGCACTATATTGAACACATCTGATGCCGTAGGGCATCCTTTGTATCGTATTTCTAACCCTACTCCTTGTTTTTTCCGCATTTTTATTTCTGCTTTAGATAGTTAATAAATGAAGAGCTTTTTTCTTTCCTGTGCTTAATGTATATGCTGATTTTTGGATGGAAGCTACTTATTTTTGTGTTGTATGGATGCAGATTCTGGATTCTCACATTCCTGCAAGCAGCAACGTGTCCCCAAGTAGAGCCAGATGTTGACCTCTACTGGTCAACTACCCAAGCAGTACATCCCCCTTTCCTTGGCAAAAAGGGGCAGCACCTGATCAGCATGTCCGTGCCATCCTCCCATCATCAGCAGCTTGATCATTTTTGTTGTAAACCCAGTCTGCATGTATAAATTGTAAATAATCTAAGCAGATCAGAGTCATGTATATAAAGTTGCCTAGATGGACCTAACTTTCTAATGATGATCTGCGTCCCGGGAGGTTTTTCGTCTCACCGATCTACGATCGGCAGAGTTTTCCTTCAAACCTGACCCCAAAGCTGGGATGGATTTCGTCATTAGAACTTTAGGAGAATCTTAGTATGTTAATCTGCTAGATTATAGTTGTGTCGCAGAACTGGGTGTTCTATGAGGGTCTGTATTAAGTGGGTTCATCCCTTTGAGATGTAAATTGTAAAAATCATGATGAAATGTGTCTTGAGGGTTGAAAAATGTTGTAAATCCCCTCATGAGTCCTAAGTCCTAGGTCCTAGGTGATGTTTCCAACGGCTTAGTTCGATGATCCATCTTAAAATGAATTAAAAAATTAAAAAATGAATAAAAATAATAAAATAATAAAATAAATAAAAATTAAAAAATGAAATAAATAAATAAAAAAATAATAATAATAATAATAAAGCAAAAAACATAAAGCAAAAACCCTAAACAATAAAATAATAATATTTTTGTGAATGCATGCAAAATATCTTTTTTTTAATAAAATCGACGGATGAGATTAAGAGATGTCTTAACCCTCATCGACGGTCGAGATCGCTTCAACATGGATCACTCAAAACTAGCCGTTGAGATCATTTCCTTTATATAGGGTCTTAGGGGGTCATTTTACAGGTTTATCTGATCTGTGAGTCTGTACTGAAAAAGCTCTCTTGTAATCTGATTTTCTGGTTAATAAAAGGACTTTGGGGTTCAAAACTAGCTGGTGTTACTCTCTGGAATTGCTGTGAGATGTTTGTTTTTTCTGCATATTTCAGTTTTCAGCAGTTAATAATAGCTGGTTTTCAGAGTATTGTGGGTACAGGTATCTTGCTCACGTGCTAGGGTTTGAATGTTGTAGGGTTTCTGGAATGATGGCAGGTATCTCCATTATTTCTTGAAATCTAGCAGCATTTCTTGCCCTCTTTACTGATGTTTGCTTGAGGTGTGCAGGAAATCTTTAGGTGAAGGGTATTTGTGGGCGTTTGGGGAAGTTCTGGGCTGAACCAGCCAACTCCCACAGGCTTTTCTGTGCAGAGCCCAGCTGATTGTGCCCTGGGTTAATCATTTAAGTTTTACTTCGTGTTTTACAACTGAGAGATTTTCTTTCTGTTCACAGTGAAGTTCAAATTTCTGATATATTGAGAACATTACTGCAATTATTGTTAAATTTGGCTGTCTCAGAGCTATAAATTCTTGTGATTTTTGGCAAATTTTCAAGGGTTTACTGCAAAGTTTTGCATATATCTGTCGGGTTCATGTTGTCTTGTCTCCAGGGTTATCATTTCGCTGCCTGAATTGCCGGAAGCGGCAGGCTCATAAACAAACCATCATCTTCCGTTGAGCTGGATTACAAATTCATTTCATTCAGCAGATGCCAGAAGTCCAACCTCGATAATGTATTGAAATATTCCATCGGTCTAGATCATTGTTCCCAGCAATCCGCATATCAGTTTTTCGAGGTCTGAGGAAAGCAACTCGGTTATCAAGTGTCGGCTGGGGAAGAAGGTTGTGACATCCTTGCTGTAGGACAGAGAAAGAAGATATTCTAATCATATACGCAATTGGTCGCCGTCACGAGTATATGCGTGCGTGTTACCAGGTAAGCTTCAACCGTCTCAGGTATTTTCTAAAAAACCCCGTTGTCACTATTTCTTATATCGAAATTTCGCTGCATATTTAGCCTTGAAGCTTTCTGGTGGGTGTCTGGAAAATTTACTTGGGTTCCAATACGTGCATTGGCGATCAAGATCCCTCAAAGCCGAAGTTTTGTTTTGCTGCCTTACTCGACTTCATCCCTCCCGCAGGCTTCCCGACCTCTGCCTCAGATCCATTTGAAGCCACGATTTTATCACCTTCCCCCTTTCGATTTTTTTATGTTCACATGGTTGACCTTTCATCTTGTATTTTTTCATTCAAAACCGCAGTGTGAACCCAGTCTCGGCTTTTCCTCATCGGATTAAGCGCATTCTCGATTTCCCATCTTCTTTTCTGAGCCTGGGACACGATTTTGTTTTTCCTGGTATTCATTTGTCTGTCGGCTTCCTGCATTGGCGTGTTGGGGCTTGTATCACGCCAGCATTTTGCTCAAATCGTCAACAAGATCAAAACCTTTACTCCCACGCGTTGTCCTGTGGCTGCATCAATTCTGGTTTTGCTTTGTCCGAACCGTTCCACGCATCTGGTAATGCGTATGACCCCAACGAAACTGTCGTCCTCACCTCCGAGCCCTGTCACGAAAGCCGTCTCATCGTTCAGCACTTTGGATATGCATTTCCCTGCGTTTACATCCGGATTTTAGAGCTGGGTCGAATCGTTTGTTTTGACTTCGTATTTCTGGCAGCGTAGTCGTAGGTTTGCGTCTTAGGCTTTGTAATATATTCTTTAGATTTTAGATTTAGATTTAAAATTTTTTATAGTTTTGTTTTAAAGTTTTAATTTTTGTTTTTAATTTGAATTAACGTAGATGTAACTTAGATTTTAATTTAATTTTTTTTTTAGTATTTGGCTTTTAATTTAGTTTTTGTTTTTATGAAAAGTAAAAAATAAAAAGATTTATTTAGATTTAGTTTTATTTTTTTTAAATAGTTTAGTTTTAGACTAATTTTTAGATTTCATTTTTTAAATTTTGTTTAAAAAAAAAAAAAAAATCGAAAAATTTTGTAAAATTTTTTCTTTGTCAGATCCAGTTATTTTTCGGGAATTATTATCTTTCACGCTGAGATCTGAGTTTTCAAGTTGAGATGCGAAGTTGATATCTGGTTGATAGTTTATGATTCGTGGTGGTTTAAAGCATTCATCTTTTTAAATTTTCAATTGCTGGATATCATTTTTGTCATTCTAAGAGCATTGTGATTTAGCTGATTCTAGCTGATGATAGATGATCGCTGTTCATGGTCCATGTTTTTATATCATTTAACAAGTAATCGTCTTATCCGCAATCTCTTAAGGCACTGGTCTGCTCAATTAATTAAATCTTTTTAGTGCTTATCCTAATCGTGTCTCGTGTCTCCCAACCAACTGGTCGACAGTTGGCCTCATCATCTCACAGGGACTACCCCCCTTAGCCGCGGGAGACAGGCTTAAACGGAGGGATCGGGGATCAGAGTGACAGCCCCCGGTCTGAGCGTTGTCGTGTCAATCCGCGCGACAACAGGACCTTAACTAACTCATTAGTTTATTATTCTTGAAACTTTATCAATGAGCTAGTTAGGATGAGAGTACTATTATATTGTTTTCCTTGTGGAGAATGATTATTTTATAATTTCTTCTAGAGATAAAAGTGGATCTCAACGACTTCTACTTCAAGAAAGAAGTTTGTTGAGGGGGTTAGAAATGTAATATCTTGTTATTTTTCCTTGGAGAATCAATGGATTTAGGAAAGCAAACAATATTTTATTGTATGAGGAGTATGAGAGCTAAAACCTATCTAATCTCTCTCCATTTGAAACTTGGATTGAATTTTACTAATTAATGGAAGAATTTGTGAGCAACCTAACTCCAAATTTTGAAGGATAAGGCATCTTCTATATGTAAGTATTTAGTTTTATTTATGTTACTTTCTATATGTGTGGATATATGTTCTAGGACACACCATCAAAGACTAATTTTTGCAGAAATATGAAGGACAAAGGAAATAATAAAGCCTCATCTTCCTTTTGTATAATTTGTTTTACTAATAAACACATTATGCACTCTACATCTCTTCATCAGGTATATTTGTAGGTTATCTTTGGGTAGGGGTCACATTCGTTATTGTTTTGAGGGGTCACATTCTGTCACATCTTTGTAAGACTTAACCACGAAAAATCAATTGTTGAAACGAGTTAAGGAGTTGTATGGCATGCCACTTGACTACTTATAGTCCTTGATTTGCACTCTTGAAATGTTTTAAATCATTCCATAGCCCAAATAGAGAAGACACTAGACTCCCCTTCACTTATCACACCAAACCCAACATCTTTTTCTTATTCATATTCATTTTTTCTAGGTTCTCATTACCTCCGCCCATTTCTACATGAAGTAAATTTAATAATCAATAAGGAAAGCCCCCTTGGCTAGCAACCTTTTCCTCAGTCTCAAGTACAGAGAAAAATTGGTGAAGTGACAAGGGGCCAACCTCCTAAGTTCCATAAGGCTAGTAACCTATCTTTGAGACTTTAAAATAAAGGTATTCAATTGTGTGGTAAAACTCCCACATTCAACATTATTTTGGATTCTCGGTTTAATCAGACAAACTAAATAAGGCATGTTGTTGCCTCACTTGCAAATGAAATTAGATAAACCAAAGTATACTAGCAAAAGAAGATGTTGTACTTTCTAAATGGGATACCCAACAACAAAAATGATAACTTCAATGGATAGTGAGGTTATTCACCAAGACAACTACATGAGATAAGTACACTTGCAAGTAAGTTGAAAAATGCTCTAAAGTAAATGAGTTAGAATGATATGCAACATAGCTAAAGTTAGATGCAATTATCTAGGTAAAATTTTAAACTAAATGCCTATTCTAGGTGAGAGATTTTCTTTTCAACCTCTTACCAAGGGGTAAACATTGGGAAGACTACGAGGAAGAGAGACTAAAGAAGCACTTGTCTTCGTTAACGATACCCTTCCCCTAATCCTTACAAATCATGTGTGCCTTCATTCCTACAAGGGGACAAAGCCCCATTCATAACTGCAAAAGAAGACAAAATACAATATACACTAATATACAAAAAACCAAACCAAGTGATGGGAGTGAAACCTCACACTTGTTTAGTCTAGAGAATTGCTCTTCGTTAACTTATGTAATCTTTGAAAGCTCTAGATTCAAAAGAAGTGTGAAATTTAAATTTATAAATGATTCAAGTAGATAATGGGAAAGAGGACTCACCTCTTGCTTCATTTTAGAAGAAAGCCTTGATGTGAAAATCGATGGGTCTTGAGAAATCTTGAATCCGAAAGTGACTTAGTCTATTTGAGGCTTCTCCCATGCCCAAAAAGGATTCCTACACAAATCAAAAAAAAATCCTACACACTTGGAGACAAATATTAGCTTACAAAAGGACTTAGAGCAACACAATGGGTGAAATAAACTAAAGATTCCTCCAAAAATCAATTAGCAACCTCACTCCTAGAATACTACTCTAAATCAAATATATATGCAAGGTAGCTTGCACATATAGATCCACAACAAATGACAATCGAAGCTAACAAGAACCAAATGCATAAGAAATTGAAGCACAATAACATTAGTATGGAAAGAAATCACGTCAAAATAGTCAAGATAACACCACCAATGATACCTCAAAGTCTTTGTTTTATTAGCAAAATGCAACCCAATAGCTCATAACATGAATGAAGAATGAGAGCCCAATGGGTCTCTTTATACAAAATTGAGAGGAAATCACAATGAAAAAATGCATCAACAAGTGGCAAAGGATTGACAATCCCAATGCCAAGGTCAAATCACAAGTAGCAAAGATGATTGTCCCATGCAAACATACTTCATTCCTCAATTTTTGCATGGGCTATCTCTTGGGCAGTGTATTGGTTGTAGGTGACTGGCAGTGTTGAGCTATTAACTGGCACATTCCTTTCTCACTGACTATTGTGTAGACCCTTGATATCTATGTATTATCTCAACTCCCTACTAAGTGTAATGTTGGGTTGGTGAAAGGGAGACATAATCCCACTAATTAGAGTTGTTCCTTTGTGAAAATTCCAGTGTACAAGTGGTTATAACAGCCATTGTCTAATATGCATGTGTGAGCCTTATGTATAGTGGACAAAAAAAATCTCACCAAATTGATATTCCTTTTGACAACGTACCTCCTAGACCATTGACTAGGCTCTGCATAGATCTCTATTGCCTGCGTGGAGACTTAGTTTTGCATGTGCGTATTATCCTTTGCTAGCTGTACGTAGAGTTTTTTAAATTTATTTTGGCATGTGCACTTTAATTTTCCCTTTAGTGACACATGCATATACTATGGAAAGTGAGTAGTGTCCACTCCAATTCACTAACTTTAACTTTCCATCTATATTCCATAACATTCAATTAAATCAAATGTTGAAACTTTGGCCATACGTACATCTCATGGGCTCAACGTGGGCCCCTTTGACTTTGACTTGAGTTGTGTCTTCTTTGGTGGGCCCCACATGCTTGCCACATCACCTTTAGCTTCTATTTGACTTCCATGTCACCCTTTTTGACCCCTTTTTTTACTTTGGGGAAGAATTAAAAAATAAAACAAAAAAATCCGATTATTTTTTTTTTAATTTTTCCTCGTTTTTTCCACTGGCATTAGGAAAATTGGATTTTTAGGGACTACAAAGTTGTTTTATGACCCTCAAAGTGGGTCCTAGGATAATGTTGGGTCTCATAGGATGAATTTCGAGTAATCACACACCCAAGACATTTCCCAGGACCACTTATTTACATCATTACATAGAAAATAGTTAAAAAAATCTCGTTTTACAAGATATTTCTAATTATTAAAAAATCCTACTTAGACCTAGTCAAATTTCGTGAAAGTTTTTGAGTGATCTAGCATGGTAATATACAATGACTCTAGCCAGTAGAACTCACCCAAGGCCTCGCCATCAAGGCACACTCTAGCTTTAGGGTTATGCTTGGAGGAAAGAACTCAATTAATTATTAAGTCCTCGAAAGTACCTAATAATTAACCGAGTAAAAGAAACCTCTCAAAGTAAACTCACTTGACGACAACGTCCCAAGTTATCCAGGCTTGTTACATGACTCAATTCATCACACTAGCATCATTTTACATCATCTCCACAAGGCTTGCAGAATCTGAGTACAACATAGAAGAAAATGAGAAGAAGAAGTTAAGAGTTAAAAAAATTCTAATTATATCTAAACTCTGATGGTACATGAAGCCTATGACATATCCTTGGACATGGAGTTTTCAAAAAAAAATAAGTGCAACTTTAGTGGTCAACATTTAGCTCCACATGGGGATGCGTGCTAGATAGGAAGTGATAGCATGCAAGGACCTCGAATTTGCATCCAACAAAAGCATATATCAGTAGTGTCCACTCCAGAAATCATCATATGAAATCAAGTACTAAAATCAAACATTAATTTAACATGTTGAAACAAAACTACTCTAATGACATGAAATAGTAACTAATCTAATAGGAGAAAATAAAATCTAAAACAAATGACAAGGAGAAGAGTTAGAAATACTATACAAAGATGCCCCATGGCATTAGTTGTCCTCAATGAAGTTCATGCTGAGAACCTGCTTACTTTCAGGTAGATCCATGGACTGTTTTTCTGATGTGCCCTGTCCAATTTGGAATATCTTAGGAGTTTGACCCATCCCAACACTGTGTTGTATATGGTCATTAGATTTACCAAATCCTTTCTGTTTTTTCTTTTCTTCTTAATAGACCATGATGTTGATGTTGATGTGATCGAAGTAAACTCTTATGTCTTATCTTGAAAATGCTCATATGGAAAATTTGAAATATCTAAGACTTTTGTGACCTGTATTTTTCTATTTTGCATCCACTTTGACATGGGTGATGGATCAATCTCATAAGTATTAACCTTTTTCCCCTCAGTTTCCTTTCTATCCCGGTCGCCTTCAATTACCCATTTTTCAATGGAATAAATGACCTCCTCATAATAAGATGAAGATTGCTTCAGTGGATTGGGAGGCTTATGATTTGTTTCTTTGTACTTTTCCCATTCATCATTTGTCTTACGTTGAAATTCATGTACCTGTAATCTTGCCATTTACTCCAACCTACTCTAAAAAGTGATCTGATTAGCCTTCATAACAGTTGTTTCCTGGGCATGATTTGTTTCCATGGTGTTGATTAATTGTACTTGTTTTTCTTCCATGGCAAGCAACTTTTTTTGAAGAGCAGCCATTTGATTAGAATAATTAACCTCCATGGTACTCATTTCCTTTGCATCATCTGCTATTAATCTTGTTTAATCGAGTTCCATGTTCTTAATTACTTGAACCTAGTTTGCTTCGAATGTAATCAAATGATCTTAAATAGAGGTCACCTAATTAGAATGGTTGACTTCCATGGCTTTAATGAGTTGAGCTTGGTTGAGTTGCATATCCTTAATTATTTGAGTCAACTCCTTGATGAGAACCTTATCATTTTCATTTGCTTGAGCTTTCGCTTTGATCTTTCTCTTTACTCCATATTTTTCTTCAAAGGCATCAATGATTGACTCTAGAGAACCAAAATTGTTCGCAGTTAAGTCTATGAACCAATCCAAAGCATCACCATCTAATGAAAAGATGAAAGTTTCATTTTAACGTCCTCATTGTTAATATCATGGCACCATTTGCTCACACAAAGGTGGAAATTCCTAAGCTGAGTCTCGGTCCTAATGGCATTGTTACCTAGAAAACTAGGCAACTCTTCAATAGCCTCAATGGCTTCATCTGGAATAAAATTCAAATGGCCTAGAATGTCAGTAAAATCACAAGGGGCAAGCAAATCATTCGTGATGTCATGCTCACTTGACCCTGGAAGAGCAGATGGACACTAGAGAGAGGCTCTTGTCCAGGATTAACAAGAAGTCTACAAGAAGAAAACTTCTAGCAGAATTTTTTGTAGAAAATGAAACAAGTGGAGTCGCCACTTGAACAGGAATCTAACTCTAAAAATCCAAAATGCAAGAACTGGAAGTTAGTCGTATTCCAGGTACAAAAGGACTTGTCCACGCAACAGCGCCAAAAGATTGTTGTCGCCTTGCTTGAACAACTAGGTTAGTGTAGGAAAAATCCTCAACCCCACAAGGTGTGACTTGGTAGCACCCTAAGAGATGGGGTTGTCACTAATTCCCAACTCTCTTCGTTAAAAATCTCCCCTAGTTAAAACTAAGGGGGGTGATCCCTAAAGAAAGGTTAAATGAAATAATGTTAGGAGATCTTAAGTTAATGGGACTACTTCAAAATTATGAGCCAGCTTAGTGAATATAATGAGCAATGTAAGATATGGATCCAATAATCAACACAACATTCAATAGAAAAACATGTAAACCAATCCCTTAATGATCCCTTAATGATTGTTTCAAAGAAATAGTAAAGACTTGTTCAAATATATATTCAAAATGAGATGATAAGTAGTCCTGCAAAACAAATCAATGTTAGATGAAAAAATACCAATTGCAAGATACAAATTGCACTTTAAATAGATGCTCAAGTAAAGATACTATCATTGAATATAAGCATAAACATAGCAATTTGAAGGGCAATGCATTGCAAATGAAATTAGATGAACCAAAGTATTACTTGCAGAAGAAGTTGTAGTTGCTAAATGAGATACTCAACAACAAAAATGATAACTTCAATGGATAGTGAGTTATTCACCAAGACAAGTACATGAGATAAGTAAACTTGCAAGTAAGTTAAAAAATGCTCTAAAGTAAACGAGTTTGAAAGATATGCAACTTAGCTAAAGTTAGATGCAATTACCTTGGTAAATTTTTAAACTAAAGGGTAAATATTGAGGTGAATGGAAGGAAGAGAGGCTGAAGAAGAACGTGTCTTCATCAACAATACTCTTCCCCTGATAATTACAAGCCATGTGTGTCTTCATTCCTACAAGGGGAGAAAGTCACCTTCATAACAGCAGAGTCACACATTTTACCTTACTCTTTACCAATTGGAAGATTTTTTAAGGAAAATCTTGACCCTATTATTTTTATACAACCAAGTTTATGCTTGGAGGTAAATTTTAGATGTGCAAGATCTAAAACTAAAATGCCTAAAATAAAATGCTTGGATGATATTAGTGTTTGCAAAGGAAAGTACAAATGCCTCAAAATAAATGAATCAAATGCTCAAAATATGATTGCATTAATGACCTCAATTATTCCCAACATTACTCACCAGCTTTGCAAAAGTAACTGGCATGTAATTACAAGCTTCATAAATGACCAAAATTTGCAAGTTTTCTCCAAGTAAATACCTCAAAAATATGTACCAATGAATAATATACTTAAGCACAAGTTGACAATGAAGCATGTATCAATAAGTCATGTGAGCCAAAAATGCTAAGTAAATGAAACTAGGCCAATTGGAATGTAGCCCAAAGTGAAATGTTTGTTTGTAAGTGAATGAAATGATTTGCTAGATTGTCAATTGCTTCAAAGTAAAGTGTTTCAAAATGTATGATGCATGATCAAAGCAACAAGCATATAATAACATCACACAATGAGGCAATGTACTCCAAAGAAACAAATTGTTAAATTAAACTTGCCAAATAGACTTAAAAGTATTTGCTTGCTCCAAAAAAAGTGCATGAAATGTAATAAGTTGCAATATTCAAATACTTAAGAGATATAAGGCAAGTTGAAATGAGAGTAAATGCAGATGCTATGTGAGTTAGATTAGTGAACCAAAAGAGCATGCAAATGAACTAAAATAGAAATGCAAGTCAATCCACGCAACAAAAGTCCTCCCTCTAAATGAGGAGGAGGGATGACACGGGTAAATTCTCAAGATCCCACAAGAAAAGCAGAAGTTTTATTAGATGTTACAATGAGGAGAAAATATTTAGAAGGTTGCCAAAAAGATGAAGGAGAAGCCTTTACAAAGTAGGAACTATACAAGCTAGAACCTCCTTGTTAAACTTGGCAACAACAATAGCCAATGGAACCTCCTTAAATCTAAAAATTACAAAGAGAGAAATCAGCCTCAAATGGGCCCACGGCCTAGCAATTTTTTGCAGTTGTCCTCAAGCAAACTCAGCCCTATAGAAAGTGCTCATGGGCCCCTTGATATTGGATCTCCACGTGTGTGAAAGGTCTTGCAAACACTTGTTAGAAGTCTCAAGAAATTGCTCCTCAAAACCTGTCACAAGATGAGTTAGCAAATGCTTCAGTTATGGGCTGCAAAACAAAAGGAATGTTATTGGAGAGAGCATGCAAAAAAGACAAAATACAATACACACTAATATACAAGAAACCAAACTATGTGATGGAAGTGAAACCCCATATTTGTCTATTATAGAAAATTGCTCTTAATTAGCTTATGTAATCTTTGAAAGCTCTAGATTCAAAAGAAGTATGAAATTTATATTTATAAATGATTCAAGTAGATAATGAGAAAGAGAACTCCCCTCTTGCTTCTCTTTAGATGAAAGTCTTGAAGTGAAAATCAATGGGTCTTGAGCAATTTTGAATCCGGGAGTGAGTTGGTTTATTTGAGGCTTTTCCCATGCCCAAAAAGGATTCCTACACACAATTCAAACAAAATTTTCCTACACACTTGGAGATAAATATTAGCTTACAAAAGGAGTTAAAGCAAAACAGTGGGTGAAATAAACTAAAGATTCCTCCAAAAATCAATTAGCAATCTCACTCCTAGAATACTACTCCAAATCAAATATATATGCAAAGTAGCTTGCACAACAAATGGCAATAGAATCTAACAAGAACCAAATGCATAAGAAATTGAAGCACAATAACAATAGTATGGAAAGAAATCATCTCAAGATAGCCAAGCTAACACCACCAATGATACCCCAAAGTCTTTGTTTTATTAGCAAAATACAAGTGTACAAAATAGTAGAGTTTCCTCGAGCCCAATAGCTCATAACATTAATGAAGAATGAGAGCCCAATGGGTCTCTTTATACAAATTTGGGAGGAAATCCCAATGAAAAAATGTGTCAAGAAGTGGCAAAGGAATGACAATCCCAATGACAAGGTCAAATCACAAGTGGCAAAGATGACTGTCCCATGCAAACATACATCATTCCTCAATCTTTGCATGGACTATCTCATGGGCAGCGTACTGGCTGTAGGTGACTGGCAGCGTTGAGTTGTTAACTGGCACATTCTTTTCTCATTGACAGTTGTGAAGACACTGGAGATCTTTGCATTATCTCAACTCCCTACCTAGTGTAATGTTGGGTTGGTGAAAGGAAGACATAAGACATAATCCCACAAATTTAGAGTTGTTCCTTTGTGAAAATTCAAGTGTACAAGTGGATGTAACAGCAACTGTCTAATATGCCTGCGTGAGCCTTCTGTATAGTGGAAAAAAAATCTCACCAAATTAATATTCCTTTGACAGCGTATCACATTGACCATTGACTGGGATCTGTGCGGATCTCTGTTGCTTGCGTGGAGACTTACTTTTGCATGTGCGTATTATCCTTTGCTAGTTGTACGTAGAGTTTTTTTAATTTATTTTGGCATGTGCACTTTAATTTTCCCTTTGATGACTTATGCATATACTATGGAAAGTGAGTGGGGTCCACTCCCACTCACTAACTTTACCTTTGCACCTATATTCCATAGCATTCGACTAAATAAAAAATTGAAACTTTGGCCATACATACATCTCATGAGCTCAACATGCGCCCCTTTGACTTTGACTTGAGTTGTTTCTTGTTTGGTGGGCCCCTCATGCTTGTCACATCACCTTTAGCTTCTATTTGACTTCTATGTCACCCTTTTGCACACACAAAATATTGGACACCAATATTTTTAGACCAAATAGTCCCTGGAAAAACCCACCAATTCTGCAGATGAGGGTTTATTTTATTTCTTTAGCAGATTGAGAATTACATAAACTGCTTGCCTTTCACTAGTGAAGCTCCAACAAATTAATTTCTTCACTTTTGCAAACTGATTCAACCTCCTGGAGACAACTTGGCCCCTCTCTGTGACCCTGAATCGATCCAACTAGTGAAACTGCTTACCTTTCACTAGCAAAGCTCCAACAAATTAATTTCTTCACTTTTGCAAACTAATTCGACCTCCTGGAGACAACTTGGCCCCTCTCTATGACCCTGAATCAATCCAACTGGTGAAACTGCTTACCTTTCACTAGCAAAGCTCCAACAAATTAATTTCTTCACTTATGCAAACTGATTCGACCTCCTGGAAATGACTTGGCCCCTGTCTGTGACCCTGAACCGATCCAACTGGTGTGTTTGCAACAAGTAACTCAATCTCTCTGGAAACTCGCACTCTCTAGGAAAATAACTCGGCCTCCACTAGAATTTTGAACTTCATTGGTAAACTCAACCTCTCCTGTGCAAATCGATCACACTAGCAAATTCACACTTGCTTTGGAAACTCGGCCTTACTGAACCAATTCGCACTAGCTGGAAAAACACGGTCTCTGCAAATTAATCTATCTCCCTTTGTCACTGAGATTTTGGAAATCACTATGAAGAATCCCTCTCCGACAAAATTATCTCAATCATTGTTGATCTCTATTACTTGTGTCTCCCACGTTATCACTGTGCCTTTGCTATCTCTGCAAATCTGCTTGTTTGAATGATTTCTAGAGGCCCCATCTCTCTCCTCTTATAATCTCTCGTTGACGAATCAACGGCCATGATCTAACTCCAATCGATGACTAATATCATCTTGACTTCTAAAAATCAATCTTCTAGAAGTCTCTAGAGAAAAATTGATTTGTCTCAATTAATCCTGATTAATTAACCCATTTCCCTAAGTTAGAAGAATAATTAAAATTGGTTAATTAAATCTAATTAAGATATTTCACTTAGAAATTTAGAATATCTAAGTAAATACGACTGCAACCTTCACTAATTAAATTATATGCAAAATCAACCACTGAGCAAGAAGAAATAACCACACACATAATTGACACTGTTGCTTTTGGACAAATGTCCCCGGAAAAACCCAATGCGGGAAAACCAGTGCAGCAGCTGAAGGTTTGTATTATTATGCAGTAATTTCTGAATACAATCTTTGGATGCCATACTACCTATCTGATACAGAGAATCTGACTGGCAGAAAAATTAGAAAGAAATACCTCACACTATCACTGGTGAACCGACACTGATCCAGGCCCTGGATGGTTGGCCCCATGTTGGCTCTGCGCAGCCTACATAGATCTGCGTCAGCCTCTCTGGAGTTTGCGCCACCTCTTCCATGGATCTTCCGTTGTCTGGAACTTCATTCCTTTGGCCCTCTGATCTCACACCCCGGCTTCTAGCTCTGGAACTCGACTTCCCAGCTAAATATCAGATTCCCTCTAAAGCTCTGCACTGCTTCTTCTGGATCTCTCTCTACCTTCTCTGCAATGTATCCCCAAATCAGGAAACTCTCCAACTAGAAAACTATCCCTGCCCCTCACTGCAAGAAATCTCCTCGACGACTTCTCTGGCAACTGATGCGCTGCTCCCTTGAGTAATCGATCTCTTGATCTCACTCGATGTGTCTTCCAAATGTCCATCGAAGTCCTTATAATCTTTTTGTTGAGTAATCAACGGACCAAATTAAATTCTAATTAATGACTCAGAACATATTGACTCGATCTCTGTCTATTTCTAGAAGATTCACACCCAGTTTTATTAATACCTTTTAATTATTTTTATTTCCTAAGTTTAGACTTAGGCATTCATTAAAAATAATTAATTATTTTAATAAAACTCTCTCCAGGTGGAATTTCCCAAAACGATTTCTGGGTCCTAGCCTCCCTACAAATTTTGAGCCTTAGAGCACATCTAATGCTACCAGAAATCAACAAAGGAGACCCAAAAACTTCAATTCTAGCTTCTTGAACTTTGCTTGCCTTAGGACTTCCTCCTTTTTAAGATTGAACTCTTTTTCCTGCTTCTTCGTGTGTGTTGGATGTGTGCTCCAAATGAGGTTGAATGCCTCTTATATATAGGTTTTCCAGGGGTATGAATTGCCTCCATGAGGCCAACTTGATCTTTCATTTAGGCTAACTTGTTGCAGCTCGTTGACAAGGTCTTGGAGGGTCTTTTATGACTCAAATAAATTTCTTTTAAATAATACAAGATGCCCAAAGGGGTCTTACATGTATGACAATGACTCTTTTGACTTGATAATTCTATGGCAAACCTAGAAGCACTCAATGGGTGCTTTACCTACATGAAACCCATGCATCAATAATGAAAATAATAAATTTATTTTTCTCTTTTCATCAAATACACAAAATCATGATTACAATAGACATTATGAAGACCGAACCTAGTTACACATTTCAACACTCCCTCTTAACTAGGGAGATATTCATAATCCATAAGAAGAGTCGGATTGGTAAACCATCTTATAAGCTATTATTTCAACTTATCTCATTGCATCTCATCATACCAACCAGCATTGTTACATAGCAAGGTCGTGACTAGCAGCTCTATCTCTCCACAAGATCAGAGCACAATGTTGGTGAGACAATGATTGATAGACACCATCACCATTATCTCTTAAGGCACATACCCCACCCGGATGTTCACAAGGTATGTCCTTTTAGGACAATTCCTGTCTTGGAATAACACATCCTCAAGGAATTTCCTCTTCGACTACTCTTACCTATTGGATGCCCTACCACATCCTCAAAGAGTATCAAAAACCAGAGGCTTACCCAATCCTCCATTCTTTCTTCATAACATGAAGAAAAGAATGATGTTTCTATCTCTCCCTGTCAACTAGGGAGGATATACTCATTTCTATAAAAAAATGTACTCAAGCTCCCTCTAAACCAAGGACTTGCCCAAGTTCCCTCTCAAGTTTCAACGAGGGACTTGTTTTCAACCGCAACTCTCTACTCTTTGGTGGAGATCATTCACCCAAGAGGCTCATTCTACAATCCAGTATGAGTGCGATGCGTAATTCAATCTGTGATCAACTTGGAGTTGACACGTGTCCTTTAAAAAATGCTTTAAATGAAAAAACATTGTCAACTATAATAAAAAACATAAATGATTATACATATTTGGTTAGTTTTAATTAAACGAATTATAAAGCATTAATAATCACATTTTCATTGTGGTCACTTGGTTCTTTGTACTTCACTTTCACTCTTTCTAATAATAAATAAAATATTTCGATCTCTATGTCAAATAATATAATTTTACAAAGATAAAGTAATTAAAATTAAAAAAAACAATGATATTTCTCTTATAAATAAACTGTTTAAATATCCACATTAACTAATATATTTCAATATATATATGTGTGTGTGTATCTGTGTGTGTACTATGTTTGTTATAATGTTTACCTTACTAAAATATTTCAATGCTTGAAAGGAAAAAGTAATTAAAAGTAAAATTATTAAGTTACTTCTTAATAAGAGGAAAAAGTGTAACTCATTCAATTTTTAATATAAAATATTAATAATAATAAATTATTCAAAGATACAATTTAAACAATGAAAAATTACACTTGGTCTATATGGAGAGAGACAGAAAATCACCGGATTTATCAAGCACTAAAAGGGCTTAAATCTCTTGATGTGTAAACCTTTTTTCAAGTTTTGCATTCCAAAAAGAGGTTTGCATATGATGAGATTTGATATATCTCGGCTCTTGGTAGATCCATGGTTAAGATGGATCTATACTGGTGGTACTATCCGCTGCTTGTAGGGATCCTCTTTTCGATGTCATGAACTCCAACATCTTCATCATGGAGCCTTCATCTTCCAGATCTTCTTCGTAGGGCATCGACCATCTTCTTCATCACTTTCCTTCAGCAAACCATAGTGTTGAACCAATGGTCATGTCACCCTTTTCTTCATCGGAAAGTGATCTTCTAGTCCACATCTGGCTTTCCTTTATACAACTACCTCTTCCAAGTCATGTTTCTTTTTAGGATCTTTCATCCAATCTCTTGAATGTTAGTTGTAGGTGACTTCTACAACCCTCTTTTGATAGCCCTGTAACAACCCATCCAAATGTTTTCAAAAATCAAAATGAACATCAAATCAAAGTTTCCTTTTTATGATGGTCTTTCATCATGACATCATCTTCTTGCAACATCAACATCCTGCACATATATGAATCCATCTCCAAGACATTCATTACCAAGGTTCTCTTTCTCCAACATACCTATCAAAGTCTTCATACCTTCTTCATGGAGATCTCATAGTTAATCCTTCTTGTTATCAGATGTTGATCACTTATCTTACATGACTATAGTTGCATCTTTCACAAACTCTCATTTCTTTCTTCACATATTGCTTTCCTCAAGATCTTCTTTACACGGTTCTTCAACATAGGAACCATGATTGTCAAGCGTTGATTTCATCTTATCAATATGTAGAAGAGTTCAAGGCACCTTGTCTACATGCCTTCATGCATCTTTCTAAAGGAAGAGTTCATTCTTCTTTTATCATGCTCATGAGATAGAGCATTCTACCCATTCTATCTACAACCATATGATGACATGACTTTATCTATCAAATATATACATACCTTTTCCTTCTTTTAATCATCTAGACTTCCTTCTAACAACTTCCTTTTTCTTGTTTGAAGATGAAAGTACTTCAAGCAACTCAACATGTTGCACATCTTCATCATCATACCTTATCATTGGATCCCACACAAGGTGGATCGTAGATTATCAGCGAGACACTTGCTTCTTCCAAGTAGAAGTGAACCTTCTTATAAAGATTCTAGTGGAGGATCTTAGATGATCCCTATTTTGCAAATGCTCCTTTTTGATGATGATGATGTATGATGTTTTCTTTATCTTCTATCTTGCTACATGACTTTCTCCAATCATATAGATTGCTACTTCGGTTGTCCTTATATGCTTTCAATGGAGATGCCATGAGCTATTTTCTTTCTATCGGGATGATTGCTACAACCATGTAGACTTTCTACTTCAGTTATCCTTCCATGCTTCTATGATGATGTCATCTCTATCCTGCTATAATGCATCCTATCATACTTGTGATGTTTTCTATAACTGAAAGCAACTAAGTGAAGGAGATTATCCCAATCATAGTAGAGATCTTTCGCTCCCTCCTCCTTTGCTTTCTTCTTTTCCGATTCTTCCATTTCTTCGGTAACATGGGCTTCATTTCTTTCCTTTCTCTTCTTGTTGTCCTTCTTGAGTTTGGGACAATTCCTTTTAAAGTGCCCATATTCATTACACTCATAGCATTGTATTTTTGACATATTGATCTTCTTCTTTTTCCAAGGATCAAACTTTCCAAACTTTCCTTTTCTCCTGGCCATGGCAGCATATGCTTGAACTTGTTCATTTGATCTAACATTGCTCTTTGCATTCAACCTAGTTTCTTCAATCTTACATAATGACCAAAGTTCACTGAATAATGACCATAGATACTTGATACAAAGTTATCCCATTCATCAGGTAGTGCATTGAGCACCACGGTGGTCATTTCTTTATCGGACATTATTTCTCCTAATTCTTGTAGTTGATCTCTTATTTGTGACACCCTTATAAGGTATGAGCCTATCCCTTCTTCCTTTGATACCTTCATTTTGAATAGTTCAGTTCTCAATGATATAATTTCTCCTACAGTGCTTACAGAGAGCAATTCTACCATCTTATCATAGATTTTTTTCGATTCCTTCAACTTTGCTACATAAGGAATGAGGGAATCCTTGATTGATTTTGAGGATTCTTTGAGCCCTTATTTCCCCTTTCATATACTTTGATAGTGTTTGAGTTTCCTCTTGTGATGGTTTGGAGATTGGACCCTTAACATGTCCAATAAATTCATTCTCTATGAGGATCAAATATATCCCCTTTTTCCATGCAAGGAAATTTGATGATCCAACCTGTTTAATGCTTTCTTTGTAGAATGAAGTAATTTTGATAGTAGATTCAGCGATAATATAGAGATACTTACTTGTCAAGTGAAGATGCTCCTATGATGATGATATCTTCAACCTGATGCCTTCTTGGTTTTTTATGATGATTAATGATGTTTTGCTTCCTTGAAGATGACAATACTTCTTCTAGAGATGTCTTTCTTCAAATATGCTTGAGATGTGATCCTTTCTTCAAAGAGAGGGAGATCACCTTGATTTCTTTGATGATGATGGCAATGCTTCTTCTTGCTTCCTTGGAATATAGAACAATAGAAAATGGAGACTTCAAGATGGTTCAAATGTGTAGTCCTTCTTTCTTTAAGTGGAGGTAGGGTCATTGAGGTGTTCTTCTCCTTATGATGATGTGATCTTTTGAAATGAGTACTCCTCCTTGGTGCTTCCTAGTCCTCTTTAATGATTTCCTTATGCTCAGCAATTATGTATCCTTCTTCAATGACGTGATCTTCAAGTTGCCTCTTCTTGACTTGTCACCCTAGCTCTTATACCATGTTGATAAATCTAGGGGCAACTAGATTAGGTGATTTATCTTATTTTGATAATTGCTTGTGATGTCTTTTTACTTAACTTGATTAGCTTCTTTTTTAACTTGATTATTATTGTGTTTTCTATCATCAAACAGCTACCAAACAATGAAGATCAAAGAGACAAGAGGACACAAAATGTAGGCTGCTAGCCAAGGCCAAAACCTCTCCTTTTGAGAGGAAAACCCACAAGAATTCTTCTCTTCTTATAGAATCTTCAAATGATGAATTCCAAGACCTAAGACCCTTGACAAAGACCCCTCCAAGACCAAGTCAACCTTCCTTCTTGATGAGCTTTCCTTGTGCAGCTTACAATAATAAACTTTGACTTTTCAGCAACAACTTCAACCCCAGCAACTTCGAACCCCAACAACTTTCTAGCAATTTTGTACCAGCTACTTTCTAGCAACTTCAACTTCCAACAACTCTTCAGAATTTCATTGCACCTAAGAGAGAGAGAGAGAGAGAGAAACCCAAAACCTTTGATTCTAGCTTTCTTCTTGAACTTTGCTTGCCTTTGGACTTCTTCCTTTTTAAGATCGAACTCTTTTTCTTGCTTCTTAGTATGTGCTAAATGTGTGCTCCAAATGAGGTCAAATGCCTCTTATATATAGGCTTTCCAGGGATACGAAATGCCTCCATGAGGCCGACTTGATCTTTCATTTAGATTGACTTGTTGCAGCTCGTTGACAAGGTCTTGGAGGGTCTTTTATGACTCAAATAAATTTCTTTTACGTAATACAAGATGCCCAAAGGGGTCTTACATGTATGACAATGACTCTTTTGACTTCA
The DNA here is from genome assembly GCA_031772625.1 of Pinus tabuliformis. NCBI lineage: Eukaryota > Viridiplantae > Streptophyta > Pinopsida > Pinales > Pinaceae > Pinus > Pinus tabuliformis. The sequence goes on along the minus strand of CM062817.1, from coordinate 1,182,976,173 downwards.
TAACTCTATGGCAAACCCAGAAGCACTCATTGGGTGCTTGACCCACAAATAAATTTACCTTGAGCATGAAACCCATGCATCAAAAATGAAAATAATAATAAAAAAATTATATCTTTTCATCTAATACATAAAATCATGATTACAATAGGCATTATGAAGACCGAACCTAGTTACACATTTCAACAAGGTAAGCCTCACTACAGCAACCATCTTATTTAAAAATAAATAAATCTCTTTTATTTTATATTTTATAAAAAAATACAAAAATATTTTCCTCCTTATACTAGCTAATGCTTGAATTTTTATCTTACAAGCAAGTAGATCATTGGGGTTTTCACATTAGATCTATTTTATAGATAAAGATATTTTACCCTCTAGTTTTCTGCTCTTAAATTATATATTTCATGAGGGTATTGCAAGAGTTTCACGGATCTGCAGTTTGTTACAGCCACACTTTCAATAGATCCGGTGAAAAAATCCATACAAACAGCTTGTCCAAGTAAATATTTTTAACAAAGAACCCCTTTATCAAATGTTTCATTACAGATTTAGTTACATAGCATATCATTAGTTTTTCTAAAGTAAAAATAAACATATTCCATCCATTATAAGGTTAATTTTCTTGCTGGAATATTTTTCCGGGTTTTGACCCTAAGGGGGATTTGACCCCTATTTTCTATAAGTGGTTTCTATATTGCTAGAAACTCTAATTTTGCTTAAAAAATTGAAGTTCTAGGCAATTATTATTGTTATTAACTTGCCACCTAAGCTCTATTGATCTTGTGTAATTTTACACTTGTGAGTGGCCTCATTAGACATTTGAACTTGCTGGTTTTTTGTGTTTTTTTGACAGTTTGCAGGTCTGAAAGTACAAAACAGCACGGAATTTCTCTTACAAGCCCTTATCCAAGGGAAAAACAACAAATTCATCTTGTAGTTGGTAAGGATATTCATCACCCATCCTCTTAGCGATATCAAAGCTAAATATTTAGAGGTTTGTGTGATATTTTGTTCACTGGTCTGCATTATTTTCTGTAGTAAATTTTATTTCCAGATAGGAAAAATAGTTCATTAACTTCTACCTTCTCCACAAAAAATATATTTACGCAATGGTCTATTTATCTTGGCGAAATCTTTCTTGTGTAGAATAGGGAAGCCTCCCATAGCCTTTAGTAGGAGTTAGGTTTAAAGAGTGTGGATTTGTGCCAAGGTGACAATGGGCACTTATCCTGTGTTGCACCGCCTTAGCACCTTGAAAGTACCTTGTCAAGGCCACTAAATCAATCGATAACAAGCATCACTAATAAAACTGCATACTTTCTCATTCGTCCTCCTCTCAGTGACAATGGGCACTTATCTTGTGCTCGCCATCCTCAACATCAGGGTTCTTGTCTTATGAACAATGGAAACAGCAATACTCTTTTGATCATTATTTTGGCCCTATGTTAAAAAATTTGCAATCTTTGACCAAGGTAAACCAACCATCAGTTTTAGATTTCTCCACTGGAGATGGCTAGTTATAGAAATTGAAACAATTGTGGGTGCCTACTACAAAAGATAGACTTCTCCTCTGCATGAAGACATGTGCTTCCACCTATGGTGGTAACTTTGGTGTTACCAAAACCTTACATCATATGCAACATTATTATTTTGGCCTACCATGAAAAAACAGGTGCTTCCCTTCCTCCATATTTGCAATCTTTGTAGTATGTCAAAACCTGCCAATTGTAAGCTTAGTCTCTCACAACTGTTGTCCATTCCAACAAGGCCCTAGCAATCCATTTCCACAGATTTTATCAATAGACTCCTATGACCACCTGCCAAGATAATGTTATCTTTGTTATCGTATGCCACTTTTCCAAGATAGCAATATTTATTCACTGCCTAGGGAGAACGGGATCAAAAAGCTACCAATTTGTTTTTCACTCATGTCTTGGCACATCTTGGCCTCCTCCTCACCATCATCTCTAATCACAACTCTTGTTTCCTAAGTGATTTTAGAAAAACGGTTTGCCATTTGTGATGTTGTAAACTATAAGTTTCACCACCTTTCACTCCCAATTGAATGGCCAAACTGAGATGGTCAACCACAAACTCATTCATGTCCTTTGCATATTCTACCGTAAGCATAAATGGTGGGATAGTATTTGCACATTGTACAACATAGCCATAATAGGGTTGTTCACATTTCTATGTTCCATTCTCCTTTCAAACTATGTTATGGTTTTTAAATTTTTAGCTTGTTATGCCTTACGAGATACTAGTCATGTTCCTCTCCAGGCTTCACCTCACCAATAAAAGGATCAGCAGCATGCTTCTTCCTTTTTAGACACCTAACAACAGATCCACAACCAAGCTCAACATGCTCTTGAACAAGTGCAGGCCAAGTATAAAGTTCATAGTTGGGGATAAAGTCTAGCTTCATTGCCTAAGCAGCATTTCAACTTTTCAAGGGCCAACAACAGCATATGATCCATCCTCTCTGATATGGTCAGTATACAGTTATTTGCCAAGTCAGCCAAAATGCATTTGAATTAGATCTTCAACATAGTGAGGCATCCATCTGGTCATTAATGTCAACAACCTGAAGTGGTATGCCTTATCTCATCCCTCTTACAACATTCCAAATTTGCAATGTCCACTGCCTAAAGAAATGTTATTTGACATGGAACACACATTCGTTTTGTCTTGGCACAAAGCTCTCTTATCTGGTGGGGACAACAAGGTCACCTTCCAACTCAAGCTGAGTGGTTCACCACAGTCCCACATTTGTGTGAGAAAGTGGGGACACTTTCAACTTTATGGAACAGTTTTTCATTCATTGGCTTCAGTAGTCTAGCCATTGGCAAGTAGTTGAGTACTTGGCATTAAATAAACTCTTTGATGTATGTTTGATCAGAAAAATTTCATTGATGATTGAATGGTCAAGTATTTAACATAAATAAAAGAGGAAATGACGGCCTTAGGGTTGCTTGTTTGCCCATTCTATATATCTCTTACAGGCTGAGTTACCAAGCTAAATCTGTGGAACGAGTTGGGGAAGAAGGGGCCGAGTTTTTGCTTGCACCAGAGGTCGAGTTTCATTAAAAAAGGGGGCCGAGATATTCTTGTGTTTGTTGGCCAAGTTGACTGGTATAAGGGCCAAAACTCCCGCTGCTGAAGAGGCTGAGTTTACCACTGCTGAAAAGGGGCCAAGTTTGCTTCATCTTGTTGGACAAAAGCAGCACTAAGAAGGGGGTCAAGTTCTGTACTGTTAGAGGGCCAAGTTGACTGTCACTCTGTGGGCGGAAGTTTTGCCATCATCAGAGGCCGAGACAGTTATCTCTTGCTGACCGAGTTAGCAATTATCAGAGATCTGTTCATGGGCTGAGTTCGTTGTGTCCTGAGTACGAGTTACAGCCAGTCTTGGGAGGTCAATTTGCTGTCTATGAGAAACGAGTTTCCCTGTTCTATTGGCCTAGTAAACTTCTTGTACGTAAAGAGGCATCTCCTGGTTTACATGTGTTGTATTGCGGGAGCAGAGTACATTCTGGTGTCACTGTTGAAGATTATTGTAATGCTGGTATCTCACTAGACTTCCTATCAGTCATCTACAGCTCTATATGCACCTGCTGGTATTCATTATTTATTTCCTTTTACATTGTTGGCATATACTTATCAGTGGTATGTACCCCTCTCTGAGTTTAATATAAATCATGTTCTGTTGGATTGGAGTACTTTCATGGTGAATTTGTGCTACTGTGTTCATTTTATTTAAAATAAAAATACAAATACACACCTACACCCATTAGCATGCAAAGTGTTTGACGAAACACCTCAAAAACAAACTCAACAAAACTCAGAAAATCAGTGGGAAAATTTGGGATATTCCAAGGGGGTATCTTACAAAACCTTAGCCACCAACCCCTCCTAGCTAGGAACCTCTCCCAAACAAAGTTGGTCACTCCACCAAAAATCCACAACTAGCAAGATTTCAAAATGACAAGTCCTCTTTGGCACCTACACTTGCATCACGCAAGTGCACAAGAGCAACAAAACCCTAGCCTTCTCCTCTCAAAAGAACCACAAGAACAAATGCTCTCTTTGCTCCTGTAGGGATTCTCCCAAACCAAGCTTCCCTTGTCTTCTTAGGGTAAACCCTAATCCTAACACCTTGCTTGCATCAACAAGAACCCTAGTGCACAAGACAAGAGTGCAAAGTACAATGAAGAAGTACTAATGAAAGAGACAAGTTAACTCTAGCTCTTGTAAGGTGATGTGATGAATGAAAAGACTCCCCTCCCTAGAAAGCTCCAAGGTATGCACATCCATCAATAAAGGGTCCCACTATAAGCGCTCCAAAAGAAGGGTCCAATACATCTCTCCAAAGGCCTCAAATGCTCCAACTCTACCTCTTATTAATGTGCTCCTCCAAGTCTAGCACACCTCCATGAACACTCATCAAGCCAAGCATCCAACATGTGATCCCGTGCACCTAAGGCTCTACACCCTCCTCCTAAATGCCCAATGCTCCTACTCCATGTAGGTCAATGTCACCATGTCACACAAGTCTCCAACCTCCTACGGAAGTGCACCACGTAGGCATCAAGTCAAGGTGCAAAATTCCATGAGTAAGCCATCTCCAATGTGTATGTCTACTAAGGTATAACCAAAGATAGTCAAGACACCATGCACTCCACATCACATGAAGCACCCTCAAGCATGTTGTCAACAATTTCGGAGTAAGCCCAAAAACTAACATGAAATAATTTATAAATTATGGAACCTTTGAACCAAAGTGTGTGAATTTTCCCACGCCCTCAAGTACACAAATTATGTTGGAATTCTAAGACATAATTTGAGATCTTATGCATGCTCAATTAACATTAGTTTCTAAATGTCAAATGTGACCAACTCAAGGAGAGCTCCAAATCCACCCATGGACTTTTAACCAGCAACAAAAGAATCACCTATCTATCAAAACCCTATTAGACATCAAAGACACAATATCAGCACTTTAGCAAGAAGCTCTCAGAAAAGAAACCCACTACCAAATGACTGCAACTCGATTTATTGGGGATAAAATCTCGTAAATAGTATGCAAGTATTTTATTCATCCCTATTTTATTGCTTGGCCGATCTATCATTTCAATGAAAAAAGACTGCTGAATTTCACTCCGTGCATTTTAACAAAATCTGGAGTTTGATAACTACATTTCCTGAATAGATTTCAGGCCAAGGGATTCCTTTTTATGTGACTTGAATTTTAAAGAAAATAACCAACTTCCACTAGGTAGAACTGCTTAGAACGAATACCCAAAGCTTTTTTCATGCTAACTAATTACAACAAATAAATAGGTCTGCACAAAAAGAAAGACCAGGGATGAGCAGTAAATTAATCTGACAACCTACCATGTAAAACCCTGTGTAGTACACTGCGGCTAATGAACAGGAAATCTCTAGCAATCTGGCATCAAAATTCATGGTTTCCCTGCTCTTCTGGTGTTATTCATCTCTACAGGAATAAATATCAAACATTTTTTCTCTAAAATTTGATCTCTGGTAAATGTAGCCACCTAGCTGATGGTTTTAACTTTTGCCTGCTCTGTCCTGAGAAGACTCACCACTCCTATTTGCTATTAATGTCATTCATTGTCTGTCGCACTTGGAATAAAACCCACGGCATTGCACGCAATTTTCAGCCATAATGGAGAAAACTCATTAACAATACTGACAACATGGAGAAAACCCATTAACAATACTGACAACAGTGCATGATGAAATACTGACCTAAACATTTAATGCATCCCATAAAGCTGGTTTTTCTATCATCCATTTAGCACAGTTGTATGTCAATTCACGTAATTGATGGAAATTCTGTGGAAAGAGAAAAAGACCGGGAGGCAGTATCGCTCAAAGTGTCAGTGTGGATGTTTCCTGAAGCTTTTCACATAGGCAAAACAGCAAACTGTAGGCACACAAAATGAGCAATAATATATTTGCTTTTATTCCATGTGATAATTCCCATCCTTTCTTAAGACTTCTAGATTTCAGTTATGGTTCATCTCATAATTCCGATGTGACATGTAAAATATGTACTTTGATCAACCATTAACATTAAATTAACTTGCTATGAATGTCAAATAACCGTTATCAAATTCAAGAATCTCATGGGATGAGATTTCTTGATCTGGCAGACTTTCAGACTCTCAGATCAAATTACCAAAGTGACATATTAAAAAAATGCACAGCTAGCATCACTCCTCTAGTGAAACAGTTTTATCACAACACAATTCTCAATCCTAGTGCAGATACATCTTAAGCCCGGATCTATTACGTGCCAAAGGGATCAAGTTTTTGATTAAGATGGAGTAGCTCAATTGACTGATATTCATATATAATTAGTATTATTATCCCCAAGGGTTGGCTCAACCAATTGAACCATACACCGAAGGCATGTTCCCCATTAATGTTGCCAATGGGGAGGCCATATGTTACAGGTCCAAATCCAGTAAAGCTCCTCGAGGTTACCAGTTCCTATTGTGGCTGGCAGTTCAGCAGCCACTTTCCCACCAGTTAATCTAGAAAAAAGAGGGGGGATTACATGAGGTTTTCCTTCAATAATACTAACTTCGAGTGCCCCATAATTTTACAAACGCATAAACACAAAGTGTTGATGGATCCCGATTCCCCTATCTTGGCTATAGGATATGCCTCTGGGCAAAACTAGAAAGCTTCAAATTTCAGAAAGATTTAATAATGTCATTGCAAATAGTTTCACTGTTATGTTTGGAAATACTTTATCAAATAATTGTATCTGGCTGTGACAAAATCCAAACTTTTTATATATGCAAGAAAGTTTTCTGTCCAGCACTTGAGATCTGTTTGCTATGACAGCATACGCATTGTACTGGAAACACTAGATATGCATCAACCAGAGTAATTATACAACCATACTACGTGGCTATTAACACAATGGAGACATGGATTTGGCAGAGTTGGTTCAGAGATTTGGTTTGTAGCCTCTAATCATAAAAAATATACACACACCACACCACACCACCATAAAAAAATTCAAATCAATTATCGTTATCATACAAAGATTCAAATCAATTTTGGTCACCATACAAAGATTCAAATGAATTCTCACGCTCATCAAAGCCCATTTGCACTATGAAATATGTCAAGCTAAGCTTGTGTGATTCTAGCTTCTAATACAACCAATATCTAGAAAATTTCAGAGATTCCCTCTACCTGCCCTCCAACGTTATAATAAATAGATACGAAAAATGTGCTGGATTCGAAGAGTGCACCTTGGGTTTGAAACGAGTTTTGGGAATGTCATCGCAATCAGGCCGAATTTCGTAGAAAAAATCGGGATTTTCCGTATCTTTCTTCATGAGCTTCATCACAGCAAACTTAATGACAGACATTTCGCTGTTTTCCCCGGTATATCCCAATTCCATTCAATCCTTCTGTACGAGAGTAGCCGATGAATAAACAAGTCGCAGAACACATTTACAGGAGAGTTTCCTAATTGAATACGTGGATCCCCTTTTCTGTCCAGATCCGCTCCACTGCCTCTGACAGACGGACCCGGCACACACCAAAACGACCAAGCCCCCGCGAATCGGTTCGGGGACTTAAAGTTATTATAACAATGTTGGTATTAATAACAGAGTACCGAGTACAAGTTGGGACAGCAAAGCAATGATGGTGGAGCTGCCCCTTCCCGGGAGGCCCCACTCGTATCCCTCCCGCTACGGTTTCCTCATGATCTCTATCAATTTTCACACTAATTAAGAGTTGTTTTAACCGGAATCAAAATATAAATAGCTTAGGTTAAATATAGTTTAATTAAATTAAATAATAATAAAGATAAAAAAAATTCATCACAAAAATAAAACAATTAATTAAATATTATATTGTTAAATATCATCACCAAATTTTAATATGGAAAAAAAAATCAAAATTCATGAAAATGGAAATAATAATAGAAAAAAAAAAGTTAAATAAAAAAGAAATAAATCTAAAACAAAAAATTAGACTACAACTATATCACTTTACAAATAAATAAATTTAAATAATAATAAATAACAAAAATTGAATCATAATGTAATACTATGGATAAATAGCAAAAATAATTTAGTCAAACACAAACTAATACGCAAGTCAAAGCAAGAGGGAATACTTAATACCATAAGCAAGTCAAAGCAACATAGAATACTTAATACCATGTTGTGAGAGAGATAATAATGCAATTTTTAAATTATAGCAAATTTAAAAAAGATTTATATATGTTAATGAAAAAAAAAAAAAAATATATATATATATATATATATATAGTTTTTTGTGATTCATATCTTATGTGTTAGGAAATCTTTTTGGAAAAATCATATTAGAGATAATTTATCAATGTATAGAATGTTCATGATTCCCTCTCACAAGAGCTGCGGCTAGAGCTAGGGTTGGAGTTGGCGTTAGGGTTTTGTCTTAGGGTTCCATGGCGGAACGCGAAGGGGGGAGTGTCACTCCCTCCTACAGTGAGGTAGTCACAGAGGGAGGTAAGGATGCAGGAGGGAAGCATCTCAAAAAATTGTTGGAAATGGTTTCAGAAGGAAGAGGCAAGGGAACATTTGGTAGAAACGAACTTCAAGATCAGGGAGAGAATCAACAGCAAACCAGTAAAGAAAAGGAGAATGGAGGCAGCAGTAAAAAAATGACTTCCACAAGGACTACGAGAGTCTATAAACCCAAGTCGAGCATTATTCCCTGGTCATATTGAGTGATCCAACGTTACAAGCGCATAGGGACTGTTATGAAACCATCTCATAAAAAGATAGAAAATAGAGATCAACACCTTAGAATTCAGCCTCTTCGAGGGGGGACCTCCTTTACAATACACAAATGAACAATTCTTGGATGATACAAATGAAAAGACCTCCTTTCTATATATAGGAGTCTAAGGGATCATAACATAATCAGAGCCGACATAACAATAATAATGTAAGGGCACAATAATAACAATAGTGGGCTTCTATGGGGCACAATAGTAACAATATGGGCACTACATGGGTACATCAATATAATAAGTGGGTTGTACTAATAACAATAAGGGGTTACACTTATAGTATAGGGACCTAACATGCCCCTCTCCTTCAAAAAGCGTTGTCCTCAACGCTTGAGTAGTTCTTGATGCTTATGTATAAAATTCTTGTCCTCCCATGTGGAATCTTCAGCGGGTAAGTTCTTCCACTTGATGAGATACTCTGAAATTGATGGATTTTGTAGCTGTTGGGTTCTTGTTTCTGTGACTGCTCTAGGTTCCAATATGATTTTTCCTTCCTCTTTAATTTTTGGCAATATTGTTTGAATTGGGATCTTTTGCAACTTTTGAATAAGTGGCCATACTTCTTTGTCCTTCTTCCATTCATCCCTTGCTTCATTTATCCAATCTGGTCGGATAATAGAAATAGCACAAAACAATGCTTCCACATCCTCATCCTTGAAGAGTCTTCCCATTCGGTAAGGTCACCATTTTTTAAGTGCATGTAGTATTGCCAACATTTCCTTCTCATAAATAGCTTGCTTGAGATGTTGCAATAAAAATACCCAATCACCTACATCAAAACATTTTTCACTACAATGTTGATCTACCTGTTGTTTCATTTGATTTTGCACCGAAGTGGCGTTATCCTTTAAATGTTGGAGAACTTGTTGTTGATGCTTGATGTGATCTTTCACTGCTTGAACCTTTTTCTTCATGATATGTCCTTCTATCTCTAGAGTTTGAAGAGTGGTAATTTCTTCCAATCCTTTACAAGATATGGTCGGATTCATTTCTTGATGCTTGATGTGATCTTTCACTTCTTGAACATTTTTCTTCTTGATATGTCCTTCTATCTTGATAGTTTGAGGAGTGGTAATTTCGACCAATGAATTACAAGATATGGTTGGATTCATTTCTTCTTTCTCGATGTGATCTTTCACTTCTTGCACCTTTTTCTTCTTGATATGTCCTTCTATCTTGAGAGTTTGAGGAGTAGTAATTCTTGCCAATGCTTTACAAGATATCGTCTGATTCATTTCTTCTTTCTCTGGGGTGGGGTCCTGGCGTATATCTTCTTCTTTTGATGTTTCTTGATCTTTTTTTTCCTCCTCTTCATATTCTATGTAAAATAATTTCTTCTCAGCACACTTATAACCTTTAGTGCATTTGCTATCACAATTGTAACAAAGCCCTTTTTCTCTTTTTTCTTCCAATTGTTGTGGTGTAACCCTGGTAGGTTGTGGAAAGCTAGGAGAAACAACACTTCCATCTTTATAGTTGTGAGGGGTATGCTTCTTGGTTTCCATAATTTTGCTTTCCACTATGTCACAAAGCCCTTTTACTCTTTCCAATTGTTGTGGTGTTGCTCCAAAGAAGGTGTTTCTCTTTGTATCCTCATAATGTGCTATCATTTCTTCCGTGAAAATTGACCACGTAACAAGTTGTTTACGAGAACAAAGCCCTTCATACCATAAAAATTGGTCTGGTTCTAAATATGAAGATGCAATACATACCTTTTGTAGCAATGGTTCACCATGTAGATCAAAATATTGCTCCATCCGAAGTATCCAATTTACCAAATCCTTGCCATCAAACTTCCTCATCTTGCTTTTTCTTGATTTTAGGAGCTTGATCTTGAAACGATTGTAACCCTGTACTTTCGGATCTTTAAGTTATGAAATTGCGACATGTAGTAGCCCTCTATGTCCTCTTTCTAATGCCACCAGTCTGATCCAAATTGGATTCTCCAAGAAAGAGTTATGCACAATCTCGCAAGATGACCTGGTTATAGACCTTTCCAGAAGAGCGAACTTGTATGAAGTGCCACGTGTCACTGTTTCGACCTTTGGCTCTAAAAAATATATGCAATAAACAACAGTCCGTCCTCTTTCTGTACCTTCTTACGAAATTTCAATCTGATGCTCAGAGAGAAAGTTATGACGATTTTCCCCAGGTCACCCGTTTGGAATGTAATTCAGGAGTCTGTAAAAAGACCAACTTCCTCAGATCATATCTCCGCAAATATAGCGCAAAAAGCTCTGAAATTCAGACTCGAGATTTCGCGCGATTTCTTCTCAAATGGGTTTTTTTTTTAGCTTCTGAAACGTCGTAGAAAAAAGTTATAGCGAAAATTCCACGATGACCTGTTTGGAGCAGTGAAACCCTAGAATCCAAAGCTCTAATACCAAATGTTATGAAACCAGCTCAAGAAAAGATAGAAAAGATAGATCAATGCCTTAGAATTCAGCCTCTTCGAGGGGGCAACCTCCTTTACATTACATAAATGAACAATTCTTGGATGATACAAATGAAAAGACCTCCTTTCTATATATAGGAGTCTAAGGGGTCATAACATAATCAGAGCCGACATAACAATAATAATGTAAGGGCACAATAATAACAATAGTGGGTTTCTATGGGGCACAATAGTAACAATATGGGCACTACATGGGTACATCAATATAATAAGTGGGTTGTACTAATAACAATAAGGGGTTACACTAGTAGTATAGGGACCTAACAGGGACCATATGACAGAACATGCGATCATATGCAAGTTCATGGGGTTATGGCCGACGAAGAGGGCGTTACATGTCTGGATCAGGAGCCATTGGAAGCCAAAGGGAGAAATACATTTACATCTAGATTCTAAGGTCTTCTTCACGGTGGTGTTCACAAGCCTAAAGGACAAAGACAAAGTGTTCAAAGGGGGGCCTTATTTCTATGTTGCGGCAGGACTCTACATGCGGCCATGGATGATGAACTTTGTCCCGGAACGTGAGACATTCACATCAGTACTAGTTTGGATTAGACTATACTCCCTTCCTCTGGATTATTGGCTACCAGAATCTTTGAAAACCATAGGCAACAAGCTGGGGCATTTTCTAAAGATCTCAGAGGCAACCCTGAAAGGAAAATATACCTCCTTCGCCCGAATATGTGTGGAAATGGACCTATCTGGAGCCCTTCCAGAAGCGATAATTTTAGAGGTATATGATGAAGAATGGGTGCAGACTGTGGACTATGAGCACATACCATTTAGGTGTCGTAAATTTCATGAACATGGCCATCTATTCAGAGACTACCCAACAAACAATATGGAAGGCAATGGGAAAACTACTTTGGATAGAGATCACGAGGGTTTCACCAAGGTTGGGGGCAAAGGGAAAGGGGGTAAACGTCCACACAAGAAGATCAATGAGGACAAACACACAAGACACAACAGTTTCAAAATCCTAGAGGAAGTAGAGGAGAACATGGAGACAGTCCAGGACATGGAGAACGTAACCAAGGAGCAGGATAAGGAAGTTGAAATGGAGGATATCACAGTAAACAACCAGCAAAAGGATGATCTACCAAGCTGCATGGAGATCAGTAGGGACCATGAGATGACTCCAAGTGAGGCAGGAACGGAGGACCATGAACTACAGGAGATTCTAGATAAGGAAAATCTAGATCTAGAGAAATTTCTGGAACAATGAAAGAACATAGGAGTGGACTCCTTGCCAAAAGAAGATTATGACAGAGTACAACAGCTCTTTCTATGGAGATCACAATCACAGGGAACTGGTGTCAAAAGAAACCATGAAAGCCAGGAGCCAAGTGGGGTCAAAATGATGGAGAATTCACAGGCATAATCTCCAAAGAACTCAGGAAGAAAAAGACAGAATGAGTTGCTAAAAAAATGTGGAAAACTATTAATTAACTCAGGTAAGATGAAAGATCTCACCAGCTATTCCTTTACTAACCTTTCTTAATGAAGCTCACAACCTGGAATATCAGAGGTATAGGGAGTAGAAGGAAACAAAGGAATCTAAGTAACAGAATGAAAGAAGAAAAACCAAACATGGTTTTTATTCAGGAGACAAAATGTTCGATGGATAAAATAAGAGAAGTTCATAATAAATGGTTAATCAAGTATGAGTATCTAGAGGTTAAGGAAAATAACTCTGCGGGAGGGATTCTCATGATGTGGGATCCATAGAAATTTGGAATCCTGGATGCTTCTGTCTTTGGTGTGTCAACCTGTAGGTGATAATAAGATATATATATGATTACAAATGTTTATGGACCTCAAAAGCAAGCATATAAACTCAAGCTACTCACCTCCATGGAGGATCTAAGAGCAAGACATCCCAATATGCCTTGGATCGTTGCAAGAGATTTCAATATGATAAGATCTCTTTCAGAAGAAAAAAAGGAGGCACTAGACAGCTAGGTAGAGACTCCATAGCCTTCCAGGACTTCATTATGAACATGGGACTAGTGGACACTGAAATAATAAATGGAACCTTCACATGGAACAATAAAAGGGGAGGGGCTTCTCAAGTGGCTTCCAAACTTGATAGATTTATTGTTTCAGAGGATCTCCTCCTCACAGGACCCGCCATGACAGCTTCCATTCTGCCCTTTGGAGGTTTGGATCACTGGCCAGTACAGCTAGAAGCTACCTTCATGGGCACTCCAAGAAATAGACCTTTCAGGTTCGAAAATGCCTGGCTCTCACACCCTAAATTCACTAGTAACATTGATAAATGGTGGAGAGAGGAGTTGAACATTCAGGGCACTAAAATGTTCATGCTCCAGCAGAAACTTAAACAAATTAAATCCAAACTTAAAGCTCGGAAAAAAAAGAAATTTGGCGATATCTTCAAGGCCAAAAGAGAAATTGAGCGGAAGCTCCAGGAAATTAATCAGATCAACATCATAGAGGGCTTCATCGAAGAGAGGCAAAAACTAACTGAATCTTTGCAGGAAGAATGGGAGGATAGATGCTTACAAGAGGAAAACTTTTGGAGGTAAAAATCTAGGATTCAATGGATTAAAGAGGGAGAAAGAAATACAAAGTTCTTTCATAAATCCACTATGGCTCACAGGGCACACAACAAAATCACAAAGATCAAAGATTCTCAAGGCATTGAGCTTGTCATCGATCTTGGTACAACACTTCTTAAATATTGCAAAGGATCCAATGGAGGATAGAACCAGGTTCATTGATCATTTCACCCAGTATATCCCTAAGCTGGTTACCAGAGAGGACAACCACAATCTTAACAGGCTAGTTCGGAAGAGGAGGTCAGTGAGGTGATTAATGAAATGCAAAGTGGAAAAGCACCAGACCCAGATGGATTCAATGTAGACTTCTTCAAAGCCTGCTGGGAAATAGTCAAACAGGATATCCTCGAGGTTGTGGAAGACTCGAGAAAATCCAAAAAGGTTCTGAAGGCTCTTAATGCTTCCTTCATAGCTTTAATCCATAAGCAGGAAAATGCCATGACTCCGGATGGTTTTCGACCCATAGCTATATGTAATGTGGTGTATAAAATCATTTCCAAAGTGATAGCAAATAGACTCAAGCCCCTTCTACCTTCTCTCATCTCGGAAGAGCAAACAGGCTATGTGGAAGGAAGACAAATTCTCAACAATATCATCCAAGCGCATGAGGTGGTACACTCACTCAAAAGCAACAAACAAGCGGGTATGATCATTCAGTTGGACCTAGTGAAAGCCTATGATAAACTAAGCTGGTCTTATATAAGAGAAATTATAAAAGCCTATGGCTTTGACCAAAATTGGATAAGATGGGTTATGGCACTAGTTACCACGACCAGTTTTTCCATACTGCTCAATGGAGCTCCATCAAGAACCTTCACACCCTCTAGAGGACTCAGACAAGGAGATCCGCTCTCACCTTTCCTCTTCGTCCTCATGATGGAAGGGCTAGGTAGGGCAATCAAAATGGCAAATGCTGAAGGTCGAATCCAGGGTATCAAGCTCACCTCGGATGGAGCGGCAAACACTCATCAATAATTTGTGGATGATACAATGTTGCAGTGCATACCCACAGTCAGGGAATCCAGAGCAATCAAAAATATCTTAAACGAATTTGTTATGGCAGCTGGAACATAGGTAAGCCTTAACAAGTCCAAAGTATTTTTCTTTAACACTAATATTTCTATTCTGAGAAATATTACCAGAATTCTTGGTTTTCAAAGGGAGCAGTTACCTTCCAAATATCTTAGCATTCCTCTTACTAACAAACCTCTAAGCAAGAAAGTGTGGGAACCAATTTTAAATAAACTTTAGGACAAGGTTAGAAAATGGACATGCAAGTCTTTAAATTTAGTAGGGCACCTGGTGCTCACTCAGGCAGTCTTGCTGGCCATTCCCATTTTCATGTTTTCAACTCTCCCTGCTCCTCAAGGTATTAAGCATCAGATGAGGAGCATTCAAAGGGACTTTCTGTGGGGCAGAGGGGAAGAGAAAAAGAAGTGGGCTTTAGTAGCCTGGGACAAGCTCTGCAAGCCCAAAAGCCATGGCGGCTTGGGGTTGCATGATCCTGAGACTCTAAGCAGAGTTTCGGGAGCTAAGCTTTGGTGGAGATGGATCAAGGAGTCGAATGCCCCTTGCGCTAAGCTTTGGAAACAAAAGTGTGCCAAATATTGGTAGGAGAAGGATCACATTAGAATGTCAGGACAAATCAGGGGCTCCCACATTTGGAACCTTGCCTGGGAGAATAAAAGCATTGTTCAGAAACACTGTTTCTGGGAAATCCGAGTAGGGGACCTTGCTCGATTTTGGGAGGACAGCTGGCAACAGGAACCCAACCTGTATAGGAATGACTTGGCAGCTCTCAAGAGTGACACAGACAACAAAGGTTTGGTTTTGGTAAAAGATTTATGGGACTAGGGAAGGAATAATGAAAAATGGAGGAAATGGAAGGATCTAGGTTACAGTGATGAGAATCCTCTGAAGGCCAAGGCAGATGCTCTCACCCAGGACTTAGAGCATAGAAGGATACTGGTTTCCTCCTCACCTGACCAATTAATATGGGGAAAGAATAATGAAGGTAACTTTAACCTCAAAGAGGCAAAACAGGAAGTCACGGGATTTAACTTTGTGAATATTGATCAAGTCTGGAAGAAGCTCTGGCAAAACCCCCACTGGATGAAAATAAAGTTATTCATTTGGCTAGTGCATCAAAGGAAGATCTTAACTTGGGAAAATCTCCTAAAGAAAGGCTTCATTGGCCCTTCCAAATGTCACCTCTGTGGCTCACATGAGGAAATGATTGAACACCTTCTCAACCTCTGCACTTTTACATCTAGGGTGTGGGACTGGGTGGCCTCAATCTTCAGACAAACTGATAGGGATAGTCTCAATATATCCAACACTTTGAAAAACTGGAGGAAGAACTTCTCAGGGAATGAGATTATTAACAAAGCCTGTATTCTGGTTCTAGGCTTTGTCATTTGGAATGTTTGGAAAGAGCGCAACAAACGGATCTTCAAAGAAAAAACTCGCGAGCCCCAATATATAATTGATCAAATTCTAAGGCAGCTTAAAGACACAGTAAGAAGCTTATTGAGGACACTTCCTAAGGATCCTCCTCTGCCTCAAGAGGAGAATATTATACTTCAGTTGGGTCTCCAGTCCATAAGTCCTCAAGGAATAATAAAGGGAGTGAGCTTAATAAATACAGGGGCCAGCAGTTAGAAGCCTCCTCCTTATGGTTTCTTCAAGGTTAACATCGATGGAGCTTCTAAGGGCAACCCAGGTTTAGATGGCTTTGTGGGTGCCATAAAAATTATCAGGGGAAAACAAAGAAAATTTTCCATGGCCACTTGGGGAAGGTCACTAATAACATGGCTGAGCTCCTGGCATTAGAGCAATGCCTGGAAATCCTGGTGGAGTCAGATTCACATAATGTTATCATTGAAGCAGATTCAAAATTAATCATTAGAGCGGCCAAGAAATTATGCAATGGAACTTCTCCAGATAAAGTGTCGAAGCATTGGAAACTCCTGCAGGTCTTTCACTGTATCCACTCCCACTTGCAAACCCTTAAAACTGTCAGATTTGTCCATGTGAAAAGGAAAGCAAACATGTTAGCGGATCGGTTGGCGAATGAAGGAGTGACCAATAGGGATAGGGATTCTCGATATGCTTTGGATTCGTTACCTACAGGAAAATTGCAGGAGGATTGTCTCTATCTGGAAACCAAATATATGGAACTATGGATGAACATGACAGATTGAAAGGATTCAGGAGACAGGAGGGAGGATGGTGAACCCTAAACCGTCTGACCATCTTTGGTCTTGGCAGCTTTCCAAAGATCTGATCACTTTCGGTTGGATTGGTCTAACGGTCATCGCTTGGCGACAGAACGTAATTGCTTTTCCACGAAACAACGGATTCAATACCACAAGTGGTATATCGGGCGGGGTCCGAATGGTTTCTAGTTTTTTGAAGTTGGCCCCCGATTCCACTCATCATGTGACACGCGGCGAGAGGAGAGAGAAAACCGCCCTCATCGGATGGCTAACCCTCACGCTTCTCGGCTACCCGATATCCATGATGGTCGTTGGATCTGAGGGGAGTAGTCAACAGTGGTGATTTATTCGTGCAAGTTGTTCGAAAGTTTCGGACCCGAAAAAGTTTAGAGGACTAAGCCTATAGCTTTCGTCGAGTCCGGAAGTTAGTTTTTTGGGTGGTCCGTTGTGGGGTCCCTTGTGGACCCTTGGTGGGACACTAGTAGCTTTTTGTGGGCCTCGATCCGTGGGCCTTGATTGGTGGACTCGTCGTCCAAGGAGTGCAGGGTTTCTTATGGCTTCTCTTGGTTTGGGTGAGTGGTTACATTTTTGCCTGCCCTACTGATTTTGGAACTCTCACAGAGTGGGTGCAGCTTCATGTAAATTATGTATTATGTTTAATAGAAGGTCCTACTCTTACTTGATCAAAAAAAGATAATTTATCAACGTATATAAAAAAAGAAATAGTACAATATATTTATAGTGAAATAATAATTATTAAGAATTTAAGTAAGTTTGATTATATATATGAGTTATTAACCCCTAGATCCATCTTAACACCGGATCTATCAAGCGCCGAGAGGGATCATATCTCAAGGTGCAAACCTATTTTTTGAGTGCAAAACTTGAGGAAAGGTTTGCACCTCGAGAGATATGATCCCTCTTGGCGCTTGATAGATCCGTTGTTAAGATGGATCTAGGTTCGTTCAGTCGTGTGCGGTCATACAAAATTTGTTGAACATCTAATTATTTTGATCACTTTAAATATGCTAAATATGTTTAAGATTAATTTGGTCAATTTAATTTAAAATTTGCTTAGTTACCTCAGTTTGTTGAGATGAGAGAGACTGTTAGTAGCTTCAATGATGAAATACAAATTTTGAGTGCAAAGTCTCAATGTAACAATTTTGATAGATATAAAATGTGAGTACTAATAATATAGTCAATTACAAACAATCTTCATTGCAATCAATCTGAAACTATTTTCTTATATTGTTCCTATTGTCACACCTATTAGTTTTTCCATTTTCTCATATCAATCATATGAAAAGAGTAGTTGGAATCATAGACCATTCAAATATTTAACTCGAGCTATTGTAGTAAACAACATACCTTGTCTCTGTTGCTCTCCAATATTAATAGTAGTTTTCTCAAAATTCAATCATTATGACTTATGGAGTGTTAAACCCCAAATAATTTTCAATGGTAGTTATTTTCTATTACCACGTTTGAATGCAAAGTAATTAACAATGTTGAATGATGGAAAATGGGAATAATAAGAATGTACCCAATTATAAATAGTTTATAGTTTCAAGAAGCAAACATTTGGGGTAAGCAAACATTTTATTTAGGATGAAAATTCAAGTATTGTATTTATGGTTGAATAATTTTTATGTGCTTACACTGAGAGAGTGTGTGTATGTTTTGGGGGTGAGAAGGAGAGACAAGGGGAGATAGAGATATAGATGGGGGGAGAGGGAATAAGAGAGAGGCAAAGACAGGGAGGGAGGAAGAGATATCGATATGGAGAGAGAAATGTTAGAGAGAGAGAGAAGGGGAAGAGAGAGAGAGGGAGGGGAAAGGGAGGGAAGGAGAGAGAGATAGATAGATATGGAGAGAGTGTGTGTATGTTTAGGGGTTGAGATAGAGAGATAAAGAAGGAGAGACAATGGGAGATAGAGATATAGATGGAGGAGGTAGAGATGTGCTTACACTGAAATCAATGCACACTATTAATCTAATTACTTTGAAATTAATGTACATCATACATCTTGTTGCATCAAATAAAAAATCAACATCTACACTAAAATCAATGCATCTAGTGCAAACAATCAAATAGGATTAGAAATCAACAACTATATTGAAATTAATGCATCTAGTGCAAGCAATCAAATAGGATTAGAAATCAATATATACAATGAAACCAATGCATCTAATGCAAGCAATCAAATATGAGTAGAAATCAACCTCTACGTTGAAATCAATGCATCTAGTGTAAGGTATTAAATATGATTAGAAATCGACATCTAAACTGAAATCAATGCATCTAGTGAAAGCGATCAAATAGGATTAGAAATCAATATCTATACTAAAACCAATGCATCATGTGCAAGCAATCAAATAGGAGTAGAAATCAACATTGACATTGAAATCAATGCATCTAGTGTAAGGTATTAAATAGAGTTATAAATCGACAGTGCATGTGATCAAATAGGATTAGAAATGAACAACCACATTGAAAATCTAGAATATTCACGACTTTCTAAATCTAACTTCTATGTCTGTATTTGTCTCTGTGAGACTCTTTTTTCTTCCCTCTCCCTCCACCTTCCATTATGTATCTATCTCCCTCCCCCTCTCCTTCTTTGTCTTCCCCTCCCTCTCTCCCCTGTCTCACTCTATTTGCCTCTCCCTAACTTTCTCTATCTTTCTCTTCTTTCCTCTCTCCCCCTGCTATCTATATTTATACCTCCCTCCATCTCTCCTTATTTGTCTCTCTATCTCAACCCCCTAAACATATGTCACGCTCTCTCTCTCTCTCTTCCCCCATATCTATCTATCTATTTATCTATCTCTCCTTCTTCCTTTCCCTATCTCTTTCCCCCCCCACCCCCCCTCTCTCTACCCCCTCCATCTATATCTCTATCTCCCATCTATCCCTCTTCCTCCCTCCCTCTCTTTGCCTCTCTCTTCTACCCCCTCCCTCGCCCCATCTATATCTCTATCTCCCCTTGTCTCTCCTTCTCACCCCCAAAACATACACACTCTCTCTCCATATATATCTCTCTCTCTCTCTCTCACACTAACTCTCCATCTCTCCCTTGTCACTCCCTCTCCACCTTTCTCTCTCTATGTCACAACCAATTATGTTTTTTTATTAATTTAAATACAATACAATGGGATCATATTTAAGAAATATAATGAGATGGAAGGGGGAATAGAGTGTGGGAGAGAGACACAGTGAGAGAGAGAAAGGAAGAAAGAGAGGAGGGGGGGAGGGAGAGAGATGGATTTAGAGGGGGAAAGAGAGGGAGTGGCAAGGGAGAGATGGAGAGTCAGAGAGAGAAGGGGAAGAGGTAAAGAGGGAAAGGAAGAGGGAGATATATATATATATATATATATATATATATGGGGGGGGGAGAGATAGAGAGCTTGGAATATGTTTAGGGGGTTGAGATAGAGAGACAAATAAGGAGATATGGAAGGAGGTATAAATATAGATGGTAGGGGGAGAGAGGAAAGAAGAGAAAGATAGAGAAAGTTAGGGAGAGGCAGATAAAGTGAGACAGGGGAGAGAGGGAGGGGAAGAGAGAGAAGGAGAGGAGGAGGGAGATAGACACAGAATGGAAGGTGGAGAGAGAGGGAAGAAGAAAGTATCATAGAGACAAATACAGACATAGAAGTTAGATCTAGAAAGTCATGAATATTTTATATTTTCACTAAAATAGATGTATTTATTTCAATGTAGTTGTTGATTTCTAATCCTATTTGATCACATGCATTGATTTCAGTGTAGATGTCGATTTATAATTCTATTTAATACCTTACACTAGATGCATTGATTTCAGTGTCGATGTTGATTTCTACTCCTATTTGATTTCTTGCACATGATGCATTGGTTTCAATGTAGATATTGGTTGCTAATCCTATTTGATCGCTTGCACTAGATGCATTGATTTTAGTGTAGATGTCGATTTCTAATCATATTTAATACCTTACACTAGATGCATTGATTTCAGTATAGATGTTGATTTCTACTTATATTTGATTACTTGCATTAGATGCATTGGTTTTAGTGTAGATATTGATTTATAATCCTATTTCATTGCTTGCACTAGATGCATTGATTTTAGTTTAGATGTTGATTTCTAATCCTATTTGATTATTTGCACTAGATGCATTGATTTTAGTGTAGATCTTGATTTTTGATTTGATGCAACAAGATGTATGATGTACATTAATTTCAAAATAATTAGATTAATAGAGTGCACTGATCTCAATGTAAGCACATCTCTAGCTCCTCCATCTATATCTTTATCTCCCATTGTCTCTCCTTCTCTATCTCTCTGTCTCAGCCCCTAAACATACACACTCTCTCTCCATATCTCTCTCTCTCTCTCTCCATCCCTCCCTTTCCCCTCTCTCTCTATCTTCCCCTTCTCTCTCTCTCTAACATTGATCTCTCCATATCCATATCTCTTCTTACCTCTCCCCCCCATCTATATCTCTATCTCCCCTTGTCTCTCCTTCTCACCCCAAAACATACACACTTTGTCTCTCCTTCTCACCCCCAGAACATACACACTTTGTCTAAGTGTAAGCACATAAAAATTATTCAACCATAAAAATACAATACTTGAATTTTCATCCTAAATAAAATGTTTGCTTACTTGAATCTATAATTGGGTATATTCTTATTATTCCAATTTTCCATCATTCAACATTGTTAATTACTTTGCATTCAAATGCGGTAACAGAAAATAACTACCATTGAAAATTATTTGGGGTTTAACACTCCATAAGTCACAATGACTGACTTTGGAGAAAACCACTATTAATATTAGAGCAACAGAGATATTAGAGAGCAACAAAGACAAACTATGTTGTTTACTACAGTAGCTTGAGTTAAATATTTGAATGGTCTATGATTCCAACTACTCTTTTCATATGATCGATATGAAAAAATGGAAAAAAATAGTTTCAGATTGATTGCAATCAAGATTGTTTGTAATTGACTATATTCTTAGTATTCACATTTTCTATCTATCAAAATTGTTACATTGACACTTTGCACTCAAAATTTGTATTTCATCATTCAAGTTACTAATAGTCTCTCTCATCTCAACAAACTGAGGTAACTAAGAAAAATTTAAATTAAATTGATTATATTAATCTTAGACATATTTACCATATTTAAAATTATCAAAATAATTTGACGTTCAACAAATTTTGTATGACCGCACACGACTGAAACCAACCTAGATCCATCTTAATACTGGATCTATCAAGCGCCGAGAGGGATCAAATCTCTCGAGATGCAAACCTTTCCTCAAGTTTTGCACTCGAAAAATAGGTTTGCACTTCGAGAGATTTGATCCCTCTCGGCGCTTGATAGATCCGGTGTTAAGATGGATCTAGACTGGTTTAATGTAACATTACGTTACGTGACAACATCTCCCTCGTATACTAGACTGTAGAGCGCCTCTCAGCAGAATAAATATTTAATGATATATTATATTTTATTTATTTAATTTATAATATATTATTTTATCCCATGTTAATAGATTGGTCAAATTCTTTTAGAATCATTCAAATGTAATTAACTACCCACATTGAATTGAATTAATCTTCTTCAATTAGTTTATGTCTTCAAATCGTTAAAATTAGTTTATTTAAATGTCATCTTTATGTGTGTATTTTTATTCATTTTATTTTTGAATATCTCTTTAAAGTCATCATAAATTATGCATTAAAATCATTTCTTTATATGTTTTCCTACATAATTCAACCAATTAAGGATCACAAAGTACTTAAATTATAATGTTATATTTACATGTCAAAGGCATGCTATGAGATTTTTTTGGGTGTCGAGCAAAGAGTATCTCATGGTGTACATGATATAAATAAATATATGACGTGGTCATTTGAAATTTCTAATGAGGGCTTAAGGCTAAGACTTTATTGTGCACACTAGAGCTAAGTGAGCTATTTGAATTATTATTGTTTGATTTTTTTATTTTGAAATACCTCTTATGTGAGATGAACTTTAATATACATATATATCATAATATAAAGCGAGCAAAGAGTATCTCATGCTGTACATGATATAAATAAATATATGATGTGGTTATTTGAAATTTTTAATGAGGGCTTAAGGCTAAGAATTTAGTGTGCACACTAAAGCTAAGTGAGTTATTTGAATTATTGTTGTTTGATTTCTTGATTTTGAAATTCCTCTTATGTGAGGTGAACTTTAATATGCATATATATCATAATATAAAGCAATCCATGTCGATGTCTAGATGGCAAAAGAGGAGGTGATATTTTCAACAAAGAACAGATGTAGGGAAAGAAAGGGAGATACCAATAGGAATGCATGTCCACTTAAGAATTTCATGTGTGGCATGAACAAATAGATTTTAAGAGGAGCTGACACCTTCCACTTCAATCCATATATATGAGTATCAATTGTTTATCATTTTGGAGTAGCAAAAAATAAGGTCCTTACATATATCCAGTTTTTCAGTCATTTGGCAATTGCTATGTTTGTTTGTGTATTAGTACTTATTCGTGAATAATTAACACAGAAAACTAAATTAGTGAGGGCCAATTTGTCAATATTAGAGTTGTCATATATTTGAGGCATCGTGATTAAATGATATTAACTATGACTAAAGAGGGAAATTAGGTGAATGAATCCCATGTAAGTTATCAAGCCACTGAGTGTCTAAAATTAATCAAAATCCCTGATTATTTTGTAGATTTTTTTCAATTCATGGATGAATGGTAATGAAAAATAGATTTAGAGTCATTGGGAGGAGTTTATGGCATTTTATATTGACACATAGGTTGGCCAAGATAGGGGCTTTTATTAAACAAGAAGGCTAACTAGTATACATCACTAACATGTTAGTGAGAGTCCAAATAATAATCATGGTGATGCTATGGGGGTGTTGTAATACACTTGATCCCCTCAATTCCTTTTTGACGATATTGAGTCTACAGTTGCAACCTCCAAGGTAACTTTATGGAGATGGGGGTATCAAAATTCCTCTTACTTCAATCACCTTAAACCTTTTTTCCGAGATCACCATCATCTTCTACTCTTTTAGAGCTTTCTAGTGATATAAAATTCATCTAAATACAAACTATATCGAAAGTTATGGCCTTCAAAATATTCATCTCTATTAGCACCACGACAACATCAATACCATTGACATGCGGTAGTCATTTTTCCGATGTGTCACCATTGTACAATTCTACATCAGTTAACATGTGGTTGACACGTGACAACCTTTTTCCTACGTGTCACCACCACATAGGGCCACATCCACAACTGGACACGTCATCCAACCTTATCTAGATCTTATCCAGATCTAGTAATTTCCATATATACCCTGTAAAAGTTTTAGATCCTCAATCTTTTAGATTTTTGGATTCCCAAATTCCATGCCACCTCTACCACGAGGATGGCCATCTACCCTCCACCTTAGTACAACCATACATCAATCTCCACATCAACTTGTAATGTACTTTGAACCAAAACTTCATGCCATGTCAGAGTGGCACATTAGCATGCCACATCACGAATATGACATGTGGACCCCATGTAATTTCCACATGGTCTATCCAACTAGCATCTGAATCTAGGTTTTTCCAAAGGTTAGCAAATATATATATATATATATATATATATATATATATATATATATATATATATATATATATATATATATATATATATATTTTTTTTTTTTTTTTTTAATATTTGGATCCTCTGCAATATTGACATTCGTGTTCCAATGGCTCCAATTTCCATGTTATGGGTTCTGCCCGTCTAACATCCAATTTTTTATAAAGGTCCAATTATTATAAATTTTGAGTGCTCAAATATTCAAAACATCTAATACTTCCATTAACACGACTCACAAAATACTCAAATATCTATATATATTGATATTTAAACATCCCAACCCTTTTCCTAACACTTAAACAAAACTCTAACCTTTCGTCACTACCTTATAATAGGAACATATTCTCTTACCAGCTTCTACCCCATTTTGGTTGCACCCTTATTCACGACTTTTATTAGACCATATAACCAGAGGCTAGGGCTAAATATTCCAATCCCCAAATTTCAAAACTTCCACTAAGCATATTATGCCTACTTAAAAGGATTTAAACTACCTTTGATACGGCAGAGGATCTGTAAACTATTGTGGATATTCCACTAGACAGTTCATCACAACAAATCTGATAAAATCTACTTAAAAAATCTAAAAATATGCAGTAATACAATTATATTTCCCTTAGATATGTAGATTATTGTTAATAGTGTATGCATGTGAATTAAAATTATGCATAAAATAGAGAACAACAAAAACTAAATCTCTCACACACATTTGACACAGGATATGACCTAAAAAACCCTTTCGGGAGAAAAAAAAACCCAGTTAAAATGTGAGGTCGCTCTGCTTTCTTTCTCTAAATGGAAATATGGTTGTGAGTACAAAGAAGTATGGCATGTGGCTCGTGGTCTACTATAGTGCACAAATCCTCTATGTGTGCTCTATCTCCTATCCTTCTTGGTTATTTCTGCTCAGCTATGGAACAAATGCACTTGAAAGAATGGAACCCCTTTTCCTCCTAGTGGCCTGGTTCTAACACACTTCGATAGCCTACCGGTGGTCAAGTTTGACTACCTCAACTCTTAACCAAGTTACAATATAGAATTTTGTAGATCCTTCTTCATCATAATCACGTTGTTAGCCCCTTTTCCATGAATTATGGGGCTAACGTGGCATCTTCCCAATTATGGTGTTGAAAATAGGAAGGTCAACTTCTAAATGGCATAACTTATTCATACCGACTCCGATTGACGTGATTCTTGCATCGTTGGAATTTTTTGTGGGTGCAGGATAAGAAAAAAATTTGATTCCCTAAGACGACAAAGTTTTACCCCCAAAAAACGTCTTTTGATACCTCAAAATGCTCCCAAAAGTTTTCTGACACCAATTTGCCAAACTAGATCATGTTGATAAAAATGGTCCTGAGAGATTATTCCTCCATTTTTTTCCACTCTGAAAGCATCAAGATGGATGGAGAACAATATAATGATCCAATCTAGATGACACCTCCCCATTTTGGGAGGCTTTTGGTTCCCAAAAGCTTCTACTGAACAATGTGAGGAAATTTTTCCTCCACCTTCTCTTTAGTTTACCATTTAGCTTTGCCTAGAAGTTGTCCTTTCAACCCAATCTACCAAAGATCATATTGCCCATGTCTTTTAGTTTTGGACCTCTTCTGCAAAATGGTATCTTCTTTCAGCTATGCCTGAGCATCTAGTTACAAATCCTCCAGAGAAGGTAGGGCATGTTCCTCTTCCTAATCTAGCATGGAAGGTTCATAGAGTTTCAAATTCTCTACGTTCACAACTAAGTAAATGCACATATATGGTGGTAAACTGAGTTGATATGCATTATCACCCACTTTTTCTAGTATCTCAAAAATCTCATACCTCAAAGTCTTGATTTTCTTACCAGGTGGTTGTAGCCTCTCCTTATTCAACTGTAATCATACTCTAGCTTCCACCTTGAATGATTTCTTTTGTTTTCTATGTTGATCATGCATGGCCTTATATTTCTCATGCGACTTGTGCAGTGTCTCTTATACTTGTCTAAGAATTTGTATGATCTTTTCTATAAAATTTTCAGCCCTCAAGGCATCTCCTATAAGATCTTCCCTCACTCCTTTCTACACACATGCAATGTCCAAAGGTGAAGGTGACAAATATCTAAAACAAGTTTCAAATGGGGACTTTCTTGTAGAAGTTTGGATTGTTATCTTGTAATAATGTTGCATATATACCATATTTTCATGTTAGGCCTTCAGATGTTTCTAGTTGTATCCCCTCAGAAGTTGCACCAATTTATTGTTAACTTCTTTTGTCTACCCATATGTCTATGGATGGGATGTTATAGATTTCAACTTTGTGTCCATATTCTCCCATAATGTAGCCCAAAATGCACTGGGAAATCTTATATCCTTGTATAAAACGATGCTCCTTGGTATCCAAAAGTGCACATACGCCTATCCAAAGAACAATTTGTTTGCTTCTTACCCACTAATGGTATTCTTACAGGGCATCAAAACACACATCTTACTGAATCTGTCAACTACCACGAACGAATAGTCATGTCCCTTCCTGGTTGTTAGTAAACCTCCCACAAAGTCCATGGAAATGATTTCCCAAGGACGAGTGGGTACAAGTAAGGGATGATATAGACCCTTTCATGTTTCCAGTCTTGCTAGTACAACAAAGCGTGCATTCTCTTATGTACCTAGCTACCTATTCTTGCATCTTGGGCCAATACACATACCTTTGAAAATTGGTCATGGTCTTCCCTACACCAAAGCACCCTGAAACCTTGGATTTGTGAGTCTATATAATTAGCTACAACCACTCTCCTTTAAGAACACATAGTTTATCAAGCATGTAGAGTAACCCATCTTGGAGATGGTGGTCAACAATTTTGTCACCATCATGCACAAGACTCTAACTCTACAACTGCTAAAACACTTCCATTAAGTCTTCATCCTCTGAATATGATTCTTTGTATAAATCATGGGTGAATGGTTCCATGTGCATCAGAGTTCCCAAAGTTGTGATTTTTAATGTGGCTGACCTTAAAAGCATGTCAGCTAACTTGTTTTTGTTTCCCCTCATCAATCTAACAAACGTAGTTGTTGCACTACATAGTGCAAATGGCATGACTAACCACTCATACAAACCTGGCTTGGCTTTTAAGGTGGTCTTCCAGGCCTCTTCTTCTTTGACTCAAACCTGGTGATATCTAGAATTTATGTCCATCTTGGTGAAGTATTTTGCTTGCTGCAATTGATCCAGCAGATCATCTATCTTGGGCAGGGGGTACCTGTTCTTGAGTATGATTTTGTTCAACACCCTGTAATCTATACACATCTGCCAAGATCCATCCTTCTTTGGCACAATGATGTTGGGTAACCCACATGGTGATGTACTCGATCAAATGAAACCCTGTTCTAGTAGTTGTTGCAATTGTTTCTTCACCTCACTTTCTTCTATAACATAATGTATGTACAACCCAATGTTTGGAAATATGGAGTTTGGCAATAGTTGGATCTCATGCTCTACTTCTGTTAGGTCCCTATACTACTAGTGTAACCCCTTATTGTTATTAGTACAACCCCCTTATTATATTTTTGTGCCCATGTAGTCCCCATATTGTTATTATTGTGCCCCATAGAAGCCCAATATTGTTATTATTGTGCCCTTACATTATTATTGTTATGTCAGCTTTGATTATATTATGTCCCCTTATACTCCTATATATACAAAGGAGGTCTTGTCATTTGTATCACCCAAGAATTGTTCATTTGTGTAATGTAAAGGAGGTTTCCCCCTCAAAGAGGCTGAATTCTAAGGCGTTTATCTCTTTTTTCTATCTTTTGTGAGTTGGTTTCATAACATTTGGTATCAGAGATTTGGATTCTAGGGTTTCACTGCTCCAAATAGGTCATCGTGGAATTTTCTCTATAACTTTTTTTCTGCAATGTTTCAAAAGCTAAAAAAAAAAACCCTTTTGAGCCAAAATCGTTCTAAACCTCGGGTCCAAATTTTAGATCTTGTCTCTCTATATTTTCGGAGATATGATTTGAGGAAGTTATGGTTTTTGCAAGCTCCATAATCCCATCTCAAACAGGTCATCGTGGAATTTTCGCTATAATTTGGACTCTACAAAGTTTCTGACTCTGAAATTCAAACCCATTTGAGCTGAAAACTGGGTGAAGTGTGGGCCCGAATTTCAGATCTTGTTTCGCTATATTTTCGGAGATACAATCCAAGATATTTAGGGTTTTTGCAGGTTCCCGAATTACTTCCCAAAAAGGTTACCCAGGAAAAAGCATCATAACTTTCTCTCTGAGCATCAGATTGAAATTTCGTAAGAAGCTATAAAAAGAGGACGACCTGTACTTTTCTGTGTATTTTTTTTAGGTCCGAAGGTCAGTAATACGTGGAACTTCGTACAAGTTAGCTCTACTGAAAAAGTATATATGCAGGTCATCTTGGGAGATTGGGCATAATGCTTTCTTGGGGAATCCAATTTCGATCAGACTACTGGCATTGGAAAGAGGACGCGGAGGGCTACAACAACTTGCAATTTCAAACCTTGGAGATCATAAATTCCATAGTTACAGTGGTTTCAATATCGAGCTCCTAAAATCAAGAAAAAATGATATGAGGAAGTTTGATGGCAAAGATCCGGTAAATTGGATACTACAAATGGAGCAATATTTTGATCTACATGAGGTGCAACTATTACAAAGCCACGTATGACATCTTTATATTTAGAACCGAATCAATTTTAATGATATAAAGGGCTTTGTTCTCGTAAACCACTTGTCACGTGGTCAATTTTCATGGAGGAAATGATAGCACATTATGAGGATACAAAGAGAAACACCTTCTTTAGCCAATTGATAAATCTCAAACAAAAGGGTTCAATGGTATAACACATTGAGGACTTTCAAAAATTTAATATAAGGGTAAATTATATTCCAGAGAAGCAAATGATTGATGTCTTCATAGGGAATTTAAAGGATAACATTCAACATGAGGTTCGTCTTTGGGAACCTGATTCATTAGAGAAGACATTTAGGTTGGCAAGAAAAATTGAAAGCAAATTTATGGAAACAAGGAATCCCACCACTCACAACTATAATTTTGGAAGTGTTTTTTCTCCTATACTTCCACAACCTACAAGGTTTACACCACAAAAATTGGAAGAAAAAAGAAAAAAGGGCTTTGTTACAATTGTGATAGCAAATACACTAAAGGTCATAAGTGTGCTGAGAAGAAATTATTTTACATAGATTATGAAGAGGAGGAAGAAAAGGATCAAGAAACATCAAATGAAGAGGATATACACAAGGAACCAACCCCAGAGAAAGAAGAAATGAATCCCACCATATCTTGTAAAGCATTGACAAGAATTACCACTCATCAAACTTTCAAGATAGAAGGACATATCAAGAAGAAAAAGGTTCAAGAAGTGAAAGATCACATCGAGAAAGAAGAAATGAATATGACCATATCTTGTAATGCATTGGCCGGAAATACCACTCCACAAACTATCAAGATAGAAGGACATATCAAGAAGAAAAATGTTCAAGAAGTGTGTTGAAAATAGCAACAAGAAATGCTAAATATAGAAGTGCTAAATTTAGAACTGCTATAAATAGCATTTCGGGATACCTTCCTATTTTAGTTAGTCCCTGAACTAAAATAGATAAGTAAAAATTGGTATTTGATCTTAGCAGTTGTTTGTAAAATAATTAATTAATTCACCATGAGTTAATTAGTTGTAGAAAATCAAACATGAAGTCTATGTGGGGACATGCAACTGTTTCTCCATTGATTTAGGAATTTATCCATCAGTTAAAGAGATAAGGATGAGTTGTAATATTGAGTTGTACTTAGTTGGCTCAGTTAACTGAGTCAAGTCCAGTTAGATTAATTCAAATAGTTTGTTGAATTAATTGTGAGTTCAGTTAGTTAATGCATGCATGCATGTAACTGCTGCACTTCAGATAACTAAATATTCTCTCATAAATAACTCATGCATGTCAGTTCAGACAGAGACCCAGTCGAGATCAGATGGAGGGACAATCTACTACCAGTTTCTAGAATATTCCATTATGAATATCCCTTGCATGCAGAAGGAATTCTTTCCTTGAGGATTGCGCAGTTACTTCTTCAAGTTTTGTGAGTGTGATGAGGCCAATTCACACATGTGGCATCACTGGACCCCAAGAAAAAATTGCACAAGGAAATAGGAGGCTTGAAGGGCTTGAGGAGGACATATACTATGTCTATTCAGTCTGTGAGCTATATTGTTTGATTGCAAAGAGAGCAGGATAGCTTGTGAGCTGATTCTTTTTGTAACTCAAACATATTTCCACTTGTATGATAATACAGAGATTGGGGTTTTAGGCTGAGGCTTTCCCGGGTTATTTCCTCTGTGTTATGTGTGATTGATTTCTCATTCTCAGTTATATGTGTTCTCATTGATCTTGCTCAATTTGATTAAGCTTCTGCAAAGTTTGTTGTAGAAGTAGATCTTGTATTTTGCTTTAGTATATTGCATAATCTGTTGATCTACAGTGGGAATTTCTACATGGTATCGGAGCAAAGGTGATCAAGGCGAAGAACAGTATACAAGAAGAGAGAAGTTCAAAGTTTGAGGTTCATGAATATAGAAATCGATTTCTCATTACATCTCAATTTCACCAATGGCGTTCAGTGGTTTAAGACTCGATTATGCCCTTGATGGCAGCTCGAATTATATAGCCTGGAAGGATCGCATGGAAGCAGTATTAGAGGATAACGGTCTAAGGGACTTCATTCATCAAGAAGTCCCCAAGCCGACTGATGCTACTCAATTGGCTGAATGGAAGAAATGTGTGGCTAGAGAAAGGAGAATCCTTTTGGAGGGAGTTCGAGACCACATATTCTCGAGTCTCCATGGGAAGGAGACACTGTTTTCGATGTGAAAAACATTGAAAGATCTATATCAGAACAGTAGAGATTAGAGGAAGCTGGCGCTGAAAGACAAGCTTCAGAAAATCAAGTGTGAACAAGGTGACACGATCTCTACATATCTGAACAAGCTCACCACTTGCAGGGATGAGCTTGGAAGTGTAGGGATCACGACCGCTAATGATGACATGTTGAGTCTTGCACTCCTCGGTCTTCCTAAGAGTTGGCGTAGCTACCAAGACTCGGTTAATGGAAGAGAAAAACTGCTAGATTGGGAATGACTTTGGTCGGATCTAATGCAGGAGGAAATAAGAAGAAGCACCAGAGATGGATCCTCATCAAAGCAAGATGATGAGGAAAATCTAGCCTTAGCGAGTAAGGCGAGGAAAGGGAAAGGGAAGGCATCCCATCCCAAATCCTGTTCTTCCCATGGTGAGAAGAAGTTTGACAAATTGAAAGTGCGATGCTTTCATTGTCATGAAGTGGGCCATTATGCTACGAATTATCCACAGAAGAAATCCGAGAAGGGTTCCTCGAAGGGATCTGATGGTGAGGCACTGGCCTCACAGTTTGAGTTGGATTTCTGGCTTGTAGCATGCATGGTTTCATCCATGGTGGGATGTGTGTGGTACCTGGACAGTGGAGCTTCATTCCACATGTTAGGTGACAAGAATCTTTTCAATACCTTGGAGGAGAAGGATCTCCAGATGCGGATCAATATGGGCGATGATGGAAAGTACCGTGTTTCAGGTGAAGGTACGGTTGTGTTTTAAAAGGAGCATGGAGCTCCCCTCACCCTAATTGATGTAAAGTATGTACTAGGTCTGAAGAAGAATATTGTTTCTGTCGCTATGCTAGAAGATAAAGGCTATGATGTAGTCTTTAGTAAAGGAAAGGTATTCGTGAGGCATATCGGTACTGGAGAGACAAAGTGAATTGGGATTTGAGTAAAGAATCTCTACAAGCTGGAGGTAGACGACTGTGCTGCATTGAGTTCCAAAGCTGATATGGTGCAGAGCCAAGATGTTGGCGAGCTATGGTATAGAAGATTGGGCCACTTGCACCATGGAGCCCTGAAGATCATGTAGCAGATTTGTACCGGACTACCAAGGGAAACTTGAGCAGATGAATACATGCAAAGGTTGTACCTTGGGTAAGTATGTGAAATCTTCCTTTTTGGATTGAGATAGTAGAGCTAGAGCAATCCTGGAACGAGTTCACTCAGATGTTTATGGACCTTTCTCTATAGCCTCCACCGCTAAACAAAGGTACTGTGTTATTTTTATTGATGATTTTTCTCATAGATGCTAGATCTACTTTATGCAAAAGAAGGATTAGACCTTCTTGAGGTTTTGTGACTTTAAAGCCTTGGTAGAGAAAGAATCTGGAAAGAAAATAAAAGCCTTACGTAATGACAATGGTGGAGAGTATGTCTCCCAACAGTTTAAGGACTTCTGTGCTGTAGAAGGAATTAAACGGGAGTTGACAACACCCCATAAACCACAACAGAATGGGGTGGCTGAAAGGAAGAACAGATCGATTGTGGGAGAAGCTCGAGCAATGTTGCATGACCAAAGCCTACCACAACATTTGTGGGCTGAGGCATGCAATACAGTAGTACACTTGCAAGATAGAAGCCCGCACCGTATACTGGGAATGAAGACACCTATGGAGACTTTTTCTAGGAAGCGACCAGATGTGAGTCACTTCCGAATCTTTGGATCATTAGTTTACTATCATGTGACCAAAGATGCCTAGAAGAAGATGGATCCAACAGCTGAGTTGGGAATACTTGCGGGGTATACGGATACACCCCACAACTATTAGTTGTACCTGCCTACCAGTCAAAGGAAAGTGGTACGCAGGGATCTGAATTTTGACGAGCAGAAAGCCATGCGATTATCACTTGAGAGGGAGCTCAAGTTGCATGTAGAAGAGGAAATTTCAGTTCCTAAGGAGGAGGAGCCTTAGATTGATGCGGAGCAGCCGCATGCAGAGGATCCGGGAGTGGAGATATCCACTCATGTTGATACTTCCAGAGATGGGCGGAAATGCTCAAGGGAAGTTGACAGGTTGATGCTGGATGCACGGGAGAATGTGGGACAACCATCTTCTCAGCGCAGACAGAGGAGGTCGCCTGAGCAGTACACTGGGTACATGGCCTTGGTTGGGGAGTGTGTAGATACCGAACCTTCTTCATTGGAGGAGGCAGTGCAACAACCAGTATGGGTTGATGCAATGGTAGAGGAGTACGACTCTATCATTCAGAACAGTGTGTGGGATGTTGTCCCAAGACCTCAGGGTAAGTCAGTGGTGAGTTCTAGATGGCTTTACATGGTAAAGTAGGAAGTTGATGGCAGTGTTGAGAAACATAAGGCAAGGTTTGTTGCCCAGGGTTTCTCACAAGTCGAGGGGATCGAATACGAAGAGACTTTTGCTCCTGTAGCAAGATACTCATTGATTAGATCGACATTCGCACTATCAGCTTAGATGGGGTGGAAGATCCACCAGATGGACGTGAAGACAACATTCGTCAATGGGAATATTGAGGAGGAGGTGTACATTGAGCAGCCAGAGGGTTTCAAGACCTTCGATCGTGAGTCACATGTGTGTCGACTCAAGAGGGGTTTGTATGGGTTGAAGCAAGCACCCTGTGCTTGGTACACCAGGATTGACAACTATTTCACCGGGTTGGGCTTCACCAAGAGTGAAGCAGATGCGAACCTTTACCACATCATGGTAGAAGGTAAACCATTGATCATTGTTCTTTATGTCGGTGATCTGATTTTGACAGGTGATGATCAGCTGATAAAGTCTTGCAAGGAGGACCTTGCAAGAGAGTTCAAAATGAAAGACATGGGTCTTATGCACTACTTTCTAGGCATGGACGTGTGGCAGAAAGATGGTGAAGTATTTTTTTCTCAAGGCAAGTATGCCAATGAGATACTCAGGCGCTTTCACATGGAGAAGTGAAAGACCATGTAGACTCCTCTAGTTGGGAACTGGAGGAAGGAGGATGCTACTTCAGGTGAGGTAGTAGCTACTACTGTTTATCGGTAGCTGGTGGGTTCACTTATGTATCTGGTGAACACACGATTCGACTTATGCTTTGTGGCGAACCATCTGAGTCAAGCTATAGTTCAACCTACCAAGCTGTTTTGGAAGGCAGCGAAGCATGTGCTGAGATACCTCAGAGGCACATCGCAGTTCGGATTGTGGTACAGGCGGACAGAGGGAGTGAAGCTTCAGGGCTTCACAGATGCGGATTGGGCAGGGATTCCATCAGATCGGAAGAGCACTTTTGGAGGAATCTTCAACCTTGGTTCAACTGCAGTTTCCTGGTACAACAGGAAACAGAGATCAGTTGCACTTAGCTCAACAGAGGCTGAATACATGGCTGCTAGTCAGGCTGCATGTGAGGCCATTTGGATACGGAAGATTCTAGTGGGGTTGTTTGGTCAAAGGATGGATCCTATAGTGATCTACTGCGATAACCAGAGTTGTATCAAACTCTCTAAGAATCCAGTTTTTCATGACAGGTCCAAGCACATTGATATCCCGTATCACAATATTTGAGACTGTGTGGTCAAGAGGATCATGTTGTTGATGTATGTTTCGACCGAGGAACAGGATGCAGATATTTTGATGAAGGCATTGTCAAAATGCAAGTTCGAGTTCCACAGAGATAGGATTGGGGTTACTGATAATCCCTTTCTTGTTGAGAGGAAGTGTTGAAAATAACAACAAGAAATGCTAAATATATTATTGCTATAAATAACATTTCGAGATTCCTTCCTATTTTAGTTAGTCCCTGAACTAAAATAGAGAAGTAAAAATTGGAATTTGATCTTAGCAGCTGTTTGTAAAATAATTAATTAATTCACCGTGAGTTAATTAGTTGTAGAAAATGAAACATGAAGTCTATGTGGGGACGTGCAACAGTTTCTCCATTGATTAAGGAATTTATCCATCAGTTAAAGAGATAAGGATGAGTTGTAATTGAGCTGTAATTAGTTGGCTCAGTTAACTGAGTCAAGTCCAGTTAGATTAATTCAAACAGTTTGTTGAATAAATTGTGAGTTCAATTAGTTAATGCATGCATGCATGTAACTGCTGCACTTTGGATAACTGAATATTCTCTCATAAATAACTCATGCATGTCAGTTCAGACAGAGACCCAGTTGAGATCTGATGGAGGGATAATGTACTATTAGTTGCTAGAATATTCCATTATGAATATCCCTTGCATGCAGAAGGAATTCTTTCCTTGAGGATTGCACATTTACTTCTTCATGTTTTGTGAGTGTGATGAGGCCATTTCACACATGTGGCATCACTAGACCCCAAGAAAAAAATGCGCAAGGAAATAGGAGGCTTGGAGGGCTTGAGGAGGACATATGCTATGTCTATTCAATCTGTGAGCTGTATTGTTTGATTGCAAGGAGAGCATGATAGCTTGTGAGTTGATTCTTTTTGTAACTCGAACATATTTCCACTTGTATGATAATACAGATATTGGGGTTTTAGGTTGAGGCTTTCCCTAGGTTATTTCTTCTGTGTTATGTGTGATTGATTTCTCATTCTCAGTTATATGTGTTCTCATTGATCTTGCTCAATTCGACTAAGCTTCCGCAAAGTTTGTTGTAGAAGTAGATCTTATATTTTGCTTTAGTATATTGCATAATTTGTTGATATACAGTGGGAATTTCTACAAAGTGAAAGATCACATCGAGCATCAAGAAATGAATACGACCATATATTGTAATGCATTGGAATAAATTACCACTCCTCAAACTCTCAAGATAGAAGGACATGTCAAGAAGAAAAAGATTCAAGTAGTGAAAGATCACATCGAGCATCAACAACAAGTTCTCCAACTTTTAAAGGATAATGCCACTTTGGTGCAGAATCGAATGAAACTACAAGCAGATCAACATCGTAGTGAAAGAAGTTTTGATGTAGGCGATTGGGTATTTTTACGACTACATCTCAAACAAGCTATTTATGAGAAGGAAATGTTGGCAATACTACATGCACTTAAGAAATGGCGACCTTACTTAATGGGAAAACACTTCAAGGTAAAAATGGATCATGATAGTCTTAAATACGTTTTAGAACAAAGATTATCTTTAGAAGAATAGAAAAATGGGTCACAAATATGTTGGGTTATGACTTTGAAGTCATCTACAAAAAAGGGAAACAAAATGTTGTTGTAGATGCACTCTCAAGAAAGGATGAGGATGTGGAAGCATTGTTTTGTGCTATTTCTATTATCCAACCAGATTGGATAAACGAAGCAAGGGATGAATGGAAGAAGGGTGAAGAAGTGTGGCCACTCATTCAAAAGTTGTTGAAGATCCCAGTTCAAACAATATTTCCAGAACTTGACGAGGAAGGAAAAATCATATTGGAACTTGGAGCAGTCACAGAAACAAGAACCCAACAGCCATGAAATCGATCAATTTCAGAGTATCTCATCAAGTGGAATAACTTACCCGCCAAAGATTCCACATGGGAGGACAAGAATTTTATACATAAGCATCAAGAACTACTCAAGCGTTGAGGACAACACCTTTTGAAGGAGAGGGGCATGTTAGGTCCCTATACTACTAGTGTAACCCCTTATTGTTATTAGTACAACCCCCTTATTATATTGGTGTGCCCATGTAGTCCCCATATTGTTATTATTGTGCCCCATAGAAGCCCACTATTGTTATTATTGTGCCCTTACATTATCATTGTTATGTCAGCTTTGATTATATTATGACCCCTTAGCCTCCTATATATAGAAAGGAGGTCTTGTCATTTATATCATCCAAGAATATTTTTTTTCTATCTTTTTGTGAGCTGGTTTCATAACAGCTTCCCTCTTATGTGGCAACCTTTTAGGCTCTTGAAACACATACTTGTATGTTTGTAGCAACTCTTCTAGTTGTTGAAAAGTTTCTTAGTACACCCCTCCAGGGATGCCTTGCCTCATATTTACTCTTCTATACATTGATTTTCTCTTAAAAATAATAAAACATACTTCTTACTAGAACTGACCAATTTCTCCGCTTGGTTGGCACTTACCAGTGAGATTTTTGACTTGCCTTTATGCGCATTGATGGTGCTTGATTTTCCATCCTTGACGAGCTAATATTGGTTGGCTCTCCACATAAATATTGTATCTTCCATGTACATGTACGTACTCCAAAACACGACTCCACATACATCAAGGGGAACCACATCTAGTTCTACTTCATCAATAAAATTAGCACTGGTGGTAAATAATTTTACACTCTTTCGTTACCTTCCACTCTCCATCCTTATTTACCCATCCCAGTGGATATGGGCTTGGATGGTCACGAGCTTCCAATCCCAATTTCTTGACCAACTCTGCTACAATGAGATTATCCTGCAATCTTGAGTTGAACTAAGCATCAATCTTGGTCTTCTTGACCTGTATATTTATATGCAAGAGTTTAGTAATTTATTTATCTTCTTGTTTCTGAAACCTACTCAAATTCACCTCCTTTTGAACTGATGTACAAATGATCTTCTCATCCACGTTTTAGTTTCTTTTAACTTTGTTGCTCAAATTTTCTTCTTATTGTGTTTCTTATTGTTCTTTGGTTTAAGCTCTGGATGCAACTTCTAGCACTTCCCCTTTGTATGGTCATCAATGTTGCAGTGGTTGTTGGGATCTTTCACTAATGTGTCATGGCTACCATATTTTTATCATTTCCCCCTTGTTACTTCTTCTTCTCCTCCTTAGAATTCGCCATGTTGCTCCTTTTAATTTGATCAAGTTGATTGTGCTTTCTTTAGGCCAATGTTCTCCAAGTATTGTTCATGTACACATGCCTCATCCACCTATATGGGCTTTAACAACATCGATTGCTCCCACAGATGGAATTATAGACCCCCTAAATAGTTGAGGAGTACATTTGGGTTCTTTAGGGAGATACCCAACATTATGGCCATCTTTCTGAACTCTGTGGTGTACTCCTGCACGCTTTGCCCCAACTTTTGCCTAAAGTATTGCCATCGAATCCACTAGTTCTCTACATACCCAATAACGTAAAATTGTGATTTAATGTGGGTTTTGAAGTCCTCCCATTTAGTCACTTGAGGTTCTCCCTCCAACCTTAAGGTCTCTATGTGGCTTCCCCACCAAGTTAGGGCATGGTCCTTGAATTTCACCAGCGTAAATGAAATATTATGTTCTTCCTAAATTTGATGGACACTGAAATACAATTCCATTTGTTGCAACTAGTGATTTAGCTTCAAAGCATCAAGCTCATCGTGGTATGGCTTGATATCGACCGTTGCTTCCATTTTAAACAGGGGCTATAATTGATTCATGACACTTGAACTGGTTTGATATTTTCTAGGTTCTTTCTTCGGTTGATTTGTTGTTTCTTCTTGGTCTCCTAATCCCCCTTCTAATTTGTCCTTTGCATTAGAACCCCCATCTTCTCTGAATATCCCAAGCTTATAACTTAGGCCACCATGAGGATATTTACATTACAATTTATATATGTGACTTGTTGTTCTAGCCATGAAAACCTCTCCTTCGAAGGATCACGAGGGTTATTCACATATTTGTTGGCCATGATTAGGGTTTTATGACTTTTGCCCCAACCGATATAGATCCCCTACAAATATCCATAATATACCCAAAGAAACTTGCTCTGATACCAATATGATCTGTAAACTGTCGTGGATATTCCACTAGACAATTTGTCCCAACATATCTGATAAAATATACTTGAAAAATCTGTAAATATGCAGTGTTACAATTTTATTTCTCTTTAGATTTATAGACCTGTAGATTATTGTTAATAGTGAATGTAAATTAAAATTATGCGTAAAATATCCCGGATGCGGGTGATCATTCTAGAACTTAGTACGAGGATGGTTTGGCGGGAGGGCGTGTGGCTGCTCACTGCAGCTAGATGGAGCTGCAGGACGCAGCAGTTAATGGTTCACACATTAAACTTTATTACTGCATTAATGCAACTCAACGAGGCGTGGCATTGTGATAACCAGACTGCAACGATGCTCGG
Source organism: Pinus tabuliformis (assembly GCA_031772625.1). Lineage (NCBI taxonomy): Eukaryota > Viridiplantae > Streptophyta > Pinopsida > Pinales > Pinaceae > Pinus > Pinus tabuliformis. The sequence goes on along the minus strand of CM062817.1, from coordinate 1,182,936,483 downwards.
CATAATTTTCATTTTCTCTCTTCTCATCTGTGTTTGCGGACAAAGCAAGGGCGAAGGTTCTAATGCCAGAGACAGTTCAGGGCACTATCTGGCTCTGGTGAGAGAAGTTAACACGTTTCCAGGTCTTCATGCTCCAATTCACCTGCTTCAACTTCTCCCTTGTAGCTACTGTGCTGTCCCCTCTTTGACTGTTTGTTTCGCTTCCACAACTTATATCAACATGCTCAGAGAGCGCCCCAGGATGGGATGCAGAAGAGGCAACTCTTGTGGCCGGATCCTCCGCCAGGCGTCCTCCACAACCTCGGACCCTTCATCTGAGGCTTCAGACTTTAGTTTCTATTGCTATCCGGTGACCAGAAGCGGGCGTGGCAGAGGAAGGAGGCAGATAATGTCAGAGGTGTGCTCTCAGCACTCCAGAACGCACACGGCTCGCTTCCGCCTCCCATGTAGACTTGGTAATTCCTCCTTCCTTGTTTCGGTCACTGTTGAATTGAATGAGCAAGCTGGGGGTTCAGAGACAGCAGGCTCAGGAGTTCCTCAGCACCAGAGGATGGAACACTGGCATGCTCCCTCGACGAATGTCACTAAGCAAAGACGAGATACTGGGGGTTGTGCAATTCAGGATTCGCCCACTCCAGCTGGCCCGAGCGCTCCTGCAGCAGAAGAACGTGCTAGAACAGAGGGACATTCCGCGGAGCATGAAGAACCAGAGCATTTTGGCTGCCGCATTATTGAGGAGCAGCCTCCAACTCAGCATGATGACTGAACAGGCTTGCGTGTCTTTGGTTTTGTTCAATGGTCGAAAGCGGTTGTTCATTCCTCTCAGGTTTGTGTGTCTTTGGTTTTGTTTAATTGTCGACAGAGGATTTGTTCATCCTAAGTATGTAGCATCCAGTATCAGGTTTTTTCAACTCTTCTTGAGGGCCGGTTTCCCCTGCGTGGGCGGCATTCCCTGTCGGTTGGTTAATATTTTGGCTAAGGTGGTTTACAAGTCAGATCTGGGTCACTATCCAAATACTAAGTCTTTCGTTATGGATTCAACGATTCTAAGTCCTAAAGCTAGTTTTTTTGTAAGTCCTTGGGATAGTTTGTCTAATGTTCATTGACAGTATGTCGTTTCATGGGCTAGAACTCTCGAGACCTTCGTCTCACTGTAAGAATATTTTGTATTAATATAGAAGTAGACTAATTCAGGAAAAATAAAAATAAAAAATGAGAATAGTGAAAACCAAATCTCACACACACATTAGACATAAGATATGACATGTGAAACCCTTTTGAGAGAATAACCCAACTAGAAGGTGAGGTTGCTTTGCTCTCTTTCTTTGAATGGAAATATGGCTGGTAGTACAAAGAAGTATGCCCTGTGGCTCATGAGCTACTACAATACACAAATCCTCCGTGTGTGCTCTATATCCTATCCCTCTTCACTATTTTTTTCTCATCTATGGAACAAATGCACTTGAAAGAATGAAACCTCTTTCCCCCCTAGTGGTCTGATTATAATACAATCTGATAACCTACTAGTGGTTAGGTTTGACTACCTCAAATCTTAATCAAAGTTGTAATATAAACTCTTCTAGAGTCTTATTCATAATAATCACGTTTCTAGCCCCTTTTTCATGAATTACAAGATTGATGTGGCATCCTCTTGAATTATGGTGTTGAAAACAGATAGGTCAAATTCTGAGTGGCATAACTTTTGCATACAGACTCTGATTGATGTAATTCTTGCACCATCGGAAAGGTCTCTATGTTTAGAATAAGAAAAAATGTGTTTTGCTAAAGCGATAAATTTTTATCCCCCCAAAAAATGTTGTTTGATGCATCAAAATGCTCCCAGAAGGTTTTCAAACGCCAATTTGCCAAGCAGGGTCCTGCCATAAAAATGGTTATGAGTTAATTCCTCCATTTTTTCCACTCTAAAAGCATCGAGATGGATGAAAAAAATATATTGATCCAATCCAAATCACAGAGACATGCCCAAAATTATTTTGGATTTATATAAACCTTTAACAACTTAAAAAGGCATAAAAAAACAATGCCCACAACTAGGTTATTTCTTACACTTCTTCCTTCTATTTGTCAAGCTTTAGGTAAGTCTTTCCTTGACTTGAAACCTTTATTAGAAGACAATGAAAGAAAAAGAAGGACAAGGCATAAAGATAATAAATAAGGAGATATAAAGTACTTCTATTTTGAGAAGGATTAGCTCCATTTTTAATTTTGGACCTGTTCACCAGCCTTGATCTTACATTAAACATCAAGGCTTATATCTATCTTTAACAATGAACATGATTAGATAGGGTTTAGTTTTTAGGGTTTATTTTATTCCAAACTATGTTAGGGTTTATAAACCCTAGATGCCAAAGTCTTTAAGACTTGCTACTCAAAAATTGAAAACCCTAGATCCTTCATATTTATCAAGACTTGTCATCCATGCATTACAAAATTCTACTAGCATGCTACAAAACTCTAATGATACTATTTGACATGCCTTTTATCCATAGGACCTAGACTTCATATGCATAACATTAATCTCTTACATGTCACTATCTCTAATTTGTATTTATGTAGACCCTATTTTTCATCATCACCATGACCTAAAGGACTTAATATTTTAAGCAATTGGCATAGGTCATGGAATGAACAAAAATTAAGTGTACCTCTTTTTAATTTACATGATCTCCATGATTACCAAGAGCTTATTCAAAGAGACATTATTTAGACTTTTTATTCAATTTTGTCCATATACTTTTCTCAGGATTTAGATATGTTGACCTTATGATGTCATTTGTTTTAGTATGAATAGGAACCTTGGTAGTGATGCTGCTTCATGTATCCATGCTTCATGAGACTTCAAATATCTTGTTATGATCTTCCCCGCTACATGTGTTCGTGTCACAAAGATAGGCTTAATGATAAGATTTGATCTTCTACTATGTATAGTTTCTTCTCTTCATAACACCTTTACATTAGTCAATGTTCTCAACTTCTATGAACCTTTCCTTCAAAGGTTTTGGTTCTCTTTCTCCATATGTTTTGTTTTTTTTCACTTTATAATATGCTCTATCATTCGTTCCTAAGGTGTAGAACCTTAGAATGTAATAGTGCCACAAAAGTTTTCAGATGTCATCTTAATGCAATGTCACAGACTGGTTAGAGGTTCTAGATGCTTGATTCTTAACTCATATTACCACGTCATGGATATATGTCACAATATGTTTTGCATTCCTTCTAGATTCTTATCATCGAAATATTTCCATTAGTTCACATCACACATAAATATTGTCACTAGTCTTCTCTCTATTTCTCAACGCCTTAAAGTTTGTATTCTTCACCATTACAGATTCCAAGTAAGGTATTATAGTGTTGTAGAAGGCTTAGGTATTACGAATGTTTGGTTATGTAGTTTTCTTGAGATTCACATCATTAGAGTGTATGATTCTTCCTTGAGATTCACATCATTAGATTGTAGGCTTCTCTACCATGACAAACTCTTGTATGATGTATACTCCATTATGGTCCGCAATGTTTCTTTGACTTATACTCTCCTGTTAGGGCTCGGCCTAGAAACCAACTTCAGATCTTCACACAGTCCTTTTAATCAAGATAAACTCCATGCATACTTTGGTTTAGTATCCCATTTGAGCGAGAAGTAATTCAGATCTATGAGATTTGTGTATCCAAAGAGAGATATGCCATAGGTCTCAGATGAACAATGCCATAGAGATGTATTTAAAATATTCACAAGTTCAGATATGCTTCATTATTTTCCCATAATGATTTGATATGAATGAACTAGTCCTTTTATCATTCTCACCATAGATCTTGGATATATAAACTTCAAAATTGCAGACTTAGATCACAAAATTAGAACAAAACCATAAATTTGGAATCATGCTACAAACCTCAGATAAATTCCATAGACCTTAGTCCAAGATGAATTGTATCTGAGAGAAAAAATAGACCTTCTTGGATAGAATTTTGGTGCTTATCATTACCTTCATAGATGATTGAGTGTCCATGGTGTTGTTGTAAGGATGTCTTCCAATATGCCAACAACATGTGGTCTTTAGATCATCTTCCTTCCACCTTAGCTTTGATACCATTTTGAGAAATCAAAATTCTTAGGTACTAGAGTTGATTTCTCTGCCATGGTAATTACTTGTGAATATATTAGTTTATTTATTAATATTATTATGTTTTCTTCTTTCATCAAGCAATTACCAAAACAAAAACATGAAGATCATAAGAAACAAAGAACACAAGATGTAGGCTTCTTCAATCCAAGGCCAAAATCCCACAAGGGCGAAAAACCATAAAAGTTTGTATTCTTATAAAATTAGATCAAAGTGGGACATCCAAGACACAAAAATTAAGACCAAAACCATCCACAAGATCCAAGCCAGCCCTTCATTTTCTATCATACTTTATCCTCAAAATGGCCAGCTCGTCTGTCACAAGCGTGTCCTTTAGATGCCTTGATGCATAGGGATACTTGTACTTCATACAAATTGCATATTATAGTCATTTAAATTCATAATTCACATATATTATAGTCCTTCTTTAGCTCACATGTCATCACAGAGATAGTCTCAAACAACTTCACAAAATTCTGGCCTCATAAATTTGCATCTTTTTAGATCCTTTGCCACAAAAATATTCACATATTTTTCAGACCATATTCCACAAAGAGACTCACACCTTTTTCAGATCATTATATCATATAAAATTCACACATCTCGTCGTAGGAAACTCACATATCTTGCTACAAAACTTCAATGAACTTGCTTGCCAAAATCAAGGAGAATAGGTAACAATATATGGTTGTTTTGCTATGTGAAGGGTCATGTCCCTTGGGAAAACTAACTTGTCCATTTGCAGGGCCGACTTCGTATTTTTATTTAATTTTTAATTTTTATTATTTTTTTAATTTTCTAACGAGAAGTCCAAATGGGACTTTGACTCTTTGACTCAAGAAATCCTAGAAGCATGAAAAACATGCTTATCTAATGAAATACAAATTTGTTTTTCTTAATTTTTCTTTTTACATAAAATACATAATGATACAAGTACAATGATAATTTTGAAGACCAAATCTAGTTACACTTTTCAACATTCTCTTGAAATGTACTTGAGTATTATTTATGCCAAGACAATAAAATTCTGAATTAAGTTTGGCTAGATTAACTTACAAATATATTTTGAAGTTACAGGCTCCAAACTAAGTTGGAAAAATTGCAATTTAGGAAAAGGTGGGGTATAACTTCTAAGCATAGAGGACATCTTGAAGGACCGTGAATTCTTCTCTTGATAAGGCTTTCCATTGTTGAAATATTTTTATGCGTTAATGGACAATAGAAGAAATAATTTTGGGGAGGCTATTAGGGAGCCAAATATTTCTCCATACTTTTGATTTGGGCATTTCTCCTTGTGGAAAAAATGAGGTTCGATAATATCCAAAAACATTGTATTTTGATTCCGTCCAGACCCTTGAGACCTCTTCCTCCAGATCGTTTGGGGCACATATGTAGATATTTTCTAGAAGTATTGATTTTGTTTCATCTAGTTGACTCATAACCCCTTGAAGATCCCATTTTATCCACCTGCCATCTTCATCCCATAACGAACTATCAACTAAAGTTTTCTTGTTTTGCTGCACTAGCTAGTATTTTAGAGGCTAGAAGGATGTAAAAGAATTTGGGGTTGGGTGTCCCATGATATTACATTTATACAAATTTATTAATCCCCATTTTCTGGGACCTAAGTAATATGGTTGGAGGTCAGAGTGTTAATTTTTTTTTTTCCAAATTGAAGAACCTCCTTTGAATGAAAGAGGGAAGTTGAGGCACATTGACCTGTCTCCATTTAAGTATTTGTGGATAATCATCTCTTTACGCCATTCTTTTTTAGAATAAAGGAGTCTCCAAACAAGCTTAGTGCCAATGGAAATATTCATTAGATGAGGATCTATGATTCCCAACCCTCCATGACTCTTAGGAGCACGCAAAACAATGCACTTTAGGAGGTTGAATTTTTTTGTTTCCAACTTGCTCCCTTCCTAGAAGAATTGTGTAATAGTTTGATAAATTTCAAGTATTATCCCAACAAGGGCTAAAAGAGTGGAAAACCAAAACAAAGGGAAGGTTGAGAGCACCAATTTGATTAAGGTTACTCTTCATGTGGAATTTAATTGAAAATCTCCCTAATGTTCTAGTTCTTTTCCTCGATTTTGAAATGATTAGATGTCATAAAGGATGAGGAAAGGGCTTGATGCGCAAGGGCATGCCCAAATAATTCAATTTAGACCAATTTCCCACTGCTTTGAATCCCAATGACCTACTTAGTTGAATCAATTTTCTTTTGCTAACATTCCAGGTGCATATTTGACTTTTTTTTCTTGAGAATTTATCAGTCCTCCCAAGGCAATAATGAACTTGTCTAAAATGCCATTAAATTGAATTACAATAATAATAGAAGCTACCAAAATTAGAAAGGTATTAACAAAAAGTTGGGAATGATTGATATCTTTAACATTTTGACCATGCCTTATTCATGGGAACGCTTAATAAACAATTCTTTCATATTTAACCTCTTGTTAAGAGAACCCTCCATGAGAATGCAAAGCATCAGAGAAAGGCGACATCCTTGTCTAAGACCTCTTGAAGCTTGGAAGAAACCCCCTAGCCTCTTATATACCAGAGCACCAATCCAAAGATTAGAACTACTTGGAACAATTCAATTAATAACTTTATCATCAAACCCCCGCTTCTTTAGACTCTCCAATATAAAATTGTGGCCCACCCAGTTGAAATAATTTTCCATAGCAAGTTTAATAATCATCCCTTCCCTCCCCCTCCCCCCTCATATTTCTAAAGTGGATAGCTTCTTGGGTTAGGATAACGTTATCCACTATTTGCCTTCCTCCAATAAATCCCACTGAATTTTTTAAATAAGCCTAGGAAGGAAAGCTTTAAGTCATAGCACCATTAATTTAGAGCTTAAGTTATATGAGACTTTTATAATTCCCCAACACTTTTGGTAAAAGTGTGTTGAGAAAGCATTAGGACCCAAGGCTTTATCTAGACTTTATGTAACTAAAACATTCCATATTTCTTCATCAAATATTGACTTAATAAGCACTTCATTATCTTCTCTAGAAATCGAGGATGTAATTTGGTTTATCATGTAATTAATCTCTAATGCATTGTTGTTCTCTAATTTGGTGTACAGATTTTGTAGTGCTTGAAGGAAACCTCATTGATTTTGGACAATTCCTAGATTTTCTACCCATTTACCTTTATGGACTTTATTCTATTTATGAATAATCTTATTTCTCCCTAGTTATGGAAGAATTTGGTGTTACTATCTCCATACTTGAGAAAAACACTTCTTGACTTTAATATCCAAGTTTCTTCTTCCTTTTTCATTGCTAAGTGGTATTTTTCAAATTCTATTCTTTCTTCTTGAAGGATGCTAATTATTATTCTTTCAGTTTCCATCCTTTTTAGAATGACATCTAGGTTTTTTTTGTGAAGGTTGATTTCTGGCTTCTAATTTATTTTATATTCCTTAGCCCATTTTTGAGTGTTGCAGCTACATAAGCCCTTCCCACATTACACAAATACCTATGAAGAAGAAGAATCCTAGAACCAAATGGGAGTTTTTTTTGTTTTGTTGTTGTTTTAGTTTTTTTGTTTTTGTTTTCTATTTAGTTTTTTTTTTTGTTTTTTGTTTTTTTGTTTTTGTTTTTTGTTTTTGTTGTTGTTGTTGTTGTTTTTTTTTTCTTCGCACTGTAGTCATGATTCAAATTACATCCTAATTATTAAGCTAGAACAGGTTGAATTTGAATGGAAATGGACCGTAGTCCACTGCTATGCACATTAAGAATTTGGCTTCTGGTCGAAGATTCCCCATGAAATAATGTTGGAAGAAAATGTAGCATTTTGGTTCAAAAGTTAACTATCTAACATGAATCTATCCACAAGAGTTGCAATATGTCGAAAGTTAACTATCTAACATGAATCTATCCAAGAGAGTTGCAATATGTCAAAGACTGATCCTCCTATTAGTCTAAGTATATTATTTTCCCACTGGTTTGATATCTGCTAGTTCGAAGGAAGAAATAAAATCTTCCATATATTCCTTCAAGGGGTTTCTTTTCGAAGATCCTCCCTTCCTTTCCCATGGATACAAAGTGAGGTTGAAATTTACACTAAATATGACTCCCCTACTGAATTATGAGTCCTTTAAGTTCAAAAATGAATTCCAACAAATAATATTCTCTTGGTAAAAGCATTGGAACATATATGTTAACAATAGAATATACTTGATGGGCATAATGATGGAGAATATTTGTAGCTAGCCAATGAAGTGAAATTTCCATTGAAAGGAGTTGAAAGGACATCTTCGACCAAAAGGTTTATAGGCCTCTTGATGCTTCATGTGAGCTAACAATGCGGGTAGGCTTTTTTGCCAATTGAAACCACATTTTTTGAGAAGCTTTTGTTCTCTCGTTTTTGTCTTATGCATTGAGAGGATGGACGGGTTCTCTTGCTTGATCAAACTTCACACTTCTGTTAATATTTTATCAAATCCCAATCCCCTATAGTTCCAAGAGATATTTTTATTATTTATAATTGGGTTTTAATCCCCCACGAATAGGGGGAGGTCCTCCTTTTTTCATTGTTCTTGTACCCTTGGAGAAATCTATGTCTATTCTTTGTTGAATGTTCTTTCATAAGGTATTTCTAGGCTTTCATACCCGCTCTTCTAGAAAATTTATCTTGGCCTTGCTCTTTTACCCTATACCCTCTTATTCTCTCATTCATTGTCTCTTCTATGTATTCTTCCTAGATGTTTCCCTGATTTGTAAGAGGAGGAAGCTCATCTTCTCCCTTTGAACTAGAATCAAGTTACTTTTCCTCATGGTCCCAAGAAGGAAGATGTATTAAGAAAATTGTCCCTATTTGTATTTAAAATGTATTGTAAAAATATATATTGATAGAATGAATAGGATAATAGAATTGGCTGAATTACAATGAGGAGCCCCATTATAAATACTAAGAAGGGTGCCCTTTCATACGAAGAGATGTGTCTTTTTGATAAGACACAAATTTACGCCATTTCATTAATTATTATCTATTATTATGTTTGTTAGATTACGACCCTCTTAAGGGATGTTTTGTCCTCAAAGCATAATGAAAAGGATTCTCTCTAGTTGTGCATGTTGCTTCAACATATATAATCCATTGTAATTCGACATGTAACAGAATCAGGGTTAGTATTTTTCTTCTTTGACCCTCTACTCCTTTTACTATACCATTGCTTCGCAGTGACATATAGGATTCATTTTTATATTAATCCATATGTACCAAATTTTTTTGCTCGTTTGCAACGTTCAAATTTTGGTTTGTGTCCTACATTGTAACAAATGTTTGAGTGTCACCACATCAAGGCTCTAAAGCTAAAAATGCGGGAAGGAAACTTAAAGAGAATTAATGACAATACTCACAAATTAGTAGATGAACTCCATATGTCTTTTCCAGGTTTCGAACCAACGATTGGCCCCTTCCTATAAACCCAAGATGTAGGATTCATTTGCCTTATTGGATTTTTGGCATCCTAACCATGCTGAAGAGCACAATGAAATATTCAGAAAATCGTTGTGTTGTTCAATCACCACACCTCATAGTTCATTAATGATTGTTTTAAGAAATCATGTTGAAGAGCTTATTATTTCGTTACGAATGCCAAATGTAGCCCTTAAGTGGATTGAAGAAACCTCATGAACAATTAATCATGTTGACGAGCTTATTCTTTCGTTACAAAAAAATAGTATTGATATTGTCGTCCTGAAAAATGTTCGAGGACACTAACCAACATGTCCAATTTATTGGTATAGTTGGATGTTATGTCAGACTAGTACATGTAGAAGGTTGGTTGTAGGTCTAATTACTTCACAAGCATATCTCACGGGTGTCTATGGAATACCTACAAAAATGAGGTCATCCATGCGTTCCCTTATTCACTGGTAGAGAAAATGGAAACTGCTTTCCTGCGATAATGGCAGATGATCAAGAACTTTTTAAGTTCAAAATTTGGTATTTTGAAACCAACATCTTTTAAATTTCTATTGTAGTGGCTACAACCACCCTCCAAAATTTTGTCTTCACTTCATTTTGGAGCCTCCCTACTAAAATACTAGTAGCTTGTCGTACACTGCCCAGGTACTTATACTTTCATTTGAGTTTATATTTTGCTTTACAACTTGTGTCGCTTACTTTATTTCCTATCTAATCACAAGCTAACCTCTTCACTTAGTTGGAATTTGATTGTAGCACTACCTTGATGATCTGTATAATCCTTGAAGGCAACCAACCTTGCTCTCGGGAAATGCACAGTGCAACCCAGTAGCGAGCTTCGGCTCCAAAATTGTGCAAACCCAGTTGACAACATGTCTTCAGTTAGGAAACTGCGTAGAGCAGTCCAATCCAACAAGTGAGCCTTCAACTCTAGAATTGCGCAAAACCATCTGACAACCTGCCTTCAGTTGGGAAATTGCACAGAGTCTGAGAGGAAACCTAGAGCCACTCAAACCAGAAATTGTGTAGAACATATTGTGCTCAGAAACTGCTTAGTGCATGAACCAGAGAGTTGCCCGGTCCTTCCCAGAACTACAAAATCTTTCCGGGAAGTGTATGGCAATTTTCCCTAAAAGGAAACAAGCTAAGAGGAAAAGAATCCCTAGGAAGTAGGGATCTATTACTAGTTTCCCGAAGGTGACACAGTGCCATATTTAGAAGTTTCTTCCAAGTGTCGTTTTTGTCCTTGACCTTAAGCCTATGCGTCAGGAAATCCATTTTTCTCAACTCTATGTAATGGATGCCTCTATATCTTACTCATACATTTGATCATAACACTCTAGCTTCCTTAGGAGGTTAAGGAGGCTTCAGAGCATTGTCATCGCATTTCGGGGTGAGTTTTGCTTTTATTACCTTTTGTTGTTTTTTGTTTTTTTGTTTTTTTTTTGTTTAGCTTGTGAGAGTGTTGTTTCACTAATTTTGTTGAACAACCACTAGCGTTTTAACTTGTAGAAGTGTTGTTTCAAGTTATAGATTTCCTTTCTCAAGTGTCGCATGAGTTTTCCTATTTTTCATCAACAGTCGTCGTTGCAACGACTCTCCCCACAAGCTTCGTTGTTCGTCTGTTTGACTGATTTCTGCACTTTCTTTGATTTCATGCATGACCATTCACTAAAATCTGCACAATCCTATGCTCATGCCTTCATATCTACTCGTTTTCAAGTTTCCCTTGGGTAGATCTAGGCTGTGTTGGCTCATATCTAGCTCTTCTCGACACACACTGCGCATTTATGGAACTCAAGGCTCTACCTTGGCTCCAAGAATTGCATAGAAGTTGTCAGTCACAGGCTCCATCTGCGCTCTGTGCAGTTCTAGGAGTCAGTTGTGAGTATTTCCCATTGGGATTGGCGCAATGCGTAGTCCCAGCTAGCATCAAGCTAGACCGAATTGTGCATTCCATAGTTCCAATCCACAACAAGCCACAATGGATTGCGCTCTACGCAGTTCTAGTCATTAGTACCTATCATTGGTAGCTGGGACTGCGTAATGCAGAGACCCATCTAATAGTCCCTGACATTTGAGAGTCATAATTGCGCAATCTTTCCCAACAATTGTCGAGTTTGTTGCATGATCGATCCTTGAAGTGCTTTGTGTTTTAAGCTGACATTTGCTTGCCATGAGTGTCTGCTCCGTCTCTAGGTACATCAGTTGTTGAGCAGCTTCTTAGTAGTATAATCATCATGGTTTCCAAGAGAGCTAGATCAAAGGATACTGTAGAGAGTAGCACTGGAGATGTGGTTGAACAGGTACCAATGAACTTGACTGTCTATACAGACACGTAGTTGTTCATAGAGAAGGACACGAAGATTACATGGCAAAAAATAAAGGACTTATTTGCAAGTAGTGTCAAGGAGAATCTGGAAGATCGATAGGTCTATGTCAACATTCACAAGTCAAGCTTGTACAAGGTTGCATGTAGGTACCCCACCTTCCCCTGCACAGTTATCATTCACTCAAATACTGACCTCAAGATGATGACAATGAGAAGTACCAGTGGGACACAACTTGCAACCTTCAGGTAAAAAAACTACCATAATCTGTATCACTTTCCACAACTAGTTAACCACATGGATGGACGCACTATTCTAGGCTCCTAACAATAATGTGAACACTAGAGACATCATGAAGCGTTGGGTAAAAGAGCCATCAAAGTTCAAAGCAACACCCAACCAGGTCTACAAGACAAAATCACTTAGGAAGGCCTACCAACTCTTGGTCATATTTTCATGCCGCTTGTATGGTCAAGAGAGTAGAGAGACCTTTTTGTAGAGTTGGGTGGTTATATTGGATCAGTTGGAAAATGAGGGAAGGCCATTCAACTGGTCTGACATGTTGGCTCTTCAACTGAAAGTGCATGTGTCTAGTGCTCGAAATCCATCGAAGGATGAGCAAGCAAGATTATATATGTCCACGTACTTGCTGGATGTAACCTGTGCCCAACGACAATTCCTTGGCATGGGTTGGACATGGAAACCATCATATGATGTTGTGAACATCTATTGGAAGTTGCTCTCTGAGTGTTTCTATCGAGTAGTCATGGCGAGGCTGTCTGAAAACTTCATCACCCCGCTATACAGGATGATATTCAAACATGATCCACCTTGTATGTCCCAAGAAGTGATGCAGGCATTGCTTAACATTGTAGATTGGTATGCCTCACCTGGTGGCACCTTCATTAGGATGTATGACAGAGAGAAGCCTCTACATGTGCTACCAAGGTTTGCCACATACAAGCTGGTCATGCAAGAGGTTGCATATCACATCTCCATAGGGTTATCAATAGGATTGCATAGGAAGAAGAAGGCACCATGGCCTACTCTTCCTTTGTAGACTAGATTGTACAAGATCTATACCTTGAAGGATGTGGATGTCGAGGCCGAGGATTTGAAGAAGTTTGAGTTTGGCACCAAGAGTTTCAATATGTACGATCCCCACTACATATGTAAGAACCACTATGTGATGGTGTATTACCCATGGATCCACTAGGCATGTCATTGGCCAAAGGAAGATCCTTAGGGGTGTTGCTACAAATCCTCTAGGCTTAATGAACCAGTCAGCATGGTTGTAGAATGGAAAGCAACACTGTAGGAAACAACACCACAGGAAGCAACAACAACAACAACAAAAACAATGAGCAACAAATTGATGCAAGACAAAGGCAAGAGGAAGATTTCTGAGAGTGCATAGGTTAAGCAAAGCTACAAGTTCAGAGAATATCCGCTTGTTGAGAAAGTAGCTTTAGAGATAGATGCGAAGAGGTGACAATGCGAAAGGAGAGTATAACAGAGGAAGAGAGAGAAGCAAAGGTTGGAAGATATAGAGAGGAAGTTGCAGGAGACAGAGAAGAAGTTGAAAGCATAGCAAGAGCTCAGGAGGAGAGAAAGGGAAGAAAATCAGAAACAAGAACAAGAGGAAAGACAAGGTGCACTGACAGAGCAAACTACACCTATAGAGGTTAAGACAACAAAGCATCCAACAGATGAAGAAGAAGTTGAGCAGGTGCAAGTTCAAGAATTTTCTTGGCAAGTTGAGGAGATGGTTGAAGCAATGAACATGGAGATGGAATAGGAGCCACAAGACCAAGGCATTGATCTCATGCCAAGAGAATCCGAGGTCGCATCACAGTCTCCGCCACCTCCATAGTCACAACTGGTCCCGAGCGAGCAAGGAGAGGTTGTTCTCCTTAATGACGATCCAGAGATGGATGTGTACAATTTTTCATTCGACAAGTCACATTGAAGGATTGTATAGGAATGAAGAAAGAAGCTCATGGATGATCACGCATCACCTGCGCACAAGAGGAAAGGGTGATTGTGTTATATGTCAGAAGACATCCATTTGCCATAGTCGAGGATTCTAAGCCTTATGAAAAATCCACAAGTTCAATGGTCAAGTTCTTGATAGCAGAGAATGATCGGATGGCGAAGTACTTGTAAGAGGCCAGGTAGAGAACATAGCAGTCTGCAAGATCCGCTATGGCAGAAATGAAGAAAGAAATACTTGCAGAGATATCAACTTTGGAGACCATCATGACGACACTGTATAGAATATTTGTCACCGTGCACAAAGTGGTTGTCCATCTATACAATTTTTAGTTGTAGTGCACGAAGACAACCTAAACTCTCAAAGACATCCATGCTGCTATTTCACATGTACAAGAATGGACAATGAGGTGTAAGGGAGCCCTGGTTTACTTTCAAAAGATGATGAATTTGCGGGCAGAGCTAGACAGAGCACGGATTTAGATGTTGATCTGGACCTATGAGCAACTCCCTCTACTCGTGAGTAGCACTAAGGCCTCCTATGCACGGTTGTACAAGATTCTGAATGTCATTGTGAGGACACACATGATCACTTCGATCAAAACCCTCACTCAAGCCATGAGGAAGAACCAAGTCATGTTCGAGGTCGATGGGTACATAGAACAGTTAATGCGTGAAGCCACCAGTGATGAGTTGTAGTTGAGCACAGAGAACACGTAGAAGTACATTGGTAGTCCAACCACACTCAGGAAAATGTTGTGCATGCTTCAGGATGAGATAGACAGAGGTTTCAAAACCATATACCCGGAAGCCATGGAGGTAAGATTCCACTTCAACAAAGACATCACCAAATAATACGGGGACACAATAACGTAGTACCAAGCTTGGTATTAGTTCGTCATGGAAGACCACCATGAGGAGGTTATTGAGTTGGTCTTGCCCCAAGACCCTGAGTGATGTTGTTTGTCTTGTTAGGATGACTCAAACCTATTTTGTCCCACATGGGTATATGTGGAAATTGTATTATTGTAAATATGTTGTAAGTGAAATTCCAAGTGTCACTAGTGGAATGTGAACAATCACTATGTAACGTGAAGAGTCATGAGGGTAGTCCAAGAGTCAAAGGGGAATGTCAAGGGTCACCCCACTCTTTGCTATATATAGAACCTCATAACTCATAGTACAGGATTTTGGGAGCCAAGCTTTTGGTTAGGTATTCCTTAGAGAAGGTTTAGAGAGTATTGTGATGAGCCTTAGCTTCTCCACAACGTAGAGCGTGTACATCTCTTTGGAGGAGCAGGCGGTGTTGATTGTAATGTTCCACTATAGGGCTAGTGGATGTCAATGGTGTATGCATTGATGGAACTTTCACTTAATAATATAATTGAGCCAACACGTTCTCATGCATATGTTGTTATTGTAGTTCGACTATTCTAGTTACTTTAGCAATGTATGTTATTTAACTTACACATTTGTGTATGAAATATTTTGTATGCAATTGTATGAATCTTGTTGAAGACGTGTTGTTGTACTAACCTGTCACTTTAGATCGTGGACTATTCCATTTCTAGCTTGTGATGTCATTCCACTCGTGTGTTCTTTCGGGCTACGTACTATTACAATATTCTAAGGGACTCACTTCCTTTTCCCCTCTGTGTGTTAGAACCCCCATGCATCTCACTTGGCTCGCTTGGACTTCTCTGCATAGTTTTCCAACTAAAGACAAGCTATCAGTTGGGTCTGCGTAATTCTAGAGCTGAATCTCACTACTGGGTTGCACTGTAGATTTCCTGAGAGCAAGGTTGGTTTCCCTCAAGGATTGCGTAGATCATCAAGCCAGTGCTAGAACCAGATTGCAACCAAGTGAAGAGGTTAGCTTGTCGTTAGACAATAAAGCATGTAAGCGACATAAGATGTAAAGCAAAAGATAAAATCAAATGAAAGCACAAAAACCTAGGTAGTGTAAGACAAGTTGTTGAGATTTTAGTAGGGATGCTCCAAAATGAAGCGAATGCAAAATTTTGGAGGGTGGTTGTAGCCGCTACAACATTGGCAACACACTAGTAGAACTCTAGCTCTCTCTATGGACATTGTCTCGTGTAAAGCGAGTATAAATCCTAATGAATTATTGTTGAATTCTTTGATCGTCATGGCTCCTTCACTAGCGTGAGTTGAAGTTATAGTCCCAATCACTCTCTTGATCGGTCAGCAAACATACCAAGCCAAGTCAACTGAGTTATTTCGATTAAGGATGAGGGGTATATTAATACATAAATAATATAAACTATCAAAGTTTATGTTTCATCTCTGGTGTTGCTCCACTGCCATCAGGCTTGGATAGTACCTCGGCGGAGTCACTTCAAGAACATAAGCATTTCTCTGCTACCAGCAAGCCTCGACAGTACCTCGACAGAGTTACTTGCTTCACCTCTTTGTGCAGGAATCCTTTCTCTTCTTTCAACTTTATTTCATTTTATTTCATTTTTTCTTTCATTTTTCATTTTTTAAAGAACTATGCATAGACACTTATTTATTTATAAGGTAGAAGAGGGATCTCAACTTATTGAGATCAGAATAGGTTGTCCCCTCATAGAATGATGTTGTATATACCTCTAACATACTTGTTAAGGTTTTCCCAATCACCTTACTCTACTTGTATGAGTTGACAAGGATTAACCAAAAATAGAAAACCGATTAGAGTAGGTGGTACTAGTTAAAAGTGCATGCATTGTGTTTTCGTCGGGACTCACTCTTAAAGGAACACATTTTCCATTAGGGTATCATCGACTGAAAGAATGCAAGATCTTCATAAGGAGAGGGAATAAACAAATAACCAAATGTTGATAGTTGTACAAGTCCTCTTGTATTTCACCATGCTGGTCTCAAGAAGCCAAACACAGTTTCATGGGAAGCTAATCCTACGGGTGCATAACAAACAAATAAGCAAAGGACAAAAGTAAAGTGAAAGAAAAACAAGTAAGTGAAAGCAAACACAAACAGGAAAACAAACACTACACCTACTCCTAAGTTAAACAATGCATGGGCCCACTCACATGAAGTGATATTTTCCAATGTAGCCACGGACACATTGGTTGTCCCATGTAGGTGAAGGAATGATTGACAAGAAATATATTCAGGAAAACCTACAAGCAAGAAAGATAAAACAATGAAAACCAACATGCTCAAAGTTTAAATGTGTTCACAAAAAAGAAAAGAGTAAAAGTGCATGACAGACACTCTGTAGACATACCATGGTGTTACATCACATTATGCGCAGATGACATGCATGTACACTCTTTTGACCTTGACACACGAGAAAACATGAAGAAAGAAGAAAACTTTTGTTTCTCAACATGACTTGCTACGTATGACTCCTCCAATGCATGAGCGATAGGATTGTGTAATTCTGGTGCAGGATGTGAAATCTGTAGATTATATTGATTTTCAATGCAAACAAGAGAGTGATGAGGAGCCTGGGGTGTTTCAACAGATTTCTGATCTGGAATGGAATTGACCTCAAGGGCAGAAAGAACCTGACGTAACCATCAGCTCGAGTTGAAGTGCCTCGATAGCTTGAGGGGTTTCTAGTTCATCAGTAGATAGATCATAAAAGATTAGTGGCATAGAATGATCAACAACAAGTGAATCAGAATCTTGATCGAGTGAGTGAGTGAAGAGATCACGACTGCCATGATTAGGAAATTCAAGATCTACATCGGCATCCTCATGACCTAACGAATCATACAGAGGGGTTGATGAGAAACAAAAGATTTCACCCTTTGAATTTCCACAAATAAAAGATGATAGATTGGGTGTATTTGAAAATAAAGTTTGGTCCTATCCGCAATTAAATGACGGATTGACATCCTGTGTGTGCTGTGAATGATCAAAAGTAGAAACATTTGGGAGTGAATGTCACAAGAGAAATCAGAAATGGCAGAATCACAAAAGATGTCAGAGAAAATCATATGAGGTGCGGACAGAAGGAGGTCATCCTTCACCACAAGTTCTTCTTTAGATTCCCACACATACTCATCAAAAATGACAATGCAGGTTAGCTGCCCAACACCACCTTTGTTGACAACTTGATCCTTGTGAACAAAAGATGTGGAGTTCGGAATGGATGAACACAACACAGTGCAATCCGGAGGATCAAAGGAACCAGGGGACATAGGTTGAGAAGACAAGACCTCGTGACAACCATTAGGGTTGCAGTCCAAATATGCGTAGATGTCAAGAGTAGGTGGGGTGGGAGAATGTGACAGTTCAACAGATGGATTCGCAACTTCTCCCACCTCGTCCTGCGGAGCTAGAGCTATTTGATGAGAAGAGGACAGAGGGTCACTTGTGACAACAACCTTATATGTCTTAGATTTGGAAGCTCTAAAACCGAGGTATGTTGGGAGGGGTTCGAATGATTCTAACTCATGCAGATTTTCAAATATGTGAAGAAGATACTAAACCTATTCTTTGAGAAATTTCCAATTAATTTCATCTTCGGGGATTCAAAAAGCAAGATTCAATAAGCGCACCCAAAATTGCGCAATACATTCATTAGGTTCTTTCTGTAATTCTAGAATTTTTTTGTTAAGTGCTTTACAGTCATAATAGTAGAAAGCATGAATTAACTCTCTGATCATGTGATCATATGACTGAATAGATGCTACGAAAAATGTGCGACACCATTGGTCAGCATGGCCATCGAGCGTGTAAGAAAATAGCTCACAGACAATTTCATCCGAGGGGACTTCATTCCTGTGACAAAACTTTGTGAAGACAACTTCGTGCCTTAGTAGGGCTGATCCACCTTCACTGTGTACTTAATTTGTGACAAGTAATCAATGACGTCTTCCGACACTTCGAAATCATGTGTATGAGAAATACATGTTAGAGTTGAGATTGCAATGTAAGTCATGAATGATGTGCATAGATTCAAAGATGACTTTGAGGACTCATCTTGTCATCTGACCCTCCTTCTAGCACCATAAATGCTGACGGTGTTGGACCCGCCAACATGTCAAGGGATCTCCCCAGTAAGAAGTCCCAACCAGACCTTAGACTGTTTGGAGTTGGAGTTTCGTCAGTTAGGTCCTTTCTTTTTCTTTATGTGAATTTCAAGATTCTTTTTCTTGGTTGAGTAGTTGTTTATCCCAAGATATTTTGAGATTGATGAATTAGATGGAGATTTTATTTTCCATTCTAAATCAAAATTGCTAAATTAAAAAAATAAATTAATGTGTGGGTGTGATGTGCTGTCTACACAGATTTTACATCGGTGTCATTAAAAGGTGTGTGTTTTCATTGAATATTAATTTTAAAAAATAATAATGAGAAAAGCAATGTTGAAGGCAAAATTATATATATTTGACACTGCATGTAAGCGAGAAATTCTAGGTAGAGTGCATAGGTAGAACATTTAATATGGGAATTCATTTCTAGATTTTGTGAGTATCAAATCAATTGATAGAATACTTTCTAAAAGTAAAAGTCATTACTTCTTATAAGATATTCCAAGTTAAAATAGGGTTATACCGTTTTTTTTTCAAGTAGAAGCAAATTAGATAGACGAATAGGTACACATTACTCATATGCAAAAAAACAATGACATTGCCATCACTGTGACTCTTGTTTATTTACTTATATACTTATTATTTTTAATAGAGTAACTTTATAAAATTAATTAATAAAGTAACTTTATAGTAATTTAATAAAGTCACTTTATGATAATAAATTGATGTTTATTAATCTTATTCCTATTTTAAATCATTTAATTTAATTAAATTATTTTAGAAAATGCGAATTGCACGGTCGTGTTCCCTTCTTTACATTCATCAACGTGAACAAAATTCGAGAGCCTCTATTAGAGTTTTGATAATTTTGGCAGATTTTGTTTCACAACGAAAACCATTTTACTCGATTACACTATGCAAAACTCCACCATTACTGTGCTCCATTCTTTGCTCTTTAATGAAATCTCTGGCAGATCCCAAAGAAAATTGTAGCTATGGCAATAGATGGCTCAAATGCTTAGAATGTTACAACATAAAAGTAGTGGGATTTTTTTTTGATGAGGTGTCTGAGGCCGTGGTTGTTCTTTGAGTCACTACCACTCAAAATTTTGATACAAAGTTTACAAATAGCACTGATCCACAAATTTCATTGTGAATAAAAACACACCATTATTCTCACTAACAGACATGTTGTCCAACCCAAGCTTATTATTGCTGACGTTACATTCCATAATGATGATGAGATTCAGAATTATCCTTTTTACTGTGACCTTTTTAACGATTTTAGTTCTTTTTATAATTGATCCCATTGGGCTTGAGTTTATGAAATGTAAGGAAATCCCTCTTGCACCAGAAGCTGTATCTATTG
Source organism: Pinus tabuliformis (assembly GCA_031772625.1). Taxonomy (NCBI): domain Eukaryota; kingdom Viridiplantae; phylum Streptophyta; class Pinopsida; order Pinales; family Pinaceae; genus Pinus; species Pinus tabuliformis. The sequence continues at coordinate 1,182,916,196 of CM062817.1, read as the reverse complement.
GATTGGAGATCTGAGGGGTGGGTAATAACAATCATTTTGCAAGCATACTCTCCTCAAATTTTAGAGTCGTGTTATTTTCTGTTCAAGATGTCGTAGGGTTTCTATGCATGGGCCAAGAAAAGCCATCCAGGGCTGATAAAATTCCTCACATGAATCAATCCATGTACTATTGTCATAACCCAACTAAACCTTGTATAATCCTCCTCCCTCTAAAAAAGTTCTAATATAATACAAAGTGTAATTAATGCTCTGCGGTGAATGACTCTCATCGTCCCGAAACTGCATCAACAAATGGTGAGGTGATTCCAAAGTATTGTTGTAATTTGTTGAATATTCACCTTGCTCACACATCTTGTAAAGACACTTCAGAGGATTTATAGAATTGTTGGGTAAGGTAAACTCAAGGTATATCGGTGGCTTTTCGTCTAAATCAAAGCCAATTACTTTATGGATTAGTTCAGGACTCACATTCAGTTGACATTGCCATTGACACTGCCACTATGTTCTGTCATTTCTTCCACTGAGGCTTATAGAAAAATCCTCTATAGGGTCATTGATGAATTCAATATCTTAATCTTCATTTTACTTTATATGAGATTCTCCTTCCAATAGTTTTTCCTTTTCTTTGGTGGCAATTTATATTGTAGCTATATCATGATGTTTTTCTACCAAAGTAGAAAGGGAGGCAATTTCTTCATTTTGGTTCAGCAATCCCATGTGGTTTTCCTTCAAATCTCTAATTTTCTTTCTAGTTTTTGCATGCACTAATTCAAATTCCATCCATTACGCATCCTTTTCTATGTTAGAACATTATTCATTGCTAGTTTCTTTCATGTCAATGTCAACTTCTATTGTAGGTGCTAAATTTGGTGTTTCAAAATCCTTCAACGATTTAACAAGTATTCCTTTCATTTCTTGTAACGATTCTCAAGTTTTACTTAATTATTTGAAATACGTGTCAATGATTTCAAGACCTAGAGCATATAAAGGTAGCCTAACGTGGATCTAACTAGGTGATCAAAAAACGCAACTATGATACCATTGTAGTAAACAAACTCTCCCTATTTGTATTTAAAATGTATTTTGAAAATATATATTGATAGAATGGATAGAATGATAGAATTGGTTGAATTACAATGAGGGGCCTTGTTATATATACTAGGTGAGGTGTATTTTCATATGAAGAGACATGTCTTTTTGATAAGACACACCTTTACACCCTTTCATTAATTATTATCTATTATTATGTTTTTCATAGAAGAGTTAATTTTTTTTATGCCAAGGCACCATATCCTTTTTCTGTAACTCCTCGGGATTATTTTGCTAAAAATGTTTTCCCTAATTTCTACTTCTTCTTCTTCATGCTCTAAAATTTCAGACATGTTTCTCGACTAACCATGTCGTTTATTTTTATTGGAAGATGAATTTTTGGATCTTCGTATAAAGACCTGATTTTGATTAGGTTTAGGAGGGGGTGTGGTGAAGTAAAATTATAAGTGCGGACACAAACAAATTCCTCTAGCCCGATGATGGGTCTAGCCACAACAGATACATTCTATGGAAGATTTCTTTAGGTTAGAACCAATTAAGAGGGCCTACCTCATAGTACGCTTATCCCGTTTGATGATGTCCTTGCTTGCTTTCTCCAGCTATCTCTCACTTCCTTCTTCAAGCACCTGAAACAAGTAAACAACAACAAACAACAACCGTGATAATATACAAATTGTAATTCAACCTACTTAAAAAGTCAAGAAACATTAAGCCATGAATATATAAGATGACAAAACATGTAGGAAATCAATTGATAGTTGCATATATATTGATATCAAAGAGATATTACAACCATTGTCTTGACGTTGGGGTTCTCCTCTGACAAGACCAGGGTCCCACACACTTCTGCTATCATTCCATGATGGCCTCAATCAACAATAGTTTTAAGACTCTTCCCTTTAGGCTTCACTCCAAACCAGATCACACTTCTCCCTCACACAACTAGATAGCTACAATTATGAATAGCTTGTTGTTTACTCCAAACTAAAATAGCACTAGCACACCAACATAAACACTACAACCAACACTACCACTATATTGTGCTTGGGAAGAAGGGAGGTTTATATAGGATGAATGGATGGGAGATGGATCCTCTTATCATGGGAGAAGGTCTTATCCCTTGAGGTAGCTTTATCATTATAGGGGAAAGGAGCCCAAACTAACATCCTCGACCCCATCCTGCCAAACCATTTACCCGACTTCTGTTACGAAGCTTCTAGAGCTGGAAGTTTTGACTCTTAATTTAAAAACTTTCCATAACAGGACTGACGCCACTGGAACACAACTTAGTTGCTTCGGTCAGTGCTAGGGATAGCGCTAATCTCTACACATTGGCGCGGGGGAGACAAGGGTCATTAGCGTCGGTCTTGTAATCTGGGCAAAAGAGAAGTTTTATGGGAAATGATGCAAAATGGAATTGATCTGCTCATGAAGAGGGACACAATGGGAGTTTCTTCATGAAGGGAAAGCATGTGGGGTTCACTGTAGAGGTCCTCCAGGATCAAGGAACGGGGAGTATAGGGGCAGTGACAAAATGCTGTGTAATAGATGCCCCCTAAATCATGAAGGCCGAACTAGAGTAAGTGATGAAATGCTTTATGAATCAGTGCGGGGAACTGTAGTCTACCGTCGGAAAACCTGAAAGAAAGTACAAATACATATACATAACTAAGAACTCTGTCAAATGTGATGAGCCCCAATTTTTGGTAACAAATTGGGCTCATTTGGCCTACTTACCTTGCTCAACCCTTCATCTTTTATCACTTATGCATTCATTTCTTGGTATATTCGTGTTATTTGTAGGAAGCAGGGCAGGCATTATATCTATGTGGCTAATACATGATGATTTCAGGTTTTTTGGCATTAAAGGGAGCAAAGACCACGCAGAAGGAGACAAGGAGACAGCAAAGGTGGCATTGCAGGTTTATAGGGAGGTTGTCTACAGCCTTAAATGACCTCCCTCGTGATCTCCACCCTAACTCCGAGCTCCAACAGCTCTCCCCACCGAGCTCAAAGGCAGCCAACGGATTCTACAGGAACAACAGTTTACAGCAGTTTAACTTTCAGTTGGACAGCCAAGCTCCACGTATTGAGGAAGCCAGCTGGAGCCTCATCATGTATAAATATTAAGGCCGTAGCCTTTGATAGGAGCTTTTTGAACTTTTGTTGTAGATTTTGGATTACGAGCTACAACTTGGTTTTTGCTCTTTGTAAGCCAGTTTTGGCATGATGTTAGTAGACTCATGATTATTCAATAAAGGCAGGCAGCTTTGGATTCAATTCTGAGTTTTTAAGGGAGCTATAGCTCTCAGGTTAGGGCCCAACCTGAGAGCAATAGACCTCCTTTCCCTTGTATTGTTATTTGTCTTTCCTTTCAGCACTTTATTCCTCTGTCTTGCATTTAGAGATTACAGTCTGCTGATTTGATTTCTTTTATGTGATTGAGTAGGATTAGTTTACGGTTCAAGTGATTTTAATTGCTTAGATTAGAGTAGGAGGATCAGCATTCATTAGAGCTCCAAGAAAAGGTTGACAGTGCACTCACTGCCATCTCTGTTTAGAGATTGGGGGTGAAGACCGTACCAACCACCAAAAAAAACACAGTCTTATACTTTCATTCACGCTGCAACACAGTCATTTCAATTGTAGATCCATCCATGCATTCTGATCTTGAGCAGTACTTCTTCATTCCAACTCCATGCACGATTTTTCTCTGAAGTTCACATTGATGTTCGTTGATTTAATAACACAGTTAGGATAGGTTGACGAATTCTCGGTTTTGTGCAGATTTGTTTCCTTCACACTGCGTTGCATCACTCTGTTATCTTCTTCTTCTTCTCAACCGCACCTAAAGCCACCTACCCAACCTCTGTTCAGCTCGTTTGCCCTCCAACACTTCTACTGTTCACGTAGCTCCATCTTTTTGGACTTTTCATTGCTTCCACCCGTCTATCCACCAACCAACTGTACCCACTCTTTCCTCATCTCATATCTCTGTCCCTGAGCCATCATAAGCTCCCTTTCCATCCTACCTATCCACCCATACAACTTCTCCACTCCTCCATCACCCAAAACTCCAACCACAGAACATCCTGTAGAAGTTAGCAGACTTCCTGTAGAAATCCCGAGTTTCCTGTAGGATCCCCTGCAGACATCCTGTAGAAGCCTGTAACCTCAGTTTGCAAGCACCTGAACGTTGTGGACTTCCGTGGAACGATGTTGGAGATCCCCTGGAACCTCTCCTAGCCTTCATGACCTTTTTCCCACCTTCTTTCCCTTCGAACTACCCTTGCACCGTCAAACCCTAATAAGAAACAAAATCATAATAACTCCAACCACTCAAGCAAAAATACAAAGACAATGTTCTTTTCAGTAGAAGTAGTTTAAATTCATGCATCTCATATCACTAGAAGTAATGGCATCATTTCTAGAAGTTTGCACTCCCACCATTGCATCATAGAGATTAGACTAGTCAGATTAGGGTTTACTAGGGTTTCCATGTTTTGTTGGCTTTCAGTTCATTATTGCAAAGTAGGTTACTTTCCTTTGAGATAGCCTTCGTCCATCATTTAGAAAGCTTCTTTTGAGAACATATAGAAGTTGGCTTGAGCCCTAGCGGACTTGTGCCGGCTGACCAAGTGACAGCTGCGACAAGAGCTAGTACTTGTGCATATAGCACCGTCGCTTCCAAGTTTGTTACGAACTACCGGGTTGATAAAATTAGAGATAGGAAGCTCCAGGAGTTGTAGCATTATTGCTACAATACTGGAGCCCACCATCTTTTTGGCGCCGTTGCCGGGGAAGCGTCAGAGTATTAGTAATTGTTGCTTTTCTTCTATTTTCTTACTCTTGCCTTCTGCTCAGTAGTTTATTTCATTTCCATTCTGCAAAAGTAGCATAGACATTTCCTGCTTTCATAGATTAGCATTTCCTGCTTTCATAGATTAGCATTTCCTGCTTTCATAGATTAGCATTTCCTGCTTTCATAGATTAGCATTTCAATTCTGCAACTTCATTTCTGCAAGCGTAGATTAGTGTTTCAATTCTGCAAGCGTAGACTAGCATTTCCATTCCTGCAATTTCATTTGAGCAAAGTAGATTAGTTCTTTCATGCTTTCAATTTAATTCTGCATCTTTATTTCAGTAAGATAGTTAGTTGTAGATCAATATGTTTCAGTTTTGCAGGTACCAAAGAAAAAAACAAAAGCAATCAAAAAAGTCTTTCCATTTCATGCCTCGTAGGAATCGAGATAAAACAGGCAAATTCTTACCCAACACCCCCACCACATCACTGAGTCACCCTTCTCTCTTCTTCGGTGACAGTGATCCAGAAGAACCTATAGGTGAACCTCCTGAGATATACGAAGATCCTATAGCAGAAGAAGAATTAGAGACCATCCCATCTGAAGCTATGGCTGAGAATAGAAGAGAAGATGAGAGAATAGAAGGTGCCTTCCCCATCCGAGAGACCAATGGAGAGATGAAAATGAAGAACATTAGCCCCTCCGCTTTACCTCACTTCCATGGACTGACTACTGAAGATCCTGATACCTTCCTGTTTGAGTTTGCTGTCCTTTATAGAACCTATGACTATACTGAAGATGAGCAGAAGCTGAAACTCTTCCCTTCCACTCTTAAGGACGCAACATTATGCTGGTTCATGGGCTTACCTGGGAATAGTATCACTACTTGGGCTCAGATGCAGCAAGCTTTCAATACCAAGTACCGGGATGACTGTAGGTCCAAGGAAACCAAGGGAGAAATCTTTCGGATGACCATGGGAAATGATGAGTCCTTAGAAGATTATGAGGAGAGGTTCCAACTTAGCTATAAGCGGGCCAGGTGCACACTTGACCCTGAATCCCTCAAGTTGGTCCTGCTCCGAGGAGTCCCTGAAGACCTCTTAGACACCCTTCACATGTTAGCTGGGGGGATATTTACCAACTGCCTTATGAGGACATCAAGACTGTGTTTAGAAACCACTCCAGGGCAGCTCGGAAACGAGGTAGAGGAAACCTCCTCTCAACTGGTGTCCCTTTCTCCAAACATGAGTTTGCAAATCAATTAGAAGATCTTAAGAGGGAGGTGAGACAGACCATTGCCATGCAGCTGGACACATTCAGGATCCAGCAGAAGAAGGAAGAAGCTGAGAGAGCCTTGGCTATCTTCTGCCCTAGATGTACAAGGAGACACCCTAAGAACGAATGTCCATTGCATTCAGTTGAAGTGTGTTTCGTTTGTGAGGAGGACCATCCCACAAACCAATGCCCAACCTTACCTGGATTTAAAGCCATGTACCAAGGGACAGAAGCTCCCACTGAACCTCTCTATTACCTCAACCAAAGGAGGCCACAAGGACCTAGACCTTACCAGCAGGGGATGCAAGGGGCACCTCAAGCTTATTACAGCCCCAACCAATCGACTCCTATGCCTTCCTGGGGTCCCCCTGCTCATCCTTCTTGGTCTATGCCTCCTCCATGGTCTTATCCACCTCAGTACCCTACTCAACCCACTACTCATTCTTATCATTCACATGCCCAACCACAACCTCAGTGGAATGCACCTCAGTCGGGGTGGAGGCCCCAATACAACACTCCTCCTGCCATTTTGCCTCCACCACCAGTTCAACCTCAACCATTACCTCCTGCTCCTCCAAGGCAACCTCAAATACCTGCTCAACCGAACCCGAACCCCAACAATAGACAGGCCCAGCAGGTATACATTGGGGAAACATCATGCCCTACTTATGCTGTGGAGATCCAGGAGATCAATCTTCGATCTGGCAAGACTCTTCCAGATCGCCAACCTCCTCCCCCAGAGGATGAGGAAGATAAACAGGAAAGTGAACCAAAGGCTATTCCACCCTTTCCTGAGAGACTAACAGCCACCACACAACCCAACCCAGAGGAGGATGAGCTTCTGGGTGAGCTCAAGCAGTTGTGCGTGAAAATACCACTTCTCCAAGCCATCAAGGATGTGCCAATATACAACAAACTGGTTAAGAAAAAGTGTTTCAAACACCCAGGCAGGCGAAAGAGAGATGCTTCAACCATCAATGTCTTAGGACAACTGTCTGACCTTATGTTAGGACAAGTCATCTGCCCAAAGTATCTAGATCCTGGGAGTCCTGTAGTAGATGTCCACATCAATGGCATCATCATACCTCACACTTGGATTGATTTGGGGGCTACCATTAATGTGATGACCAGGGATACCATGCTCAAACTCAATCTTCAGGTTTCCTTGAGGAAGACCTCGACAGTTCTGCAACTAGCAGATCGCTCCACTGTGACTCCCGAAGGGATTGTGGAGGATGTCTTGGTCTCTGTCGACTCTTGGGAATACCCTGCAGATTTCTTGGTTCTGCAACCCAAGGCAAAGCTTACTGGATATCCTCTTATTTTGGGAAGGCCTTGGTTAGCCACTGCAGATGCTTACATAAGTTGTCGTGCAGGAAATATGACCATAAAAAATGGTCCTATGTCCAAGCAGCTAGTCCTATACCCTCCTGCCCAACCTTCCTTAGAGCATGACTTACCACTTTGGTTGGAGGAAGGAGAAGAGGATGAAGTATACTCAGCACCTTTGTGCACCCTAGATACCACTAGAAGAGACCCCCCAACCGAGGATGACTGGATTGAGACCTTGATCCAAAATCCACCTTCCAGTGCACTATCCTTAGAAAAATTGGTGGAGGATGCCCAAGCCAGCACCTTAGTGGATCTTTGTACGACCAACCCTGTCACTCCCAGAGTCAAAAATGTGGAGTTCGGCCCTGAGAGAACGTTAAAGATCAGCTCCTCCCTATCTCCTTCCCAGGAAAAGGAGCTGTGTAGCCTGTTGGCCAGGCACCTAGATGCTTTTGCTTGGAGCTATAAGGAGATGAAAGGAGTCCATCCCTCGGTCTGTACCCATCACATATACATCAAAGAGGGTTGTAAACCGGTTAGGCAACCTCAGAGGAGAATGAATCCAGCCCTTAAGGACATTGTCAAGGAAGAATTGCAAAAATTGTTGGATGCCGGATTCATTTACCCCATCTCAGATAGTGAATGGGTGTCCCCTCTGGTGTTGGTTCCCAAGAAGAATGGGAAATGGAGAATCTGTGTGGACTACCGAGAACTGAACAAAGCTACCAAGAAAGACCATTTCCCTCTACCTTTCATAGATCAAGTGTTGGATGGACTGGCAGGAAAGAAGTTCTTCTCTTTCCTGGATGGGTTTAGCGGGTACAACCAGATCCAAATCAGCCCGGAAGACCAAGATAAGACCACCTTCACTTGTCCTTGGGGTACCTTTGCCTACCGAGTTCTTCCCTTTGGGCTATGCAATGCTCCTGCTACCTTCCAGAGAGCTGTCTTGAGCATCTTCTCGGAGCTGGTCCACGATGCAGTGGAAATCTATATGGATGACTTCACTCCTTATGGGGCCAATTTCCAGGAAGCATTGTCCAATCTGGGAAAAGTCCTAACCAAATGCATTGAGATGAACCTGTCCCTTAGTCCTGAAAAATGTGAATTCCTGATGACTAAAGGGACCGTGTTAGGCCATACCATTTCTTGCCAAGGGTTACAGGTGGATCCTAACAAAATTGCTCTCATCAAGAAGGTTCCACCTCCTCAAAAGGTAAGGGATGTTCGGAGTTTCTTAGGATTAGCAGGGTATTACAGGAGATTCATTAAGGACTTCAGCAAGCTAGCCTCACCATTGTTTGGCCTGTTGGCAAAAGATGTGGAGTTTAAGTGGACTGATGATTGTCAGAGGGCTTTGAATGAATTAAAGGACAAGTTGGTGTCAGCCCCAATCCTGAGAGGTCCAAACTGGGCCCTACCTTTCCACATCCACACTGATGCCTCGAACAAAGCCATAGGTGCAGCTTTAGGACAAGTCGAACAAAAACTTCCATATGCCATTTACTTTGTTACTAAAAACTTGTCCAAAGCTGAGCTGAATTACACTGTAACTGAGAAAGAGTTTTTGGCTGTGGTCCATGCACTGAACAAGTTCTGACATTAGATCACTGGCTATCAAACATTTGTACATACTGACCATGCTGCAATTAGATATTTAATGAATAAACCAGATGTGAATGCTCGTATTATTAGATGGTTACTTTTGTTGCAGCAGTTTGATTTGACCATTGTTGACAAACCAGGTAAAGAAAATGTTGTTGCTGACTTTTTATCTAGATTGGATTTGTCTGCAGATGAGGATGGAACAGTGGATGACCAGATGCCTGATGAACATTTGTTTACTGTCTCAGCACTCTCTCCATGGTTTGCTGATATAGCAAACTACCTTGTTTCAGCACAGTTCCCTCCGCACCTATCTTCAAGAGAGAAGAGCAGAATCATCAGAAAAAGTGCCTCATTTACTTGGATCGGGGGCAATCTGTTCAAACTGGGCCCCGATCAGATCTTAAGGCGTTGTGTAAGGGAGGAGGAAGTCTTTGATATCCTCCTCACCTGTCATGATGGGCCTTGTGGAGGACATTTTGCAGCAAAGAGAACTGCCTTCAAGATCCTGCAGGCGGGCTACTATTGGCCCACACTTCATCAAGATGTCAGAAGATATATCAGCCAATGTGACCAATGCCAAAGAATGGGGAAACCGACTCAAAGGGATGAGATGCCTCTCCAACCTCAAGTGACTCTTGAGCCATTTGAGAAGTGGGGTATGGACTTTGTGGGTCCAATCAACCCTCGTTCGAGGCAAAGGTCCTACATCATTGTGTGTACTGACTACCTGACAAAGTGGGCAGAGACTAAAGCAATCAAAGCAACAACAGAAGAAAAGGTGGCCGAGTTCTTAAGAGAAAACATCTTCTACAAGTTTGGCTATCCAAGAGAGCTGGTCACCGATCAAGGGAGCCAGTTCACATCCAACTTGATTGAAGACCTACTAGCTCATCACAAGATCAAGCATAGGACTTCCACCCGCTATCACCCTCAAGCAAATGGGCAGGTGGAAGTCACCAATAGAGCATTAGAAGGGATCTTGACTAAGGTGGTGAGTAGCAGCAGAAAGGACTGGGCAGATCCCCTGGTTGAGGCCACATGGGCTTACAACACAACCTGGAAGACCACCACCGGCTTCACACCTTATGAGCTGGTCTATGGGAAGAAAGCTTTGCTGTCCATTGAGTTTGAATACAACACTTTGAGGATGGCAGCTCAGCTAGATCTAGATCTCAGCCATGCACAACAAGAAAGGTTATTGTAGCTAAATGGACTGGATGAGCACCGAATGCAGGCCCTCCTTCACTCGGAAGTGGTTCAACTTCAGAGAAAGGTGTGGCATGACCAACATCTCCATGACAAGCAATTTCAGCTGGGAGATTGGGCCTTGTTGTATGACTCCAGATACAAAGATTTCAAGGGGAAGCTGAGAACCAGATGGCTAGGGCCATATGCAGTGGAAAAATGTCATGACAATGGATCTGTTCTTATTTGGACCATTGATGAGGAAGCCATCCCCATGCTTGTCAATGGTCACCGATTGAAGATCTACAGGAAGCCTCTCTCAAGACAAGAGTTCATCAAGACCATGGAGAAATCAGTGTTGGTCATAGAGAAGGGTTCTGCCTCTCCTTTGGGCATACCCTGAAAGATCTAACAAAAAAAAAATAAAATAATAATAATAATAATAATAATAAAGATCCTTGGGTGAAAACCTTTCTGAGGTGCCCAAGGCAGGTGGTAGGGGTGAAAACCTCATTGAGGCGCCCCTATTGTCTTTCAAAAAAAAAAAAAAAAAGAGATTGGAAAAGATCCTTGAGTGAAAACCTCTTTGAGGCGCTCAGGGCAGATAGCAAGGGTGAAAACCTCATTGAGGTGCCCTGTTATCTTTCAAAAAAAAGAAAAGAGAAAAAAAAAGAAAAAAACAATAAGAAAAAAACAAGGTCAGCAAATTCATAATGTAAAATTGCATGCAAGTTGCAGGTGTTCTATGGAGGAGAGGAAGCCTCTCAACTCAAAGCCAAGGATCCTTATCATGCTGTCAGGAGACCTCACCAACACCTCCTCCAAGAATACTCAGTTTCTCCAAGGTATGTGCAATTTTATCACAGCTTGAGTCTTCTATAGGAAGACGCAGATTTTCTACAGGAAGACGCAGATTTTCTACAGGAAGATGCAGATTTTCTACAAGAAGGTGTAGACTCTCTACAGGAAATGCAACCTTTCTACAGGAAGCTCTGTATTTCTACAGGAAACTTCCTGTAGAAGTTCAGAACGGCCCAAAATCCATTTTGTGAGGAGATCTAACGACTAAGGATCGGTTTGGACGCATGCAAGCTATTGTTATCTCCCTTGCACATTGTTGTCACCTCGTCCTGCCCTCCTTGTCGACATGCAACGAAGTTACCTGCACCAGCAAAGCAGATCGATGAGTTAGCAAGAAAAAGCAATTTTTAAATGAAAAAACGCTGAGATCTCATACCATATCCATCCCAGTCATCCAGAAAGCCTGGGAGCGTGATCGGGAGGCCAGATCCTTCGTCGTGCAGCATGCACCCAAGGAGGAAGAACTGTTACAAGACATCCCGCGGGAGTCCTGTAACAGTTGAGCCCGCTAGAGTGTATACTATTCACAGCGCTGGCCATATGCAATGAACGCGGACGCATGCAGCCAAGCATCAACTCCATCGTCGGCAGCCTGTAAACGTGAACCTCCGGGCCTGTGCAAATTCACCAGCAGCAGATAGATCCATTCATCATCGTCCAAAACCCGAAAAATCGTGTTGCAGCCGCGCAGGTAAGTGTCTCGACCCTTTCTTCCGTCAGATTGCATGAATTTTACTTTGAATTGTTTGCAAGGTGTGAAGTGAATGGGTTGAGCGGCTGTATGGCCAGTTGACTGGCCACGTCGACCGGTTAATGGTCCAGTCAGATGTTTGGGTGGCGGACGTGACAAAAGGAATGGGCAGCACACACATGAGAACAATCCCCGTCGGGAAAAACGGATTTAGCAGAAGAAACGGCGGCGGATCTGCTGGAGGGATGATGCGGTAGTAAGTGAACTCGCAGACAAATGATGGAACGACGTCATCCAACGGTCCGGCAGGGACAGCTCACCCCCGCGCCACGGATGCCGCCGATTCAAATCTAATCTGCTAGATTGCCCGCATGCATTTATCATTCGCCGTTTGAACCTCGAGTGCACATTCGGATCGCTCTGCAGTTCGAAACTCCGAGCCTTTGGCTATCAGAACGGTTGTGAAGCAACACCGAGAGCACAGACCAACTGTAGTCTTCGCCAGGAATCACGCACTGCTCCTACAGGAAAGCTACTCCTACAGGAAAGCTGTTTCTACAGGAAGGCGGGTTCCTCACGTAAAAAGGTGGCAGATAAAAAGGTAACCCTGAGCTCTCCATGCAATTGGTTTTTAAAGGTGGCAGAATCGTCGTCTACAGTCTGGTCGTAGGAAATGGTTGCAAGTATTGTCTGCTGTGCATAGACTGTCGTTCTACAGGATGACAGTGTAATTAAACTGTGTTAAGGTCCTCAGGGATAAGTTTTGTGGATTATTTGCACAACATAAGCGTAATTCTACGCTCTGTCTCAGTAGGCTAAATTTCTTCCGCATTCGCCACCTCTAGCAACAGTTTTTATCATGCCGGGTGGGTTTATTAGACGGGAACCCACTGATTCATCAAAGTTAAGAGAAAACCAGGAGGTGGTGGAGCTCTTCACATGAGCACAATGGATATCCTTTTGTGACAAATTGCAGGGTTATGACGACGAAGTGGCAGAAGAATTTTTACAAGCTTTGAGGCCGAAATCCAAAACATTGGCCACCGTGAACTTCAGGGGCCTAAGCCTCAAGCTCACCCCGCAATATATCAGTCGAATTACTGAACTTCCAATGGGTTTGCCATGGGATAAGGAAGAAAGGAAGTTGAGCCAACAGCCAAAGAAAGAATTCTTTCCACCTGAGGAGGAATTCACGTAGGACAAAAATGGGGTGCGTAGAACCAGCTTGTTGCCACCATGGAATGAAGTTAGCCTACAGATCATGAAGTATATAACCTGTGAAGGCCGTTTTAGCATCGTGTACGGGTATCACTTTAGGTTGCTCACTGAATTGAGACACCAGATTGATCTTCCTGTAGAAAACAAACTGAGCATTCCTTATTTCTTGCTACAGTCTCTAATTGAGTGTGCCACAAAGTTAAAAGAAGGCATACCTGATCAGGTAGCCCACCATGGATTGATCAAACTTCTCGTGGAGGATGCGCTTCATTCATATAAGGTTCCCCTCTCATGGGAAGCATTCAGGAATTTGACAAGAGATGGAGACATAAGGATGCTGACTGAAGAAAATGGTTCCTCCAGCAGTGAGGAAAAAGAAGCAGTGGCCGCGGGAAAGAAAGAAACAGGCCAGAAGACCCCGACCACAGTGCAGAAGAAAGAGCAAAGGAGGAAGCACGAGAAAAAGGATGCTGAGGAAAAAGGTGACACACCCATCTTGTCAGCAAGAGAGAAAAGGTTGTAGAGCAGAACGGACAAAGCTGAGAAGGTCCACATCAGCACAAGTACCTCATCAGCACCCGCAACCAAACCAAAAAGCAAAACCCATGCAGCAAAGCAAGCCAAGGTGGAGACACTTGTGTCTACAGGAAAGCAGAAACAGGCTTCTACAGGAAGCCCGAAAACAGAAAAAGGGTCTTCTACAGGAAGCCCGGAAATTACCAAAACATGGTCTTCTACAGGAAGCCCGAAATTGGCTAAAACAGGGTCTTCTACAGGAAGCCCTGAAAAGGTGAAACCCAAGGAGAAGAAAGCTGATATTCGTGAAAGGGAGGCAGCTGCTGTGCTGGCTGCCCTCAGCACGTCACCTAAGCCAAAAGCAAAGAGAAAGCGGGAGAAACCTCTATACTTTGAAGTTCGAAGAAGTTCAAGAATAAAGACGGGCAAGCCACAACCCCCATCCAGCAGCCAAATCACTACAGGGGATGCCCCTACTTCACCCAGTGAGAGGTCCCCCTCGAAGATATCGGTCACCTACGAGAGGGGGAGCCCAAAAACAACTACTTGGAAAAGAAGGATAGACCAACCGGCTTCAAAAGCCCGGCTCAAGGTCAAGGAAACAGAGAAGAGTGAAGGAGCGGCACCCTCATCGCCACCAAGGGCAGAACAGGCAGAGCCACCAAGAGTAGGAAAGAAAGAGAGTATTCCGGAGCCTAGTTCTCGGCCAAGAACAAGGAGCTGGAGCAAAATTGCTCAAGGATGAGCAAATATTTTAGCTGGGGGGTGATGATGAGCCCCAATTTTTGGTAACAAATTGGGCTCATTTGGCCTACTTACCTTGCTCAACCCTTCATCTTTTATCACTTATGCATTCATTTCTTGGTATATTCGTGTTATTTGTAGGAAGAAGGGCAGGCATTATATCTATGTGGCTAATACATGATGATTTCAGGTTTTTTGGCATTAAAGGGAGCAAAGACCACGCAGAAGGAGACAAGGAGACAACAAAGGTGGCATTGCAGGTTTATAGGGAGGTTGTCTACAGCGTTAAATGACCTCCCTCGTGATCTCCACCCTAACTCCGAGCTCCAACAGCTCTCCCCACCGAGCTCAAAGGCAGCCAACGGGTTCTACAGGAACAACAGTTTACAGTAGTTTAACTTTCAGTTGGACAGCCAAGCTCCACGTATTGAGGAAGCCAGCTGGAGCCTCATCATGTATAAATATTAAGGCCGTAGCCTTTGATAGGAGCTTTTTGAACTTTTGTTGTAGATTTTGGATTACGAGCTACAGCTCAGTTTTTGCTCTTTGTAAGCCAGTTTTGGCATGATGTTAGTAGACTCATGATTATTCAATAAAGGTAGGCAGCTTTGGATTCAATTCTGAGTTTTTAAGGGAGCTATAGCTCTCAGGTTAGGGCCCAACCTGAGAGCAATAGACCTCCTTTCCCTTGTATTGTTATTTGTCTTTCCTTTCAGCACTTTATTCCTCTGTCTTGCATTTAGAGATTACAGTCTGCTGATTTGATTTCTTTTATGTGATTGAGTAGGATTAGTTTACGGTTCAAGTGCTTTTAATTGCTTAGATTAGAGTAGGAGGATCAGCATTCATTAGAGCTCCAAGAAAAGGTTGACAGTGCACTCACTGCCATCTCTGTTTAGAGATTGGGGGTGAAGACCGTACCAACCACCAAAAAAAACGCAGTCTTATACTTTCATTCACGCTGCAACACAGTCATTTCAATTGTAGATCCATCCATGCATTCTGATCTTGAGCAGTACTTCTTCATTCCAACTCCATGCACGATTTTTCTCTGAAGTTCACATTGCTGTTCGTTGATTTAATAACATAGTTAGGATAGGTTGATGAATTCTCGGTTTTGTGCAGATTTGTTTCCTTCACACTGCGTTGCATCACTTTGTTATCTTCTTCTTCTTCTCAACCGCACCTAAAGCCACCTACCCAACCTCTGTTCAGCTCGTTTGCCCTCCAACACTTCTACTGTTCACGTAGCTCCATCTTTTTGGACTTTTCATTGCTTCCACCCGTCTATCCACCAACCAACTGTACCCACTCTTTCCTCATCTCATATCTCTGTCCCTGAGCCATCATAAGCTCCCTTTCCATCCTACCTATCCACCCATACAATTCCTCCACTCCTCCATCACCCAAAACTCCAACCACAGAACATCCTGTAGAAGTTAGCAGACTTCCTGTAGAAATCCCGAGTTTCTTGTAGGATCCCCTGCAGACATCCTGTAGAAGCCTGTAACCTCAGTTTGCAAGCACCTGAACGTTGTGGACTTCCGTGGAACGATGTTGGAGATCCCCTGGAACCTCTCCTAGCCTTCATGACCTTTTTCCCGCCTTCTTTCCCTTTGAACTACCCCTGCACCGTCAAACCCTAATAAGAAACAAAATCATAATAACTCCAACCACTCAAGCAAAAATACAAAGACAATGTTCTTTTCAGTAGAAGTAGTTTAAATTCATGCATCTCATATCACTAGAAGTAATGGCATCATTTCTAGAAGTTTGCACTCCCACCATTGCATCATAGAGATTAGACTAGTCAGATTAGGGTTTACTAGGGTTTCCATGTTTTGTTGGCTTTCAGTTCATTATTGCAAAGTAGGTTACTTTCCTTTGAGATAGCCTTCGTCCATCATTTAGAAAGCTTCTTCTGAGAACATATAGAAGTTGGCTTGAGCCCTAGCGGACTTGTGCCGGCTGACCAAGTGACAGCTGCGACAAGAGCTAGTACTTGTGCATATAGCACCGTCGCTTCCAAGTTTGTTACGAACTACCGGGTTGATAAAATTAGAGATAGGAAGCTCCAGGAGTTGTAGCATTATTGCTACAATACTGGAGCCCACCAAAATGATACATGAATCAAGGCATGTACGCAACCATCCAGAGAATGATCATGTCACTGGATCCAGGTATGGGCGCAACCATCCATTAAAGAGGATCATAATGAAACCAAGGTATGGTCATAGCCATCCAATAATGAGAAGGATCATATATGATAACTCATGGTATGGTCACAACCATCCATCTGAAAGAGACATGCATATCAACATAACCATGTCACATCACTTCACAACCAAGACTTTTGTGATCTGAGTCCAGGGTCTTGCGCTCCAACACGACCTGACCAAGGTACAAATTTTGTTGGGTTGTGTTATATTCTTTCCACGACAAACGCAGCAGGGGGGTGGCAGCCCTCCCTGTTCGGGGGGTTTGAGGGGGCCAGGTAGCCCCCCTCTACGGGGTCCGGGGTAGCGCCCTGGGAAAATTTATTTGGACCCTATATTAGGTTGGGCGAACCTACCTATGGTTTTCGGTCCATGGTTTTGGACGTGATGGTTTTCGGTCCATGGTATTGGATGGTTCGGCATGTATAAATATGTATTGTAACATTGAAAGGAATATAATGAAAAATCAAGCTATTAGTCCCGGTTTTGGGATCCAGGGGAAAATCTTTGTGTATATGTATTTTATGTGTTATGCTTTCGCATTGTTTATTTTTCTGTGATTTAGAATTTGTACGCAGGTAATTTCTGTACGGGGTTAAAACCTACATTTGGTATCAGATTTGTTTTGGCTTCAAGGGGACGCCTTTGTTGCCGAGGGGTTTCGCTCGGGCCTGTGGTAGACCCTGTTCAGTGGGAGATCTGCGAGATCGATTCTGGTGGTGAAAGAAGATGGCGAGCAGCGGAAAGATAGAGATCGAGAAGTTCAATGGTTAGAGTTTTGAGTTGTGGAAACTCAAGATGGAGGATCTGTTGGTGGATAAAGATCAGCGGATCGCAGTAGATCTAGGTACTAAACCAACGGGAGTGACCGATGAAGAATGGAAGCAGTTGGATCGGAAGGCAAAGAGCACAATACGATTGTGTGTCTCAGATTCAGTATTGCTGAATGTATCAGGGGAAGCTACGGCGAAGGCTTTGTGGGACAAGTTAGGGACTTTGTACCAATCTAAGTCTCTGGTGAATAAACTGTTCCTGCGGAAAAAGCTGTATAACCTGAGGATGAAAGATGGAGACTCTGTGACAGAGCATCTGAACACATTTAATACTGTGGTAAGTCAGTTAGCGTCTGTTGATATTAAAATTTCAGATGAAGATAAGTGCATCAGTTTGTTGTGTTCTCTACTAGATTCATGGGATAGTTTGGTTATTGCAATAGGTAGCAATGCAACTGCTTTGCAGTTTGATGAAATAGTCTCAGCCTTGCTGACGGAGGAGATGAGACGGAAAAATATGGAGAGCCAGAATGGTGATGCCTTGTCTGTATGAAGACGGTCCCAGAATAGAAACAAAAATAAGTCATCAAGTGGGAGATCTAAATCTAGAGGGAGATCTAAATCTCCAGGAAAACCTGTAAATGTGGTGTGCTGGAAATGTAGAAAGGAAGGGCACTTCAAAAGGGACTGTAAATCTAAAGCTCCTGATAAAGGAAAGGGATCTGATGATGCTCCTTTTGCAGAGGTGAAAACCACCTCAGATGAAGGTGGGGATGTGTACTTGGCTTCTTCAAGTACACATGTAGATCACGAGGCATGGTTGATTGACTCAGGTGCATCCTTTCAATTCACTCCCCATAGAGAGTGGTTCTGCGAGTATGAGAAATACGATGGTGGTGATGTCTTCTTAGGAGATGATAGGAAGGCTAGAATCATTGGTCACAGAAAAGTAAAGTTGAAGTTGCAAGGTGGAAGGGTTAGAACACTTCTGGGTGTTCTGCATATTCCTGCATTGGCGAGAAATCTGATTTTTGTAAGCAAGTTGGAGGATGCAGGTGTAAAAACAGTGTTCGAGAAGGATACCTGCAAGATGGTTCGGGGAGCACTGGTATTGATGCAGGGAGTTCGGACTGGAACTCTGTACAAGCTGCAAGGTAGCACTGTTGTTGATGGGTGCAACAGTTCTATGGTCCCTGAAAGTGTAGCTGAAAATCTAGTGGTCTCTTGAGAGAAGACCATGCTGTGGCATCAAAGGCTTGGACATATTGGAGAGAAGGGCCTTCGAATACTTCATGGTAAAGGTATGGTAGAAGGTATGAGTAATAGCTCTCTGGATTTTGATTTCTGTGAAAATTGTGTATATGGGAAGCAGAATCGGGTGAGTTTCCCCTCTGGTGCTAAGAGGACGAAACAGATATTAGAGCTTGTGCACAGTGATGTGTTTGGACCTGTGAAGGTTCCATCACTGGGTAAGTCTATGTACTATGTATCATTTATAGATGACTTCTCAAGGAATACATGGATATATTTCCTTAAGAAGAAATATGAAGTCTTTGACAGGTTTAAAGAATTTAAGGCTCTGGTGGAAAATCAGACAGAGAAGAAGATAAAGGTGCTGAGGACAGATAATGGTGGAGAGTTTTGCAGCAAGGAATTTGAAGAATTCTATAAGAAGTGTGGTATAGCACGACAGAAGACTACTCCATATACACCTCAGCAAAATGGAGTCGCAGAAAGAATGAACAAGACGTTGATGGAAAGGGCAAGAAGCATGCTCAGTGGTGCCGCGTTAGGACAGGAATTCTGGGCAGAGGCGGTGGATACTGCATGTTACTTGGTCAACAGGTCACCTTCATTAGCGTTGGAGGATAAGACTCCACAAGAAGTATGGACTGGTAAGAAATCCACTCTTTCACATCTGAGGGTATTTGGATGTGATGCATATGTACATGTTCCAAAGGAGAAACGAACCAAGTTGGATAGTAAATCTGAAAAGTGCATCTTTATTGGGTATAAGGATGGTTTAAAAGGTTATAAGCTCTGGAACCCAGTCACACGGAAGGTTGTGTATAGTCGAGATGTGGTGTTCAGAGAGGTAAAATATGTTATTAAACATGAAGTCCAACCAAAGGAACTTGAGAAGATAGAGTTTGAGCTAAAGGATGAAGAATCAGACTCTACAGCAGAGGAGGAATCAGAAGATGAAGAGCCACAAACTCCAGCTCTGAGAAGATCAGTTCGAGAAAGAAGGCAGCCATAAAGGTATAGTCCTTATACTTTCTGTTCAAATTTTGCTTTGTCTATTACTGATGATGATCCCAGAACTGTGAAGGAAGCAGTAGATTCAGAGGATGGAAAACTCTGGAAAGAGGCCATGGTTGATGAAATGGCATCTTTGCACAAAAATGAGGCTTGGGATCTAGTGGAGTTGCCGGCTGGAAGGAAACCCATTGGCAACAAATGGGTGTTTAAAAAGAAGACAAATGCAGAAGGGAAGGTGGAGAAATACAAAGCTCGGTTGGTAGCAAAAGGATATTCCCAAGTGTCGGGAATTGACTTTGGTGATTTTTTTTCTCCTGTTGCCAAGGTAATTTCTATTAGATTACTTTTATCTGTTGCTGTTGCTTTTGATTTTGAGGTAGAACAGATGGATGTGAAGACAACATTTCTTCACGGGGATTTGGAAGAGGAAATCTACATGAAGCAACCTGAAGGCTTTGCGGTGAAGGGTAAGAAAGAACTGGTATGCAAGTTAAAGAAGTCTCTGTATGGGTTAAAACAGTCACCAAGGATGTGGTATCAGAAATTTGATACATTTATATGGGGACTTAGCTTCACCAAAAGCAAAGCAGATCACTATGTGTATTTTAAATTAATTGGTGACAATGTTATTTATCTGGTCTTGTATGTGGATGATATGTTGCTGGTTGGAAATGACAAATAAATTATCCAGGATTTGAAGACCCAATTGTCCTCCAAATTCGACATGAAATATCTTGGTGCTGCAAACTATATTTTGGGCATGGAAATTAAAAGATATCGGGCAAAGAGGAAGCTCTGGTTAAACCAGAGGAAGTATGTCGAGACAATGCTGCAGAGGTTTAATATGCAGGATAGTAAACCTGTGAAGGTTCCTATTCCTGTAGGTATGAGGTTATCTGCTGAACAGTGTCCAAAGACACAAGAAGAGGAAGAGGACATGTCCCGTGTTCCATATGCAAGTGGAGTCGGTAGCCTGATGTATGAAATGGTCTGTACTAGACCAGACATTGCACATGCAGTGGGAGTATTGAGCAGGTTTATGTCAAAACCAAGGAAGGAGCAGTAGATAGCAGTGAAGCCGGTTTTCAGGTATTTGCGTGGCACTAGTGATTACGGTTTGTGCTACCAAGGAAGACCAGGATTGGACAGAGTGTTGGATATTCGTGGCTTTGTTGATGCAGACTGGGATGGAGATCTGGATCAGAGAAGATCTACAAGTGGTTATGTGTTTAACCTATTTGGAGGTGCAGTCAGTTGGATGAGTAAGAAACAATCTGTAGTGGCACTATCAACTACAGAGGCAGAATACATGGCAGCCACTCATGCAAGCAAGGAAGCAGTTTGGTTGCAGAGATTGTGTTCAAGTATGGGGTTAGTACAGGGAGCTATAAGGATAGACTGTGATAGCCAAAGTGCAATTTTCTTGGCAAAGAACCCTGCTTATCATTCAAAGACAAAGCACATTGATGTTCAGTATCACTTTGTGAGGGATATGATAGAAGACAAAAAGGTGTTGCTGGTAAATGTGGACATTTTGAAGAATACTGCAGATGCATTA
This sequence comes from Pinus tabuliformis, assembly GCA_031772625.1. NCBI lineage: Eukaryota > Viridiplantae > Streptophyta > Pinopsida > Pinales > Pinaceae > Pinus > Pinus tabuliformis. The sequence goes on along the minus strand of CM062817.1, from coordinate 1,182,895,104 downwards.
ACAAAATCTGTGAGCTCTAAGAAGTTCTCTTGGTGTAGAGAAACAATGGGCATTTCATGGTTGGAAAAATGACTAAGCTCTCCTGTGGCCCCCTATGAAAAGAAAACAACAAGTGGGAGATTGTTGGGTTGTGTTATATTCTTTCCACGACAAACCCACGTAGTGAACTGAGGGGTTAGAGGGGGGGCGGAGCCCACCCTTCATCGCGCAGCAGGGGGGAGGTAGCCCCCCCTGTCCGGGGGGTTTGAGGGGGGCCCCGGGAAATTTTTTTTTGGACCCTATATTAGGTTGGGCGAACCTACCTATGGTTTTCGGTCTATGTTTTTGGACGCGATGGTTTTCGGTCCATGGTATTGGATGCTTCGACATGTATAAATATGTATTGTAACATTGAAAGGAATATAATGAAAAATCAAGCTAGTAGTCCCGGTTTTGGGATCCAGGGGAAAATCTCTGTGTATATGTGTTATGCTCTTGCATTGTTTATTTTTCTGTGATTTAAAATTCGTATGCAGGTAATTTCTGTACGGGGTTAAAACCTACAAATTCTAACACGTGAATAGATGTGTTAGCGTCGAACATGCTAGAAAATTGCTTGATTACCAGTCAATGATGTAAACTGTTAACAAGCGCGAGAGAAACCACCAATAATGACAATGGTTCTCAAGGTACTATCAGCACAATCCACAAAATGTGAATAGAGGAATTGAAGTCGAACACCCATGAAATCACTCAATCAAAAGCCAATGATGTGAACTTGTCGTCGAGTGCGAAGAACTTGCCATTAGGGCATGCAAGCTCTAAGGTACTGGAAGGGAGCCCCTCAGTCAACTTTTTGGATAATGATTTGAAGTCGACGGAAAGCGACTGTGTCGAAGGAGGGTCATAATGTTTCCCACATCATCGACACGAGATGAAAGGATGCAAAACGATTTTGGATGATACAGAGAATCAGAGGTAAGTGCAACTGCAGAAGGACAACTCTTGAACATATTGGCGACACAACTGGAAGTTTGGCAGCTTTTGGATCTATGGGATCGGTGGTCATGATGACATGGCATAGATAAAATGGAAGGCAAAAATGAACGGCCCAACCCAGGATGGTCAACGATACAAAGGAGGCTATCCCAACCCGACACGAAGCAGAAAGTGTCATGTTTAAGAGTGAGCTGCCGACACAACTGATTGGATTTCCAAAATTTCCCCCATCATTCCTGGCAGGTACCCCAATTATTTTTTAATTGCAAGCTTGAAGGGGATATCATATGCTTGCACCATAAGTTCTTCCTTTGGATGAATCCGACCTAGTAAGTTTAACAAGCCCTAGGAAGGAGAAGCTCATGTTTGTCATGGTGAGAATCCGATGTGGTTTAATAGTTTAATGAGTCCAACAAAGGTGTAACTTGATATCTTTTTCATGTTTAGAGAGTTTGAAAAAGGCACTGAAAAGTAAATTCCACATGGTCCCTTTTCGTACATTTGTGTCTCTCGAGCCCGAAAAGGTAGAAAACTATATTTGAGAGAACTACTTGACCATTTCAGTCAAGGAGTGTCTTTTTCGTAAATAGTGCCTCTCAGCCCAAAAAAGGGGTAAACTTATACTAGGTGCATGATGTTTCACATCCGTTAACGAGTTCGAAACGATAAGGGCTCGACTATCTTTTCGCTTTTAAAGGGTCAGAAAAGAGCTTGAAAGTGGACCCCCCATTTTATTCTCTTTTACGAGTCAAAAGGGAAAAATACTCGGCAATATTTTCATTTTTTACGAGTCAAGAAAAAGCTTAAAGGAGACTCGTCCTATAGGAATGAGTGGTATAAAGGGTAGCAACTAGTTCCGGCAATGGTGTAACTACTCAAAACGTGTAATGATCAAGAGGTTGGCTAATAAAACCACTCATCGCTGCAGTCCCTCAGGAAAGGAAAAACAACCAAGTGAAAGCATATGATCGGCCAAAGAGATGGTGGCGATGGAATGAAACAACCAAGGCTCATCTAGCAGAAATTAGCTGATAAAAATGGCAATCACGAGATGTAAATTGGGCATGGGTTCATTTTTACACAAGCTTGAAATGAAAAACTATGCTTGCTATAAGTTCGCATGCCCCCATCATAATGAATCAATTGAGGTACATGCCCCCAAGCTTCATTTCAGTCAACTAGGTGGATGGAATGAAGGTTCACTTTCGAGATCCAGGAAAGACTCGACTGGGATTTTACGAGATCTTAATCAAAGACTTGATTTGGAAATGGGAGTTGCTTCATTTTTTAATGAGGTTGACATAGTAAAAGAACTATCCTCGGAATCAATTTCATTTTTTAACGAGGTTGATACAAAAAAGAACTATCCTCATGGCCCTTGTTTCATTTTTTAACGAGGTTGATATAGGAACAAACTATCCTCGGACATCTTGATTCATTTTTTAACGAGCTTGCCGCAAGAAAAGGAACTATGCTCATCTCTTGTTTCATTTTTTAATGAGGTTAACACAAGACCAGGAACTATCCTCATGACCCTGTTCATGAACCATATGAGAACATGGCTCCTAAGAGGTCTTCACTAGATGGAAGAATTGTGCCCTGGGAGGAATACATGTCAATTGGTACCAAAGACAGATAAGGTTCCAATGCCCCCAATACATAATGTACTATACCATCTGTGTGATCATCAACAAATGTGGAGACAAAACGGGTAGCCACATAATTGACCTGTGGCAAGGAAGGTACTGCTTGCAAAAAAGAGCTGATAGGTGACGATGGTTGCAAAGGCCTGGTGACCAATGAACAACAATTGATAAATGGTCACAATTCTCCCTTCGTGCAGAAAACAAAGCACACAGAAAAGTGAAGAAACAAGAGCTCCCATGACATAAACATAATCGCGTCCAAGGAGAAGATTGAAATCTAACGGACCTTGGACTACCATCACGTCTATATAGACGGTCTTTCCTCCCAAAATAATAGGGAACTTCGGAAGGATCCCTAAGGGTTGACTGGTTCCTCCGTTGAAAGCCAATAGATTCTGGGTGACAGGCACAAGCTGTGGGGAACCCAAAGCTTGCCAAGTAGTAGAAGACATGATGCTGACAAATGCACCTTCATCTAATATAGTGCCAGGTACTACCATATTATAGGATTGCACTATGATTTGGAAAGGCACATAAGATGGGAGGTGGAAAGCAGTCAAGTGACTCCAATCGAAATAAACGACAAAACTACTTTGTGGGGGTATCACATCATTGTCCCCATGCTCTGCAGGAATAGGAGAAGGACTCTCCTAAACAACTGGGATGGGAGGGTCACTCCTTGATTCGTGGGAATCTGAGGAGATGAGAAGAAAATGAGCAGTGTGATCACTACTCTCTTCGGGAATAGACTGAACAACTGAAGGTGAAGCCAAGTTGACACTCTTTTCGACTAATGGTTGGTTGGAAACAGACACAAGAGAGTCTCACTTAGGAAGAGAAGGATGGGAAAGAGATGAATCCAAGTCAATCTCTTTACCAAGTAGGAGGGGGTTAGAAGAAAGCCTCTGATAACCAACAGGAATGTGGGGTTGAGGAGTTGTCAGGTTTTCCAAAACTTTGGAAGCTTTATCCATAAGAGGACAAAGGTTAAGAAGATGCTCTCCCTCACATAACCTACATGGGAATCTAATCTTTCCCTTCTTCTTACCATCATTAGCTAAAGGTGTAGCATCAATATTATCTCTAGAGGTTGATGGGGATGGTCGGTTTAGGTCTTGAGACTGTACCTCTAAGACTTTGGGAATGCCAGGACAATCTCAAAGGAGATGGTCACCCTTACATAGCTTGCAAGGGAATTTTACCTTCTGCAAAGGATCAGAAGGTTTGTCGATGGGGGTTGCATTTGGAGTAATAACTGCACGGTTGGCCTCTCGCTTATTTTACTTCTTCTTCTTCTTCTTAGCCTCCTGGTTATTGGATTTCAAACGTTCACAAGGCGAAGTAGAAGAGGAGGGTGAGGAAATAGGGGAAGAGGGCGAGGGGTGAACCTTAGAATTATCGTGATGTGATTCAAATGAAGGGAATGTTTGGATAGGAGTCGGGACGCTTGAGACCACCGAGGTCTACAACAACTAGATAGGTAGACCAATGGTTAACCCAGGAAGGGACAACGTTGCTATATAAGGAGCACCAGTGGTACCAAAAGAAGGAAAAGGACCAAGATTCCCATCTGATGGGAATCCTTGATTGGTAAACTCTGGAAATGTTTCCATTGGAATCGACTCTAAAGAATCATTAAGGAATATAAATTTAACCAGGAATATTTCGTGGGCAGTTAACTTTAAGACACTGAAACAAAACTTTTCCTTTTCATATTTTAAGAGTCAAGAAAAGGATGAAAGGTGACTCTAGTCACTTTCGGAATTAACGAGCTTGAAAGGACAAGTGCTTGATGATATTTTCAAATTTAAAGAGTCAGTAAAGATAAAAAATGACTACTCAGGGTACTTTAGGCATAAAGGATTACTAGGTTACCGTGAACTACAGAATACCTCCCGGTGAACCGAGAAGTACGGGCAGGTAATCTCACTGAATGCTGTGTTCGGTGTATCATGTTTATAAGGTGGAAGACTCGGCTTTCAACGGATAAAGGATTGCATACCTAGTGGGGTCTCCCTTTATATACACGACGGTACGGGGAGTATAAGTCTGTACTAGCACTGTCTAATGCCGAAGCTAATGACAACTACTAGGTTTAAAGATGCCGGAACACGTCTCTAGCCTAGACCACTAAATGTGAGCATTAAGTTTCAATGCTTCCTTAGGTTAATTCAATAAACTTTAACAGTTGATCTTGAATTAGGTTTCAATTACAAGGTCCTACTGTTGTCATCTGACAAGACTCTTACATGCAACTATATGAGAAAAGAGACCTTTCTTCGATGAAAGTTAACACTAATTGAGGGATAGAGAGCACACAATCAATGCAACAATCAAAGAATGAAAACTTTTACTAATACATGTCCTAAATGCACTTAATCTTCCTATAACAACATAAGAAGTTTCATTTCATTTCCAATGCTTATGATGATGCAATTCTAGCTTCTCAATGATGCTACTAATGCAATATTTTTGCTTAAGTAAACTAGAATGATGTTCTTCTTTTCATAAAATGAAAAATGAATCTTTCACATAAAGCACTTTAAATGAAAATTTTCACAATTCTAGATAAACAAGCATCAAGCAAATCCAAAGCATGATAAATGGAATTAAAAACAATTTCTTCCCTGAATCAAACCAACCAAACACATAATGCTTCAATCGAGAAACCAAGCAATGTAATCTAGGCTTGGAAAGGGAAAAGAGACACTCGAAGTAAGAGAAAAAATGAGACTCTTTCACTGATTCAATTGAAAACAAAGCATCCTAGTCACTTCTGGGAGGAAGAAGAGAGTTTGAGGGTCAAGACACACTGGCACTGGAATGGGAGAAATTCTAATTTCTTCTTAACTCAGAGACCAGAGCAACTTTTGGGTCAAAAGTAGCACCGATTGGCACGACCGACACGACTTTCAGGCTAAAACTAGCGCTGATAGGTCTGATCGGCGCGACTATTTGGCCAAAAATAAAACTGATCGAGGGATTCAAAGAAAAAATAAAAAAGAACTTCACACAGGGCCAGACTTAACACATCAGAGGGTGGGCTAAACCAAGCAAACACACAAACCAAGCTAAATGAAGCTCTCTAGTTAGGGAGAAGACGGTCTAAAAGGCTTAGAGGGAAGAGTCTTAAAACTATTGTTGATTGAAGCAAGTTGTTGAGATGCCTATATTCCTGTTTTCTTGTTCAGTGTTGGTTAGATTAGCTCCTCATCTTGGGGATTCAACCCCTAAGGATGGGAGGAGGTTGAAACGATGTCTATATATTCTTTTTCTTCCTCATTGAAAAGGGTTGGACTCAGTGGGATGCTCAAACCTTGATTGTACATCTTTGTAAGCAGTTTGGTAGGAGACTGAGCTGTGTTCCAGTCGCACTGGTCCTGTTATGGAATTTTTTTTAAATTAAGAGCCGAAGCTTCCAGCTCTAGAAGCTTCGTAATGGAAGTCTGGTAAATGGTTTGGCCGGATGGGGTCGAGGATGTCAGTTTGGGCTCCTTTCCCCTATAATGATGGAACTACCTCAAGGGATAAGACCTTCTCCCATGAGAAGAGGATCCATCTCCCATTCATTCATACTATATAAAACTCCCTTCTTCCCAAGCACAAGCTAGTGTTAGTGTTGGTTGTAGTGTTAATGTTGGTGTGCTAGTGCTATTTTTGTTTGGAGTAAACAACAAGCTATTCATAATTGTAGCTATCTAGTTGTATGAGGAAGAAGTGTGATTTGGTTTGGAGTGAAGCCTAAAGGGAAGAGTCTTAAAACTATTGTTGATTGAGGCAAGTTGTTGAGATGCCTATATTCCTGTTTTCTTGTTCAGCGTTGGTTAGATTAGCTCCTCATCTTGGGGATTCGACTCCCGAGGATGGGAGGAGATTGAAACAATGTCTATACATTCTTTTTCTTCCTCATTCAAAAGGGTTGGACTCAGTTGGATGCTCAGACCTTGATTGTACATCTTTGTAAGCAGTTTGGCAGGAGACTAATAAGAATTGCAGCTATTTTTATGGGGTCTAAGTGGTATGGAGTTTTAGTATAGTTTCTTCTTTTGTGATCATATGTTGGAATGTTTTGTATGTTTCATTAATCATTCCATTTCTTCTTAGTGAATGTTTTCAAGTTGATAGGTGAAATCCATCACAACACTACTATGCTTTGGGTAAATATTCACATTTATATGTTTTCTACTATTTAAGAAGGATCCATGTTTGTCACATGCCCTTCTTAGCTCCTCACCAGCCTTAAACATCTCACCTCATCAAGCCCTAAAGTGCTAAAGCATATTCCTACCTTGCCCCATAGGACACCCTGCATTTCTGACCTAATTTCCCAGACGTAAACTGCCCAACTCCTCCTGATCCAGCAAAACCTCTACAAAATCCAATCAAAACTCCCGAGCTACTATACCTAGCCTAAAATTATTTACTTGATCCAGTCACCTTGACTGAGATCCACAAGGAGAGATCCCTCTCACGGGTTAGTAGGGCTAGCTACTTGGCTAAGCTTGGTTTGTGGTTACCCTGGCATTGCCTCCCTTCAGCCTGAGGTCAATCTAGGTGTTAACACTTTCAATCTTGGCCAAAATCCATGTCTAATCAACATTCTTGTAATGTAGAGGTTTGAGATGACACCCAAGGTACTTCAATCCATCATGTAATGGTAGAAGCGTGAATGGAAATCTCTGATGTGCATATTGAATCTCATGTGGTGAGCATCCTATAAAAGAGATTGTAGATTTCTGGGCATTACACTCCATGCTAGTAGCTTGACCAAATAATTGCATCAAAGATACAAAATTAAGACATCATCAACAAACAGAAGATGTGTGAGGATGCATTTGTTGGTGATCTTAATACCTTGGAGATGGCCAAGTTTGCAATCTTATGCAATGAGCTGGCTTAGGCCTTCCATAACAAGGAGGAAGAGAAGAGGGGATAGAGGGTAGCCCTATTAGAGACCCCATTTTGCATGAAAAAAGGGGGAGGAGGATCCATTAATAAGAACACTAAAGGAGACCTTAGTAATGCAACACATGATCCAGTTGATGAATTCCAGGGGGAAACCCAAATGAGTTAAGAGCATTCTGAAGTAAATCAAATTAGTGCGATCAAAATCCTTTGCAAGGTCTATCTTGAGAATCGTTCCTTTCAACTTCTTAATCTTGATGGAATGTAATACCTCTTGTGTAGTGGCAATAGCATCATGAATTTGACGATGATTTAGAAATGCAAACCGTTCAAGAGATATGTGAGAAGATAGGATGGGTTTAAGAAGGTTGGTGATGATCTTGGCAATAATTATATATATACAATTGCATAGTGAGATGGGACAAAAGTCATTGAAAGTATTAGGGGAATTAGATTTAGGGATGACAACAATGAAGGTCGAGTTAAAAGCCTCATACATTCGACCATTGGTTCCACAGTATTCAATAATTTGAAGCAGATCTTCCCAAGTAATTCAAAGAAAGCCAAGTAGAATTCAATCGGCCATCTAGGGCTCTTGTCCTTTTTAAACCATTTTAAGGTGCTCTCCAATTCCCCCATAGATACTGGCTTGTAGAGATCCTCAGCAGCCTCTTGGTCAAAAAACCGAGGAAAAAGACTATCCACCCTAATAATTTCTGCCAATGTTGCTTCCTGTGGGGCCTTGTAAAGTTGCCTGAAGTGTGAGGTGCTAAGTAATGCAAGTTGATTGAAGGAGTGGAATCTATGACCCTCATCATTGGTCATCTTCCAGATGGTGTTGATCACTTGGTGCCCATTTTCATATTGGTGATAGAACTTTGTATTATCATCTCTTTCTTTTAACCAGATGACACGACTCCTGAGTCGCCAAGTTTCCTCTCTGTCTTTTAAAATCCTATCCCTTTCAGTCTCTAGTTCAATGAGGTGGGACTTGGCCTCAGTAGATGAATAGCCCATCCCATTAGCATATTCTAGGTTGGCGAGCCCAGTCTCAATAGATTGGAGTTTAAGATCATCCATATTTCTCTTGTTATGGGCCTAGTCAATGGTTAATTGCTTAAGTTTAAGTAGGTTGTTGGAGAAGCCTTCCAAAATAGATCGACCAGTATCAGGAGGGTGACTCTTCCAAAATTTCGAGATTAATCGTATATAGTCTGAGTTCTTTAACCATGTGGCATTGAATTTAAAGGGGGCTTTTGGTTTGCGAGCATAACCAACAATCTCAAGATAAATGGGAGAATGATCAGATAGCTCCCCCAGTCCAACCCACTGCCTATAGTTATAAAGGGCCTCAATAAGCAGTTCCTTTATGAGAAAATAGTCCAGCCTTCGAGCCAACATGGCCTCTACAGTCCTTCGGTTCCTCCAGGTAGGCTGAAGTTGAACCATGGGGATATCAATAAGCTGATGATCATTCAAAAGAGTCTCCAAAGCATTAGATAAAGGATTAATCTGAGCATTGTGCCCCCATGATTCAGCATGTCCAATGGAAAAATTGAGGTCACCTCCCAGAATGATATTATCAGCTTGTAATAGGGATGAATTGAGGAGTTGTTCTCAAAATGAAACTCGGTTATGGTAGGGGACATACACGTTAATCAGTCTAAGCTCCATCCCCAGGTTAGATGAGAAAATATCAGCACCAATGAAGCCATTCCCACCCCAGGAATTTGATAGCCTTATCGATCTAGGATTAAAATTAATGGCAATGCCCCCAGATCGCCCTTGAACATCTAGGGCATGAAATTTACATCCAGGTACAACTGATTCCATCACACATATAAACATATCAATAAGACCAAGGGTTTCTTGTAGGAATAGGACATCCACCCATTCAGTCTCCATAAGTCTCCTAAAGGCTAGTTTTTTGGCAGGGCTAGCCATCTTGTGATAATTAAGGGATAACCACTTCATGGGGGAGATGATGAAAGGGTGATCTGTGCTCTAAGAACCCAATCAATGGTGAGTTATTAGCCTTCAACTACATCGATACCAACTTGGTGGATGGCTTTGCATATGGAGGAATGTCTGCCCCAAGATAGCTTGGGGGGCTTAAGGGGAGGGATGATACCAATTCCACAAAGATCTATGAAAGAGGATTTGTCGAAGGAGTGAAGATTGTAGGAGTGGGATGGGCACGAAGAGTCTGATGCCTCCATCAAAGGGACAATTAGGGAGGGGTCTAGGAAGGAAGGAGGTGTATTGGAATAAATGGGAGGGGGTGAACCAGGGGACAAGACAGGGGAGGAAAATCAGGTGCATATGATGACATGAAATGTGATAAAGAAGATGACAAAAAAGATTCAAAAAAAGAAGAGTTGAATCAAAAGAACAGGAGGGAGGGTTACCCGATGAGAGCGCTGCAACGTCCTCCACACAGGATTTGGTAAGCGGAGGCGAGGGAAGGCAAATAAGAATGGAGAATAGCTTCTTCTCCTGAGCCTTTTTCTTTGATTGATTACCAGGAGCTGAGGGCGTCCGCTGATCTTATGAACCTGACTTGTCAACCAATCCATTAGTCTCATTCTCTGAGGGGGGAACATATATTACTAGGGTGCATTCCTTATATAGATGTCCAACCTTATGGAATCATCTGCACCAAAAGGCAACCCCTTTGTAGTCGAGGATCTAAATATGAGTGAAATGTTTCCAGTGAAGGGTAATTTATTCCTCCAACCCTTCTCTAGTGTCAAGATGAATCAGGATGCGGGCCAAAGACATATCTTCTGAGACAATGTAGGATTTGTCATAATCCAGATAGGTACCAAGTGCATTTTCAATGAGCTTGAAAATGTCTTCGGACCAGAAATGTAGCAGCAGACCAAGTAACCACACCTAGATAGGACTTGCCCCAAATTTCTCCCGCTTCGGATCAAACTTGAGACTCCACAACTTGAGCAAGACAGGTGCAAGCTAGATATGCCAATATTTTGAAAGCACCCACGTAGTGTAGTCTGAAAGCTAAAACTGGAGGGAAAACTAACCATGAGAGATAGTGGTAACCGATGGCAGTTCAGAGAGGATCTGACCCCAAATTTCAATAATCCATTGCCGAAGCCTAGCAGTGGAATATGTTCGCTTGCAAACATGCTCGACTAGAATTTGGTCCGCTGTCTAACCAACATCCCCCATTTGAATCCCTTCATCAAATTGGAGAGAGACATCATTATTCCTTGCTTTGATACACTTCGACTTAGTGATTTGGGTGGCTTATTAGCGTGGGGATCAGAGGAGGGTTCAGGAGGGGGTTCAGGCAGTCATCAACCCTAGGGTCAGAGTCACAGTCTTCCAAGTTGATAGGGGGTCCGTTGAAACAACTAGATGAGAGAGGAGCGGTTATGAAATGGAAAAGGGTTTCCAACTGAAGAGGAGGAGGCCCAGGGAGGTGATCCGGGGGGGAAGATGTCAATTCTGAAGGTGAAATGCGAGGGAAATCAACAAAAGGAGGAAAATATGAGTAGCCTAACGGGTAAGAGGGGGAGGTGGAGTCAAAGCATGTAGCTAGGAAATGTGGGGATGCCAGATAAGGGGGAGGGTAATCAGAGCTCGACCAAGGTTGCAAACCTGCAGGCAGGGAAAAATGCGGATAAGAGGAGCTAGGGCGAGATGGAAAAGTCGGTGTAACAACCCTAGGGTAACTGGTGGTGCAGACAACAACACATCCAATAGGGGAGCGGGTGAAGTAGTCTAGATAGGCATAGATACATATGGGTTGTCCATATAGTCAACCATATCTACCTCCATATTCGTTGACCTGTCGACTGACTGTGATGTGAAAGTGGAAGAACTAGCGCCAGATTTTAGGAATGGTAATGAAAAAGAGGGGAATCGAGGATCCTTGAGACTCTCACAGGGTGTAGAGCATGAGGGCAAAGCCATCAACTTGTATCCATAGACCTGAGAACCCTACCCGAAATCAGAATTGCTACAGAGCGGGAGAAGTTGTGCCCATTAACCATAGTTAATCATAGTGAAACATGGTTTACCATTATTTACCATGTCTAATTGTTGTCAACCATGGTGAATAACATGGGCAGCAGAGTGAGCCATGTTTGAACATTCAATGCAATCACCTATTGTCAAGAGAAGCAAATTAATTAGTTGAAGTCTAATATAATTGTATAAAAAGTTATTTGTGCACGATTTATACTTAGTATGACACTCTTCGATATATCATTTGAGCTTGTAGTCCCTAAATATGGGTTAAGTGTTCTCTTGAAATGTTAGACACCTCAATGATATTACACAATGTTCCAAAAAATTTACATCATCATGATAATTGTGAAAATATAATGCAAAAATTCTAACCCTTTATGGACAAGATTGTCTCTTGTTAGGATATTCCGACACATAGGAAATAGTTAAGTATAAATTGGTCTAGTATAGAGTTAGGTAAAGTGTGTTTCTTTACTATGTACATTTTGTAACTTACAATCCGACGGTCACGATATGTAGTGATCCGACGGTTCATTCTCTCCTCGGTATTACCGACACTTGATCCGTGGCTTAACACCCGATTGGGCCATGATCTCTATTTAAAGAGCATGGAGGGTCATTTGTAGGTCAACTGTTCATGAGAGAAGCTTATGTAAAATTTCATTCTTTTATTAATAAATTGCCTGAAGTGGCCGCGTTGGCTCAGGCCATGGACTGTTTCCCTCTTTGAGGGTTTTAACCACGTCAAAATACTGGTGTATTGATCTATGATCTGTGTGTGAGCGGTGTCCTTTGGTGTTCTGTCTGAGGAACTTACCCTATAAATTTCTACATGGTATCAAAGCTATTTGAGGGCCGCGTCCGTTGGTGATCTAAATCTGAAGCCGGTAGAACTGCATCCGACTATCGTTTCCTAGATCTACTGTTTTTGACTACTTTCAGGCCGAGAGGACTGCTCTATTGTGTTGGGAGCATCTGTTCCAGTGAGGAACCCCTTTCGTTTCACGCGAAAAGGTTTCCGGTAGCCCTAGCTACGTCATTTTTAAGATATGGAGGTATACAATGTTTATTTGCAGTTTACAGTTATTTTCTCTCTGTTTATTTCGGTTTCGGTTTATTTAGATTTTTTTTATTACCGGATCTGAACCTTTCATTTTTGCATATTCTCTTTTCCCCGCGACTCTGTGCGATCTGGGCAAATCAGAAACAGAAAGGAAGGATTTTTCTCATGCGTATGCTCTTTTCCGCCGCACCTTAGTGTGATCTCGGAAAATCAGAAACATTGAGGAAAATATTTAGTTTCCGGCTAAAGCTAACTTCGAGCCGTAAGGTTCATTTTTTTTTGTATGTCTGTGTTGGGTTTTGTGTTTTTTGTTTTGTAGGGAAAAAGAGCTTTCTCAAGCAAGCACGCAACCCAAAGCTTCAGTGACTAAAAAAAAGAACCCCCCCCCTCTCTCTCTCTCTCAAACTTTTAGTTTAGCTCACTTGGTCCAAAGCTAATTTATGAGAGTAGAGGTCTTGAGTTCAAGTCTCCTTTTTGTGGGGGCGGATTTTTCATTTCCGCACATTCCCGCACTTCGTCGGCATCTTCATCAACTTTTCTTCAAAAAGCCATAACTTCTTCATCCAGAAGCCGTTTTCAGAGCCGTTTTTTTGAACCAGCCTAATTTTTCAAGATCTTTCCATTAGAACACTTAGTTTGAGCATCTATAGCTTCAGTTTCTATTAAAATGGAAAGTCCATGCCAAGTTATTCTTGACAGCACCAACTACTTCCAATGGTGGTCTTACATTGTGGATTTACTTAGAAGTAAAGGTCTCTACAGAATAGCCTCATGCCAAGAAACCAAACTGAAAGATGAAGATAAGGCAGCTAAATGGGAAAATAGGCAAGATCAAGCACGTGGGTTGATAGGGATGTCTATTTCTCCTGATCTTAGATTCCATATTGCAGAACTTGATACTCCTGAAGAAGCAATGAAACATATCACTAAAGTTTTTGCAATTAAAAATGAACTTAAAGCCCATCAACTTGAAAATGAGTTGCTTACATTGGACCCCAATAATTTTTCTTGCATTGAAGATTTTTTGTCCAAGTTCAAGACCCTTAGACTTCTCTTGGAAGGTGTTAAGGTTAAGAAAGAAGATAGTAGCCTTATCTACTCCATTCTTACTAAGTTGGGACCAACCTATTCTGTGTTTGTTTCCACCTTCCATTCTACAAGAGAAGCCTTCATTTATCAAGGACAAGCCTACAAGTCCCCTTCCTTTGATTCCTTTTGTGATTCTTTAATAAGAGAACAAGAAAAACTCTTACACCTTGGTCTTCTTCATCTTGGAAACTCTTCTAAGAAAGCGTTAGCTGCCCAGCAACAACCAAATTCAAAGAATCCTAAGAAGTTGTATCCTAAAAGGAATGGTCCTAAACCAAACAAGGGTCCTAAGCAATTTCAGCCTCAAAATGAAAAATCATTTCAACAAAATGATAAGACAAATAAAAACAAAGGGAAGAAGACTGATAGACATTGTAACTTTTGTAATTGAGATGGCCACTTAGAATCCAAATGCTTTAAGAAGATGGAAGCCTTGGAAGCAGCAATGAAGAAACATAATATCCATTTGGAGCACTCTTCAACTTCAACTTCATCTTCAGGAATGGCACTTTATGAATGTGGTTGTCAAGCATCTCGGTCTGGCTATGCACTAAATGTATCTTCTTCTTCTCATTCTCATGAGTGGCTCATTGATTCTGGAGCTTCTTATCACATGGCCAAAAACAAAGCCATGTTTTCTTCTTTAAATGATTGTAACACCAAAAATATATATGTTGGTGATGATAGATCTCTTAGTGTTGTAGGGACTGGAACTGTTCATATAGACAATGGTCAATTTAATGATGTATTATGTGTTCCAACCTTATCCTGCAACCTTCTATCTGTATATCAGATAACTCATTCAGGTGAAGTTAAAATCGTTGAATTTTCACCTCACGATGTTGTAATTAAGGACCTAAGAGATCCTAGACAGATTTTAGCTACTGGCATTGCTGATGATTCTACAAGGTTGTATAAGTTTCACAACTTTGGGTCATCAAATCTTCCCTCAGTATTTGTTGCTCATAATGATGAAGTGAGCAAACTTTGGCATGAGCAATTTGGTCACTTAAACTATCGCTCTCTTCAAATCTATGTAAAGAAAATATGGTGACAGGTCTTCCAATGGTATCTTGCAGAGATGGTGTTTGTTCCGGATGTGTACTCGGAAAACATCATCGGGACAGTTTTGAAAAACGTGCCTCTTGGCACGCCTCAACCCCTTTACAGCTTGTGCATAGTGATTTATGTGGTCCACTTCCAGTTGTTTCATTCTCTGGTTACAAGTATTTCTTAACTTTCATTGATGATTTCTCCAGACGCGCTTGGGTATACTTCTTAAAACTCAAGAGTGAAGTATTTAACATGTTCTTGGCCTTTAAGGCCTTTGTTGAAAAACAATCTGGACATCAAATTCTTAAGCTAAGATCTGATAATGGCGGAGAATATGTTAACAAAAAATTCATCAACTTTTGCATTGAGAATGGAATTCAAATGCAACATACTGTTCCATATACTCCACAACAAAATGGTGTAGCTGAAAGGAAGAATCGCACCTTAAAGGAAATGGCTAATTGTATGCTTCAATCTAAAGGACTTAGTCTTAATTATTGGGCAGAAGCAATTAACTGTGCAAATTACATAATAAATCACACTCCTACTAAGGTTTTAAAGAATATCACTCCAGAAGAAGCATGGAGCTCAATTAAACCAGATGTAAGTCACTTTCGTGTTTTTGGAAGTGAAGCATGGGCCCATATTCCAGATGAGAAACATAAAGCTTTAGAACCTAAGAGTGAAAATGTATTTTTGTTGGATATTTTGAAGAAGTCAAAGGATATAGACTTATTCCACTTAAGTCCAAAAATGTTATCATTAGAAGAGATGTAAAGTTTGCTGAAAATATATCGGCCTACGAGCCTAGTTCGACGGATGTGCCACCTCTCCCTATCTCTTCTACTTTTGAAAATATTTCTTCTTCAGATGATGAAAGTGAGGATGAAAATCCTCCCCCACCTTCTCAGGATCCTCCTTCAACTCCTCAGCTTCCAAAATGGGTCCGTGCTACTCAGGATGCAGCAGGTGATCTTGCCGGTGATCCTATAGATCAGCGACGTACACGTTCTCAGTTTGATAGAGCCTCTTCTTTACTGGCTCAAGCTTCAGTGAATTATGATCCTGACACCTTTGCAGAAGCTTCAGGCCATCCAGATTGGGAAGCAGCTATGAATGAAGAATATCATTCATTATTGGCAAATGATACATGGGATCTTGTTCCTCTACCAAAGGGACAAAAACTTGTTAGATGCAAATGGGTTTACAGAACCAAGTATGGACCAGATGGGAAAGTTGATAAACATAAAGCTCGTCTTGTTGCTAAGGGTTTTTCACAAGTTGAAGGCATTGACTACACTGAAACCTTCTCCCCTGTTGCCAAAATGAACTCTATCTGCCTTGTTCTTTCCCTTGCTGCCTCTTTCAAATGGGAAGTCCATCAGATGGATGTTAAATCTGCCTTCTTGCATGGGGACTTGCATGAAGAAATCTATATGGAACAACCTATTGGCTTTATACAAACAGACTCCAGCCTTGTATGTCGGCTTAAGAAATCCCTTTATGGTCTCAAGCAAGCTCCTCGAGCTTGGTATGCCAAAATGGATAACTTTCTTTTAGAAAATGGCTTTTCTAGGTGTCATTCTGACAATACTGTCTACACCAAGAAAGTGGGAAAGTCTCTTATCATTCTTGTTCTTTATGTTGATGATCTTATCCTGACTGGTAGTGATCCCAACCTTATAAACCATGTGAAGTCTAGCCTTAAAAGGAAGTTTGAAATGACAGACTTAGGACACTTACATTATTTTCTTGGTCTTCAAGTCTTGCAATCCAAGGAAGGTATTTCCCTTTCCCAGTCCAAGTATGCCTGTGATATTCTACGCCATTTTCACATGGAAGACTGTAAGCCAGCCCCTTCTCCCTTTCAGTTGGAGTCAAACTTTCAGTCACTTGTACTTCTCCTGAAGTTGATGCTACCTTATACCGTCAACTTGTAGGAAAACTTTTGTATCTAACCCATACTCGTCCTGACCTTTCCTTTGCTGTTGGCCTTGTTGCTCAGTTTATGCAAAACCCACATGAAAGTCATTGGAAAGCAGCTAAAAGAATACTTCGTTATGTTCGAGGTACAGTTCAGTTTGGGATTCATTACAGTGCAAAGCAGCTCCTCTATTGGTTGGTTTCACTGATTCTGATTGGGCTGGTGACCTTGATGATCGGAAGTCTACTGCAGGTTATGTGTTCACTCTTGGTTCAGGACCTATTACATGGGCTTGCAAGAAACAAGGTGCCATTTCTCTTTCTTCAGCAGAAGCAAGTATCGTGGTGCTGTAGAAGCTAGTAAGGAAGCCTTGTGGCTTCGTCAGATCCTGTCAGAGTTTGGCTTTCAGCAGCAACATCTAACTACACTTTGGTGTGATAATCAAAGTGCCATTCAACTATGCAAAGATCCAGTCCAACATCAGCGCAGCAAACACATTGAACTGCACATGCACTTCATCAGAAAGCTCATTCACGACCATGTTCTTGAAGTGCAATATTGTTCAACAGATGATCAAGTTGCAGACATCTTTACAAAGGCTCTCACAGAGGCGAAGTTTACCAAACTTCGATTTATGGTTGGAGTTCAGGAAGTTGTCACTAAGGGGGGATAGGCTCTAGTGCCTCCTTCCTTCTCCTATTGTGTCATATTTGTAAATCCTTCAATCCTATCCCAAGTTGTTCTTAAGGGGGGATGTTAGGATATTCCGACACATAGGAAATAGTTAAGTATAACTTGGTCTAGTATAGAGTTAGGTAAAGTGTGTTTCTTTACTATGTACATTTTGTAACTTACAATCCGACGGTCACGATATGTAGTGATCCGACGGTTCATTCTCTCCTCGGTATTACCGACACTTGATCCGTGGCTTAACACCCGATTGGTCCATGATCTCTATTTAAAGAGCATGGAGGGTCATTTGTAGGTAAATTGTTCATGAGAGAAGCTTATGTAAAATTTCATTCTTTTATTAATAAATTGCCTGAAGTGGCCACGTTGGCTCAGGCCGTGGAATGTTTCCCTCTTTGAGGGTTTTAACCACGTCAAAATACTGGTGTATTGATCTGTGATCTGTGTGTGAGCGATGTCCTTTGGTGTTCTGTCTGAGGAACTTACCCTGTAAATTCCTACATCTCTTTGAGACTAGAACCTTCGAAAATTTGTGTACAAAATGTTAGTTTTTTAGGTAGTAGTGGATAGGTGTTCTAGTCTCTATGGTGTCTAACAGGCTAAGGAACACGAGATCTCCAAAACCCAGAAAAAGTTTCACAAGAAAATCCTTAGGAACATGTCAATTAGATTAATTAGCCTGTAATTAAATATTTCCTAAGTTAAACTTAGGAGAACTAGTTAATTAAATTAGATTAATTGAGGAAGGTCAATTTTGCTCTAAACACTTTTGCAAAAGTGAGTTGATGGAGTCAAGATGAGCATAGCCATCGATTGATATGTGATCATGGCCATGATTTCCCAAAAAAAGATTATAAGAGCAAGTCAATGGGGTTTGGAGAACACATCGAGTGAGTTCAAGTAGTTCGACTTACCTAATTGCAGTGATTCAACAAGGGCATAGTTGAAGCTAGGGAGACACCAGCAACGAGGTATTCAACATAGATTTGGGAGAAATTTTTTTGGATAAAATTTCCACAATGATTTCTAGTCTCCAGAGACATGAAGGAGATCGATTCAGTCTACAGAGAAGGAGGCCGATTTAGTAGTGTGAGTTAACTAGTTTATCAAGTGCGAGTTGCCAGAAGACACCACGTTTTAGTTTCCAGTTGTCGAAAGTATTTCCCCAATTCAAAATGAGTGGGTCTAGCAGTTGTTGGAGGAATTTTTACTTGCAGGGATGATTTCCCAGAGGCTATTGAATTTCCTGGGACTAGTAGTGCACATTCCAACCAAGTAGTGTGAATAGCCAAAACAAGTGCGCATTGATTGGGATAGGTCAGATCTAGTTGCAGAGGGAGATAGAGAGTCTCCAATTATCTTTTATAGTGGAAATAAGTATTTACTGGAGGTTTTCCATTCTACGACAACCAGTTGTAATTTCTCAAATTGTTGAATAATAATAAAATCCTCATATGCTACATTGGTTTTCCCGTCGAGGTTCTTCCAAGGAAAATTGTTCAAAAATAATAGTGTCAAAAGTATTGTGTGTGTGTGTGTGTGCATTATTTCTTAGTTCCAATATTTTATTTTCTGTAGCGTATTTTATTTGTGAAGATTGTAGTAGTGGATTATTTGTTATTTTCCATAAATTAATTTACAGAAGACAAATAAATTGTATAAATTAGGAGAATAATACCCATTCACTCCAATCGTGGAAATTTCACATGGTATCAAAGCGAGGTTGGGTCATAAGAGCTCTAGAGTGAGATTGGTGTAGATAAGACAAATATCTATTGCACTAGTAAGCAGATCTGGGAAGGCTATCCAGATAGTGCGAATTGCAGAGGTAGCAATTCAATTTCCAATCCAGGGAGGTGATCCAGAGGAAGTGTGAGTTGTCTCAGTGTAAGGTTTTCAAAAATGATTTCTGAAGGTAGATCAAATTTCATAGAGCATATTTAGCACAAAGGGTTTGCAACATAATGGTTTTGCAGTAATAGATCAACGCAAGACTTGGAAGAGAAAGCACATGAGGGTTTCAACCCAGTTTATTAATTTCTCACGTTTATTGAGTTCACATATAATTTTTCTAGACATGGCCACAATAGGATTGAGAAATCAAGACATGTTAGATGGAGCCTCCAACTTTAGTATCTGGAAGGCCATGATGTTGTTTCTATGGGATGAGCACGATCTGAAGGAGTTTCCTATAACAATGATAAATGTATCAACAGATCCCCTTCAGTGTCATGAGTAGAAGAGGGATAACGCGAAAGAAAAGAGGATGATTATTGATGGAGTCAAGGATCACATCATTCCGCATATCATAGAAAAGGGAACAACGAAGGAGATGTGGGATGTCATCATCAAGCTGTACCAGGATGCATCATAATCAAAAAATGATCCTCAAAGAGAAGTTGAGGACTGTCAAGATGAAAAAGGGCAAAGATGAGACCACCTATCTCACCAGATTTTGGCTGTCAGAGATGAATTCGTTGCAGTAGGAGAGAAGCCAGTAGATGATGTGTTAGTGCATATAACACTCAATGGGTTTACCAAGTAATGGTGTACATTGATCCAGGTAGTGTCTCGGTGTGATAAGCTTCTAGATTGGGAACACCTACTGAGTGATTTCACTCAAGAGGAGATGAGGCTCAACTTGGTCAAAGGAACTACCAATAGTAGTGGGAAGACAACGAAGATGAAGGAGGAGCAAGATAATTTCTCTCTTGTAGGAAAAGAAAAACAAAAAGAAGGTTCTCAGCTAGGGTTAGGACTCAAAAGGAGAAAATAAGAAGAAAGACATGTCAAAGGTAAAGTGTTTTGGCTGTGTTGAAATTGGTCACAATGACAACTAATTTCTTAAGAGGAAGAAGGACAAGAAGGGGAAGTAGACAATTGCTTCAACAGAGATCGAGGATTTGTCTTGCAGGTTGGAGGATGAATTTGCACTAATAGTTACAACACCTCTAGGAGGTGGAGGAGTATGAAAATCTAGTATATCAGATTAGGTATGGTTCAAGGAAGGACCAGTAAGGAGATCTAGACCATAGCCTGTTATCACTCCTCCGGATCTCCAAGGCTGAGGAAGAGTCCAGCTGAGGTAAATCTGCCAACTGAGCAGGCAATACTAAAGGAGAAAATCTCGCATAGACTACTGGGGGTGGGTGTACGAGAACTACAATGGGTTGGTTTGGCTAGGATGAAGATGAAGATGAGGATGTCAAAGGAGGTGGATTTACAGAAGTCGATACGATGGCTGATGTGTTTGAGGATAAAATGGGAGATGTGACAGTGGATGTATTCGAGGTGCGGTAGAAGATACAATAGAAGATAAGCTTTCAAGCTGATACTAGATATAGGTTTTTTCTACAATAATTTGAAGCTGGTTCACTAGGCTTTGAAGTTTATCGAAATTAGACCAAAGCTCGTGCTCAAGTTTTGAAAACTGGGATTTTGCAGAAGGTCGAGTAAACAAATATTTCGAGGCAGGTAAGTACGAATCAAACTTTATGGGATCAAACACTATCTCTGTAAGACAAGACTCAGAATTTGAATGAAATAGGGATATCTCGAATTGAATATCAAAAGGAATATCCTCAATACTTAGTATCTGATCTGGGTGGGAAGTAGTTCTTTCCAATTTTTTGCTTTCAGTCTCGAGGAAAGGGATTTTAGGTTTTCTTAACAATATTTCAGGATCATCAACAGGAGAAGGTGGGTTTGGGTCAGGGTTTGACCTGGTATATCTTTTAGGAGCCAGAGTCTTAACAGGGTCAAAGACTATGTGAGGTAAGAGAATTCAAAATTGATTGGAACAAGGAGAGTTTCAAACTTCAAAACAAAGGAATGTCTTAAAAAATTTTAGAAATTTAGCAGGTAATGATCAAGACCTTACCAATGGAATGAGGTCTGATTGAAATTGTGATTTGTTGACTTCTTTGCTTTCAAACAAGATTTCTGAATCTTTGACTGGATCAGCTGGATCAGGATCTGGATTTTTCTCTTGTGTGTCTCCTCGAAGCTAACTCTACAATCTTGACACTGCAATTATGAAATCAACCTTTCTAAAACTTAGTCCTATCATCCAGACGACCAAATCTCAATGAAATCTTGTCGTACACCCAGGGAAGATGAATCTTTTGTTCCCCGACAATGGTGCTAGTATGTTATATCTCCTCCAGATCTCCAAGGCTGAGGAAGAGTCTAGCTGAGGTAACCACAAAACAACCTCTGCACTTTATACCTAGTGTAAAACCCTAATTCATCCAGCCCTCTTGGCTGTGATTCTTTGGAGAGAGCCCTCTCCGACTTGGTAGGGCTAGATACCAAGTCAAAAGGCTGGTCTGTGGTTACCTCAGCTGGACTCTTCCTCAACCTTGGAGATCTGGAGGAGTGATAACATAGCCAAGGAGGGATTGATCATTAGACTAGATCTAATTTATGTGTATGAGATTCCTCAGTTGGACCATTACATTTTCTACAGGAGCCCAAGTACTAAAGTAGCAGGAGGATCAAAAGGTCAACAATGAGTAGTTAGATAATTGAGAGACAGTGCATAACTAGTTGTAGGGAAGCAAGGCACAGTTAGACACTTGAGAGAGAGTTGCAGAGCTAGTTGCAGTGACTCAATAGATTAGAGAGATCAATAAACACCATAATAGTGATAACAACAACACAATGACATTATCATTGTGAGACCATAATAACATAGTGATAGCTTGGTGGATAGTGATTTCCAAAGTATTTTCTTCACAGAGATTTCCAATTTCTCTATGGAAGAGGGAGGATGAAGCCTCTCCAGTAGTGCAAGTTGACTAAGGTAGAGGGAGTTTCCAGGACAAAAATGTACTTTTCTAGTTAGATATATTTGCAGAGGAGAAATAGTTCCTAGTTTGTGGCTCAATTTTCTAGTGGAGGCATGGTTATTTCCAACAGTGCAGGTTTTCCAGAGAGGTGCCAATACATAACTACAAAAGTCGATTTAGAGTCCTAGAGGGAGGCCGAAATGATTTGGAGGGTTCGAGTAGCTTCCAGGAGGGGAGATACACTAGTAGAAATGAAATAATAATTTTATCATAGGTTTGCTAATTTATGGAAACCAATTATATCATAGATGTCAGACACCATCAACGTGGATTGGTTCGAATACAATATGTTCCCATAGACCAGTAGGTTGCAGATATACTCATGAAGGCCTTGATTATGGAAAATATTTTCTACTTCAGGGAGCAAATGGAATAATGGATAACACCTTCCTCGATAAGAGGGAGTGTTAGTTTTTGAGGTAGCACCAGATAAGCGTTCTAGTCTCTATGGTGTCTAAGAGGCTAAGGAACATGAGATCTCCTAAACCCAGAAAAGGTTTCACAAGAAAAGCCTTAAGAACACATTAATTATATTAATTAGACTATAATTAAATATTTCCTGAGTATAACATAGGAAAACTCATTAATTAAATCAAATTAATTGAGGGAGGTTGATTTTTCTCTAAATACTTTTAGAAAAGTGAGCTAATGGAGTTAAGATGATCATAACCATTGATTGAGATGTGATCTTGGCTGTTGGTTTCCCACAAAAGATTATAAGAGTAATTCGATGGGGTTTGGAGAACACATCGAGTGAGTTCAAGCAGTTCGACTTACCCAGTTGCAGTGATTCAGCAAGGGCGCAATTGAAGTTAGAGAGACACCAACAATGAGGTATTTAACAGAGATCTGGGAGAAAATTTTCCAGAGCAATTTTCCATAGTGATTTCCATTTTCTAGAGGTAGGAATGAGATCGATTCAGTTTACAGAGAAGGAGGTCGATTTAACAGTGTAAGTTAGCCAATTTATGCAGTGCAAGTTGCCAAAAGAGACCATGTTTCAATTTCCAGTTGTTGGAAGTATTTCTTGGAGGCAGGATGAGTGGGTCTAACAACAGTTGGAGGCAATTTTACTTGTAGGGATGATTTCCCATAGTCTGTATGGATTTCTTAGGACCAGTAGTGTGCATTCCAACAAGGTAGTGCAAATAGCCAGAGGAAGTGTGAATTGGTTGGGAGAGGTCAGATCCAGTTGCAGAGGGAGACTGAGAGTATCCAATTAGTTTTGATAGTGGATTTTATTATTTGCTAGAGGTTTTCCATTCTATGAAAACCAATTGTAATTTCTCAAAGTATTGAATAATAATAAAACCCTCATCTGTTTCACTAGTTTTCCCTTCAAGTTTTTTCTAGGGACAATTATCCAAAAATAATAGTGTTAAAATTATTATGTGTCTGTGCATTATTTCTCAGTTCTAGCATTTTATTTTCCACAACGTATTTTATTTGTATATATTACAGTAGTGGATTGTTAATTACATGTCGTAAATGAATTTACAGAAGATAAATAAACTGCATAAGTTATGAGAATAGTACTTAGTCTCTGTAATCGTGGAAAATTCACACAAAATTGGAGAGAAGAGTTGCCAACCTAGATTCCTTGAAGAAGCGTCAAGATGCCTTGATCTTATTGATATTTACTTGATTTCCACCTTGAATGTGTAGGCCTGATGTCAATCGAATCTTATTCGAGACAAGTTTGGCTATTCTCCAAGTAGAAATACATCACATCATGTACGCTCTGTCCTTTTTATATTCTAAATTATATAAGTTGCTTTTGAAACTTGTGTCTACTATTAATCATGGTCTCTATATTATTTTAGACCGTCGATCAACTATTTCTACTTACAACTCTCTTGAATTTGGTAATAATAAACAAATTAATAAATTTCAATTTCTTTCACGTAACCAACTTCCATGGTTCTCTTCCTTTAGTATTTCTTCTTCGGTTTCTCAGAATTTCCCCGAACAAAAATTCAAATCTATTTCATGTTATTTCCCTAACATTTATTATTCTAGTAATCACCCTATTGTTTCTTCCTCTAACCATCATGTTCCCTCTCACTGTGCTTGTGATTCTTATTCCACACTCTCTCCAAAACCTTTTATTAATGCTTCTCCCTCCCTCAAACCTCTCCTTGGTCCCTTGATGGACTCTTCTTAGCCATCTTCACATGCGTCCCTTTAGTATTTCTCTCTCACAAAACACTGATTTATCGACTTAGCATGACCCTCCTTGAAATATATCCCTCATGAATCTAGTAACCCTAGATATACTTCTGTTCATTCCCCCCCTTTGCACAACCAATATAACAGTTCTTACACCTGATCCAACTCTATTTCCTTCTTAGATCTGCCAAAGATCTCATTTCCCTTGCTCAATGATCCACACAAGTATTTTCCCACCTGTGATGTCTCCTCTCCTCTGTGGTGTGTTGATACTTAGCCACTTAAAGGTGGGTTCCATCCCCTTGGATCAATTTCTCCTACCACCTCCCCCTTAGTTGAAAAATTAGGCACTAAGGTTTTTGTACCTAAATTGGGGCTAGACATTCCCCCTATCTTCCCTCTGGTATTCCCACACCCCCCATAGATAATTCAACGTACAAACTTAACCCTTTCCCCCCATATTTACATTTCTCTTAGTCTTGTCCTATCCCCAACCCCCCTTCTAATTCTTCTTTTGATTCCCTACCTTCTTTTAAGATCCTTTCTTTTAATTCTAACCCTCATTTTAATATTAATTCCATCTCCATTCTTATTTTTAATTCATTTCATATCCCTCCCCTCCTTAATTCCTTCACTCCTCCTTCTAATACTATTACCAATATGTGAAACCTTTTTCCTAGTCCCTTAATCCTATTTCTACTTCCAATTCTATTTCTATTAATAATTATTTTCCCTCTCCTACCCCGCTAACATCCATTCCTCCTACTCCTCTTCTTGCTCTTAATGCCAAGGTGGTAAAACTATCCTCTGAAGAACTTGACGAGCCCACCTTGATCCTTTTAGCAAAAGGCTTTAACTATGGTCTTGTTCCTCATAACATTCCATTTAAGGATATTATATGTTAGATCTGAGATTTTTGTGATCCATATTGTAGATGAAAGTCTTTTGGATTAATCACATCATTAGGATTAATCCATATTAGATATTATATGTTCTATTGAATCCATTTTGTACTTCCTCCCCTCCCATGTGGTGGAATAACTTTGATAGGAGTGTGGAAGAATTCTCCGAGGATCTAGGATCCCCAAACCTAACCTTTCAAAAGAGAAATTTATGGCCCTACATCAGCTTAATTCCAATCCCTACTGATCCATAAAATGTCATGGATATTCCATTGGACATCTTGCCACAACATATTTGATAAAGTTATACTTAAAAATCCAAAATCTAAACTATTATAGTTTTATATCTCTTTAGATTTGTAAATATATAGATTGCTATTAATAGCGTATGCATGTGAATTAGAATTATGTAGAAAATAGAGAATGGAAAAATAAAATATCACAAACACATTTGACACACTATATGACCTGGGAAACCCTTTTGGAAGAAAAACCTAGTTGGAAGGTGAGGTCACTATGCTCTCTTTCTTTGAATGAACATATGGCTATGAGTGCAAGGAAGTATGGCTTGTGGCATGTGGGCTACTACAGTACAAAAATGTGTGCTCTATCTCCTATCACTCTTGGTTATTTTTGTTCAGCTATGGAACAAATGCACTTGAAAGAATGGAACCCCTTTTCCTCCTAGTGACCCGATTATAACACAACCCGATAGCCTACTAGTGTTTAGGTTTGACAATGTCAACTCCTAACTAGAGGTACAATATAGATACTTTTAGATTCTCATTCATCATAATCATGTGGCTAGCCCATTTTTCATGAATAATGGGGGCTGACATGTACCCCTTGTAAATTATGGTGGTGAAAATAGGAAGGTCAACTTCTGAGTGGCATAACTTTCCCATACGGAATATGACTGACATGATTCTTGCGTTGTTGGAAAGGTATCTATGTATAGGATAGGAAGAAAAGGTGCAACGCTAAAGTGTCAAAATTTATTCCCCAAAATACATCATTTGATGCCTCAAAATGACCTTGGAAGGTTTTCAGACCATGTTTTGCCAAACTATGTCCCACTGGTAAAAATAGTCATGTGAGATAATTCCTCCACATTTTCCGTTCTAAAAGCATCAGATGGATGAAAAACAATATAATGATCCAATCTAGATCACATACATTCTCATTTTAAAATATGATAAAGGAAATGCATCCATTGTTACGAATTCCCCAGATTACCATTGTAAAATGCTTGAGCTCCTTTCCTCCTCCTCATACAAACATTTAACCAATAACCCCATCAAATCAATGAAAAAAAAGGTCACTAAAGCCATTAAATCCTCATCCTTGGACCAATCTATCCAAAAGCTTCTCATTCCCCTAAACCCCATCACCTCTAGGATCTAGGGTCAAACTAAAATCCACAAGAAGTATATTCCCCTTAGACCCATTATAGGCATCAGCAGTGGCCCCACCCATATCATTTCTCAATTCCTTTCCAAGAGGCTTCATCCCTTTTCCCGCCACTCCTCATCCTTCTTTAAAGACTTCGTTGATTTCATAGAAAAATCCAAACACCTAAAGCTTGATGAAAATGTATAAATTCCTTGTAGATTCAAACTTTAATTGTAATATGATAAAACAATAGACTTGAAAATACTCCACTCATCAGTGGAAACAATTAAATGATCGCAAAATAACGAAGCACATAAGAGAAATAATTCAATCAACACATTACACAATGATTTCCTGGGAAAAACCACAGTTAAAAACCCATGCTATATGTATATTGCATTAGTTAGAAAATATGAGAAGATTACAATGCTTTGCTCAATCCCGAGCAACCTTCGCACTATCTCTATCTGTCTCACAGCTTCATAGACAAGCCTATGCCAATACTTAACCAATTTTATTCTTGCCCAAGTCCCCATTTCCTTGTATTGTTCCTCAAGGAATTAACCCCCTATTAATTAGGGAAATTCCTCATTTGTAATTGTGCAATCCTCATAGGCCTTCCTTTGACTGCATGCACCACCTATACAACTCAGATGATCATACAAATGATAATACACTGTCTCTGAGCTCAAATATCAATTGGGTCTTTCTCAAGTCTAACACGTATGAATTATTTTTGAGTTAATCATCAATTTATTGGTAAATCACTGCATGTAGCACCACACTCCACTATAGGGAGCACCACACTAGTAGACCTCCCACTAGTTCCTCCAAAAGTTGGAACTAGTTTAACTGACTTTAACCCAATTAGACTGAATTAATTAATTAAAACTCAAAATAAACTCAACCAGGGCTCCTATAATGTAGGAGACACTCTACATGACTTAAGTGAGACCCTCAACTTGAATTAACTAAGCCAAATAAGTCAAATTGACATAGTTATACAAGTTTTCTTGAGATGTGGAATTATAATTTTATTCCAATTTAATTCAAGGAAAAAATTAAATTAGGATTTTCTTGTTGCATTTTCAACAATCCCTCTCAACAAGAAAAGGATTATCTCCTACCCCGATCCTGCCTCTGTGAAACTCGAATTTGCATCTTGACAATGCCTTTGTCAAAATATCTGCATCCTTTTCCTCTGTAGGAATGTACTCCAGTAACATGATTCTCCTTTGTACACAATCTCGTAGATGGAGATACTGGATGTCAATATGCTTGGCCCGATCATGAAAAAATGGATTCTCATAGAGTTTGATACAACTCTGATTGTCATAGTAAATCACAGTAGGATCCATCTGTTGACCAAATAACCCAACAAGGATCTTCCTCATCCAGATAACTTCACAAGTTGCTTCACTAGCAACCATGTACTATGCTTCTGCTGAACTGAGCGCATTTGATCTCTGTTTCCTGTTGTACCGAGAAACTATTGCTGACCCAATACTGAATATTCCCCCTGAAGTGCTCTTCCTATCAGATGGAATCCCTACCTAATCTGCATCTATGAAGCCTTGATGCTTCACTCCCTCTGTCCATATGTACCAAAGACCAAACTAAGTGGTGCCTTTGAGGTATCTCAACACATGTCTCGATGCCTTCCAATAGAGTATGGTTGGCTTAACCACTGCTTAACTAAGCTGGTTAACTTCAAAACATATGTTTGGTCATGCGTTCACCAAATACATAAGTGACCCACAATTTGCCTTTAAATAATACCCTCCACTACTTCACTTGAAGTAGCATCTTCCTTCCTCCAATTCCTGCTAGAGGAGTCTCCATGAACTTCTTCAGTATCTCGTTGGCATACTTGCCCTGAGAGACAAAAAATTCCTCATCTCCTTGCCATACTTCCATACCAAGGGAATAATGCATGAGCCCCACATCCTTCATCTCTAATTCTCTTGTAAGATCCTCCTTGCAAGATTTTACCAGCTTCTCATCACATGTTAGAATTAAGTCATCGACTTATAATACTATAATCAACAATTTACCTTCAACCACAATATGGTAAAGGTTTGCATATGCTTCACTTTTGATGAAGCCCAACCTGGTGAAATAGCTGTCAATCATGGTGTACTGAGCACAGGGTGCT
Source organism: Pinus tabuliformis (assembly GCA_031772625.1). NCBI lineage: Eukaryota > Viridiplantae > Streptophyta > Pinopsida > Pinales > Pinaceae > Pinus > Pinus tabuliformis. Next base: position 1,182,866,292 of record CM062817.1, on the reverse strand, counting down.
TGTTTCATCCCATACAACACTCGCTTGAGTATGCACACATGTGACTCTCTATTGAAGGTCTTAAATCCTCCTGGATGCTCAATGTACACTTCTTCCTCAATCACACTTTTGAGGAATGTTGTCTTCACATCCATATGATATATCTTCCATCCCATCTGCGCTGAAAGTGCTAGAATAGATTTGATTGAAGAGTACCTTGCTACTGGAGTAAAGTTCTCCTCATAATCAATTCCCTCCACTTGGGAGAACCCTCTAGCCACAAATCTGGCCTTGTGTTTCTCCACACTCCCATATGCTGCTTGCTTTACCTTTTAAAACCATTTGGAACTCACCATTGACTTGTTTGCTGGTCTTAGTACCACTTCCCAAACATTGTTTCTGATAATAGAATCATAGTCCTCAACCATGGCATCAACCCATACAAGTTTCTTCACTGCTTCCTCGAATGAGGATGGCTCAATCTCCACACTCTCACTCATCAGATCCATGTAGCCAGTGTACCGATCTAGTGACCTCCTCTGCCTATGCTGTGATGTGGGCACTCCCACATTCTCTCTAGCATCATGCATCAATCTGCCAGCCTCTCTGGTGTGCCTCCTTCCATCTCTGGAAGTCTCTGCATGAGTGGGTGCATCCACTCTCTGCTCCTCTTCATGTGGCTGCTCCACATCATCATGAGGTTCTTCCTTTGGAGCTAAAATCTCCTCTTCTCTATGCAACTAAAGCTCCCTCTCAATGGAACATTTCATGGCCTTCTCTTCATCGAACTTCACATATCTACGAACCATTGTCATCCTATGAAATGACAGGTACACCTATAGTTGTGAGGTGTATCAGTGTACCCCACAAATATGCCCAAATCAGCTATTGGTTCTAGATTTTTCCTTGCATCCTTGGTAACATGATAGTAAAATGATGAACCAAAGATCCTAAAGTGTGCTACATTTGGTTTCTTACCTGAAAACGATTCTTCTAGTGTACTAACCCTGAGATTCCGATGAGGACTTCTATTCTACACATATATAGTTGTGTTGCATGCTTCAACCCATAAGTGAAATGGTAGGCCATAATCATGTAACATTCCCTGTGCAGATCCCACATTACTTCCATTCTTCCTTTCATCCACTCCATTATGTTGTGGGTTATGGGGTGATATTAACTCCCGTCGAATGCCTTCTGATGCACAAAAGTTCTTGAATTCATTCGACACATATTCTCCACCGTTATTTCTCTTGAGAGATTTAAATTTCCTGCCAGTGCCTTTCTCCACAAGTGCTTTAAATTCACAAAATTTAGTGAATGTATGATATTTGTTATGCATAAATAAAATCAAACACTTACGAGAAAAATCATCTACAAATATTACATAATACTTGTGCTTGGACGTGGAGGCTGTCGAGAACGGTCCACACACATCTGAGTGAACTCTTTCAAGGATCTCTTGTGCTTGACTATCCTTATCATGAAAGGAAACTTTGGTGTACTTCTCCTATGTACACCCTTTGCATGTGTCTCTCTGCTCTAGTTTACCCTTCGGAAGTCCTGTAGAAATTTGATGCATGATCTTCAAAGCTCCATGGTGCAAGTGACCCAATATTCTGTGACACAACTCACCAATGTATCGAATATGCACCTTTTCTACTTTTGTGCTCAAAGAAGCACAATATTCCACATCCAATTTGCAGAGGTTCTTCACCCAAACCCTGATCCGCTTCACTTGTCCTTAAGCTATTTGACAAAGGGAAGCCTTTCCTTTGATAAATGTCACATCATAGCCATGGTCCTCCAACATGGAAACTTAAACCAAATTATTCTTCAAACCCAGAACATACATGGCATCTTTAAATTGTGAGAGGAGAACTATCCCTCTGAGAGGTAACAATACCGATGTCGGTCGTGCTATACCTCCTATCATTTCCCATTTTGATGTACATCTAGAGGCGCTTCTCCTCCAAGTCACTTAAGAAATCTTTGTTGTCGGTCATATGGAATAAGGCTCCATTATCCAGATATCACACACTACCCATCACTAATGTCACCATGCAAGCGATGAGGGTTAAATCCAACTCGAATTGTGAAGCAAGAGCTTCACCTGCCGCTCCTCCTGAGGGCTTCTTACTGAACTTCTTGTGCAGATTCTTCATGGAATAATGTCCCATCTCGTGACTATGAAAACATTTAATCTTTGACATGTCCTTCTTCTTTCTGCCCTGACTGGAATATGATTTGGATTGGGATGACTTCCCTTTCGCTTTCTTTGCCTTTCTATCTAAGGCATGATTCTCCTCCTCATCATGCTTGGATGAGGATACACTTTGGTGTTCCGCCGAATCTCTTCTTGCACCAAGTCAGACCACAAATTCTCCCTCTCTGTTAGCTTCTCCCTCCCATTTACTGAGTCCTGGTAGCTGTGCCATCTCTTGGGAAGGCCTAGAAGTGCTAGTTTGACCAGATCGTCTTTAACAAATATAACACCAACACTTCCAAGCTCAACTCGACATTGGGTAAACTTGGTCAAGTACTTTGGTATTGTGTCGCCCTTCTCCATATTGATTTTTCTGAGGTTGTCCTTCAATGCCAACTTCCTGTGGTCACTATTGTTTTGAAACATGTTTTTCAAGGCCTTCCAAATTTCATATGGAGTCTCCTTACCATGGAGGTGTTATTCATTAATTTGTCACACTCCTTGTATCATACCCTGAGCTGTTGAACTTTTCCCAAAATGTCACAAAGCGACAAAAGATGTCAGTGAATTCACCATGAAAAACATTGATCAGAGCATCCCTGAAGAAAAGAAGAAGAAATGCCTTGAAATAATTCTAGAAGAGCTTGTCAAAAAACCCTATTAACAAGCCCAACGCTACTTTTAGTAGGAAAACCCGTGCTGGTACCCTTTGGTCTAACTAGTGGCTAGCATTGGCAATGTGGATTTGGATAGGAAATTGATCCTCTTCAGGTAGTTTCTCCAAAAATAGAGCAGAAGCTTCTTTTACTAGAAGCCTCGTGTTATGCTCTTGACCTACGAGAAGATGCTAGAATACCGAATATGTGAAAAAATACAACCTAGAACATAGAGCAAAATTAGAAATAACAACATGAATTTTATTATTCAGAGATGAAAGCAATGTTCACTTGCCTCTTTGAGGGGGAGACCTCCAATAGAGCAGGGCTCGATTACAGAATAAGACATGACGCTCCACAATGGGGAGTCTCTATCCTTTATATAGGATTCATACATGTAATACCATGGTTCTATTAATACCATCTATCTAATACCATGGACCATTTGAAACTAACTGTGGTCCCTTTCTTTAAATTTGGGTCAACCACTTACAATTATTAATACGGGCTTTATTGACTCTTTAACTAACTATAACTATGACTCGACCCTATTACATAAATAAGGGGGTTAGGGTTGGACCCTAACATTCCCTCCCCCATAAAAACAACCTTGTCCTCAAGGCTGAAGCTTTGGAAATTGCTGAAGAATAGTGGTTGGTTCCCAAGTTGCATCTTCTGGAGATGTTTCTTTCCACTTGACGAGGACTTCCTTAATCGTGTGGTTGCGCAGGTGCCGTTATTGCATGCCAAGAACCTTTTCAGTGTGGAGCCAGATTGAACCTTCTTCATCCAATTCCGATAGACTGGTTTGAATTCTGTAGTTGTTCCCTAGCACTTTCTTGAGGCACGAGATATGGAAGACGAGATGGATTTTTGCAGTGGGTGGCAAGGCTAGCTTGTAGGCTACTTCTCCAATGCGTTGAAGTATTTGATACGGTCTGTAGAATTTTGGAGATAATTTCTGATGACCCTTGTCTTTGAGTGATGTTTGCTTGTATGGTTGCAGCCTCAAGAATACTTGATCCCCTTCTTGAAATGTGTGCTCTGAACGATGTTGGTCTGCCTGTTGCTTCATGCGATTCTGAGCTTGATGGAGATTATCTTTGAGGTGGGTGAGCATGGTTGCACGGTTCTGTAGGATTTGATCCACTACTTGTACCTTAGATCATCCAGGGATATAAGAAGTAGGTGAAGGGGGGAATTGACCATAAACTGCTCCATATGGAGTCATCTTGGTGGCGGCATGACAGTTAGTATTATACCACCATTCGGCTAGAGGTAACCACTGTACCCATAGATGTTGCTTTTATGAAGTGAAACACCTGAGGTAGGTCTCCAAATTTTGTTGACTGCTTCAGTTTTTCCATCAGTTTGGGGATGATAGGAAGTAATGAGTTGGAGTTGGGTGCCTTGTAGCTTGAAAAGTTCCTGCCAAAAGTTACTGGTGAAGATCAAGTCACGATTAGACACAATGGAAGTGGGCATGCCATGCAATTTGAAGATCTGGTCCATGAAAGATTGAGCCACCAAAGTGGGTGTAAAAGGGTGGGGTAGGGCGCAAAAATGAGCATACTTAGAAATTATGTCCACAAACACCATGATGACTGACTTGTTGCCTGACTTCAAAAGACCAGTAATGAAATCCATAGAAACATCCGTCCAGATTGAGGCAAGTATGGGCAATGGTTGTAAAGTGCCTGGGGACTTGACTGTTTCTCCTTTGTGGTGCTGACACACATCACATTCAACTACAAAAGTAAGAATGTCCTTTTTCATGCCTGTCCAAAAGAAGGAACGACGAGTGCGAGCATAAGTCTTCTGAAAGCCTGAATGGCCTGTAGTGGGAGATGAGTGCAACTCTGCCAAAATGCGCCTTTTGAGGGTGGATGTCAGTGATATCACTACTTTGTCCTTGTAGCGAAGAATCTCATCCTTCCAAGAGTAGCCCACTGTGGAATTTGGATCTTCTTGCAAGTTATTAATGAGTTGGGAGAGCGAAGGATGTGAAAACCATTCCTTGCAAGCTTCTTCAATCCACTCTGGAATGGGAAGAGAGATTGCTAGCAGGGTGTTGTCCTCCTCAAATTGGCATGATAAAGCATCCGCTACGACATTTTTGCACCCTTTCTTGTAAATTATCTCATAATCATATCCCAAGATTTTGGCTAGCCATTTATTTTGCTGTGGCAAGGATAGGTGTTGCTCCAAAAAATATTTAAGGCTTTGATGGTTTGTGCGGATTTGGAAACGCCGCCCCAATAAGTATGGTCGCTAGGTATCCACTGCATGTAATATGGCCATCATCTCCTTCTCATAGGTAGATTGTCCAGATGTTTCCCACTTAGTTGTTTGCTAGTGAAGGCCAAGGGTCAACCTTCCTGCATTAAGACAACCCCAATACACGTACCTGAAGCATCACATTCAATCACAAAAGATTTGGTGAAGTCAGGTAGTGCCAATATGGGAGTGGAACACATGGCATGTTTGAGAGCTATAAACGCCTGTTATGCTTCATCATTCCAGAGGAATGAATTTTTCTTGAGAAGGTGAGTGAGGGGTCTAGAAATGCGACC